>CM056702.1:9337875-10537875 GCA_029849275.1 Papilio elwesi
GCAAACTAAGCTTGGTAAGCTTGATGAGTCTCTGTTGACTGTTCAAACAGCAATAGTTTTGCTGTGAAATTATCTTTATACCCGAATTGAGCTCAATATTTTCCCGTCTTATCGGTTTGGAATTTTACATTTTACAATTTTGTTTGAAAGAATCCTATAATTAGTTTAGTTTCAACAGCTTTAGAAATTATTACAATCCAGTAATAACTACCGATCGAACCGAGGATCAGGCAGACCTCGAATCCGTATACTAAGCACTTAATGAGTGACAACTAAAGCCGAGATCGCGTGCGCCCATGAGCCCAGTTACTCCATGGAGCGTCTGCCAAAGCGACCAAAGAGCTCGACTCCCGAGGGAACCGTCGAGCTAAGTTACTCTTACAGAGATTTAGGCTAGGCGCCGTCTGCGCCCTGTCGCCTCACGTCCGGTGTAACTGTAGATGCCTCCTCCAGGCAAAATGTGGTCTCTCTTTCATCAAGTCCACGACCTAAGATTACTCCAACCAGTCCTTTTTCCCGAAGAACTCCAACAATCCCTTCATGTCGATGATGAAATCCGAGAGTGGCTCAGATTCACGAAAGATTAGTAGCATAAATTTCGTAGCTCCAAGCTCCTCTCAACTAATTAAAGCGAACCTGAAGACGAATAACATCTACACACCACTTCATGAACAATGGAACAAATTGAAAGGAGACTCTGTACAATAATTAATCACTTCCAGCGTTTAATGTAAGTCTTTGTGAGGCCCACGTCGCTTGAAATATTAACGTCCGTTTGTCACGGCCATTTGCAGCTGTGCTGCGTACAGAATTACCGAGGATTTCGTTGATACTATCTCAGATAATTCTGCGACTTCAGATTATATTGTATACTTTGGATAATAAGCTACAATGTTAAACATTTCAAACCTTAGCTGTACACGTTGCGAGGTATAAAACATCTTTAATCGAATCCGCACTTAATCTCTAACTAATGAATAGTCCACCAAATGGATTGAATATTTTTTTTTATTTACAGACTATTCAGTAACAATATATACTTATACAAAACTGGCTGACCCGGCAAACTTCGTTCCGCCCTATATAATTAATAGATGGTTTACTATTTTGGCGATAATGGCTTACACATAAAAGATATATGCTGGCTCTTCTGTAGGACACTACCCGGGCGAAGCCGGGGCGGGTCACTAGTATTATATAAGTATAAACTAAAGCCGTAATACCAAAAATCGTTCATTGAATTTTAAAATAAGTTTTCACTTAAATTAATAGAAAATAAAAACAAGCTTCCTTCATTTTTCTTTCTGTCATCTCTTGTTTTCTCTACTGTCATCTTGATGGTAAACAAATAGCGTGAATAATACTACAAGATCGGTACATAACGGCAATAATACAAATAAAATAAATCTTTAACTAGATTTCAATGTCAAATGTATTTACCTCTTTGCCAAAATTTATTATAAGTAATTAATTAGTCTTCAACACGTTAAGAAAAGTCTATAAAATGTATGTTTTATGAAGTAGATAATTAAACAACAAATTAGATTAGATTAATTTGTAATCCTGTATACGGCAACAATACAAAAATGAAGGAATGAAAAATGTTTTCTTAATCGAATACTTTTATGCTTAGGTATTTGTTTCTGGTACTACTCGCAACCATTAATAGGTACTCGTACATTGTAACCTTGTTCTTTGTTTTGTAACTAAAAGCGAGTGACCGATGGTTTCTCTCTTCATTTGTGAGATGCATGAGTAATGGGCTTTTAAAAAGTGAATGCAAACAAAGAGCACAAAAATATAACATCCTTTATGTTCTAAAAAGGTTATGTACGCGCGAACCAAAGCAATAAATAGATAAAAGGTGAAATATGTTTGGAACACTCTATGCGTTGGTCATAATGACAGTTTATAATAATGGCTACTTACAATATTAAAAAAATCGATGGAATTCGAAATTGGAAATCTCTACAAGCATTTTGTTTTTAAATTTGCGATTTTTCGATACAGTCAGTTTAACCGACTTCAAAAAGGAGGAGGTTATCAATAAGTTGTTTTTTTTATTCGTTTGTCCTGTTTTCGAAAAAATATTTGTCGCCGCAATGAACTTGGCTTGTAAAAGTTTTAGTCATAGTTTGATATAGGTACCTCCAGATACCACGTGCCATACAAATTCAACATTCAAAAGTGATAGCTAGATTTTTACTGATATATAAATACATATGTTAATGAAAATTAAATTAAATTAAACTTTTGTTCTTTATATTTCATTGTATTTTTAAGGATAATATAATTTTGTAATGTAGTTGACAACACTTATGACATGCCGCATTGTTATTATTAAAATGTTATATTTAGTTGTGTATAAAATATTCCGGATAAATCATAAAATTATTTAATAACTTGTGAAATGTAATATTCGTACACTTGTCTTTATTCGACGTATGGTTTTTACACGATTATATAGCACAAACGGTCATTTTTTAAATTACAAACACGCAGATGTTGTATTCGTACGGCGGGAATGACTGTGCTGGATCATACGAAGTCGCCTATTGGCGTCTTAAGGTGGCTTCACTTTTGGATCCTGGATGTTCCATCTGGATATATCCTTGGTTTTAGTTAAATTATTTTTAGATTTTCACTTTTGCAGTCAAACAAGGAAATTGCCAGTGAGTTTAGTAAAAACTCGACCTCGTGTTTATTAAACCTGTTTCTAACCATCAGTATTATGCATCTGTATCTTTTGTCTAGGTCGCGCTATTCTGTATTGCGCAGTTGGCTCTATTCTAGGGCTAATTGTCGAAGTACCATTGAGCAAGAAATAGGCGTTATTTTCGACTGACTCGAAAAGGGAGCCAACTCTTTAATGTTCTGGAATGATTAGCATAGTTTTTCCGTTGTCAGATTAAAATCCCTTTGCGAGAATTAATTCGCCTAATGGCATTTCGTAGTTGGCAGTTTCGCGGTCTTTTAATCAGCTAATTGCGCCAATTCTTTTTAATATTACGTACTTAGTATTAAGTTATGTTAATAAAAAAGTAAGATAAAATTGTAATTTATGGTGATTTCATAGCTTCATTGGTTTCAACCATTTACATGTAATTAATGTACAAGGAAGTTGGTGATTACCTCTTAAGGCCTATTTTGGTATTCATAAAGGTGTTATTCGGCGACAATGAAACGCTCATTTATAAATAATATCACATTGTTGGCTACACGTATTGACTCGATTCGAGACCCGAGGGATTACACGTACCGAATTGTCTGAATTCGATGTCGGTATAACAATGTCCGGGCAGTTATGATTCACGGCATTTGTGTCCGATACTCTGTTAAATTGCACAACGAACCAAATACAACACCTATTGGGAGATATGTGAACACACGTAGAGAGTGTTGGATGACAAATAAACAAAATAATATTTTGACCAGTCAATTTCTTCCATATTTAAAACAGGTATCTGATGAGGTGATGAGGTGATCTCACGTTTTACTAAACCATTTGGGGATTATATTAATAACGGCCAGATAAGGTCTTCGAATCTGTTCCTGTAATGCTGTCATAGTTGTCATATTGATGTCACAGTGATTTCATAGCGTCGCCCAGCAAAAAAAAAATTATATGCCTTTACCCAAGACATTTTTAAAATCTTTTGTTTTGTAACAGCTATGCATATGCGCACATCTACCGCGTAGGCAAGCTGTCTACGGTTCGTAGCAGATGCTACGAAATATCTGCATTGCAACCGTAATTCCAAAAGTATCAATGACATTTGAATTTGTACTGTTCCATTCTGATGCTCTGATATGACATATATTTTGTTGTTATTATCTTATATAGGAAGCATTGTTTATAAACAAATTATCTTGGAAACCGGTCTAACGATTTCGATGAAATTGTATATTTAGAGAAGGTTTTTATTTAACAAAATTACTTATTTACGCTAAAGCGACTTATTTCGCTTAAAAACACGAATTTCCACAAAAAAAACTAATAAAAACGTAAAATATATGCGACGTAACTAAGAATTCTAAATTCTAACCGCCTAATAGCCTAATAGCCCAATAGCCTAATGGTTGAGGTTGCGAAGTGCAAGACATGAACCACATGGTCGTGGGCTCGAATCTGCCATAAGACTATAGTGAACCATTTTCAATCAAGCTTAGGCTTGGTTGGGAATGGTTAAAATAAATATTAGAAAGTTATTGCGATAATCTATATATTTCATGTACATGCCCGAGTAGACTACTGTTTCCACCACACATAAAAAGTGGGAAAAGACCAGAGACAAGAAGGAGAACAACTAAGAATTCTAATCATCAGTCTGAACATATTATACGACTGAAAAAAATGGTATATGCTATATCAAGTTGTACAATAAAGAGATACGAAACTTTTGTAATTTAATTTTATACCAAAAAAGACAGTGTTGTTTAACTATAACAACATTTCAAAATGTCATAGCATCATTGTTCGTATAATTCTGAATCCAGTTTAATGTAACGCTTAGCATAGTTTCAGCGGCTTTGATTTACAGTCACGCGATCCCCGTTATCTTGTCCGATCATTTCCTGACGGTCCGTTTTCAGGTCACGCTTAAAATACGTGACAAGCGATATTGTGCCTACTTTTGACAACCTCATCCTTTGCGCGTAGCCTTTCTTGAGTAATATATTATTCTCACAGTTAACTGAACTGGGTCAGAGTGACCATTTACCATAGATAGTTAATACAAGACACTAGGTCTAATTATATTCGATACTAGTGATAAGACCCGGCTTGTCGTGTCAATCCTTCTTAATCCAATCGTTACCAAACTTCACGGGATCATCCGCTAGGTCAACCTAAACGTATCCTGAAAATATACGATTTAAAAATACATACGCACATGCACACATCGCCTTTTTATTTTGAAAGGCGGAGTTAGCGAACGGACTGTTCGTTATTTCGTTTATTCGTTAGCCAAATGCATATTCAATTGATTATTTTTTTATTGATTCTAAACTACCTAGAAACTAACTATCGAAACACTTCAGAAACTAGAAACGGGCTTTGCACAGAGAGCATTGCATATACTCCAACTTTTTTCTTTTCATTTTGTACCGGCCTATTCAGCCAAGTTACACCAAACCCTAATGAATTGTATAACTAAATATTTCTCACGAATTACTCCGTCGTTTAGTGACAACAGGCTGAAAATGTGTACCTGAGTACCATTTATAAGCTTGCCTCGTTCAGACAGACTAACGCAGAAAGGTCTCAAGACTTCAGACGATATTGGGTGGGGGAAAATCTTAAACATGCTTATTTGAATTTCGAACAGGTTCGACATTTTTTAAATTTATTTTGCATGTATTACATTTTTTGTTTTATTGTTATGATACAAGGGTTTATTTTGTTGATTATTTATTTATTTTCGAACTACTGTCGCGCCTACCCACCCGTTTTGAGTACATCAGTTATAAATCCTTATAGAGATCATTCCTGAATATTATTGAAAAATACATTTTCAACTCCCGACTCTAATCCATTTAGGCAGGGTCGAAATTGCTTCGATGATAGTTTAGTTTGTTTGTGCGATGTAATTTGAACGTGCATGATAATACACGGAATTATATGCAACTGACAATACACCGTGAGTGCCAACTCGAGATTATTCCGCTATAATAGACACCCATTACAGTACAAGCGACCACTTGGGAGCTTATCTTAATTGCTGCACAACTGGGGACTATACGTATTACTTATAGATCAACCGACCCACCCCGGCTTCGCACGGGTAGCACCAATTATTATCTATAGCCACGTGTGACACCATCCTAGATGACAAAAGATATTGAATTGTTGTGTTAATCAAATAACTTATACCGCCATCTATTGGAAATACGTGAAACTTATAAATATATAGAGGTCAATCAAGATAAAACCAATCTTATCACTCTAGTTGGTCCAAATTACACAGAATTTACAAAATTTCACTAAGATCGCTTGAGTAGTTTCGACGTTCAACGCGGACAAACATCGTGTATAGGGAAATTTTATATAATTTTAAGATTGATGCCTAGATTGTACAGGTCGCGCATTGAAGTTTAACACAACACTTTCAAAGTAGGCGGCAAAAGTACAAGCGAAATGACTTATTAGATGTAATGTGGCCATCACCACTCATCACGCAGCCGCAACAATCAGTTCTTTACGGTGAGGTTGCGTTAGTTTTAAACACGGGAAAGAATGAGGGCAGTTGAGTATGAGATACGTATAGCGGTTTAAGCAATGCAATGGTATCTAGATATCTAGATATACGGAACCTGAAAAAATACTTCAAGCCCAGGCTTTTCTATATGTTAAATAAAAAGAATGCTTAAGATCAGCTATATATAAATATAAACTTCTGGGCCTAGAACCTTGAAATTTTGCACTGAGATTTATGTGATTACGTAGGGTAATATTAAAAACGTTTTTTTTGTATAGAAAAATGCCCGTCTTTAGAAGAAGATTCTATTCTGTCATTCGTTTCTTTGAAAAGTCACGACGGTTGTTAAGAAACATTTGTGTTTGCATCTATGGTTTATTTTTTAATTCAATTTTGTAAATTGTCACAAACTAACTTAGCTTTAACTAAGTAAAGAATTGTCTAGATGTTTTATTGAAATTAAAATAATTATAAAGACATCTTTGAAATAAGATAATTTTGTTTATTTCTTGGATACCAGAAAAAAATAAAAGAATAAAAAATATAGTAATTGTGACACACGGCTTCAAATCTCACTCTATCGGTCTGATACCGATTTTATGTACGCAAATTATTAATCAAAAGGGCTTGTATTACACCAGATTATAAAAAAATCTGAAAGAATTGCAATAAATTAAATTCAAACAAAAATCAACTTTAAAACAGTGGAAAATGACTGCAAAAAATGATTCTTTTATTAAAAAAGATTATGGTGTAGCAATTTCAAAATAAGCAACAAAGCTGGCGGGCTTACATGCTAATTAAGTACTTAAGTAAACAATTTACTGAAGGCTAAATCCCGCTTGCAACAACCTCGGCCGCGTATTTTCCCTGGAGAGCCTTTTATTTAGCTTAATATTCACATTTCACATTATGCTAAGGATTTTATACAAACGTTAAAATTCTTCTCACTATAATGTCATAAAAGTCCCCCGCTCTCAACTTTTACGACTTTATTATTTAAGCAGGGTAATCAGCACAAACAACTTAAGTAATATGAGTTTTATAAAAATACTATTTGGTATTACTTAACTAATATTCCCGTTGCTATTCTAAATATGATACATGCTTTAAATTCTATACGTTATTATTTGTTCTGTTGGCGGTCTTTAGAGGGATGAATAAGTAGATAATAGAAAGAAAATTCTCATTTTTTTACTATTTCTAGTATTTACTTAACTTAATTTAACTGGAAATAGTAAAGGTGTAAATAAAAGACACTAAAGAGAAAATGTTAAATAAACGAAAATTTCGAAATATTCTAATAGATGGCGTTATTATCAATCTATATAAATAAATAAACTTTTTATGAAACGGCTTTACTCACGTTCGCGTTTTTCTCGGTGTATTTTGTACCGACAAGTTTCGGACCTGTCGGAGGTCCTTCTTCAGGGTGAGCGGTATTAATTCGCGGTCGCGGCCCGCCTCGCACTAAAATTATAATTTTTAGGGGCTTATGCCCAGCAGTTGACATCCAGTGACGGACTGACTATTTAAATCGCCTATCCTCTCCTTTTTTCTAATGGTACTCATGTAATAACTATAATTAAACCTCATAACGGCAGTCCATTTACCTCTTAACCACACACCTTGACCTCATTATGTTATCTCAAACCATCAATAATAATTTGTTTAATTACTCAACGGAAATCAAAAGCATTATCCTGGTAATTGATATGGGATGGGTCCGGGAACAATCGCAATCCTGTATCGCGTGCCTGAGCGTAATAAATCAAAACTATCATAGTTGTAACGATAATGATATAGATATTTGTTCGTGATAGGTATTAATCACCCGTTACCGGACTAAATTCCACTCAAATGTTACATTTACAATTATAATACAGTACCAAATATTACATTGTATATTTGGTTACTAATGTAACAGCGAAGAAGCTCATTTTTCATGACATCGGTAGTAATTTGTAACGTGAGACGGCGCAAAATGTTGAGTGTCATCTGTACGTATGAAAGGAACAGCGGTAATAGTCCTGTCTGGCGTGTAACGGTACCATACATCATTGCCGGTCACTGTCGGAGTTACCGTTACCGAAAAATTCCTACTCATTTCTACTAAAAGCATAGCGTTCACGGAGAACTGTGTATTCGCAATTATTCCTCCTATATAACATATTAAACATTGGTAGATTATCAAAACAATTTACTAATATTTCTTTAAACCATTCCAATAAAGCTTAAACTTGTGCTAAGTCATGATTCACGACAATAATCGAATCGCAGCTTCGAACCCACTACCATGTTATGCATGTAGCGTACTCCGTAACCTTCATTCACACCTTCCATTAGGATATTGGCCTTCAAAAAATCTATTTTCGTATTTGTACGACATCGATGAACAAAAACCATATCACATTATGTTTACTCTAATATACTAGCGACCTGCCCCGGCTTCGCATGGGTTACTTATCCATACAAACTCTCGTCCCCTACGTTAGACCTTTACAGGATGAATTTACAAAAATCTATTCTTAGTACTCGCCTACGTAATAACAGAAATCTCTGTGCAACATTTCAATTTGAGCTGTGCTGGAGATATGTCAGTCAGTTTCTTCTTTTACACTAAACTAGATGTCGCCAAAAAGAACTATCAAACGCGGTGTTGAGATTTTCGATTCACACAAGTAGGATGTTCATTCTTTTAGTATCTCCTGTCGCGTCTATCTGGTGTGTCGGCTTACTCAAATCTGGTAATCCTTTACAGATGACTCCTACCTTCATGCTTCCTGTACTAAAGATAAACTACCATGGGAACTGTAAGCGACGCATCCTTACTCTCCAACAGCACCCTGGCCATGATAGCTACGGGGTTACATGGGCCTTTTCTCAACCATTATATGGGGAGGTCAACAAAATGTAATTAATTGTTTATTTTTCTTTTTTTGACGTCTCCTTTACTAACATGCTTTTAAAAAAATACCTGTTACTAACATTAATATGGATGAATCTCGACTGTCCGTACTGTAAATAAAACTGAAATTTTAAAACCACTAAATAAGCTTACATTGTTTGTTCCAGAAGGTACAATATTGGTGTTATTATACGATTTTCCAGTAGCATTTTTTTTTAAATTTTACTTGGCCACTATGAATTATCTATCTTTTATGGTGTTATTATAATGAAAACAAAATTAACTGCCACAGTGACATATTGATTAGAAAATAAATAAATAAATCCAGCTGTCTAAGCGACACATTATACTAGCAAGTTGTATTAGTTTCTTAGTTATCAAATGGCTTATGGTAAGAATAAATTACACATTCATATTAAATCAAATCATCCCTGTTGATGTTGATACATTTTTCAAAGTTTTTATTTGTTATGAGGCGACACAGAGGCGTTGATAATATCGTATATTACTTGTAGTTACCGAAAGCTCCCTATAATATCAAAGCTTAAGATTAACATAATGTGGACTACTCATGCGAACATGAGATCTGAACCAGATGACGTCACAGCCGCAATCTAGTACAGTGTAGAAAAAAATACGTTGTGAATCTAACGAGACTAAGAATCATATATGTAGCTTTGTCGCTCACTCACAGCTAAGGCAACAATAAACGAGTAGCTTTACGTTACAACACTTAGCACACCGCATGATCATCGGACTCCCTAAAACTAACCTAATAAGGGTTGCAGCTGAAATTAAATATTAAATACTAATACGTTTAACACGTAGACTTTACAATTAAAAATGTTTACTTTACAGAACCGATTCCTAGAGTAATTGGAGATATTAATTTAGATAATTATTATCTTGACCATCAATCGCACAATAAATCTGTATACGTTCACAAGAAATTCTTGCCAAAGAGTAAACTTCAAAGGGAATCATATCGTGATCCTGAAATTAACTACGATTTTGTTAAGCCTGATGCACAAGAGAAAAGTCAACAGTTTGACATTGGACACGATATCCAAAGGGCATCTAATGAACTGAAAAAAGGAAAAGCTTATTTACATGACGATTCCATATTAGCACAAACTGTAAAGTTTGCTAAAGACCTAGTACCAAAAGTAATACCTCCAAGTAGAGAGTTTTCTCCGACGCCAGTTGTATACACTATTAAAACTTCTAAGAAATCCGGCAAAAAGATTTCGAAGCTTCGAAGCGAAAGTCCTAGTATTGAATACGATTTAATGCCAGATGTACATAAATCTAAAGAAACGAGATATACTAAGACGGACAAGTCAGACATACGTAGTTCAAAGGAAGATTTAAGTCATTCCACGCACGATAATACGTCAGATGACTTTCAAACAAACCAAAGCTCCTCGCTGTCGCTTTCAGACGTATATGAAAACAACTTGAATAAAACAATGCAGAATCACAGAAAACGGAAACAAGACTTCGAAACAAAAAAGGGTTTTTCTGACGGATTGGAAGGTATAGCTGCAGTAGATAGTACGAATCATAAAATGAAAATACATGTAATGAACGAAGAAGAAAAAAAAATATTTTATGAAAGTTTAAGACTTCCAATTGTTAACTCTATTAAAGAGTATTTCGATGAAATTAAAAACCCTTCAGGAATAGCAGCGGAAATGCTAATTATATCCCAGACATTAGCATCTAACATGGAAAAATTGGACTACGCGATACATAAACTTGAGAAGATTGAAAGAAAAATTACGGATAATAGTGACAAAAAGACAAAATTTATTCTGTCTCCTAAACCAATATCATCCAAGGCGTCTAGATTAGAAGAACTAGCAGAAGATATGCCAGAAATTAGAGAAGTGAATAGTACAGAAGAAGAATATGAATCATCCGTTTGCAAGAAGTTTATAACTACTCGAAGTGCAGTTGTAGCTATGAATCCAAATCATGATTATGGGTCAAACAGAACGGCTGAAAATTACGATCATGGGGAAAATGGACCCGTACAGACGAATGTTACGTACAGCCAGTTAGGAGTTAAGCAAGAACGCCCAAATAGAATCCCAGCCAGATTTTGCTGGACAGATGGAAACAGAAATAATTAGACAGCCAGCTTTCGTAAGTTATATAAAAGTACAGATTTGTAGAATACATTTGATTCATAGATTTACAAGTATTTGTCTGTTATATTTATATCACTTGTTGTATGTATTGTTACTACATCTGAATATTAAAAACATTGAGAATCTTAATAAATAATATTAGCTTTTTGTTATTCGATTATTTTGTTGATTTCTTCATGTCTTATCCGGGATTAATTTTATTAAACGCATCACAATCGTTACTTAACCAATAATTCAATTATTGTACCGGCTTTTACTAATCGGCAATCGGGTAAGTAATCTACCACTTATTACCTAAGTTTCAGCGTTTGCGTCTTGCTGGATCTCTGGTATTACTCTTTTTAACACAGAATAGCCTTCAGAGAGTCTTGAAGCCATCAGAGGAAGTATGAACAATTTATTGGTCTGTATCTATAGGAACAAGTCGCAACTGAACACTAAACAATAAAGTACTTAGTACTATTTATTGCATGTATTGTTCTCATTATCGCAGAACGTGTTTTGTATTGAAGCTTGATTAACGCTGGCCTGTTGCAACATGTTACTGATAAGAATATTTTATCATTAACAACACAATCCTTGTACCAATTTGTTGTTTTTATTTGAATAATTAGTTCATATATTTAAACCATTTTTTTATGTTGAGTTTTTTAAATTTATTTCGAGACAGACATGTTTTTGTGTGTTAATGCATGCCAGTAAATGTGTGAATGTCTTTTTGTCTTCCAAGCAGTAAGCACGAATACTTCATCATTCGTTCTTACATTCTGTTATCTTTTAAATATACACCAGACATATGTGAGATTTACCTGCGAATGTAAGTACCTCACTCCTGAATGTTATGACTTGTATGTATGTTCATATACACTTTACTTTTAACGTGAGAGACAATGTTAATTTTCTTAACGTAGATATCTTGTATATCCTTACGTCTCTGTACTACGATCCCAAGCAGTTGTACGACTTTGAATAAGTGTTTTAATTAAACTGTGTGCTATGTGAAATGTTGTAAAGATAAAATGAAAGATATAGTTGTATTTCTGTGCGAAGCTTTATACAAGGCAAAAGCAAATGCATATGAAATAAATAAGAATCTATTAAGAATTAACCGTTAAAGTATATTTTTAAGATTGTTAAAAAGGAATCATGCAAAAGAAAAAGTATTGTCAAGCAGTAAATATTAAGTAAAAAATAACCTATCGCTTTGTGAAATTACATCTTCTGTTATGTTTGAAGCTTTAAGGATAACTGCAGAGAAGCTTTAGGATTGGAAAATAGAAAAAGAGATGTAAACGTTGCTAAGAATAAGGCAATCACTCACCAAAGTCTGAGCAGCTGCCTGGTGCTGGAAAAACAGGCCTCAGTCAGTAATGCCAGAAATAAAGAAAGAAGGCGACAAAGGGAGGACAATATAGTGGAAAGAAATGTAGTGTTATGTTTTGGTTTATCGAAATTGTGTCCTGTTACTTTTACACATTCAACCTTTTTGACTAACATATACAGTTTCATTTTGCTATAAATAATTCGTAATTCGTTAATGATATTTTATTTATTATTATTAATTTAAATAACATTACTAAATATACACTCACACCCGTAACCCAGTAGGTAGGCAGAGACTATGGATTTCCATTTGGCGCAATCCTGGCACACCTCTCTCGCTTCTTCTACATCCATATATCTACGCTATAAGCTCGTCGGTAATTGGTACTCCTTATATCGCCTTTCTTTTGAATTTTCTTCCTTCTTTTTCCAAATGACTTAAATAGTGGCCTTGATTAAATTTACTTTATGTAGGTACTATATTATAATAGATTAGCGGATGTCACAAAATGATTTTGAACATTATTGATATTTCATGCATTTAAATAGCGAGAAACCGGCGCGTCCCTTCACATTGTCTAAACATGATGTGTGTTCGTACGTAATGTTTTGCTGCATCATCACAGCTGAGTTCCAAACTCCATTAACAACCTTGCTTGTTATTTCTTAACTGTATGGTTCACGCGTAACTTATGCGTGAACAGTTTCCCGCTCAACGTGTAACGATTTGTTTCCAGCTGGTCTCCTAACAGATCCGAATTAGATCTTTAAAGAACAAAGTACTTTTACATAGATCGTGGTTACTTAACATCAAAAAACTCAAGTTATTTCAACAAAGCACAAGCAACAGCATCCAGCAGTCGATTAATATCGTGAACCACCATAACACAAGATTAACTTAAGAACGTTAGCCGTCACGTGAAATAAAAAACATGGTTTCTAATAATAAAAGAGAAGAAAGAATAGAAGTAGTCGAATGAAGAGATTTTTAATTAAAATTAATATATTATACTTTTTTATTTTAATTAAAATATGTAATAATTGCAGAATATCCTATTTAATCGAGAGCGGCATCGTAAAGGCATGAGAGAGGGTCAAGGCGTACTGCTAGATTTTACTGCCGAATAGTTATTTCATATGAAGATGTGTTTTTAAAAGCAAATCATTAAAAAAATTGAAGAAAAAAACGTTCGAGGTATTTGCTTACATGTAGAAAATGTTTGTTGCAATCTAGAAAAGGTATTTCGACGCAATTCCCGTAATATGCTTTATAATGGCGGAATTAAAATTGTTGAGGGGTTGCGCAACGTCCGAAGTCATGCACCCATTATGAAGTTAAGATCTTGGAGACGGTCCAAACTGCAGCGTACAGTGCACCTCACAGAATCCATGATAATAACTAGATGCTCAATGTATGCCGCAAATGCACACTGTTCACTTCGGAGATAGATAATAGGACTTCTCTCGTTCTATGGGTTCAAGAAAATATTTAAACGTTTTCTACTGAACTAAGATTATTAATTTAACTTACCAAGTGGACATAAATTTTCAATTGGATATTCTTAGTACTATATTTGATATTGTAAATCTTGCCTTAATTTGTTGTTTGTATTTTATTTTAATTTTGTGTAACTGTTATTACATTATTAAAGATTTTTTTAAACTCATAAATCCAACAATAAATAGCTTGTTATTTATTTAACATTTTCATATTTGTGTAACCATAATGGGATGGACAGATATAAAGACAATTATTCTTCTTTTTAACAGATTTTGCTAACACCGGACAATATAAAGCTCAAGCCCCCTTGGTGATTAAATTTAACATTAGAAACTTTTTAGGTGTTTTAAAACAAGGGTCTCCAGATCTGATACAAGCTGGACCAAATTATGTGCAAAACACAGTAGTCACGTACATACACGAATACGAATCACCAGGACCACGTAGGGAACGTAGATTGAGATTTAGAAATACTTAGATTAGATATGTAAATACAAAAAACTTATAAATGCGATTTTATTATGTATGGATGTATTAATGTTTGTTACTCTTTCACGATAGAACGGCTAAGCGGATCCTGATGAAATTTAGCACAGAGATATATTAAAGTCCGAAATAGGATATAGGCTATGAAATATGTACGGTTCCCGTGGGATATTTTTTTATAGGGCATATTTACGTAATTAAAAGGCTATGTATGTTACTTATAAATTGCGAAACGGCTAAATACTAGGGAAATTACAAATCTGATAGTCCGTTCATTATTACAGCGGTTTGTGGTAATGAAGAATTCTTTTGTTCAAAAATCCTATCTATAAATATCATTCTTTAAAGAAAAATGTACACTCTGCAATAATACTTTGTCCCAACACCGAACAAAGGCCTTTTGTTCCGCTTTGTCTTATGCGCTTTATGTTTTTATGGGAATTAAAATGTCAAAAAAGAGACCAAATTGTTATTAACTATTAAGTTAATGGTATTATTTATAAATAGTATATCAAGAGTTGTTAATACCATTAATTAATACCAAGCAATACGTTGAAAAGCGATCAAAGTTCAGGGCTCTACAATCCTGTCGGTATTTATGTGAGTACAATTGTTTTTGTCCGTGTTGTGTTTTGACCGCGTGGAGCGTCCGATAATTCAGCTAGCCGAATTAAAAGAACGAATATTTCTAAAAGAAGAGTGAAGAGAATGAACAGAAGAGTCATAAAATTTAAAAATATCATTGAATTATATTTACAACTTATTACAACTGGTGAGAGCCATAACATAAGTATGACGTGTGACATCAGCCAGCCAAAAAATGTTGATTTAATTAACACCGCCATCTGTTAGAAAATTATGGAACTAATAAATAATTAAAAGATTATCTTACAAGATAGGCCATTAATCACATAAAACCTATGCTCCCTGTCAAGTAAGACCAAATGAAATACAACTTACAAAATTTCATTAAGATCGATGGAGCAGTTTTGGACTTCAATACAGACCAACATCGTGACACGGGAATTTTGTATATTAAGATAGTAGATGTAAATAAGGATATATACCTATTATATATAAATTAATTTATTTTATTTCCATTATTATTTTATTATAAGAGGACCACTGATAAATGTACATTTCTTAGTCGTACAAGAGTTTAGGAATTTAAAAAGATATCTTGTTGGGAATCGAAAATCAATTCTACAACGGTTAGGCCATTAGATCGCTATTTTCTATGCAAGTCTTTTATTTATTTTATTAAATTTATTCTTATGATATATTAAATAAAGTGCAATTTATTTACATTTATAATGTAATTGTATTTTCGTTGTATGATAATCAATTATTAAACGCGCTGTACAGTTTCGTTAAGTACGAGTACATACGAGAGCTTTAAAACACGTATTTAAAATCTCATAAAAACCGTGTATTAAATGTGGAGCACTGTCAACACTTAAACAGGCTTTACTGCTGTTTTATGCTCGTACGTTGCGTAATAGAGAATTTATTGTGGACCATCAAAAGGTTTAATACACGTGCCATTAGATCTCAATTAAAGCGTAAAACATATATATGGGCGAGATTTACATTATTTATGTTTAATATCAGGTCGTATGTTTGGAATAAACTCTGATGGCAATGCATTATAAATTATGGTAATAACTTTTTTAATAGACGTCACGGATTTACGTCCTACCCTCGTGTTATTTTTATATTATACTAGCAACCCACCCCCGGCTTCGTACGGTAATTATTATCTATGGTCAGGTAAAAACGCGTGACGTGTGACAACAGCCTAGAAGACAAAAATGTTGTTATTAATTAATTACACCGCCATCTGTTAGAAACTTATGGAAGTAATAAATAACTATAACATTTAATTTGTTGAATGAAAATATTTGGGCCAATAATCGTGATAAAAACTATCATATCTTGTGGGAACAAATTACACGTAGTGACCAAATTTCATACATATAACATGAGACAAGAGTCCAATGATGTCACAGTGTGCCTGTACAGTAAACAGATCATCGTGATCAAGTGAGACTAACGAAAATAGAAAAGCTTTCGCTCGTTGTCATACAAAGCGCACGTAGAGAGGTGAGACGTGAGAGACGAGTTATTTGAACGTATAGATTTATAATTATAACTTGGTAGCTTATTTGAATCAGTTTGTTCGATCGATAGCTTAAGATGCAGTGGATAGTCTCGTGTTGTGAATCGTGTTTGCAAGGGGTTAGTAACCTAGAGGTAATTTTATATTATCGAATCACGCTACTGACTTCAGTTTCGTCTGTACAATGTTTCAGACATCGTTAGTCATGTATCACATGTTTCAAGAAGTTACGATCACAATTTTAATATGTATTGTAAGATTTAAGCTGAAAATTCAGTAAAAGGTTATTATATAGTTGTTACTAAGTAAACTAAAGTCCAAAATTCAATTGATATAGATGTGGATTTCTTCCCCCCACCCTTTATAAATTTGTCTAAGTCTTGACTCGGGTCATCACTACAAAAAAATAAAATATTCGTATTAAATGAAGAATAACGCCATCTAGATTAAATATAAGACGTTTATTTGCATACTTTTAAATTATTTACAGGTTTAATGATTTTTTAAAAGATTACCTTCATTCATAACATGTGTGATGTCCTTATACTGTATATTGTAACGGGTGCCTTCAGAGCGTCATCCTAATTTACATATCACTTCTATACCGCGTTCTAAAACACTAGTGGCGCCATCTAGTCCACTTATAACACACTAAACACTTAACGGCGTCATCTAATTCTAATGATACATTTCTGGTGTTACAATATATCATTATATTATTTCGCCCAACAACTAAGTTCATCATCACCTAATGTCTGATTAGCAACCGAGCTTTCTTGATAGTAATATTTGCGAAATTTATGAAAAAAAAACATATTTTTATACTACGATTGATTTGTAAGTAAAACCCATGACCAAATAAAACTAGGCACATTGACTTTAGTTAATACATAGAGGAATCTAGGAAATTAATAAACGAGAATACATATATCTCGCAGTCTCCAGCCGAGTTAAGTGACTTTCAACGTAGATTAATTTGATTGAGATTAATTGTATCCATGAAATGCAGGCGGCACTGTGACAAATTGTGAGCATGTTTGTTTCGGGCTTGTATATATAAATGTATGTGTGTATTAATACTATGTGCGGTCGACATTATACACGGAAGGAACAAGTTCCTTGACCTAAGCAGTATGATTACAGTTGAGTTAAATCGACCATGACCATGACCAACACATGTGACTATACAAAAACGAACGTGACGTCTACGAAAAGGGTAATTTCTATACTAAAAGTGTGCGGTGTATCATTAGTATAGCTATGGGTTTCCACTGTCGGAAAAACGTGTCGCGATACAAGCTTTCTCTCTGGAAAAACTGAGACGCAAATATGTTTCATTCGAATGTTTTGAAACGTGTAAACATTTAGTATACGATACCACCAGAATTTGTCGAATTTAATTGAGACTTTCGACATCGTGTTTCAATGTACGAATAGTGCCATCTAGTAAATGATTGGAAAACTGCTCAATTTGATTTTTAAATAGATTGGACACTCATTATATATATTATAAATACATGAGCGCCGTTGCTGAGTTCACAGCAATTGGTTTTATGATATAGCAGGAAGATGTAAGGAAGCGAAATTGTAGGTGCTTTATAAAATTAAACCGTTCTAATTAAATCTAAATAAATCGCTTAAGTAGTAAACTTGGCTATGTAACTCCGTCTTGTATTTTGTAGGTCGCGTCCTTTGCATAACGACCTGTTTTATAAAATGTATAAAATGACTTTAGTAACATAAAAGCTCTTTCAGATTGTCTTTATATAAGTGTGACGATGTTTGACATTTTTTTAATTTTGTATATTTGTAAGGCGTCATAATTGTACATCAGAATTCTATGTTTATTTGTGTGTGCGTGCTTTTTATTTATTATTATTAGTTTTAGCTATTGGTCACCGTTGGATTTTAAAATTAAAAAATTTTGAACCAAAAAACTTCCTGTTAATATGTTTTAAAATTTAAGATGTGTATGTAACCGAAACCGAAGTAAGCCACGTATGTAAATAAAAGTATTTTTATATTATAAATATACTTTAATTTATATGCGCTATAAAAATGCTAATGTAATGCTATGGTAAGAATCGCGTCTCTTACAAATAATAAATAAAACTCAAAAAAAATTGACAAAGTCAAATTTTTCGACAACTTTGGTTTTATTAAAGGGCAACAAAAGAACAAATTGACATATACAAAAAGTAAAGCTGTTTCTACCGACACACTACCATTAATCCGCTTTCACACGCGAAGAAAAGTCGCCGGGCCTTTGCAAGAATTCGTATCGCTTCTACATACGAACTGTGTACACTGCTTCGGCGCTGACCGAGAAAAAAATCTTGGCTGCACTAGACACAACGTTCTCTGTGTTGTGGTAAGAGTTATTTGAATAGGTTTGGACTTGTTAAGGTTGTATTTGCAACCTACCATGCACTACGCACAACTGCCTGAAAACAATTTTATCGTTTACACGTTCGTATTTATCTTGTCTGATGTAGACAATTTTTCGTGACAAGATTCAACAGAATGATGAATTGATTTTATCTACCGCAGATACGGTAAAATTTCTTAGTGTGTACAAGGGCCCTTAGGTATTAAACAATTCATACCTTTGTAGTAGAGCTACGCGAAGCATGTGTAGCCTTAGCGTAGCTGACTACGGCGTAGCTTGTAGAGTCCGCTACAGAAACTGTAGCACGCGCAACACTAGCGATTGCTTACGGCTTCGCTTACGTAACGGATACTTTTTAATGACCACGTTTTGTTTTAGAGTAATAAAACTCTGTTTTTATAAACAATAATTTTTCCGGCCTAGACTTTAACCTTAACTAGCTCCGTTTTCGACTTTATTTTTGATTTTTCCTCACTCCGTTTGAAAAAATCAGAAATAACTATTTGAATACTTATTATATATAAATCTCCAAAAATACTATGTTGACTTTTTGTACTATTCATTGTCAAGTCATTGTAGATTTATTAGTATCGTAATATTGTACTAATTTAAAAAGAGTTGATTACACGCTAAACCTTGGAATTGTTGGCAAACCTTCGTTTGCCTATCACGCAATCAGGGTCAACATTACAAATCTAACCAATACCAGTTTCCTCCCGTAACTCAACTGCTAAGCGGTACCATAAAACAACTCGGCCGCTATCGGCGTAATCAAAGGGAACGCACGTGAGTGGGCACGCAGCGTTACGTAAGCCAGGGCGAGTGCAGTCACCATAACAACGCAATTCAAACAGGACATCTCTCGCCTCTTCGTTATAAACAATAACGCTAGGAACAGGATTATCTCCTTTCATTTTAGACGCATATCAATACACAACGTACGGCATTATGATTTTATAACAAGGTTTCTATTAGACGCTGTTTCATAAATGGTTTCTCGATTCAATTTACTTTTATATATATTATAGGCTTATTATTATTCAATACAATTGTCGCAGTAAGTTTTATTTGCTAGTTTTAATAGTAAATTAAATAACAAAAAGGCTAGCAGAAGAATAAATCTTTGATATACGTTGAAATATTCTACTACTTTCACTATTTAAAATAAATAACTAGATGTATCAAGCAGTTTGTTTATTTCAAGTAATTCTAAGTAATTCGTAATTTATCGTGGATTTTGAATTCGTTTTAAATGTTATAGAACATCAAAATCTACTTTTCTGAATAAAAAAATCATACACCTAATGGACGTAAAGACTAAACATGCGAGGTGTGCGGGCGAGCTTACCGTAGGCATCAGCTGATCCGTACTCCTAACTCTCGTCACCTTGTTCTTGTAGATGAGCTTCTTGAGCGCGCGCTCCACGGGCTGGTTCCACCGCATGAACATCACGTACGCGCCGTACAGCGAGAACAACACCAGCGCTTCCTGCCAGTATATCATGCTGTCCCGGAAACAATATATCAACACTAGCAGGCTGATCGAGTAGAAGGTACAGTCACGGAACAACGGCCACCAGGTGAGCGACAGAGTCGTGCGCGAGAAGAGCGCGCAAGCACCGATAACGAACAATATATTGAAGACGGCGGAGCCGACGATCGTCCCTATGCCTACGTCGTCAAAGGAGACGAACACGCCGATGACAGAGGTGAAGAGCTCGGGCGCGGAGCCACCAGCCGCCATGAAGGTGGCGCCGGCTACGTCGTCCCTGATGGCCAGCCTCTCGATGATCACGTCGAGCGCGGGCACGAAGAACTCGTCGCAAACGATCGCGAGCGCAACGAACATGTAGCCCATGCCAAGCACGTGGAGCAGCACCGCACCCGACCTCCGCTGCTCCTCCGTGAAGATGTCCACGGGGAACAGGGGCACCTTCTCCTCCTCGGGCAGGAAGGTGGTGAAGTTGGTGGCGTTGGGCTCGCCGGCCCGCACCGCCGACAGCAGCGCGAGCAGCAGCACGCCACCCATGCCGCGCTCCCGGGGGCTGCCACCACACTGCCGCCGACAGTCGCCGCCGACGCGATGTCGTGCACCGCCGCGACACAACTACGGCTCTTGTTCCGATTCCGAGCAATGAATCGAAGCAATTTCAATGTATCGAGTTATCATTCGTTTGATTCAATAATGAAATAACAAAAATGTATGCAAAAAAGTGACTTTTACAATAATGTTTAAAGTTCAAGAACCCGCAACTATCAGTTCTACGTCATTTTATAAAACCTGAAAGTTTTTCTGTGTGTCCTTAATACAGATAAAAACGATCCCTGAGTATGAAGTTTGGATGACGGTGACTTTGAAAGGTAACAAATGTTCAAAATTGTACCTCAAATTAGTTGAATCATAAAGCTTAGTTTTATAAATATATTTTATTTGTAAGTTCTGTATAACGAAATGATAGTATCGATTTATTTAATTCCTTCTATTCGATACATCGATATCGCTAACTACGACAATCCCTAGTAGCGTCACCGTCGTCCCTCCGCGGCCCGCCGTCGGGGTCCCGTTCGATAGCGTCGCACTGCGCCGCGTCGCCCCGCCTCACTCCGCCCCTGCTCGTGTCTGGACCTACAACTATTCGTATAGATGCGCTCTTGAAGCGAAGGCGTCTATCGCATGCAGCTCTGAGCACAACGGTAATAGACACTTCAAACTGCGTATTATGTTTTGGTTTTGCTTGTGTTTCGTAACATCGGTTTAAAAACAATGAATTTAGTTGCGAAATCAGTAGTGATGTAGTTTTCGTGGCTTAAAATATTAGTTATAATTACGGTGGATTTACACTTTCATTTATTTTTTTCAAAGACAAAGATTGCGAGAAAGCTTGATTTTACGCCAGCAGAACCCTGGCTTAAAATGATCGCAGTAGTTAATATTTGAGTTGATTACTTAAACTTAGTTGTAATACAATTAATATATTTAAATACTAATTATACAGTAACCTTACGATACAGATATTTTAAATGTAATTTGTCAACGTACGCTTTGTTTTGTATTATTTGTTTCAGTCGTTACGAGACAAGGTTACCCTGATTATTTTAGTCAGATGTTCCAAAACTCTGTTAATAAAATTTGAAAAAAAAATGTTTCAACTTGTTTTTATTTAATCCTCGTATAGTGGAAATGATAAAACATCGTGACCGCAACTTTAGTGATTTATACCGAAATTGCGCCGGCGACAGATGGAAATAATAGATGCACGCACACGGAATTATTTATTGAATTACACACCAATAAAAATATAAAGGTATGTTTTTATTGCGATGTTTAATATAATAAAGTACACACCAATAAAAATATTTAGGTTTACATATTTTAATGTAGGTGTATAATGTAATAAAATATTAAAATTGTAATTTAATAGGCGACCCCATTAACTAGGATTTGGAATGTCTGGACTATATAGTTATCATTCAGTTATTTTAGTATCATCATCACAGATTAAATCATCAAATTAGTTGATTGTTTACTTTAGTCAATTTTTTTCATCGTCTAACAATGGCCCTAAATTAGATTAGTCAGTTGTTATTCAAATAAACATGATGAGGAAGTTATTGTTTTTGTCAACAATCACCTATCGCTATCTAATGTTGCACAAGGGTCTCTCCTAGGTATTTTTTAATTAAGATTGACCATTAAAGATGTGTACTGATTTTGAAGTTTAAATCAGGATATTTTAAACGACATGTAGCAGAAAACATCAGCTCCGTAATGAAGCGCAGTCCAAGGAAAACTTAGAACATTTTTTTTGTTTGTTTCTTTTTGTTTTTTTTTTGTAAATTGTAACCATAATTAGGTTATAATCTCAGTCACCATATTTTATTAATGACAATTACTGAACTGAAATAACCAATTACAGTTTCACGTTCAACCTAACAACCCTTTATTTTTTCGCTAGTTAGATGATTTTTTTAAAAGATGTTAATCGTTTTAAGA
The DNA here is from genome assembly GCA_029849275.1 of Papilio elwesi. NCBI lineage: Eukaryota > Metazoa > Arthropoda > Insecta > Lepidoptera > Papilionidae > Papilio > Papilio elwesi. The sequence goes on from CM056702.1 coordinate 9,360,946, forward strand.
AATATAATGTAACTAGGAATTCTAACATATAATTAAAGTTTAGATCTACTATTTATTTTTGACGGTTTTACGTCGATAGATTATAAAATATCAAGAGATTAAATTGTAAATGGTTTTTACAGTTCACAATTTTACAAGAGATTATAATATCGTCAGTCAGAAGTTAAGCAATCTTTAAATCTTTTAGTGTCTTTATTATTAATTGGACCAGAACAAAGTCGTGTAATATTGTTCTCGGTGCGTTATAACGGTGGAAACTTTTAAATATATGTACGTTGTGCCGCAGCGCAGTGGTGGCCCAGTGGTTCAGGCCCCAACTTACGTACTGTAGTTTGCGGGTTCGAACCCAAGCAGGCGCTTTACTTTGTGTAATTTATTTCACTACCACTGCTTCAAAAACGGTGAAGGAAAAGATCGTGAGGCAAATGACATGTCTTAGAACCACCAAATTCAAAGACATGTGACATCCACCAATCCACCGGCGTGGTGGATTACGACACATTCCCTCTCTCGAAGAGGAGGCATGTCTCCCTGCAGTGGGAAACATTCTAATAAAGGATGATTTATTATTATTCATTGCAAGATCTGATAAACAAACAAGAAGACATTTACCATATACGGTGGTCATTTTTGTAATCTGATGTTCTTTGAGATAAAGTGAAGTGAAATTGTGTAATATGGGTAGATAATGTAATAAGGTAATTTGAGAAAAAAATCGAAAATATTTTGGAATTAACGTATTTTAACGTAAAGACATTTGTTTACAAAAATCGCATCTTGCTGTGAAACAAAGTATACATTTAAATATTACATTACATTGATACATATATACATACAATCTAAAAACCTGTTATAGCAGAAACGTCAGTTTATTATTAATTTTAACCGATCCGGAAATCTGTAACGATGTCGCCTGCCAACTTAACCATCAGTGGTGCATTCAGATGCAGGAGAGCTAAGCACTTTAAAGTGGAGAGGCGTTTTCCTACTTATGTACTTAATTAAATTCAGGTCTTAATGTATAAGAATAAGGCTAATGCTCTTAGTCGATTACATATCTGGAATATTCTGTAAAAATGAATGTTTAAGCTCTGACGTCTATTTCCAAGACATGTATTGTAAGCATATTAATTAGCAAATATGCCATTAGCGGTCGTAAAGTGAGGACTCGAAAGCGTCCCAATTAGAACAATTTTCTTTTATTTACATCATTTTACATTTACGCTTAAGTGGCAAACACTAGCTGTCCTTTTTTTTCTTATTATTTTAATTACGCTATCCTTTTTACACCATTTGATATGTGTGAATGTTGCTGTAACTAACTTTTTAACTTTTCTAATTTTTGCCCAGTGATTCTGTATGTATATATATATATATATGTATATATATATATATATATATATATATATATATATATATATATGTATATATATATATATATATATATATATATATTATTGTATAAAGTACATGTAGAAGTCACGAAATTTCAGTGTAAAAAAAGTCATTTTCTTACTTCGGTTAAACTTAATAGTATTATTTTTAGCGTCTCTCGTGACGCTGTCATCGCGTCTACACCTGGCGCTTATGTAAGATGGCAGGCCGCCAGGTGAAGGCTTTCATGAAAAATTACTTCGGAAAAATTCGCTAAAATTTTTCCATCAACTTAGCTTATTTAAAATGTAATCGGATCTATTCTTTTTGATCGAACTTTATAGAACGTAGACTATCTAAATTGTCGGTATAAAAATAATGTAATGTTATTTATCTGACAAAAAAGACACGTGCGCTACACTGCTTGCTTTGTGTATGTGTGACATCGCTACACACCACATATACAACGTCAGTTCACAAAGTTTTACCTAAGCTCGTGCGTTGAAATTTTGTGAAACAGCTCTTGAGCTTTTTCATTTGACACTACCACGCAATCAAGCATACAAGCATCCACGTAGCGAATCATCCGTGCATTCACGTGATTCGATTATATTTAATTCCGTTCCCTACTTCCAGTAACACAGCTTTCGGATTAAAAGTTAAATAGCCTCGAGAATTTAACATTGTGGTGTCCGCTTTGGGACTGGCCGCCTTGTACGAAATAACAAAAACTCGACTGGGTTTTCTTGTTGAAATATATTTGGTTTCCATATTGTTTTAAGCTGGTAAAATTTCCCAAGCAACAACTTTTTGTTTGGACATAAATAAATAATTCGTAAAGGCAAGCTCAAACATAATTCCCTTGATGGTCCTATTCAATACAGATGTATTATTTCTCTGGTTTCACAAATCAAGTATATATTATTCATAAATATACGTAAAAAGCGTATATGTTGTGATCACGTGCTATCCTTAGATATGAAGATAAAATTCAAAAATAATACGAATGTGGTGCGGCGTGTTTTAAGAAGTATGAATGATAGCCAGTCGTCTGCTTGTACACGTTATAATACAATTAAATATACAAAAAATAGCTAAACTCGACCTGCAACAAAAAAGATTTATAAAATCTGTGAAATTTATAATCTATAGCTATTTTATACAAGGTAGTAAACGGCAAAGTGGTCCAATGGCTACCCATAGGCATCCGCAACAAGCTAATGAGTTGTGGATGTGTTGCCTGCCTTTAGTGGCAGAGAATGGACGGGAAAAAAGATATTTCCTTTTCCTTTCCATTCCCTCCTCCATTTAAGTAATTTTCACTTTTCCCTTACAACCTTTTCTTCTAATCTCATTATTCAGAGTCATACTTAGAGACCGCATCTCGAATGCATTAATTTTATTAAAATGCTTGTCTTGCCAAAGTCACACTCATTCCCATACTTAATGTTGGGTACTAATACTAACCGTGGGTTTCCACTGATGTAAAATCGTGTTGCGATACAAGCTTCCTCTAAAAAACTGAGATGACAATATGTTTTAAATGAATGTCGGCGGTGTACACCTACGGTTATATGGAATTGTGTATTGATAATACATACATACAGCCGTGACTCGCATTCATAAGCATACCTATTAGTCCCCAGTCATTTTATTTCCCACATTGTTTGTTCTACATCCTTAAAACGCCTACTGTATCTGCTTATTTATTATTATTTTTATTTAAATAGTCTTTTTTAAAATAAATTAAAAACATTACAATAATTTTACTTTACATTGCAAAATTGTTCTAATCTCAACTAAAGAACGAAACAGAAAGCATAGCTACTATGCATAGACAATTATTTTAGCTCTGTCAAGTCACGCTAATGTCATGTCATTGACCCGTTTTTGTCACACGCTTAGTATCTAATTGGATTATATTTAATAAAATTAAATATTTTTATGTTAACTTTTTGCGAAGACTTCACCCATTAGTCCCTACAATGTGGCTGGACGAAGCAGATGGTTTTGCGGAGATATTTAGGGGCTATCTACCGTACTACTTGCTTGTTGCTCTGCCTATATTTATTATCATGTCTCCAGTAAATCCAGTGGCAGCTTCACATGAATTTTCTGTATATAGGATGCAGCAATATGACCTTCACTCCATACCCCATGGTGAGTTTAATCAATAATTATAATTCTAATTTATAATTTGTTGGAATTAGTTAAACCGTAAATTAAGGTTATATTTTAGATCATAATGTAAACCGCTTAATCTATGTCAAGATATTTGTATTTACATTATGATATGCTTAATTACTGCAATTCAGGCCGTGTTTCAGTCTCAATTTGTGGAGAATTTATGAAGTGCTGAAATATAACTTTCAATGTTATTGATTCTTTATTTTTTACCTTCTTTAAAATAATTCATTTTTCAGCACAGACTGAATATTATTATATATCTATTATTATCATTTGTATGCCTGACAAACTTAATTATCCAAATAAATAAGCCTGTGAAAGATACAAGTTCTAAAGTTTTAATTAAAACATTTTTTGACCATTTATACTTCGAATTCAATCAATATTTGTCGATGAATATTAATAATTTAGCCAGCCCCTGCTTATGACTTTTATTTATAAAAATATGCCAAAACGAATGCCTAACCCCTGACTCAATTGCTATTGAAGGCATTTGTGTAAAGTTCACAAGTACACAGCAGTGCATAACCTAATATTAAGTGATCACTGATGCCATGAACACCTAAAACACAAGAGAACATAGATGTTTTGCCAGCCTTAAAGAAGTACACTCTCTTCTTGGAGGATGCTAAGTCATAATGATCTTGAAATACTCCTGGAAGCAGTTGTAAAAACCTCTATTAATCATATGGATATGTGTACATACATCACTACATATTAAAAAAGAAGATCTCGCTGCATATGTCTGACAACCCAATAAACACATTTTTCAATCAGATTCATCAGAGTGATTCATGAGAAAGAGTTAGGTATATAATTCTTAGGGTCTTTTGTAAATTTATTAAAGTAGATATAATATCTTACAATATATTGCTACAATATTCTACCTGAAAAATGTGTATTTGCTTTGCTAACATGTGTGAAGCCGGGGCGAGTTGCTGGTATATAAATAAGTAATACAGTTATAACAGCTTGTCCCTTGTCAATTTTTAATACAGGGCAGTAATCCTCTTGTAGGTGGGAAGCCTCATAAATTAATATCTCCGATGTTCTCGATTACTCTAATCTTTTGTTACTCTATGACCTACATTTCTATGATTTTGTTATAAGTATATTAACTTGAGATTATTTGATTAATTATTTTTTATAAATATATGAGAGATATTTGACGGGCCGGTTGGTGTGGCTTGTAAGATACTTGTTTCTCATGCCGCAAGTCGTGGGTTCGATTCCCACCCAGGACATTTGTGTGCATGAACATGTCTGGTTGTCCGGAGTCTGGGTGTAATTATCTATTTAAGTATGTATTTACAAAAAGAAAATTAGTATATGTAGTATATCAGTTATCTGGTTGCCATAGCACAAGCTCTGCTTAGTTTGGAATCTTATGGCCATGTGTGAATATGTCCTAGGATATTATTATATTATTATTGCAGGCATGGGCCCCGTCCCACACACAAGAAAGTATAACTTCATAGAATATCAAACAGAATTGTTAGCTCTGGAATGTCCAGAGACTTCTAATCCAACAAAATATATTACTGTATTAAGAATTTATGTGAATATACCTTGTTGCATTGCAAGATATGATTGTTGTAAACAAACAAACTTAATTACAATGTACTCTAACCACTGTTCAAGTTTGATGAATCCTATTATTATTTTGTTACTCTTTATTAATTTAATTAAAATTTAAGATGTATTATTTGTATGATAGGATGTCGAAGCGCGAGTTTCAATCTAGAGGGTCGGTCACTGACATCGTGGAGCACGGCGCGGCACTGTGTGGTGGCCCGCCTCCAGGATGTTACCATTGAGCAGTTCATGGAGATCAGGAGCAAAGCCCCTGCTCTCTTGCTTGTGTTGCCCAAAAATGAAACTGTTCTCACAGAGGAAGAAAAAGAGGTACAATTTCTTATGTACTTTTATTGACAATGAAAACAATGACATATAGACCAATATGGTCCATATGGTCATCAGCAGCATTACAGTCCATAGGGACTGCTGTTATAAGTGCAAAGTGGGGGATAGAATATCTATCTACTGTGTTTGAGTATCCTAGAAACAATGTACCAGTTTTTGCTTTAATTTATTATTTTATTTCTAGTAGTACTATTTTACATGATTCTGTAAGTCGGGTATCACTCAAAGAGCAAATATTTTATAACCTATAAAACATTACATATTTTTATTTTTATTTGAATAGACAGAAAAATCTAGTTATATCCTTTTCAGCATTAATATTTTGTCTCAAATATTACCAATCCTAAGTGTCCCACAAATTACATAACTAGTTTACTTCTGTGCATGATCATAATAAATACAAACATTTGAAGATGGCTATTAAAAGTAAAATATTTCATTCTGCAGCACATCCAACTCTTGGAAATGGCGATGGTGCAACAAGAAATGTTGGCTCCTGTGTATTTTGCTAAATGGTCTCCTGAGTTTGAGGAAATCCTTAAGGATCTGCAGCACAGCTTCATAACAGATGACAAATCTGGAACCGCTTTGGAGGCAATGTTTAATACTGTATCCTCCAATGGCTACCAAATTGGTAAGTTAAAATTTATGCATTGTTTAAAAACTTTACGGAGAATTTAAATAATTAACATCAAGTTTTTTGACTTTATTTGGACCCAAGTGGCAGTCCCAGTAGAAAAGTAGTCTTGATGATCTAAAACCAAAAAAATGTTTTTGTATATTTATTTCCTTTAAAAATTACTTGTAATGTACTTACAAATAGGGCCATAAGTATTATATTGCACATTGAGTAATGTGCTAGCATAGATTAAAAATTAAATTAATTTTGTTTGTGATAGGAATACCTAGAGATTCATCTTATGATGGTATTATCTATGTAACTAATATGTTATAGGCGCTTTCATCAAATATCATTTATTTCACCAACTGCCAGTTCAATATCTCAAAAAAGAAGTACATATATTATGTAATCAATAGTATGTGAAATATCACTAGTCAGTGTTCATTAAATTCCTTTCTAGTGGTATCAGCACCCAGTCCTCAGAAGATGGACTCAAAGCCGGTGACTATCCATGGCAAGTTGATGGGGCGCTCCGGCTCCGCTCACACCATCGTCATCGCAGCGCACTATGATTCCTCCGGACTTGTGCCTGTAAGATAATTGAGTAATAATTTAAAGTAGATATAGTAGATAAGTTGAGTTGTATGTTCCTTATAGACTCCGAAACGGCCGGACAAATTTCAATGACATTTTCAGAAAATATACAGATTGGCCGCTAGGCCAATGCTAATTGACCCTCTGAATTTTGGTATAAGACGAACATAATTTGTGCTACCCGTGCGAAACCGGGGCATTTATTAATGTTACCCCAAAAAAAATATTGGAAACGCAAGAAGCAGCGTTGACAGCAGCATCTTAAATGGACTTGTATCCCCTAGATAGTGACATTCTGAATAAGGAAATTATAAATTGGTAAATAATAACAATGTATGTAGGATAAATGCTCTCACCCCACAACACAATCTCTATTTCTTTGTTTGAGTTATGGGAAAATCTTCCTTTATTGTGTTTTTAATTCTTTAAATTAATACATTTTCTACTTCAATTTATTCAATCATCGTCATTTTATTTATTCTATTTTATCTAAATATTAAAAGCAGGCAAATAATTTAATAGGAGCTGGCACAAGGCGCAGACTCAAATGCGTCTGGCGCTGTTGCCGTACTAGAACTGGCTAGAATCTTCTCCCGTCTCTACTCGAGCGCAGCAGTACGCGGTGGCCCATCACTAGTCTTCGTTCTCACCTCCGTTGGACACTCACTCAACTACTTTGCTACAAAGAAATGGCTGGAGGAGCAATTGGATTCCAGTGACGCTTCCCTACTCCAGGTAAAATAATTAAACCACAATGCAATTCTTTGACAGGGCAATAATCGGAATCCCTCTCCTAGATTTAACTAGTTATGATGCGTTAGTTGCTTTAAATTGTTAAGGTACTTTCATTTTATAATGTTAAGGAAGAGCGGAACTTCCTAACACAAGCAAATGTTTAGTTAAAAGGAAGTTCCAAATGCTTGTAAAATCATTGTACCCATAAGTTAAAGAAATAAATAATTTTAAATTTAATTTATTGTTACTTTATTTCCAGGATGTTTCTTTCGTGCTTTGCCTCGACTCGATATCATCTGAGCAGCTCAACTTACACGTATCCAAACCGCCCAAGGTTGGTGGTGCTGCCAACTCCCTGCGCGCTCGCCTCAACGTGCCCGTCGTCCACAAAAAGATCAACCTCGCTGATGAGTTCCTAGCGTGGCACCACGAGAGGTTCAGCATCAGGCGGATGACGGCGTTCACCCTCAGCTCACTACAGGTACAAAAGAAGGGACAATTTACCAGCGTCGATTATGACGTCAGACCATGTCTTTCGACATAACCCCTTAACTAAACTAAATAACCCGTCAATAAGAGTAGATGACAGGAACTGCCCAAGCTGATGTTCCCGAGGGACGCCTGGGGTTAGTTACTCTAAAGAGATTTATGCTAACTGACTTCTGTGCTCTGCCACTTCAAGTCTGGAGTAACAGTAAATGTATGAGGCAAATATAAACATGTTTATTTTGTTCGAAACAATAATAGCATTGTCCTGTAGTCAATAACTGGTTTTATTATTATTTTATATTATTATTTTATTACAAAAGCAGCGTATTATGCCCGACCATCAATTTAAAGTAAATTCAAATTAATAACGGAGGTGGAAGACCAATAATTGCCTAAAAGGCCCAAGGGTCTTCTAGACAATTTCTTTGTTGGTTCTTTATTGGTCTTCGAAATCATCCAAGGATGATGACCCATTTCTCTAATCCCCAGACCCACAAGGACCCAGCACGCAGCACAATCATGGACACTCCCTCAGAGACCTCGCTGAAAAACCTGGTGACCAATATCATGGTAACGGCGCGAGCCCTTGCCTCGCACATATACAACCTCACTGACGAGCTCAGCGATGAAGATGTCACGTTGTACGATGAGGCTCTGGTAAGTAGTCTTTTGTGTGTACTTTTAGGTTTCATTAACACATCCGTCACGTCAATGTCGATAATCAGATTCTTCAACGTGTATGACGGTCCAATAAATCTCGAAACTACCCGTAGTATAGACCTATGAGAAGTTAGCATAATCCTTTTTTAGTCCTAGCCTTTTTTATGGATGAAGGTTGCAAACAAGCAAGCGGGTCATATTAAGTGACCGCCATCCATAAGCATCTATCTGCAATAAATTATGAGCTGTAGATGCGTTGTCAACCTTTAATGGACAAAAGAGGGGATTTACAGTTAAAAATATTTTCTTTTCCTATCCGTACCTTTTCCCCTTCCCATCCTTTCTTTATTGTAAAAGGATGGGAAGAGCAAAAAGACTGGATCTAGGCCTCCGTCACGTCGAGTTTTTAGTATTGTCTATTCGCCTCAATAAATTAAAGTATCATAAATTTCAAGTTCCCAAGTTTTATTAACTTTATAATCACAATTTCGGTGTAGGGCGTAGACGAAGCGGCAATCAGACACTGGTACGAGTACTTGGCGTCGCAGCCCAGAGCGCCACACATCATCACGACAACACCGCCGAATACAGGTTATTTTTATTATATAAGCAAGCGTGTGGTCACTCCGACTTCAAGTGACCGCTGCCCGAAGGCATCTGCAACAAGCTAATGCGTTAGAAAAGGTAGGGAAGTGGAAGACTGTACAAAATTAGGCCTCCGGCACCTCACTCATCAGACGAAGCGTTGAGTACTTCTACTTCACACCTGTTTTCTGTGAGGTCGTGGTATTTCACCGGTTGAGTCGGCCAAGTACACTTCAAATTAAATAAGCAAAACCATGGACGGCGATTCCACTTTCTATACTTTGTTTCACAGCAAGATGAGATTTTTGTATACAAAGGTTTTTCTACGTTAAAGTTCTTAAATTCCGAAATATTTCCGAAAAACAACTGTTTCTCATATTACCTTATAACAGTGCAACAAACTTTAAGGCCGGCAACGCATGTGCAGTTCCTCTGGTGTTGCGGGTGTCCATGGGCGTCGTTGATCACCTCGCTGTTCTCGCCGCTCGTTTGCCCCCTTCTCTTACAAAAAAAAACATTGGCTATCCATATTACAGAATTGCTCTTCATTTTATGACAAGATTTCCACAAAATTACAACATTTCCGATGAAAGTATAAAAAGTGTATGGTGAATGACGTTTGTTTGTTTACAACAATCATATCTTGCAATGAAACTACATCCTAATTGGGTTAGACATATATAACTTATTTTGGTTGATTTAATTAAGGAGTGACAGCTGCCCTCGAGAAGGCGCTGTCACGCTACCTGGACGTGACGTCGAGCGTGCACGCGGTGGACAAGCGCGAGCCGGAGTTTGTGCTCTACTCTCCCGTCAGATCACTGCTCTATGTGTACAGGTTAGTAGTGTTATAACTTACCCTATTTATTATTAACATGTTTCTTTTAGGTTCAGTGGTATGAAGTATACAAGGGATTGTTTTGAACTTGATTTTTGGCTTACTTCAAAACGTCAGTTTAAATTTAAACTTTGCATAGTTACAAAGAATGAAAATACACTTTTTATAATTGAGTTTTGACCAGGATTAGGATAAATATAAAATAATAATAAAATAATTTTGTTTTAAGATTGCGGACAACGCCATCTAATTACAAATTCTAATATCATTTGATTATGGTCAACAGCGAGTAGTCTACGTGAAATATATCGAGTTGGTGTAGGCTATGTCAGGAACAAATCACAGTGTTATTTTGTATTTCAGTGTAAAACCGGCGGTTTTCGATCTCATTCTAACACTCGCGATAGTGGCTTACCTGAGCTTGGTGTACTTCGCGATACAGATGTTCCCCTGGTTCTACGAGGAATACGCGAAGGTTGTAACGGGCAAGATTAAAGTGAATTAGTTTTCAGTTACAAAGTTACTGTGTGCGATTTTGAACTCTACCGTGTACGGATAGGGGTGATATTTCAGAAACATGTCTGTTTTATACACACATTTTAAAAGACAAAATGAATTAGTTATCTTACAATAAGAATACGTACACGCATTTTTTTAAATCTTGAGGTAAATATTCTTACCTTAATTGTTTTGTACCGTGTAGATAATTAAAAAAAATCATTTTAATGTTTATTGAACATTCTCATGTGCCTACATTTCACCTTGTTGCCATAACTACACATCACAGAGCGAATGTGATTCTGGATGCTTGTAGCCTCAACATCCCCGTACGCCGCTGTGGTTGCATCCCGATAGTTTTAGGGGTATACGTATAAGGGAGTTGAACATGTATCTTTTGAATAATTTATATGCTCGAATGATCTTTATACATCCTATATCTGGTAATTGTATAAAAAAAAACGAACCGTCTTGTTTCATAGCAAGATTTTTTGAGAATTTTTGTAAACAAACGTCATTTACTCATATCATAGCGGGTATACATCAGAAGTGTGGAAATCGTGAAATAAAGTGAAGTAAATTTGGGTAATATGTTATGAGGTAATGAGAAAATGTTCATTTCCAAAATATTTTGGAATCTTCGAATTTAAACGTCAAAAACCATTGTTTACAAAAATTCCATCTTGCTCTGAAACAAGGAAGTTAATGATATAGTTTAAATGTAATTTGTCTATCTCTTACGGGTACAGACATATTAGTGGTATACATTTTGATACAAGAATTTGGTTTCATAGTGTTTTATATTTATCTACTAATCTGAAATACACTCTAATTGTATGAATCTAAAAATTGTGTTTCATGCGAATGCAAGTAGAACTTTTCCTTTCAACATTTTACCTTTAGCTTTTAAAAGTTCATATCATTCCCTTACCTTTTAAAAACTAATATTATGATTAGTATTGTAATACCATATAATTTGCCTAAATTAAGAAAATGTATCAAAATGTTCGATTTCATTTTCGCACACAGTAAAACATATTTTGTTGAGAGTTGAACAATTTATTTAGTTTTATTTTAGTGGTTTTGTAATAGTTGTGCAGTTGACCCCATAATTGAATCCATCTTATTATTTCTTGATACTCTTTGGTATATACTCTTCTTTGCAATATGAACGAAACGAATACTTAATTTAGGACCATATGAAATAACTTCCAAATCTATTTAATGTATTTATTAAGTGAATAAAAAGAAGAGACCCAAAGTTGTTACCTTGAGGAACCCACGCCGCTTTTGGTTCCAGTGTTGGATAATTATATATTGTTTTGTACAATTTCATTATATCAAATTTCCAAAATCTATTAAAGATCAAATTAACATTAGAAACATAATTTAACTAATTTATGCATTAAAATATTATGCTTGACCATATCAAAGGCATTAGTCAAATCTAAATGATATATTTTCCCATTTATCGAATCAACTGTACAGCAAAGGTTTTTTGGTACAGCATCAAAGAAATACAAACTCAAATATCCGAGTCATAGGGTACGCAGGTTTTTTATTTTGTTAATTATACTAAGGCAAATAAATTATGTAAAATATATTATAAATGGTTTATTAATATTTTAAGGTAATTCTTTGGAGAAAAGCAATATGTTTCAGTATGCCTTGGTGAATGGTTTGGGAAATTTGTCTTTCTGTACATACTGTGTATTCCGTTGTTATTTCGCCGTCCTCACTTCAAGTTCCTTTGACATTTTAATGAAATATTTATAGAATCGTAAATATTATTATTATTATAAATATTGATTTCCGAAACTTTCAGCATTACGTGAAAACAAATACATTAGCTATGTGAGATGCTCACTTAAGTTATAAGGTGTGTGAAGGTAACTTGATATAAGTTTAAATATATAAGTTACACTTTATTTGAAATGTTTTGCTTCTTTATGTTCACAATCATAATTAGTACTTTGGTTGCAAATTTCGAAAGATATTTCCTTTTAGAAATATTTCATGCAATGTGACGACGTCGGCATTTTATTACAAGATGTGTGTTATTTTATAAGAAAAGGTCACAAACGAGCAAATTGTACCCCTGTATTAAGTGACCGCTGCCCTAGACATCCGTAACAAGCAAATGAGTCGCAGTCTCACTTTTAATGGACAGAGGAGGGGATAGACAGGAATAATGATATTTTCCTATTCAACCCCTGTAAGTCCAATCCTCTCCCCATTCCAATACTATCTTATTTAGGAAAGGACGAGAAAAAGATGATTGAAGTTGGGTGTTGTAGAATACTTCTATTTCACGCATGTCTTCTGTAAGGTCGTGGTATTTCACCAGTCGAGTTGGCCCATTAGTGCAACATATGTTGCAGGCTCTACCACTGTTATATGTCTTGTCAGAAGCAAATCTATTGTTCTTATATTAAGACAGAAGATAAAGTAGTAACTAACATGACATCTGGAATAAATGTTGCGATGGTAAGCTATACAGCATTAAAATATGATGCATTAAGCATATTTCCTGCAGTATTACCATAGTTCAGATTTATATTTGCTTTTTTATGAATTACAAGTGACATATTGATATCACCCTTTTTTCAATGAATTTCCCTTGAACAATGATATATTTATAATAACAGTGAATTTATTTTATACATTTGAAAAGCTAGTGTGTTTACTGTACAAGTTCTGATTCCTTGGTCCTAGTATCCTTAGCAGTGAGAAAGGTACCGACCCTCATACATTACTTCTTGTTTATGTTGAATGTTTTTAATGTTGTCTGTTTTGTAAGTCGCATATATATAGATATATTTCTGCCTTACATTGTATGGTAGGATAACCTTTCTTGACAGCTCGTTTATAGATGTACAAGAGCCTCGATGACTTTGTTTTTTTTTAATTCATTAATCGATAAAAAGGGCCACGAAAACTCTATTATAAGATATAATATTATTATCCTATCATGTAAAGATACACAAAGAAGTATTTAGAATAAGTATTTTTTTCTTTAAGCCGCTTTTGATATTGAGTGTTGCCAGGAGAGTGTAACTTTAGCTGTCAGATTGTAAAAATTGTCTGTTTATAATCTCACTAGCCGTATAATGACACGTCAAATTGTCAATTAATCGATTAGTTCATTTTCTTTCAGCTTGTAATATAGTTAGTGAGATTTTAAAGTGACGAATTTCGTTGACGGTGACACAACTACCGCAAAAAGTTACCATGTGCGGCGTAAGACATACTGCATTTAGTGTACAGAACCAGTTGTTTTTTTGTGTAAGCGTATTGTTTCTTTTAATTTCGCTTTGTTATTATTATTACAAGTACATTTTGCAGTGATTGTTGAATGCTAAACATATAAGTGTACGTTGCATGGAATTGAAATAAACGTTTGTTTGAAGGTTACGTTATTTTATATTCCGTCAAATATCCCAAATCAAAACTGTTCATGGACAAGAAGCGACAAACAGAAAAAAATATATTTCCGTTTTAATCTCCCCAGTCAAATCTTCGCTCCCTTTTCTTCGTTCCAGAAATGAAAAGGCAGAAGGGGAGTAGAATCATGCCTCTATTCAGAGGAATATCACATTGCATGAAATATCTATTCAGATATTTCAAACGGTTTAGTGAATGCTATCCATGTGCAGCCGCTACGAGCAAATAAGTTGCAGATGCGTAGCCTTTAATGCACAGAGGTCGCGATAGACAAGAAATAGGATATTTTCTTACTTCCCCTCCACGTCCAATCCTCCTCCCCTTCCCATCATCCTGATTACGAAATATTGGAAACGGGAAAGTGTATTAAAACTGGGCCTCATCAGACGAAACACAGAATATTTCTACTTCTTGCCCGTCTTCTGTGAGGCTACGTAATGCTGGCTCAACATTTGAATTAAACAGCTAATTAGAATTACTAGAATCTGGTTTACTTTAAAATTTATTACAGAAGAATTCCCATGCTTTTGAGGGGAAAAGCAATTTTCAAGTATAATGTTTCCGGTTTCTAAAAAAAACAACGGAATTATAACTCGTAATCATTTGGTATCAAGTATCTACATAGATAGCAACTAAAAAAAATTGGATAGCAAATGATTTCTTACAAGTTGATGTATTTTAAAAAATGGTCCTTTTACATTTTCGAAAATATATTCCTGATTTACACTTTTATTATGGTATAGAATATGTTTGTCCAGAAACAAATAAAGGTGGGAAAACTCGTATATATATATTCTGTCCCATTTAGGATTTACTGCAATAGAAGTTTGCAATCGTTATTATAAATATTTAAAAATCTTTTCCAATCGTTCGTTTCGTTCTCATTTAAAAGTCGCTTAATCAATATAAGATATATTTAAATAATAAAACATTTTCAGGTGTATAATAAATTTAATTTTAATACACTTAATTGACTAACATTATAATAAAAAAATATAATCTCTGAAACTTATAGTCGTAAATCTTACATTAACTTAATGCTATAATTTTGCGTAAAATAAAAGCTACCGTTTTGATTAAATGTTGCCATTTAGATGGCGTAGAATTTACAGAAAAAGCTACAAAAATAAATTTAGCAAAAAAAAATATCTATAAATCTATCTTCAACTTAAGAAATAATTACTTGTAAAATTAAATTCTGTCGTCAAATATGAAATGCAAAGGCATTATCTTGTAATGCAGTCTATTTATATATCTAGAGTTTATCCCTCGAGAACCTCGACGGTGCTCGCTCCGGTAATGTCTTTTAGTTCAATAGATTTGAATGTTGCCACGATGTTGATTGTCCCCAATTTCTGTAAAAAAGGATATGAAAAACAATATAAAATATGTCATTTTAACCCGAGTTATGAAACCCAGAAAGGTGCCCATATTTGGAATCAAGTAAAGAGAATATAGTTTTTCATTTACTGAGTAGCCTTTCCTACTAAATATAATATGTGGATAGAGTCAGAAACAAAAGCGCACAAAAACTGACAAGTCTAGTGGCTGAAGACATTCGCCTAAAATCATCAGATGTAACGCAGACCTCTACTTCTACGTATGTAGTCTATGTGGCCAAGGTGCTTCTCACTCGAGTCGGTCGATGCTACAGCTACTTGTGGCAAAGGTCGGAGTGTTACCTTGGGTTGCAGCGGTAGTTCAGCGGTGACGGGTGCGTGTCCAGGCGTATCGGGCGCAGCGATTCGCACCGTGCGCGTCTCCAGCCCTGACGAGCTGACGCGGAACTCGCAGCCCGTGAGCGTGCGCCCCAGTGGATTCACAAATGATAGTACCGCCACTCCAGGCTGTCCTAGGATCAGGTCCTCGTTGAACTGAAATGGATCAAAAACAATATTTATCATAATATGTATGAATATTTATTGGTACAGTAGTGGCAACTCTCGACACTTTCTGTGTTCCTTGTGTGGCCACAAACGTAGCAAGGTTTACGTGGTTACTACTTGGGACAATAATAAATAATATTTCATTTTAGACACTGCTTTACGGTTGTTACCTTTAGCCTTTCTATTTAGAAAAGGGTATTTAAGAGAGAAATCAAATTCGGAATAATAACCACTATATGAGGGAGAGGTATGAATTCTACCTGACTGAGTATTGGACTTCACCTTAATGTTGATGATGGGCTTGAGAACTTGGAAGTCGTCATCATCAGCCCACGACTGTTTGGTCTCGTCCACGATAGCCATTGCGGATATCTTCATGTTGCAGTACTCCACCAGTTTGGGAAGGTAGTCATCGGCTTTCACCAAGATACTAATATGTTCATCTGTCAATTTTGAAATCGTATTAAGAAAATGTTCTGCCTTCATTTTACTTCTTTGTGGTGCGTGCTTAGTATGTACATGTATGTACAAACACACCCTAAATATATATACCAGTATAATTATGATATATATAAAAAAATATACAGTCTATCCGTCATTTTTTATAACTTTTTGATATTGGAAACATTTAACTACTGCTGATTTTATTGGCTTAATCATATTATCTATACATATACAAATATTTGTACTGCAGTAAGTATAGTTGTATATTGTGTTGTTGTATTTTATGTAATAATAAAAATAATATGCGCTCACACCTGTAACCCAGAGGGGTAAGCAAAGATCATGGATTTCCATTCGGCGCGATCCTGGCACACCTCTCTCGCTTCTTGAACAATCACATCTACGCATGCATGCTCGTCGGTTATGGGTGCTCCTTATATCGCCCTTTTTTAGTAAGTCATTAATCTGATCGATATAAGTTCTCCTAGGGCGTCCCCTACCAACACTGCCACTCACTTTTGCAACATAAATTTGTTTTGTTATTCTCTCTTCATTCATCCTTTCAACATGCCCGAACCACCGAAGCATACCTTTCTCAATTCGAGTCACAACGTCCCTATTTTTTACTCTATAATTCAAAGTCACGCCTAACATACTTCTTAAGGATCGCATGTATTTTATATTTCGAGGTGTATTACGTTTGCAATCTAATAATGAATATTTGTATGAGTTTGATTTCGTCGTTTCGAATGTAGCAAATGATTAAATTAATTAAATGAGACTATATGACACTTACTTTTTCCTGGACCGACAAAAATTTTCCCTTCCACTTTCTTGACGACCTCCGACTTGACGCCGTTGTAGAATACACTGGTCGCGGACAAGGCTGCTTTTATGTTGTGACCCTGAACGGTAAAATATGTAAAAGTTTCAATGAGAGTGTAGACAGAAGAAACTCACTTTTCTGTACACCCTCTTTAAAAATGAATATCGTGAGGAATAACCTACATATCATGATAACGGAAAATATACGAAATATGACTATTTTATATAATTTACTCGCAGACCCAGCAAACATTGTCGAAACCGATGACACCCACCGGGTCTAATTGCAGTATCGAACCATCCAGAAAATTGAAATATGCAAACAATTTTTCAAATCGGTTAGGCCGTTTAGGTAGGGTTATCTGAGCTGACAAGTACACGCAAAGAAGAATTAAATCATATTATAAAGATTTAAGATGAGAGTTGAACCATCTGTTTATGTTTTGTTTTGCCGTAAGACGCTCACCACATTGGACGTGTTCTCAATGTCGACTGTGACCCTAAAGTCCTGCCCGATCGGTACCGCGTCGATGTCCCGCAGCTTGAACGCGATGTCGTTGCTCAAGTTGCCGGCGATCGCGTAATACCTGCAATGTTGCCAGATGTTAGGAACACAATTTTGGTAGAAAATTTGATGATAGAATGTCGAAGAGTTTTTAAAAAATTAATACTCTCTGTGTGAAATGGCTATTTTGTCTTTTGTAATTCAAGTCAAAAGTCAAAGTGATTCTTCTCTTGATACTTTTTTATCTTTCTATCAATATATTTACTATCGTAAGACTAAGATTCTCGTATATTTAGCCTCATGCGAATAATTATATAAACATAAAATATATAATGATTATATTTACGCGAATACACATTAACATTAAACCATTTCTTTTTTTTCCGACATTTCCAGTTTACAGTTTACATCACTCATGTCCCAATGTCAAAATTACTGGCGAAGTCCTCTCTTATTTTCAACTATTATTTTAGCTCCGATCTATACCAAAACAAACTTTACATTATTTCCACTCGCAACTTAGGAATATTTAACTTTGTCTAAGTCTACTAAGTCATGAAATATATCAGATATTCCATGACTATCAGAAAACTATATCATTGAGCCACAAGAATAATAGGTTCGGTTAATGCTACTCGTGAATGCAAAAGATTTGGTGATTACCTCTTGGCTCTGTCGGAGTAGCGCACTCCGTTCATGAGGGCCAGTCGCTCGGAGGCGGTGCCTTCGCGGTGCTTGTACTCGCCGGTGATGTCCTGCCGGTCTTCATCGCCCAGGGGATCGAACACGTACGGCTTCTTCGTTAGGACCATGCGTCCGATGCTGTAAGGATAAGGAACAGTTTATTTTTAAATGAGTTTTTAGTCGAATGTTTAGCGATTCGATAATTGTCCCTAATTCTGATCCTGTTTCCCTTCCTATCGTTTTAAATAAGGAAAGGATGGGAAGGGGAAAACGGATTTCAAGTGGGAGGCAATGGATGGGAAAAGGAAATATTATTTTTTCTATTTATGTCCCTCGGTCACTTAATATAGGGTGAACCGCTATTTACTTTAAAAGAAAAACCTTTAGCTTCACCGATTGCCGTCCGAAGAAATACTCACTGATAGTTGTTAGTGTCGACCATGGAGTAACCGGTCTCTGCATCAGGGTCTTTCCTCCATCGCATCAGGTCGGCGTTGACTGAGGCCAGCATGAACTCCACGTCGTAGCCCAGCCCGATAACTCCCTGTTTGATGGCCTCCAGTGATGCCGGCCCGCACTGGTACATCCCCGACGAAGTCTCTTGTGGAGTCGCGTCGATCGCTTGCCAGCCACCGTAACCTACGAAAAATTAGTCGAGACATTTAATTTCAACACAATTTGAGTGTTTTCCGAGCCAGCACCGGGCAGTTGAAGAGGCTCAGCGCAGAGATTGCCTAAACCAAACTATTGTAATAATAATTAAAAGTTCTAGGGCCAGTGCAAAATGATCACCATGGAAGGTGTATTTGAATAAGTTTGCCTTATGTAGGACTTTTTTATAGTAGAATGTGGCAATCGGCTAACCCGATATCCAGGAACCGCCATCCAAAGGCCCACCTTTAATTGACAGAGGAGGCGACGGAAGGATTTCTTTTTCCTATCAAACCCCTTCACAGTCAAATCCTCTTTACCTTCCCAACCCTTCCTTAGGAGCAGGCCTCCGGCACCTCCCTCATCTGGTCAAACGCATAATTCTTCAATATCACACGTGTTTTCTGTGAGGTCGTGGTATTTCACCGGGCGAGCCGGCCTATTTGAGTAACAGAAGTTTTTATGGGCTCAATAATTAAGTTAATATCACTGTAACGGACTCTTTTCATGCAATATTTTCTTAAGCCCTTCTCTTTCGCTGTTATTTGTTTGTAGTATAATAATTCATATAGATACCTGGTGGGAGATCTGGTCTGGCCATCCACACATCATTCCACACGTGGTAGTTCCAGATGGAGTCAGCTCCCGAAGGGTTGTTGGGATCGTAGTCCAGCTCCTCCATGGTCTCGGTGTAGTACTTGTCTACCGTCAGAGAACTGTTGGCGTCGTGGGCCGACACCAGATTGGAAACGACGCGGGAAGGTATACCCAGTGCGCGGCAAACTGGTAACGAAATACGAAAAATTACATTTTTTTTTCTTTTTTTTAATAATAATTTCTCAACGAAGGACTGGAGACATATTCCACAATACATTTTAAATGGTTCCCTTACGTTAATGTTAATTATGTGTAGCTAATTACGTGTGTGTTATTAGGTTATAGAGTTAAGGGTTTTGATTTGTAAGGTTAAACATGAAATTGTTTTTTTGCTTTTCCTAAATAATTAAGAGTTAGTTTGGTTTTATTTGGGCTGTAATCAAATCGATGTTTTAGTTGAATATACAATACAACGTATAACAAAATATAACGTACAATATTAATAGAAGGATAAAATAAATAGCATACTTTTTTCATATCATTAGGATTGTTCCATGATTTTATAAACGGAATTATAAATGGATTCTTGAGTTTCAAATGTAGCGAATAAACTAAATTTTAGTTTAATCAATATCACTATGAGATAAAGTAACCCTAAATCCAAAGCAAAGGGCGAAATATATATATTTATGAGTCCAATTACACAGCCACTTGACGCGATAACCTTCGACTCTTACTCTATCTTTATTGTTCTTGTTATTTATTTTTGAAGTTATCTTCTATAGGTATTATTTAAAAAAAACATGTGTAAAAACTTCTGTATTTTTTCGTGATCTATGAACGGAAGAATAGTCAAGAATTTAATTATTTAGTAGGCGTAGTTAGTAAGGTACTTGCTTTTCACGCCGTCGGTCGTGGGTTCGATTCCCACCTAGGACTTACATTTGTGTGGCATGAACATGTCTGTTTGTCCTGAGTCTGGGTGTATTTATCTATTTATGTATTTATTTACGAAAGAAAAGTAGTTATCTGGGTTCCGTAGCACAATGTCTGCTTAGTTGTGGATCAGTTGGCCGTGTGTGAAATAAAAAATCTACATCGTAAGAATACATGCCAGAAAAGTTTGAACCTTTTTATGGTTCTTTTTACTGCTGCCTGCGGATGCTGTGCGGATGCTGTGCGGATAAAGACGGCAATGGGTTAATTTTTGTGAACCTTGGAGGAGAACTAATATCCAATGTGACATCATATCTTACCCGTGGTAACAACGCCAGCGAACACCCAGCACTGTCCGTAGGGCACCTCCTGCTGCGTCTCCAGATACTGGGCCAAGATATCCACGGAGCCGGTCCACTCGGCGGGCGCGGTGCCGTCCTCGTACTCCCCGTCCCAGCGGCCCACCAGCACGCCCGCGTCGTCGTTAGAGTTTACAATGCGAGAGATCACGCGCGCCATCTTCACCGGGTCTCCGCGTCTGAGTCAAGCAAATCAACAGAAAATTAAGCGAACGGAAGGAAGCACCTCACTTATCTGGCTAAATGCGGATGAATTTTATTTTTATTTATTATTATCGTCATTTTGTTTAGCTATCCGCCCGGATTCGCATGGATACCACTTATATTGACCTCTAGGTTAATCTGAAGATTTAAAAAAATAACCGGAATAGGTCCAACGGTTTCTACTTCGTATTGAAGTCTGAAGGTAACATATATACACATATATACACACACATCTCCTTTTATATAGTAAATTGATTTAGTCATAAATTATCCTAATATGACACCATACGCGCCTTCCGTACAATGGATGGACCACGTATGCAAGAATGCCCCAAGAAGTGTGGGAGATCTCCTTTCAGTTTGACCGATGACCTCGTGAAGACATTGGGATGGTTTGGTTGAACGCGGAGAGCGGAGGTCCGCATACTTTGGGAGGCATTGGGAGAAGGTCCACGTTCAGCAGTTGGCAGACAGGTTGGGGATGATGATAATATTCCATCATAATAGGAAGTATGGTATTTTTTCTCTTTTTCAAATAATAAAACCGGTTTTACTCACTGGTGGAAGGGCATTTCAGCTCTGTCCAGCATGAACATGCAAGCCGGCAGCACAGCCGCGTCGAACTGTCCGTAGAACCATGGCTTGCCACGCGTGGTCTTGATTGGTCCTACCCATACCTTGCCGACGTCATTCTGGACGTACTCTTGCAGCAGAGCGGTGTCTTCCATGTAGGTTTGGTCGTCTGAAGATCATTTATTGAATTAGATATTACATATTGTGTGACATAACGAAGTCAATCTACAGTTTGGGAGTTACTCAAGCGTCTCGTTTTGTATGTCTGTCTGTGGGTTATCTACTGACTGCTAGGACCATATTATGCTTGAGCTATTATGCGGTAGACATGTTAGTACATGCAAATGGATTGAAATCTGTCTACCTTCCTAGGAGAACGATACAGTTATGTTGGGGTTGCGTTGAGGGTGGGTTATGAAGGACTCCTGATTGACAAAAACCTTACATATCATCCCCTCATCCCAGCAGGAAGTGAGCTACTTGCCACAAAGAAAAATACAAAGTTTGAGACTATATATGAACTCCAAAGCTGAACTCTCATTCATTCCTATAGGCTTACATATCTCTTCTGTTTATGCAACAGCTTAAGTAATTCACTCACCAGGATTCCATGGGTTGAAAAGGATGTAGATGTCCTGGTCGAAGTCGTAGAATGCCCTGGCGGATGTGCTCTTCAATCTTGTGACCACGCGGAGCGCCCAGGAACCTACCGGCGCTGTTATTGGTGTGGACACCTACAACAACAATATTAATTACAATAACGACAATAATATCGTTAATTTCTGCCTGATCTGACCAGGATCAAGATTTAGATTTAGAATATCGCCATCTAGTTAAATTAATTAACAGTTTACTTAACTAGAAGTTTGTACCTTCACAGTATGATAATTTGGAGGTTAGATACCCTTAAAGAAGTTTAGACAAATATGCCTCTGCGCTCTGCTCGCGTTGTCCGGTGCAAACAGGCAAGGCGAATAGTGACGAGTCAGAGGATGAATAAATTACAACTAGAACTTCGCCAGTGGTATTTCCAAACCAATACCACTTAGAATATTTCAAGAAGCGAGTTACACCATCCTTAAGGACCAACGCGTCTACAGTTCCTCCGGAGTTGTGGATGTTCAAGGGCGGTGATCACTTAGCTTTAGGTGACCCGTTGCTCGTTTGCCCCCTTACAAAAAAACTCCATGATCGAGCCACGATTCGTTTTCTGTTCTAATGAGCCGATTACGGATTTTTTATGATAAGTTATTGTATTTTGTAGGTATTATTATTGTCTAAACATGTCTGCTGACTTGTTTTAATAATTGGACTCCTTTTTTGTTAGCCCGCAAAAAAATTAACAATGCGAAATTTTTTTAGCAAAGATATGTGATGTTTGTACGGAAATTTTATATTGTTTATATGTAAAATATACTAACAAGAGCCACTTTACACATACTACATACATTGTAATTTTTCCAAACGGCTTTGAAATTGACATTCATGATCTGTGATTTAAAAAAAATATATTTATGTATGTATTGATGTACCGAAATCGATACCGGTGGCTCGCACGTATACGTGTGCGTACGTTCACAAACCACGAGCGTGGACAAAATAAAATGAAGGTTCATTGAAAGTTCATTTCATTGGTCGCATTACATCGTCGGCGAAGGCCAGCTATGCAAAGAAACCAAAACCTAACATTGCTGTTAAGCGCCTTTTGTATTAAAGTAATCGACAGCAACCAGAAATATGCATTGTATTGGTTCTGCCGAACAAATCCAGTAATCCCTACTAATATTATAAATGTGAATGTAAGTTTGTTTGTTACGCGAACTACTACTCAACCGTTAATCATGAAACTTTGTACACATATTCATGGAGGTATTAGAAGTACCACAGGATACTTTTATGAAAAAATAGTATATAAAAAGCGAAGTATGTATGATCCCTATAGACCTGGAGACTTCGAAACGGCTGGACCGATTTCGATGAAATTTACAGGGATTGTCCAGATTGGCACGGCGGGTGTTCCTGTGTTTGGTAGCGATCGGATCAACATAATTAGTGGCACCCGGGCGAAGCCCGGGCGGGTCACTAGTAACATATACAGTAAAGGCCCGAGCCGAGGTTCTGGAAGGAGCCCTGGAGTACAGTTGCTTTTAAAAAGGTTTAAGCTAGGCGCCTCAAGTCCGGTGTAGTTCCAGGTGCCTCCTTAATCGCGCCGCTAAACTAGCTGTAAATTAAAAAAATTAAATGACGTTACCAGTCAATCCATTCACAACTCCATACAAATAATACGTCATTTGTTTTTCCTTCAAAATGTACAGATTAAAAACGGAAAAAACACAATAACCGATGAATATTTATTTGTACTTTCGTGATTTTTTATAATTTTTAATTGCTAATAATATTTTTGTTAATTTATAAGCTTACTGTAATCACTTATAAAATTAAAAAAATAAATAAATAATATAATCATATTTTAAATTATTGACCAACAGGACTAAATTAGTTATGGTCCATTATTATGTGGTCGTACAAGCGCTAAATTAATAATGACTTATTGTAGAAAGAAACATAATAAAATATAAAACTGAATGATTCCGCTTAACATATTTATATAATCAATATTCTAATTGCAAGCAATTCTACGTCCCGGGCGTCCGCCATCTTGTCCGGGCCTTGACCGACCGTTTGACTTATTTAACGACTTTTTAGACCGTCTGTATAAATATAAGCGGTTGTACGTGCAGTAAGAAGCCTAGAGTATATGACATTGTTTATGCGAACAGGTCAAACAAAGACATAGTAACTATATAGTTACCAAGATATACGATATATCTAGTATAATATACACATATTAATATTAGATTTCAAATTAACAAGAATTTGTGATGTCTATTATATTTTTTTGTAGGGAAGATATAATTATCTAAATGTCTTACTTGTAATTAAACGGTTGGGGTTTTGAATATAGAACACATATTCGTGTACTGCGTTGTCCGTTTGAATTTGAATATCGAACGTTACAAAATTCTAGATACTTCTATAATAGATAACTTAGGTTTCTAATTTTAAAATAATTATTAAAATCAGGCTACTAGTTAAAAGTACCCAATACGGAGAAATCTGTTCTACTTTGTAAGCCTAGTGGATCAAATAGAAATTAAAGAGTTACTTTACCACTTTTTACAATACAAGAGGTCAAACTTGGCGGGGCTCAGTCATATTACATATCGGTTGCCACCATATTGATTGCTTAACAAACTTCATCAAAATTTGCTTCTGCTGGGAATAGAAATAGATACGAAGATAGCCTAGCTGTACTATTTCTGGTCTAATTAATATTACTTGATTATGTATCTCTCATAACATTATAATAGACAACAGTGATAGAGCCCACGACAATGTCTGCTGCACTGCAGGGCCGGCTCGACCGGTGAAATACCACGACTTCAAAGACAGGCCTGAAGTAGAAGTAATCTGTTATTCACCTGATAAGTGAGGTGCCGGAGGCCTAATCCTAGTCCACTTCCACTTCATATTTTTTTATAAGGAAAGGATGGCATTCTGTTTATCTTCTCTTTTGGTTATTAAAGCAAGGGAACGCATCGTTAGCTCGTTAGCTTGTTGCAGATGAGTAGCGGTCGCTTGGTGTTTATTGCGGGCACGTTTTCCACCTTATATAAATAATCTACACTTACATAAAAAAATGTTCAAAGAATAAAAAAACAAATTACGCCCCATAAAAAATAACGTTTTATTTCTTTCTTTTATTAGCATTTATTACGATCCAACTCAAATTATCCTTAACGTAGTGTGAAATTAAAAACGCTATGCCACAGATGTCAAAATGTCATTCAGTATTTTAGATTGTTAAAACACAAAGTTGTTGACATTTACCTTATGGCGAGTTATAATTTATTCATAATTACCCATATATTTATTTATGTACCTTAATTATATTTTTTTTCATTCCGGCATTAATGTTAGGATATAACCAGATTTTAAATTGTCAATTATGTTGATATTATGATATAATTTAATGGTATTTATCTAAAAATATGCAGTATTAAATAATTACGTTTGGCTAATGTTGTTATTTAGTTTGAAATCAACAATCGCGAGTCTGCCTTTAAGGCCCGGACTCCATCAAAACGAAGCGGAATAACCAATAGAATTTTATTATTTAAGCTTGATTGGTACTGATGAAGATGTTTATTGAAGAGGCTTGATTGGATTGGTGGTCTACTTTTGAATTCAGCACTGCCATGGCAGCGCAACTGAAATCATGGAGATAGTCAACTCGCAAATGCCGTCCCTTCCAATCCATCGCTTCTGGGCTACTTGATTGGATTTCTGCTGGATTGGAATAATGTAACTCGGGCATTTTGGAATTGTATATCTTCCGAAAAAACTTGGTTCTCGACTAGCATTTATTTCTCTAATGTATTCATTAAAGTAAGGAAAAAGAGGAGGTCCAAAGATCTTACCTTGAGGAACTCACGCGGATTTTACTTTTAGCAATACCTTTCCAGTTTTATATAATCTGGATAAGAAGACGGAGAGGGGGAATAGGTAACGTAGAAGAACTGGTATTCCTCTGGTCGAACCGGCCCACTCAAATAGCAGCTGGTATTAAAACTGGTTCTACCAATTTTCAAAACTTTATAAACATTACAACGCGTTAGACGAAATAACTTTATGCTTCGGATTGGTGGCATAAAGTTAATTTATTTATTATTTAGGAATAATTGAATTTTAAGCCACAGGAAGTTGATTTCGGATGCGTTTTAATTAAATATAATATCATTCAGAAATCCCAGACACAACACCGTAGTCTGGGTTGTATCAAAAACAATTTATCTGTTGCCAAAACTGTTTACAGGAAATATTATACAAGTGATAATTTTAATTGGAATAAAATATATGAAACATGACATCGGTTTTCTTCATTTATACTTTGTGCACTGAAATGTTACGATATGAAATAGAAATACGATTTAAACACAACGAAAGAGCGGCTTACGACTATTCCATTTTTTTATTTTAGAATCGATAAAGTAGTTATTGCTTAAACTTACGACTATAATAAGTTAATAATGGGTTGCTTATTTGCACCAATGCCTTGAGAGGCGTACCAACGCTACGCCAATTCTCCATAATAAACGTTGATCATCTTGGGATTCCTTGGAAGATGATATAATTTAGACCTGGGATTTCGTCCCAAAGGCGATATCGACCACTTTGGGACAAAATCGAATTCTCAAGGTTCGACATAAATTAAAACTGATTTTGGGGGTCGACGAGGTTTAAAAATCAACCCATAATAAATGATTTCATTTTTGAAACTTTCAAGATAATGTATAATTTATTTTTAATGTGTTTTAAAAAAAATGCCTACTTAATTTTTTTTTCGTAATTTGTATTAATTACACTTGATAGTTACTGTATTTTATGTCTGTTTATTTTTAAATTTTGATGAGAAAATAATGTCAAATTTTCTCACTTAACCAACCACCAAAGTTGTTAAATTTATAAATATTTTGTATGAACAGAAAAAAACTTGACATAGGTATTTTCTAGGGATTGGGCTACAGTCTGAAGTATCAGTACATTTTAAAAATGGGGTCTTTTACCGCAAAACAACTTAGACCTTTTAGATTAGATTCATGGACAAAGTGCATTTGTGACGGCTACCGCGTCAATCTGATAAACGCCAGACGGTCTGTGTAAGGTAAATTGTAGCAAAAATCAGTTGCACCTGCTCTGAATCGGTAATCGTGTTTTAGGATTCCGTTGGCGTAAATACAGTAAACTTGCAATTTGACATTACTGAGGTCAATTAAACTAAGATTTCCTGTCTTTATTATCTTTTAAGCTTTGTTCAATGTACTAGTTTTCATTTAATTGGGCATCGATTAGGCTAGAAGATTGATTCTCACCTCGAAAGAGACAGTGTCTCCCTGCACGTCCAGAAGCTTGGCGGTCCAGGAGTGCTTGTCGGTGACTGTGTCCCGGTGGATGAACACGGAACCCTGGGTATCCATCTGAGGCTTATCACCTGGTGAATATTTATATATTACAAACAGTAACTATCTACATGGCCAGTGAATAAATGAAGTGTTTCGGCACAATGAATCACTATTAATAAATTCCGTTTGAACCAAACCGCCTTTTGGGAGAAGTGGGAAGTCCTACCCAGCGATGGAGCCATCTGGGCCACTGGCGCAAGTAGTACTTGCCCTCGCAAGTATCGGTATAGGTAGACATTTCTTCCAATTAAAAATAAATGAACTAAATACTATATTTAACTCGCTGACATATATAAATGTGATTCTCACCGAGTGTGAACAACAGTTGTATGACGTCTTCATTCTCATCGAATGGCCTGGTGAAGCGCACGACGCCATTGAAAGGCTGACCGCGCCGGACGATCGTCACCGTCGGGTTCTCTTCGTTCACCACTTCGAATCTATTGTCACAGAGGAATATATTTAATATTTTTTTCCTACACCGCAACTGACAATCAAAAAGCAATCTAAACATATAAAAAATCCCTCAGAACCTTGAGATACAGTGATTTTTTATATGTTATTTCATCAGACGTGGATAATGTAAGAAAATGTTGTTTTTAGAATTATAACGTAAAATTCTTTTTTTACGAAAATTCCATCTTCGTATGAAACAAGATATATGAACATACATTAGAGTATTTGACAATTCTTTAAATTAGTTTACTTTTATAAATGTTAAAATCAAATAAAAGGAGAGTGCATACAAATATACAACCGTAAGTTGGGCTCGTCCGGGATTTGAACCCGGGACCTCTCGCACCCGAAGCGAGAATCATACCCCTAGACCAACGAGCCACAGCAACTGCAACTTCAAGGGAACGATCTTTGTGGCAATCAAAAGAGGGAACATGTATTTTGACTGACGATAATTATGTAGTACATTACAAGTTTCTAAACAAGTTGAAAGTCTATTATGTTATATTTTCTTGAGTGCTTGTTTATATGAAAAAGACTGTGTGTTTTGGGGACATTCCCTTTCAAAATCCAAATGTAATAAACTCGATAAAAAGCGATTACCAATAATTGCTAAGCCTGTCTATCCCAACTTAATTAAAAGGTGTCATAGTGCCTTTCTGCTATTTTTAACTATTTAATTGTTAGATTATATTTAAGGTTGAATGTGTTTTTTTTTAGTTCAAAATACATTACTCACTTGATAGTGTTGTGCGGCTGAGCATTCTCTTTCGGGTAGAAATGTACTACATCTACTTGCAAAGGTTCCATTTCGTTGAAATTATCTGAAACAAAAGATTGATTTTAAAATTTGAATTTCTAAAACAGTTTTAGTAACGGGACTTAAATCGAATTTTGGCAATTATGGAAATCTAGGCGAGGCCAATACCTAAGCTCTATTTTTTTTATGTGAGGAGGTGGTAAACGAGCAAGCGGATAACCTAATGTTAAGTGACCGCTGCCCATGGACATAACACAAGCAAATGTGTTGCCTACCTTTAATAGATAGGAAAAAAGGATATTTCCCTTTCCCCGCCACCCACCTCCCCGTCCAATCCTCTTCCCTTTTCCATCCTATCCTTATCAGGAAAGGGTGGGAAGGGGAAGAGGACTTACATTAGGCCACCTCACTCATCGGACGAAACGCAGAGTACATCTGCTTCACGCCTGTTTTCTGTTAGGCAAGTCCTAATTTCACTGGTCGAGCCGGCAAATTCGTGCAACAGATATTGTTGTTGCGGGCTCTACTACTGTAAAATTTATGTATTGTATATATAATAAACATACATTACAATGGTATATAAATATATAACTAACCCAACCCAAATAGTCATATACTCGTCCTCATAGACAAATATGCTACACGAGGCCATATGAATACCTATGTATATTGTTCACATAGGTTAGCTGGTTAAATATTTACTATATCTTCATTGTTAAAACAACTATAAAACTAAATATATGTATGTGCAATTGTTTACTCTATGACCAACTTAGTTACTAACAAAAATATACAGAATAATAGAGTCCGCAAATTTTTCGTTACGTTCTTTAACAACAACGGGTTAGGGGCACCTCCAACAGCCTCCTGAGGACAGTGGTGGGGAGAGTAATTAATGACACGGCTGTTACATATAACCAGCTTAATTAATTTAAGAAATACTAACATAGTTTTTAAGATCGTAATAACAGATTTTATTTATTATTTAATTTACATATAGTATTGAAACGAGTTAAATGTACATACTAGGATCGTAATATATTTATAAAAAACGTATTAAAAATAATATATTATATGTTATTATGTAACCTTCGTTGCGTTGTAAATTATTTTTTAGATTACCTTCAATTGTACTGTACAAAATCTTAAGTATATCTTAATCTTAAGTATTTGATATTCAAACCGCTAAGAATTTATAGCGCCAATAGCCTAATTGTTAAGAGTACGGCCGGTAGTAAATTCGAATCCGCCATTCGACTATTGTCGTGAACCATGTCCTAGCACAAGGTTCAAGCTGTCAATTATTAGAAAATATAAATTACTAAAAAAACGTTTAAACTCCAATATGGCGTATATTTGAGTCTTAAAAGTATCAAGATAATTGTTGTATTAACTTTTTTCTTAATACCTAAACAATTCAGTTGATGGAAAAGTTATTAAGATATTTTTTATTGTTAAACTAAATTACCCCATAGAGTACAAGGTTGTGAATAAAAAAATACAATGTGTTCATGATTACGTTGAAGAAATCATTGTACGGGATTATGTCATTTTGTATATAGCGTGCGAATAATTTATTTTTAACCCAGCACATGCAGAATGCATTAGTGGCGATGATCTAAAGCGTTGTGCATCCGTAACTCATACACTACAGGTTACATCTATAACGCTTTTAAACAATTATGCTATAGACATGTGTGAGAAACCAGAATGTGTCTAAGGAGGCACGTCTGGCTATATACAATGCTGTACTAGTCCTCACGTTAATGTATGGAAGTGAAAGCTGGATTTGGCACCTAAAGCAAAGCAGAACCCTTGAGATGCGATTCTTGAGAAGTATGCTAGGCGTGACTAAATGATAAAAATAGAAAATGGTATAAGAAAAGTGTTATTTATAAGAGAATTTTGGGGATAAATTCTATTTCTGGGAATTTTTGTGTGCATTCATTGTCCATTTTTATAATGATGGAAAATGACCTCATATACATCTATAAAAAAAACTTTCACACAGTAATAAATCCTATATTTACAATTGTATTAATCTAGGATGGTTACAATCATAAAGGAAAACCGAAAAAAGTATGGGTGGATTATGTGTAAGAAGGGTGTGAATACAGACATGACGGCTGATGGGATATGGAAGAGAACATACTGTGCCTACCCCAGATAGGGTAAGAGGCAAGGAAGTTGATTTGTAATTTTATTAATAAACGTCAATTAGTTATTTCTATCAAGCTACAGATAGGTTCAAAGTGCCAAAGAGACTAGTATGTTGTTAAACTAACAACGTCATGTTGTATCTATATAAAATTACTAGTGACCCGCCCCGCCTTCGCTCGGGTACCTCTAATACTTTTGATCTGATCGCTACCAAACACAGGTACACCCGCTGTGTCAATCTGGACAATCCCTGTAAATTTCATCGAAATCGGTCCGACCGTTTCTGAGTCGTTTTTTTTCATAAAAAAGTACCCTATGTTACTTCTAATACCTCCAAGAATATGTGTACAAAGTTTCATGATGATCGGTTGTGTAGTTTTCGCGTGAAAGCGTAACAAACTTACATTCACATTTATAATATTATAGATAGATAGATAGATAAAAACCTATTCTCAGACCTACAGAATGTATATGCAAAATTTCATTGAAATCGATTAAGTCGTTTCGGAGGAGTATGGCGACTAACACTGCGACAGGAAAATTTTATATATATAGATTTGAGAGCACACGAAACTTAGTTGTAATAGAATTTTACAGGATGTGGTGGCTAAAATGAAGATAGCTATGCTTCGATGATTCGGGTATCACGAAAGGATAAATAAAGAAGATAGAGCAAATTTATGCCGCAAAAGTGAGCACCAGATTTGGTAACGTTGGCCCTCCTGTGTGTGGGAATAGATTGGTGAAACTAGAGAAAGACGGCATTTAGACTTTTATCTGACGAGCATGTACGCTTGGATGTATGAATGTAGAAGAAGCGAGAGAGGAGTGCCACGATCGTGCTAAATGGAAAGCCGTAATACATTCCTATCCCCTTTTTTATTTGTTTTATTCTAATAGAAGGTGAAAGGTTTTTTGATATAATTTCTCAATAAACAAAAATTTGTCGCAATTTCAATAACCATAAATATTTTTTTTATTATAAAATATTAGTAGATTTCTTTCTAATTATTTAATCAACAAGTATCTTGAAAAATATACATTGGAACTTTACCTTACTGCCAACCAAAAACCAACGAAATCACAGCACAACACTGTTAGAATTAATAATCGTAACATATAATTAGCGAATCAGAAGAAACAAGTCTACTGCGGGTGCGCGCACGCAGAACTGATGCCAGAATTTGGGCCGCTCGGGGTATATCTTCTGAGGCGACCTGTGGCGCCGTCTCGCTGGTGTCACCATATTTTAGAGAATTGAATGGACTGCACTTGCCATTATAACCCCACTTATAATAAATTCAATCACATCAAGTAAGCGCTATGTCTAAATTATATCTGTGGATGGACGGTTTTAGATATATTTGAACCATGGTCAGCAATTGAAAAACAGTACTTAAATGGGACTATGGTATGTCATACCATGGGTTTACACTGCCGAAAGCATCCACGCAAAACATATCGTCATCTCATTTTTTTGAGAAAGATAGAGTGGAAGCTTGTATCGCGACACGACAATCGACGACGACGATGCATAGGTTGCTTCAATTCTAATGGAGTACTGCGACGGCATTGTACCTATTGTTTCGCATCGCACCTGGACACATTTGCGAAATTAACGCCCAATCTGCAGCATTGTAGAGACACATGAGGAAGAAGAATACGTACGTGACGTGGAGTTAAACTTTCGGAGGGCATTATTAACACCAGATAAATGGATTCCAGATGCGTTCCCTACCTTTATTAGACAGAGGAACGGATCAACGCAAAAAAAGATATTTCCTTTTCCATTCCATTGCCTCCCCCATCAGAACCTCTTCCCGTTCCCATTCCTTCCTTATTAGAGAAGATTTAGAAGAGAAATAGGAACACAATTAGGCCTACGACATATTTTGTTCACGCATTAAACTTAATGTGGAGGATAAAGAAGAGCAAGTATGTCTGTGTGTTTGTACTTTGCTAACATGATATATGCTGCACAGTTGAAATTATCTGGCGAAGATAAGACGATATCGATCGCTGTTATAGCACCAAGTATATTATCCTTTTGAAAAATTAAGACAATATTAATGTAATGAAGAAACCCTGGAAGCAATACAATGTTTGGTTACAAATTCTGAGTACATCAGAGAAAAAATGTAAGGTAATTGCTTGATAACCACTTATATTTTATTAGTGTTGATTGAAGTTAATGTATTTATGTATAGATAAGAATTTTGTGAGACATGAAAGTCATGTACAGGACGCAGTTATCAGACAATGATCTCGTCTTAAAGGTATTTGAAGTTTTCTCCATTCCAAGGTGCGTCCATCGATCAGTGTGAATCACAAGAAGCAAGATATGAAGACAGTTTCATTGATGACAATACATTATGGTATGTTGGCTAACGTGAGTAATAAACGCTTTATATAGATAAATTAGATGTTGAACAACAAAATACTGATATTACTTCTTATGTTATAGCGTTCAATTAAATTTTTCCTTAACTTATACGTCTCCTGATCTGTGGAAATTCACGATGTAGTCATTTACCGTGTAATTATCGCATATCTATTACATTAACGATGCTTAACATAGCCTTATTTTAAATGTTGTAGTAGTTTTTAAACGTGGCAAACAAGCAAGAGGCTAATCTAATGTCTCACTACCTATGAACACCGGCAATGAAGAACAAATGCGATTCCAGGCATAGTAGAATATAAAAGACTAAACGGTAAAAAAAGTATGGCTCTTCAGTTGTCAGGTCAACTATACCTTATGCCGATATCTTGTGAGGTCAGGGTACTTTCCCGGTGCCGCCGGGCAGTATACGCAACAGCTGATGTAATTGGCTATCACTGTTCTGGTCCTAGTTTGTATGGAAACATATTCGACATGAATTAAATTTTGATTCTTTATTATTTCAATATATTCCCAAACTTATTTAACTGAACCAAGATATTTTCAAACGATCGCTAGGGTCAGTTTGTGTGGGTAGTATACCTATTAGAATTATAAATACAAGAACAAAAATAATTATTTGTCCCGTCGAAACCATAGTCACCCTACGTTGACGTTTTAACGCCAAATTCACGGCCGCACTATTATTAAAGTTACAACAACTATTTCTGTTAACCGCCAGTGATTCCCTAAGGCCTGTATTCAAGTGCATCAATAACATTAGTAGAAATGATACGTCACCATGTGAGATCGGCTATGATACACAGGGCACAGTCATTGCGGTTTCACTTGAACCGCTTGCGGGCAACCCGCTGTATTACGTGACTTGTTGCAGATGTATCGAATAAGTTACGTATTTAAAAAGTTGCTTAACTTGCAACACTATGGAGCCTTATAGATCCAAGGACACTGAATCACCGCAAACCTCCGTCACGTAGATTAGGGCTTGCAGTCATTACCTGGTGTAAATAAGCTAATGTTGCTGTTTTTATTGCTAAAATTATTTTATAAAAAGACCTTACATGAAAATTATTATCAAAATGACAGAAACACTTAATATTTCCTTCATTCCCTTGTTTAACAAAATAATATTTATGAATTTCTGCTCCTACAAAAATGGTAATGTTCTCATTCGAATTACATTCGAATACAGTAACATCCTGTATACTGGATTCCGTGAACAAAGCTTTCGTATTTGGTTTGTACTGGTTGTGGCAAAAATGTCTATCCCAGTCCGCTACAAAGTCGCGATAGCACAGTCAATTGCACAACAGCTTGAAATAACTAGTGATCAATTGGATCTTGGCGGCCACTGAATAAGATAAACATAGGCAAATCTCAACTAAATTATTCGTAGGCGAAGATATCGCGTCAAATGCTTGAGTACAATGTATTTAAATCAGGAGCAATTGTCCAGTTTATTTATACTTCAGTCTCAGAACCATGTCTTATTATGACCACTGTCCATAGATATCCGCTAAAAGCTGATGAGAGTTGATGGACAAGGCAAAAGGACATGAGGAGAGGAGAAAGCGAAGAGGATTAGGTCTTCTGCACCATACGAGATGCAGAAGCTACTATAATGCTACTGCACTGCAGCGCTGTAGAGGTATTTTATACTATTATATAGGTTTTGGCTATAGTTTTTCTGCGGCCGGCCGCCTGACGCCCACTTCGGATATGTACATGTTGTTCGAATGGCGAATTCGAAACTCACGACCATGTTGTGCATGTTTCTCAGTCCGGCTATTGGCGCTATATAACAATTATTATCCAATATGGTCGTTAGTCTCTATTAACTTTGGCACGTATCAATGCCTATATGTATCAAAAAAGGCGTTTAAAACCTTGATTATGACGACCACGATGTTCAGATTCGGTTATTTATTACCGTATACTTAGAAAAATTAATTGTTGTATATAAGTTTGTTTGTACAATGGTCAACCACCAACCGTTGATACGTGCGCTCGATTCGACATACCGTTATCTTAACAAATGTCACTTTAATGGAATGACATTGGTAATGTCCTATTGGCGTACGAAGCTTGAAGGTTGATAACTCTTCCTTTTTCTTGAATTATATTCGCAGATATAAATGATAAGATTTATTTTTTTTATTATTTACAAACGTAAACCACATTAATGTCCGTGCAAAGGTTACCAGGATTACATACTAACTATCATGGGACATGTTCAACATACGATAAAAAAAAAACTTAAAAAAAAAACAAATCGAAAGGTAAAATCAGATTGCGAATATCCTTTGTACAAGTTTGATACATTACTTATGTTTATTGTAATAGTGTGACAATATTTTGGCTGTTTTACTTTGCCTAAGGTTATCCCGTATCAATTATCAGCCACGGTTTTTTCTTGTCATTGTTCCTTTGTTTATTCTTGCAAAAAAATGTTTCAAGTCGAATATCCAGAATTTAAAGCATACATTTCTTATATCTATTGCAAGCAAGACGCTTTGTCAATAATTATTATAAAATATTTATTCCACCAATAGTTATGTGATTATATAAATAAACGATACAATAGCTCGAAATAAATAAATATATTTTCTACAAACGTATATACGTACGTATAATATATATACAGAGAGCCTGAGTGATCAAAATACCTGGTAGCTTTGTTTTTTTTTTCGACGTTCGAACCAACATTGGGTAGTAAATTTTCCATAACAGACTGACCAAGAAGACCGATGACTTTGTCCTTTTTATCGTCATCGGAGGGTCGAGAATATCTTTACAGGCGACTCAACAGTTATTCCATCTCTTAGTATAAAAATGATAATAATGATTTAATCAGAACATCTTTTAAGCGACACTTTTCTTCGCAAACCTATTACTAAAACTCAGAACCACGCCTAGCATATTTCTAAGACAGATTTATTTTTACTACCACACTCTGCCAAACCCAATTCGTTGCTAAACTTTCAATTGGGCAAAACTACAAAATAATTTGCAATTAGGAATCAAGGAACCACAATTTCTAGTCAAAACAAACGAATTGATTTGATATTTCACTGTTCAGTATTATTAATGCATTACTAGCGCCAGACGTCAGATACAGAGATAGTGATATATTCTTACCAGCGAGGAATCTATTTGGATTCGGTCAGCATTGATGTAACACGAAATTCGACCTTCTTGTTGCTGAACTGAAGCTGAACTGAACCATATTTTATGTTCATATAGATCTGAGGTCAACTTACATTGGATAATATTTCTCCTATCTACCTTTAGAATAGGTCTGTGTAGTTTGGTCTGTGCGTTGGTACATCAGTCAGTTTCTTCGTTTCTACATATTTCTTCTGTGCGTCATGTGACTGTACTCCTAATATATTGCTGGACACATTGATCAAGATTACGGATGCCCTTTGGGTGAGGATGACATGATGGGACCGGTTGTCAAAACATTACAACGTATAATGAATGAAGATTTATATAATTTAAAAGACCATCTTTATATCCGGGATCCAAAAGTGAAGCCATCTTAAGTCGTCAATTCGTAAAATCCAGCTCAATGATTCGTTTCCCGCCACACGAATACAAAATTTTTGTGTTTGTAATTAAAAAAATGACGGTTTGTGATATTGAAACGTGTAAAAACTATACTTCAAAGAAAGATAAGTATACTACACATTTCACAAGTAATTAATTAATTATGCTGTATCCTGAATATTTTATACACAACTAAATATAAAATTTTAACAATAACAATGCGACGCCATAACATATTTAAGTGTTGTCAACTAAATTACAAAATTATTTACCCTAAAAATACATCGTAATAAAAAGGACTATGGATTAAAAAAGTGGCGTGGTAGATTAAAAATGAGCTTGTATTGAATGCGGTATATGGAGGTATATAAATCTATGATCGATTTATATTATCTGTATTCAGTGGCGTGACAGCTAATTGACAGCTCGAGTGCGGTAAACATGTTTAATGAATGATCAATAATTATTAGCATTGAATTACACTAAAAGTGTTCGAATTTTATTAATTACAACTACAGTTTGCATTTGTAGATTAAATAATGGCGGTGTTAAGTACCCGTAACTCGTAACCGAAACCTAAATCCGTCATCTCTGCCAAACCCTGTGGATTACGGGCGTCAGTTAGTATTTGTTACAGTTTGTAGTGTGAAAGTACTCCTTTTGAATATCATATTTCATAAAGCACGTGACCATCTAATACCTTTGCCTCAAAAAAAAGATTGTTCCCATAGATTAATATACCTCCAGGTATCGCGTTCCATACAAATACAATATTCAAAAGTCAAGCTCGATTTTTGCAAAATTAAATTAAATTACAAAATATATTTTGACAACACTTTTGTAATCTATCGTCCTTTATATTTCATTTTATTTTTATTGTTAATATAATTTTTATTCGTGCGGCGGGAAACAAATGACAGTTGGATTTTATGAAGTCGCCAATTGGCGACTAGAGGTGGCTTTACTTTTGGGTAACTGATACACCATCTGGAGGTATGTAAAATCTTTGATTGTTCCATTTAAAAATACACAATGTTTGCGTTTTTTTTATTTTATTTGTAGTAAACTCTGACATGTTTTTAAGCAAATAAGGAAATATTTTTATTAATTATCAAATATTGGGCAAACGATGACGTTTGTTTATTTTTGTCATTTTCCTTCCCATTCAATATGTTATTTTCGTTCAATGAACTTGTTGATTAAATAATCAACAAGTTTAAGCCATTAAAAAATCAGTTTCCATTCCGTTTTAAATTAATCTAACGTTTTAAACAGGTCTAAAATCACGTTCAAAGATTCGCAAATACATTTGATTGTATGTTTACATACAAACAAACAGTAGACAATACAAACAGTATCACATGTGTTCGGATGACAATTTCCTTACGATATTTTCCTTCACCGTTTTTGGAGTTAGTGGTGATGAAATAAATCACACAAAATAAATCACTACCTGGGTTCGAACCCGTGACCTGCAGTATGTTAATCGGACCCTATGCCACTGGGCCACCACTGCTCCCAAGGTACAGCATTCTGGGCCTGTCATTAGAGTTTAGACGTTTTAAAAGACTATATCAACGCTGGTCAATTTATTATAGCGTACCGAGCATACCGTACGTTAAATTATTTGATAGGAATTACTGGAAATTCCTGACAAATGACATTTCCAGTGTACGGAGCACATAACGAGCTATGACATCGATTTACTAACGTCAAACGATCGACTTACATATAAACCGCAATCCGTAGTCCGGTTTTTATCACCGGCTTCGGCGCCAAAAGCTATTAAAATACAGGGCCGGACTCGACTTTTTTTTAAAAATGATTATGATCATTAAAAAAAATCGAATTCATCGTCAATTATGATTGAGCGTATTACACTAAAGGTTCGGAGTAAGGAGATCGCACGCGGTCGAGACGCGAATATTACGATGTATGCTGTGACGAGAATGGACAAAATTAAAAACGAGTTCATAAAGGGACATATCCCTCAAATTGGAACCAAGAGGCTATGGTAAGCGCAAGTTATGCGGAGAGATTAAGGCCATATAACGACGGAAGTATTGAGAATAAACGTGAATGGTTACAAGGATAGAGGAAGGCCGAATAAAGTATGTATGGATTGTGTTACAAATGATTTGTGTAAGAATGGCTTGTGAATGAAATATATGGAAGAGTAGTACGTACCGTACCGACGCCCATAGGTGTCAAAAGGGCATAGAGAGATGATGATGGATCGAGTGTACAGGCTCTCATATTTAGTACTTATCTAGGGTATGCAGTGGCAGCAAACGATTACCATTTCTTCAGCAAGCTTATTAGATCGGTAATATAATATGGAATGTACTCATTGTTAAATAATTACAATTTTTTTTATATTTTTCATCTTTCGGGAAATCTAACCACTGGCCCTAAAGTTAAAAGTCTTAGCCGAAAAAATATAATGTATATACGTCTCTTACGTATGGCTTAGTCTACGGGTGTCAAAACCTCTAATCTTAGTAAGAATGATTAAAAATAATGTTACTAAATTATTTACAAATTTTGATAATATTATATTTAACAAATATAACATTTATAGAAGGCCTCATTGGCGTAGACGCAACAAAAATCGTTCAGTGTATACGCAAAGGAAATATCTCTAGCCGCGTTAGACGATATTTGATAGGAGAAAATCTTATAGGCTCGCGTCAACAACATGCTCGACATGGGTCAGTGACATAAAATAATAATAAAGCAACATGCTTGTACCCGAAGATTCAGGGGGTAAGCAGAGATTACAGATTATTATTTTGCATACTCCTGACTCTTGTATATTACAATAAATTTATATAAATATACATTCTAAATTCATCCCTGTTATAAGCACTAAGAAGTTTCTATTTCGATGTTATGTTACTACGAGTTGCCATAGCACAATGTTAGAAATGTAAATATTAATAATACCTAACCCATAAAGCTTCAAATGTATTGTACATTTTACATGCAACGTTCAGTAACACTAAAGTTGCTTTTGTGTTGTTACATTGTTTTTAAAGTCTATAACAGTCGTATGCACTATTTGTAATGAGTAAACTCTAACTAATGAACCGATTTCAATTAGGCGTTATAAAAAAACACGTCCGATATATACACTAATAACGGAAATACCACCACAACTAGGAACGCTTATTTAGTGTCCAATAATTTGAGTAACGCAGTGGTGGCTCAGCGGTTTAGGCCCCGACTTACGTACTGTAGGTTGCGGGTTCGAACCCAAGCAGGCAATTTACTTTGTGTAATTTATTTCATCACTATTGCTCCAAAAACAGTGAAGGAAAACATCGTGAGGAAACCGGCATGTTCTTCGAACCACCAAATTCGAAGACGTGTGACATCCACCAACCTGCACTGGGCCAGCGTGATGGATTACGGCTCATTCCCTCTCTTTTGGAGAGGAGGAGGAGGAGGAGGAGTGGGAAACATTCTAGAAAAGGCTGATCTATTATTATTCTTATTATTAATTTGATTAAATTGTCTTTTTACTGGTAGAATAGCACCACCCTCGCTCTTTATAGAACATTCGAGAAGGCGAGATAGCAGACGCTAGAAGATAGGCAGCTGCGTACTCGTGTTTTTATTTTGCTCCACCCATTTCCCACTTATGTGGTGACAGTACAATACCATAGTCCATATTGTATATTTTGGCTACAGTTCTTACGGCCGGTCGCTTTTTATTGTCAATATCCGTCACGACACGCGCTCGAACAGTATCGGTACATTTTTAGGTTTGAAAAGTTCTATTATACAATGCTAAGACGTCCTTTCCAAGTTACCAACAGAGAAAGTAA
This sequence comes from Papilio elwesi, assembly GCA_029849275.1. Classification (NCBI taxonomy): domain Eukaryota; kingdom Metazoa; phylum Arthropoda; class Insecta; order Lepidoptera; family Papilionidae; genus Papilio; species Papilio elwesi. Next base: position 9,401,738 of record CM056702.1, read on the forward strand.
CTAAATACTTAAAAATACATACATTTTTGTATCTAACGGTGGGTTTCCACTGGCGTAAAATGGTGACGCGATGCAAGCTTTCTCTCTGACTCTCTCTGTGAATAAACTGAGATGACAATATCTTTTATTTGAATGTTTTCGGCAGTGGAAACCCACGGTTACGTATGCTTTAGGTCTGTTGCAGAAGTTATCAATTATCGACACTTGAGTTCACGTTCGACGAAACGTGTTCTCCGAAGAAACCGGTCGCAGGCAAAAAGCAGTATAATGTAGCTACATATATAAAATACATTCAATTTAAATATATGTATATTAAATTAAAAAAGTAAGCTTTAATTTTAATTTAACATTTTTTAACAACAACATTTAACAACAACAACTAACAAATAAATATAAAAATCTTATTTATAATAGAAGTTAATTATAAAAAAATTGTAGCTAGAGCGTCGCAAAGCGATTGCTTTGATGTCCGGAGAGTTTGGCTTTGAGATATATGTATATGTTTATTTGTGTAATAGCGTCTATGTAGCATCTTTACTATGTTTTCTTATATACTTTGCGTCTCTGTCATCGACGTTTTGTGTAATGTTTTAATTTTGTATTGTTACATAATATATGCACAATACAATATTCAATGGACCAGTGACAACTACATGTAAAACTTGGATACTACGTGCTCTCAGTTGATAGAGACGTTGGTTGGTGGAAGGTAAATCCAGTCGATTTAATTTAAAAAATATTAGGTAATACTTATCGATATACACAATGTATGTTACGAATCAAAAGGTATGCTCCTATGAGTCATGTAAGTTGCAGGTTTGCAGTAACTGTGCGGTCAGGTTGGATTTTTTTTGACCGCTCGACGCTTCGAAATCCGGCACAGGTTTCGCCGTTTAAGATGACGACACACTAAATTAAACCAAAAATTACATCAGACCCTTCCAAAGAAATAATTACGATGAATAATTGTTTAAAAGAAATAAAACTTCTTTTGGTATCGGGATGAACGTCACAAATCACGATTAACAAACCAATAATAAATTAGAATTAACATTAAATTGGAAAAAAATACGAATTTTAAGGTGAAATTCATATTTATTTAATAACTAGTGACTCGCCCCGGCTTCGCCTGGATACCATTAATTATGTTGATCCGATTGCTGCCAAACACAGAAAAGTGCCAATCTGGACAATCCCTGTAAATTTCATCGAAATCGGTCCAGCCGTTTCGGAGTCTATAGACTCCGAAAGGCCTATACATACATACTTCGCTTTTTATATACTAATTTTTTCATAAAAAGTATCCTATGTTACTTCTAATACCTCCTAGAATACGTGTACAAAGTCTCATGATGATCGGTTGAGTAGTTTTCACGTGAAGGCGTAACAACTTACATTCACATTTATAATACTAGTATGGATATATAGGGATATAATTTACGTGTTCTTGTTTTGTTATTTGCTTATTCATTTATTTTTTACATAAAATCAATACTTTTGAGTTTTAAACAATTTAAGTTTCTGTAGAACTGTTCTATCGATCTATTCCTATTCTACTGGCCACTTCTAAGATAAAATCGATCGATTCGCACAGACAAATAAAAAACACAATAATTCCTCTACAGATAACATAAATTTATTTATTATTCTCGCCGGGTGCCGAAGTATTTTCTGTTTTTATGATGATATCGGTTTTAAAATCGAGTTGAAAAACAGGTTTCATTTATCTTGATGTATTGCGTCGGAAAACAGATGTTCCCACAACACTCAAATTGTACGTATAATGAATTATATATTTTTGCTTTTAAATTAACATTATTATGAAGGTAGCCGAATTGTTCTGTTGTGGCCCGAAGAATATACCTATAAACGAGCAATATATATATGGGAGCACCCACCGCGGCGTTCTCTTGAGCCGTCCATCTCATCGGATCTTCCCCGTGGTCTTGTGCCTTCGACTTATTATTATCCAATAAATAAATAACACTCACGCCTATAACCCCTTTAGGTCGGCATAGATTATGTTTTTCCATTTGTCTCGATTCTGGTACACCACCTCTAAGAAGAATCTGTGTGCCAGAATCAGATCGGAAGTAGACTTCCACATATATGTTCGTCAGTTAGTCGTATTTCTGTTTGTTCATGATTGTTTCGTTATTTGACATCACAGCTAATAAATATTTTTCTTACACATGTCTTGTATTAAAATATCTCACGAAATCTAATGAAATATAAATAATATAAAGTTGTTGAAACGGATGTTGTGACTGTTAATGCCAAGGATAAATCCATAGATAATCTTTGGCACCAGTTCAAATAACTATCAAATGTAAGACAATGTCATAGACGATGGAAGATTTACGAATTTTGATTCTAATGTTTTCAGGCTGCGTATATTGATATTCTAAATTGATGTTTATGGAAACACAGTCTAAGATTTAAGTTTTTATTTAATCTTTTACTAAATAACTTATATTTTGTACTCTAATATAGTCGAAATTCTGCGTTTCGTCCGATGAGTGACGTGCCGGAGGCCTAATAGTAGTCCTCTTCCCCCTCATACCATTTTCTAATGAGGAAAGAATGGGAAGAGGAAGAGGATTTGACGGATGAGGAGGGGATGGACAGGGAATGGAATTATCCTTTTTCTGTTTGTCCCCTCCTTCGTCCGTGAAGGTAGGCAACGCATCTGCAACTCATTGGCTTGTTGCGGATGCCTATGGGTAGCGGTACTTATTTCCAGGGGCCGCTTGCTCGTTTGCCACTTTGTAGTATAAAAAAAAATGGTCAAATAATAGCGCTACTTTATTGTACATGTGATCAAAGATGAGGCAAATCTTTTGAGATATGATACTAGGTAAAAAGAAATATGTAGTTAATTTTAACAAACCAGAGTTGAATTTAAAAATTTATTTTGAGTTTTTGTTCCCGACGTTTCCAGTAATTTACAGCTACTGAAATTAAAAAGCATCCTAATTTCAATAGGGAAGCCGGTACTAACAACTTCCGTGATTAATAAAATAAAATTCCAAACCTTACAACTGCAAGATGTCAAGATACTGTAATCTCATTCGGCATACATCGGACTATATATATATTAATTTAAAATATGAAGTTACTTTTTCAGCAACTTTTGATATTGGGACGTCTGACACCTCAATTCCCCTGTGACCGTGAGCGCTGTAAAGTACTCGAAACGTCGGGAATTAAAACACTTATAATACACGCAATAAAATCCGTAAAATTGGTTTTATTATAATGCGTAGTATTCGCGTAAATATAAGAAATAATTATACATTTGTCATATTAATTTTTAATGATTAAAAAATATTTGTGATTTTAATGTAAGGAATGAGATATATATTTTTTTGTTTTTTGATTTAATTTTTAAATCGAATTCAGAGCGAAATTAATTACACAAGTGGTCACCTAAACCTCGAATATATCTAGACACATCGGTACAACTAGTATTGGGGGCCGCGTGTCGGAGTATAGAACCAGTATTCACCTAACACCTATCGTTAAATCCCCGCCCGGCGTCCTTGTGGCGGCAATTACAATTTAATGCATGTCAATAAATAACATTAGCTCGATAGCTTGTGGTCATGTTATATAATAATTTAGGTTACATATAACATAAGTAAAGTATAACTTTTTTTACCTAAGAGACCGAAAAAAGTATTGATGGATCGATGAGTGTAGAGTCAGTCGAAGGCTGATCGAGGGATATGTGAGAAAAGTACCTGTGTCGTATTGTTCTCTGCCGACCCCACGTAGGTGAGAGGCAGGAAGGTGATAAGCTAAACTATTTGTTTGTTATTTCTAAAATATTTACACTGTATAAATATGCATCAATTCATTCTTGTTCGATCAAAATTTTTTCGTAGTGATCGGATCAACATAAGTGCTACCCGCGCGAAGCCGGGGCGGATGTCTAGTTAATAATAAAAATAAGTCTCTTATCCTGACATACAAACCAAAGCAAAATTGTATCGGACAAATTAATATATTGAATACAGAGTTATATACATTTCAAGCAACATTTCAAACTTAAGTAAATCGAGTCAATTGCTCAACGAATGTAGAACATGGATTAAAATCAATCAAGTCAATTGCAATGAGCAGAAATGTCTTAGCGAATTGATTTAATAATATATACAAATATCATATTTTTTGAGTTGAATTATGAATGTATTAAGATTATATAACATTTATATACAGGAACGTACAGATAGGATGCGTAGATATTTAACTCTACATTGAATAGCTCGGGCGTCGGGCGTTAGGGTAAGGAGAATGACACGTAGCTAAATACATTAGGACATTACAAAATATAATCTTGGATCGATAGTACAATAAGAAGACTGGCTTCATGTATCGACACTCCACCAAACACGTAGCGCGCAAACACTCTTTGTAATGTAATGACCGCCACCAGGTTCGCCGTTACGCTAGAGCTCGGAAGTTTTACTCGTCAAGTCACTCCGCATTCGGCCAGTCCCCGACATATATAAAGCTTAAGAAAAATCACTAACGCCTATTCGCAGAACGGTACAGAAAGTTTTTAATTTCTATATCTCATCGCAGCCTCTCATACTACCGTAATAGGGAATAGCAAACCAGAGCTATCGAATTACTGTGTTCTTTATCTAACCGTGGGCTTCCACTGATGTAAAATCATGTCGCGATACAAGCTTTCATCTCTCTGACATTGGGAAAACATGACCGTGTTTTTGTGCAGTAATAGCAGTCCTCTGCCCGGAATCATTCGGTAGCGTTACGACGTGTCATAAAATCGGTCCTGACAATATTATAGCAGATCCCACGAATACATAATAATAAAACATTTATACACTTGCTTATTTCATTTAAATACAACAATAATATTTAGTTTTATCTAATGGTTGAAACAGTAGTAACAAGTGTTGGATGCATAGGACGGCTTGAGGCATAGCTATTTCAGCGTAACGTCCATGTTTTAAAGACTTATGAAAGCTCATCCTTGTCCTATACCCTCCATTTTCTATTCATTCTCTGAGTACTCATTTCCACTGCCCATTTTCCTGCTTAAATGCTGGCCACACTGCAACTCTTGATTGCTACGAATGCTTATTGCCAGCGGTGATCACTTGACTAATTTAAACGCAGTAAAACTAAGGGATTTTAATTCGCGAAAACCCTAAATTATTCTAGAATCACAAAAAAATATTGCCAAAGATTTCTTATTATTACAATTTGTTTCGAAGCGCATTCGAATATTACAACAATTCTCATTATAACATTACCTTTTAACGATACTCGGCCGTAAGAGTTATTACGTATTTTATAATTTTTCCTTGTGTAAATTGCATCCAATGAGATCTGATCGTATTTCATAAGAAACGCCAAGAGAGAGACGCACTGTACGCAGGGGTTCCGTCATCCTTCCAGGAATATGTAATTAAAAGCACATGCAGTCGCATGGTTCCAAAACTGCAATCGAATGAGGTCACTGCCATCTTGACTGTCACTTGTCTTGCATGAAGAATATAAATTTAAAGCTGACCCAGCAGATAAAAGATGGCTTGGCGTGCTCTTAGCGGGTTCACACAATGTTTTTTTAGGTTATTCGTTACGTCAGTCGTCAAAAAAAAATTCCTGGAATACGATGGAGGAGGCGCCACCTACAATTTTGTGTCTAAACCATCCAACTAATTAATAGATTAGAATCCGTTCAGCAGTGTATGTAGGTTTAAATGACAGATAGTGCCAATCTGGACAATCCCTGTAAATTTCAACGAAATCGGTCGAGCCGTTTCGGAGTATATGTATAGGTCTATAAGGACCATACATACTTTGCTTTTTATATACTATTTTTTTTTCATAAAAAGTATCCTATGTTACTTCTTATACCTCCAAGAATATGCGTACAAAGTATCATGATGATCGGTTGAGTAGTTTTCGCGTGAAAGCTTAACAAACAAACTTACATTCACATTTATAATATTAGTAGGGATAAAATGATCAGTGTTATGACAACTACTAGACATCCCCACACTGAAGCGATAATAATATTAGATAGATTAGATAATTTAATTTGACTCAATGATCAACAACAAATGAGATGTTGAATTGTGACATTTTCGACAAAAAACCAAGTTTAATAAATGTATAAATAAATATTTTATGTAAATGCATGTTTATATCAAGTAAAATGAGATATGATGTGGGAATCCAAATAATATGCCTACCAGAAATCTCGTCGCGCGAGACTGGTTTTCGTTCGACCTGTTCCACAGATATGGATTTACGAAGTCGGCCATTGCTACCGAGTACGGGCGGATATGCAAAAATACGAAGCTTTTTCGATTTACATTTAAAAAAAGCTTCCATACCATTAAACCATTCTATGGTAAACGTAGATATCAACTACTATTCACTATAATTTATATTTGTTATTTAGGAGATACTTTATTACGCTTATTCCATCATATGAAAAAATGTGTTTATATACTTATGTACGCACGTGAGAAGTTATACTTCTTTAGCGTAAAAAGGGAAAAAACTCTTTGTTCTTGAAAAAGGACTTTAAATGCAAATAATGGTTTAATTAAATAATTTGGGATTGTAGGTTAATGTCAAAGAGTTGTTACCGGTTGCCATGGTAACAATATGAACTAGATGTCGCTTTTAGGTTAAGGCAAAGGCGCCAAAAGTATAACATCATTTGCTACATTGTACAGAGTCATACTCGTAGAAGCATTATACATTACAAATTAATCTATGGAAGAACGACGCAGAGTCTCATGTTAGGTTAGGTTAGCAATGAGCCTGGACCCGTAACACCAGACTTGTGGCTCCAACGTCTGAAAGTGTGGTAGCACATTTTTTTCCGCTTTTTATTATGTGAGGTAGCAAACGAGCAAGCGGAGCACCTGATCTAAAGTTAGCGCTGCCCATAGACATCCGCACCAAGCAGTCGAGCCGGCCAATTCGTGCAACAGATGTTGTTGCGGACTCAACCACTGTTAAAAAAGGGCATCCATGGGTTTGATTCTCACGACTCACAACGTCCACAATATAATATGAGTCATTGTTAATTACGTCTCATAGAATTACGACGTCAAAAGTTCATTGAAATACACCAACTGTACATTCATCGCGTGTAACAGTCGAGTATTACGTTACATTGCATGCATTCCGATACACTAATTACCATGTATTAGGACACTATAAGGAGCTAATCGTATGTGTAATGAAGCATATAGCTATGTAGTAGGGAATTCCCCGCCAAATTCGGAGACCAGATCACAGAGGGAAAATGCAGCACTTGGCATTTCTAAATAAATTCTATCTTTGTTATCGCTTCTGATAATTTCTCATTAAGTTATAATATCATGTAACTACTGATGTTGAATGAAGAGCTCTAACTTTAAACTTTACTTAACTCTTAACTTAACTGAAGAGTAGTTACCTCCTTCTGATCCACCACTTCTAATAATTGTATTAATCGATGTGATAGTCTAGTCTAGCTTAATCTAGGAAGCTAGTACTAGTTCTCAAGTCTTCGTATCCTGCAAAACATTAGTAGGAAATCATTATTGACTTTAGCGTGAGAGTATAAGGCGCATACTATTTATTTTAAATCATGTCCAAGTTATAACTCATACAATGTTTTGCTATTTTTGCCTACCTGATATCGGATGTGGGTGCAGGGGTCATAGAATTTGTATTGGAATAAAATATATGAAAATAAAACCATCAGTGTGTAAACGTACGTACACAATGAATGATGTAATTAAATAATTACAGTTAAATTTAACTGTACAGTTAACCGCACGATGAGTAACGTTACTATTGCGTAGACCGGAGACACAGGTCTGGAAGGAAGCTGTGCTATTATTAATACGGGCTTACTTAACTGTATATTACTCATCACAGGTCTTCTTTAAGGAACTGCGCTGTGGATGAAGTAATGTGAAAAGTAAAACTTAATTTAAAAAAAACGATTGATTACAGATACAATACATCACACATCACTATCCAAAATCGGACAAGCAGCTTAGGCTACTGTAGGTTACAATAAAATGAACTTACATACATACAAGTATAGTTTGTTCCACATCAAGATGGAATTTTCGTAAACAAAGGTTGGAGACATAATTAAATTTCATTAATTCAAATTCGTAAATTCCAAAATTCTTTTAGAAAAAACTTTTTCTCACTTCGCCTTATAACATTAGCTATCTATATTGTATAATTTCACTTAAATTTATTATTCACTGGTTTAGTAAAGGTGTAAGACAGGGCTGTGTAGCATCCCCGTGGATGTTCAATCTCTTTATGGATGATTGTTTGAAAGCTTTGAAAGACGAAGATTGTGGATTAAGAATGGATGAGCTAGTTGTAAAATGTCTCTTGTACGCCGATGACGACCGAACGACCGAAGACCAGGTCATGTTTGCGTCATCTGGGGAAGACTTACAACTTATGCTGAATGTAATGAATGATTCATTAGAAGATAAAGGCATGAAGATGAATGTAGATAAGACGAAAGTAATGGTGTTAGAAAAAGAACAAAGTAAGACTATAATTGAAATAAATGTTAACGGCAAAGAAATTGAACAGGTGGAAGAGTTCGTGTATTTGGGGTGTATGTTTAGTAGAGACGGTAGGCGTGTTAAAGATTTTGAACGACGAGTGATCGCGGGAAATAAAATGAATGGGGCTATAGGTACAGTAGAGAGGAGTCAAAATGTGTCTATGAAGGCTCGTCTGGCAATACACAATGCTGTACTAGTCCTCACTTTAATGTATGGAAGTGATAGGTAGGTATAGCAGGAAGGGCATGATAGTCGAGTTAATGCCGTTGAGATGCGATCCTTGAGAAGTATGTTAGGACTGACTTTGAATGATAGGATTAAGAATAGCGTTACTAGGGAAGAGTGTGGCTTAAAAGTGGACTAGCTTCGGTGGTTCGGGTATGTTGATAAAATGTCAGAGGGAGTAACAGGACAAATTTATATAGCAAAAGTGAGTGGCAGCGTTGGTAGGGGACGCCCAAATAGTACTTATATAATATATATCAGTACCTGTTACCGACGAGCTGTATGCGTGTACTTTAGCTACCTTCAAATTGGTCACTGGTAGCAAGTCCTTATTATTCATAAGCGATCATCACTCGACGCGGATATCACGACGGCCGCGCATCACTCCTCGATGTGTGACTAATAAAAAAAACAAAATTCTATTCATGATAATCGGAAAAACCCCTTTAGAAAATACATTTTGTTGCACGAATGGCCGGGATCAGCGTAACAAACGTTACGTACTCATAGAATGAATGCGTATAAGAAAGGATGGGAAGACGGATTTGACAGGGGAGTGGATATTTTTTTCTGTTTATCCCTTCCTCTGTCCATTTAAGGTAGGTAACGCATCTGCAACTCATTAGCTTGCTGCGGGTGCCTATGAGTATTACCACATACGTATTATAACATTAGCTATCTATTTTATAGAATTTCACTTCACTGTATCTCACTATTTCCACAAAATAACATTTCCGATGAAAGTATAAAAAGTGTAATGGCCGCCATGTATGGTACATGACTGCTGTTTGTTTACAACAATGATATCTAGTAATGAAACATGGTATAATATGTATTACCATTGAGTATAATTTAATACATCTTTATTTATGGTAGATGCAAATGATCAAGTGGCTTATCTGATATTGAGTTACCGCCACATCCCTAATTCGTTAACGCAACAAACTTTAATACTTAAAAAATATTTTTGAAAATTTGGCACAAATATTTTTATTATTATGTAGGCGAGCACTAAAAAGTTGGTATAGAGTAATTTAAAATCCAATATAAATTGAATTCAGACCTATATAATTATTCATTCAGCGTACGCTGGACGGTTGTCAGTTAAATTCAATTGCACAGCGGGTGAAACCACACGGCACATTTACTATTTAATTATATAAAAGTAATTAAGAAGGAAGCAAAATTAAGTCTTGTAACTCAGAATCTTGCTTGTGTATCGTGCGAATAACTGGCTACGTATGTAATCAGAGATAATAAATTTTGCGCAAGTGCACATAAACGAAGTCGCTGAATGTCTGTTAACAACATAACGGGAGGCGGTAAATCAAACTTAAGGAAAACGATTGTCGGATGTAATAAGCGCATGAATATAATGTAGTAAGAATTCAATCTAAGATTAATTGTGACAATTTATACTCGACTGACCCAGAATGTATGCTTTATTTCATAGCAAGATTTGTAAACAAACAAAACGTCATTCACCATACATGGCCGCCATTAACTTTTTATAATTTCATCGGAAATGTTGTTTTGTGGAAATATTGAGATAAAATGAAGTGAAATTATAAAACACAGATAGCTGTTATAAGGTAATGTAAAATTTTTTTTCAAAAATGTTTCGGAATTTACGAATAATAACGCAGAAACCATTGTTTACAAACATTCTATCTATATACATAGCTGTGAAACAAGGTAATATGTATATATTTCCATTGCATTAGGACCTGTAACCTAAACGCCTTGATAGATTTTGAGGAGTGAGGTATCATCGGATTCGTACTCTTCCCTGGAGTGTCATAGAGAATATGTTGTGATGAATGGTGGTTTTTTTTAATTTAACTTTAACTTTTATATTGATATTCTTTTGCTTGAAATTTGTTATACATAAGGTTAAAAATATGTGTAAGTTATAGGGACCAGGAATACATAAGTTAAGTGGTTTATAAGTTATTAAAATGAGCCATAGTTAAAGCACATTTGGAACATAGTATACAAAGAAATGATAACTACATCCAGGTCATCATTACGACTATGTTCATGACATACATTTGGTTAAGACCAGTGTAATTTGGACTTAGAAAAATAAAAATTGAGCGAAAATGACCATTAAGTTGTTGGTTTACGAGCTATTGTTTCTATTTTACTTGTTTGCATAAAATTGTTAGGGACAACGTCGTCGACACGTATATTTCGAAGAAGAATCATGGCTGACTCATGACAACACAACGTAACATTATCCCTATTTTGTGGGTCAAGGCTGTATCTGTCTTGTTGATAGAATACTCAGTTGGTTTCACATTTATTTTATTTTATTACCATCCATTCCATGAAATTTACACCAGAATTATAACGGGATTTTAAGGACTAAACTTTGATACCGAACTTTAAACTTTTTAAAGTAATTATATTCAAGTATAAGACTTTTAGTATTTAACAGTGGTAGAGACCGCAACAACAGCTATGGCACAAATTTGCCAGCTCGACCGGTGAAATACCACGACCTCACAGAAGACAGGCGTCGAGTATGAAGTGATGAGTGAGGTGCCGGAGGCCCAGTGACAGTCCTCTTCCCCTTCCCATCTTTCTTACTAAGGATAGGATGTGAAGGGGAAGAGGATTAGACGAAGGGGGCGATTAAGAGAAGGAAATATCATTTTTCCTGTCTATCCCTACTCTATCCATTAAAGGTGTGTATCACACTTGTAACTCATTTGCTTGTGACGGATTTTCTACGGGTAGCGGTCACTTGACATCAGTTGAACCGCTTGCTGGCTTGTCATCTTCTTCCATAAAACAGTAGTAATAATAAAAATGTTTGAAGTCAGTTGAATTGAATTGGATAAGAGGCAGGGAAGAGGTAGACCGTGTAAATGTGACGAAACAGGAAAAGAAAATTTTAAAACGCAGTGAAATCGACGATGTAGTTGTGAATCAATGTAATTACTATATTTATTCAAGCATAACAATTACGTAGCTACGAACTTATTCGATAAAACCCATTGTAAAATAACAGAGTTTTTTTATCAATAAATGGAAGTTATACCAAGCTTTAACAAAATTATTTAACCACGGTGATTCAGTAATGACAGACGAACGACGTAAAACATGGTAATAGTCTCCTTAAGTACAATAAACATGTCCTCAACCGGTGCTTAAAGGGAAAATAAGCTGTAATGTTTCGTTAGTACAGTCGCGTACACAAATCAAATTTGAAATATGATATATTTGCATAATCTATTAATATTCACAAGAATTGTTTCGTACTACGCTGTTAACATTTTAAAATAAGCAATTGTTAATTTAAAAAACTAATAAATTTATGTGACTGTGACACTCTGGAGTAGACTACGGATTGATTGACATCTACCTCTCACCCACAATATAGGCCGGACGCAGAATCTTTGCCGATGAGTAACCCACATTGATACTATAACATGTTTTGTTCATTTACTTATCTGTACTTCATATATTCCTACTTACCAAAGTAATAAAGAATACTTTTTCTATAAATATGTTATATTGGTACATAAAAGAATGTAAACAGTTCGATTATCAGAGTAAACGGATTTCCCGAACACCTCTCGAAATTAGTTCGACTAATCGAAGCCCTACCTTATTTTCAAAGTCAATCTCTATATTTTTTAATAAACAAATATGTACTCACGCCCGTAACTCCAAGGGGTAGACAGAGAACATGGATTTTTTGATTTTCATTTTGCGTGAACCTAGCACACCTCTTTCGCTTCTTCTACATTCATACATCTACTCTCGTCGCATAGTATGCCACTAACTTTTTTCTATATTGTAATGGACTGAATAAAATTATTACCCACTTATGTTCATGACTGTACCTCCTCATAAATATTGTGACGAATTTCACTGTTTTGAACGTTACTTTCATATAATACGAAAAACATAAAATCCTAAGCTTTACGTTATACCTATTTCTTTTTATTTTCTATAATGTATAGTTTTGATTTACGATAAGCGTCATTCTGAGGACAAGTAAAAATTGTTGGGTGAATGTTGACATACGATGAATTTAAAAAGTATAATAATTTTATTATTTAGTGGAGCTTGTACGTCGTCGTCATCTAAAGTAAATGATGTTAGATTAACCATAGATATGATGGTATCTTTTTTATCTTTAGATGATAGACCGACGTCACTTTTGATGCCGAACTTGTGTTGGAGTCAGTGTAAGTAATATCGCTTGCTCGCACATATATGTGGCATTTGAAAGAATATAAAGTAAACATTATATATTTTTTTGTGTACTTTCTTAGTTTTCAAATTGTTACAACCTAAGGTGTCCCGCTTCCTTCAAACGACAATCCTGGATCCCCGATCGTGCCGCAGGGCCTTTTCTCATTTCACTCCCCCTAGTCTCTTTTTCCTATTTACAAAGCAACGATCAGGTTCTCTAAGCCTCAGACAAGCTAACATACAAACATACACTATTATTACCTCTATTATAGCTACTTCAGAAGGTCTTGCTTCTAATAATTTGCTTATTACAGATGAACTGAAAACATTGGCTAGAGAATTGGCAAACGTTGGTATGCGTTGGGCCAACTCCTTACAGCCGAATAGAACAGAGAGCTTTCTACAACACATCGTCATAGTCGCTGATTTGTCGTGCAACATAACACCTCAATTTTTGACGACAGTACATGATTCATTTAATTTTTTAACAAGAAAATAAATGAAACAAATAATTACAAAATCGTAAATTCCATTCTTAACTGTCGGCAGTGATAGAACCCGCAACAACGTTGGTTGCACGAATGTGCCGGCTCGACCGGTGGAATACCACGACTTCACAGAAGACAGGCGGAAAGTAGAAGTACCCTTTGTTTTCGTCTGATGAGTGAGGTAGCCTAATTTCAGTCCTCTTCCCCTTCCCACCCTTTCCCCATAAGTATGGGGACGGTAAGAGGATTGGAAAGGGAGGGGTTTACGGGGAAAAGGAAATATCCTTTTTCCTGTCCTTGCCCTTCTCTGTACATTAAAGGTAGGCAAAGCATTAGCAACACATTTGCTTATTACCGATGTCTATGGGTAGCGCTCAAATAACATCAGGTTATTCCCACCTTTTTCCATTAAAAAAAACATACAAAATATCTCTAATTACCATTTTTATTTTATTACACAGTTTATTTATTCATTTTTGCAGTACAAATGTCTATAATCGCATTATTGTTTTAAAGAAAATATATTGAAATATTTTAATTTGATTTCTACCATAATTTTTTCAAATCAACTATTAATACAGACGTTATGTTTTAGGCAAATGATCAAGGCTACTTCAAGTCTCCTTACCGATGGCTGTTGCTGACTACACCAGGTGGAAAGGACCCTGTGAATCTCTTGGAACGTGTAGACATGCTTGTAGACAGTGATGTAGTCGTAGTGACTAATTTGGGTGATAGACGTTTTCTCTTAACTGAAGGTATTGTTTAGGTTCATTCGTAGAGAAACCATCACATTTCTGATTTGTTGATTACATTATTTTGAATAAGTCTGACCACCTCCTAAGTGTCGACAGGATTAAAATAATAATTTCGTTTGAATCTTGAGAATAACGCCACCTAGCTAGAAATCGGAAAACAATAGTTGATTTAAGTAGCAGTTAATTGGGGCCTTTGCATGGTTTTTTTATTAATTTAATTTTATACGTCTGTAGATGAAGCAATACTGCATGCAATTTATTATTCATAGCTAAACTTAAATTATAACCAATAGTATTTTTTTCTTGTCGAGGAGCTAATGGCAACCGCATTAGGCACTCAGCCAGTCGTAAAAAAACTGAAGCCAGACCCTTACAGTATTGGCTAAGGTCCGGTTGTGCCGACCCCAGATAAATGGGAAAAGAGAAGGGAATTGATGATAAATATCTAATAAAAAAATTTGTGGAATACAAGTTAGTTTTAGAAAAGTCTTGGGTAGCATGCATTAAGACCTCTCATGTGTGTTTTATCACAGAGAAGCTTTTAATCGAAAGCAATATACGCATTGATGAGATAGAATGGATGATTTATTATGTGTACAGGATGCTTTTGTATTGAGTATAAAGTCATTGGACTCTACTTTTAAATTCCAATCGTCAGATTTATGGATGTTTCACCATAACTCTCATCAAAAGATATTGCTTAATAATTATTATTTATTGCAGCCTACAAAATTTCCAAAATATCTGAAATAATCTTCACGACCAGAGCGATTTGGCGTGCATCCAATAAAAATGGATACGATAATTCCAACCATTTCCTTATCAAAGAAGGCAAGCATAACGAATCGACTAGGATTTTTACTGAATTCATAAATAAAAACGACTTGAAGATAGTCAATGCTGTCTCGGAAATAGTAACGACAGATGTAACTGAAGTAATGGAAGACTATAGAAAAAGTAAAGTGCTTTCAATGAGACGTCGAAACCTGAGGAGACATACTCTCACAATGGCCAACGTCATCACCGATAGCAATGATACAAGACGTCATATGGACGATAGACTGTAAGCACTTATTACATTTCATTACCTTAAGATTTATTTTAAGTGTCTGACTAAGGAATCAAATCAGTAAAACGTTTATCTGATGGTACGAGTGAAATAATGTCTACATATTGTTCTTCTCCCTGCCCTTTTCCCACTTTTTTTCTGAAGTGGGACCGGCACAGTACGACCATAGTCCAAGCTGTACGGTTTTGGCTATTGTTTTTTTTCGGCCAGCCTACCTGACGCCAACCGTACTCGGGTATATACGACAATAGCAGAATTGTGGATTCGAACGCACAACCATGTAGTGCATGATTCGCAGTACGATAAAATATATCAATAAATATGTTTTCTTGGGTTTTCACTTATGGTGATTAGCAACCAAATTTTGAAATACAGAATCATTCGGAGACCAAGTTCAATTGCCTTCAAATCGATAGTACGATGTTTCCTTTCATTTAAATCAAGAAAAAGTCAAATGCAGAAACTTTTCTCGTTTCACGGCAAAAAATAAGCTCCTGGCCGATCCACTGCAAGGGACATCATTACACACACGATTTGTTATAATAGGTATACTACGTCTATCAGTAAATCATATAATTATTAAAGTATGTCAAGCGTACTAAATACTCATTTATAATCGTATGCAACGACATCTAATAGAATGCAAATCACACGAAGTAAACAGCGTGAGACAAGTTCTTTACGGTATTATTGTACGTAGTAGATTTGATGTGTTTTTGTCCAATATATTTGCATATTGCCAAGGTATTGGTAAGGTACTAAGGTACAAGGAGCCCAAGCGGCCTTGGTCTCGTCAGATTTTCATAACAGGAACCTGTTAAGTACCCTACAGCACAAATCAGTCATCCATGTAGGGCCGTGCGCTTAGGTTAGCCCATTCAATTTATAAATAAAAATATCATCGGACATACCCTAGCACGCCGGATTAACATAAAGGTTGTTTACATGTTCTGTGCATTATCATTGCATACATGTACATGTCAATAGGCGAGCAGTGGTGACCCAGTGGTATATGCCCTAACTTATGTACCGGGTTCGAAACGTGTCATGGAAGATACAATTAAACGAGTAGGAGAAGGGTAATAACGATGCAATACTTTTTCAGACAACTCCATCAAGATTCAATAACCAAGATGTCCTATGTAATAGTAAAGATATGTTTCGAAATGTTGAATGCTTCGGAGAGATTAATATTTACCCACACGTGGGGCTATAGAGACAAGAATGGAAATTGGCAAGGAATCATTGACCACTTACTTAAAAAAGAAGCGGATTTGGGTAAAGCTAATTTAAATACAAATCATATATTACACGACCTATAGATTTCGCCAATCTAATTTGCTATTTTCACCAAATAAAGAAGTAAACCATATTCTAATTAATATTACTAATTATCAGCACAACTCTTACATTAAGTAGCAAAAATTGCTAGCCGTATTACTGCTCGATATACCTTGCGTACTACGTGTACTTTCGAGATAAGAGCAAATGGGCTCATGATAAACTTGTGTCTTTCATCCTTTGATCATATCATTACTCAACGTAAGTCACCAGCTAACACCATCATCACAATGACATCATTGAGATACCATTAACTGAACAGAATCGAGGAACTGGTAGAACTTTAGTCACGCACTAGTAAAAAAAGAGGACCCGTCGTGTGAATGTGATAATGAAGCAGACCAGACACAGTACACTTGATAACCAAATGTCCTATATTTGACAAAGAGAGAAACGAGTTGGAAAATAAATTAGTCCAAAATATAAACAGGGACATTATTAAAACTTAACTTTTGTAATTAAAATTAGCAAGATTAAAAACTCAGAAATATGGCAGGTGAGTAAGCTTTACCGAGTGGAGCTTCCTTATGTGTACATTTGTATACACGCAGAGAATGCTCCACCATGCATGATATTTCTGGCACCACCAAATTAATTAAATTAATATTACATTAAAACTACTTTAAATTATAAGCTTAAAATGTAAACAGTTGTAATTTTTCTAAAAATAAAGAACGTAAAGTCTCTGTCTGATTCAATAATGTAAGGGGAGATCGAGAGGGCGGCATAGAGCCGCCCAAAAAAAAGGCACGCACTAGTTTATTTATTATCTCATGTGTTGCAGGAACTCTGACGATCTTCACGCAGGAGCGGATGCAAGTTATCGACTACATAGCTATGGTGGGCTCGAAGGCAGTCAGGTTCGTCTTCCGGGAGCCACCCCTCGCCTTGTTGTCTAACATCTTCACACTGCCCTTCACTGGCGCTGTATGGATTGCTGTCTCTGTCTGTATATTAGCTTGCGCTGTATTTCTTTACATCGCATCGAAGTGGGAGGCTACTGTTGCTACGGTAAGTAAGACGATATCACTTTTCGAAGTGAAATCTTTTTTAGCTAGACGATATTTGGTAATGGATAGGATTATTAAGATGTTATCGTGTGTCATCTATTTTCATTAAACTGCCTAATTATTCCCACAAACAAATTTACATTTTCACTTAATTTAATTGTTAGTTTATTTATTAATTTTGGACATTGTTGGACTTTTGGTTATTCAGGACAACCCGTACTGTTAGACAAAATATTATTTCTTAAATTGATCAGTACTTGTATCAATGTAAGTACTAATCAGTATTTAAATCTCAAATGAAATAATTTATCACGTCGGTGTACAAGACTTATACTTTGGCTTGCAGCACCCGACGCAACTGGCGGGCACGTGGGCGGACGTGCTAATCCTCATCGTCGGCGCCGTGCTGCAGCAGGGTTGCACGCTGGAGCCGAGATATGCCGCTGGTTAGACTATACCATCATCAAATCATCATCAAATCAAATCAACTATTATCAATATAATCTTCATTCTAAATATGCTAGTAGGTTTCCCAAGGATCGCCACATAGATATCTCTCGTCAAGCAAGTCTCATGCTGTTGTAAGCGCAGCCTTTCAAACCTTTAGAATTCCACGACTAGACAAAAGCCTCTATAAACGGCAAAGTAAGCCGTAGATATTCAAACTGGGTATGTAGTATATTGTATTTTACGTGCGACTGCCTACCCTGCCTACAGTACAGCACCATCAATATCATTCATAATGTCTGTATCTTAGTATGCACTATTGTTGGTTTTAATTAGCTTAGGATTTTGCTTATAATAATTATTATAATTATATTTAATAATACTGCGAATATTGCGAGATTATTATTATATTATTATTATTAATAAAACAAACTCTGTCATGCCTTCTATGAGTTATAAATTATAAAGTTATTATAGTGAGTGAGTAATTTACGAGTTTTGTCTCAAACTAAAAGCTACTTTTAAAAATTTTAATATTTTTGAAAACAAAAGCCAAATGAAAGTGCCGCTGGACCACCTCCAGCTCGCTAAAGAAGCAACTTGCAGAAGACTAGGGGAAATACTTCATACGGGTGTAAAGCCTGGTGAGTGATGTGCCCAGTTTTTTTCCAATTAAAAGGCAACAGGTCCTTAATCCATATCAGAGCACCCGCCTGCTCCATTTTACACAAAAAATAATGTTGAATTTAGTAATAACTGTGTCAATTATTGCAGGCAGGTGTGTCACGCTGCTACTCTTTCTGGCGCTTACAATCCTGTACTCCGCGTATTCAGCTAACATCGTAGTGCTGCTGCGCGCGCCCAGCTCCTCGGTGAGGAGTCTGCCGGACCTTCTTAACTCACCCTTGAAACTTGGCGCTAGTGACTTCGAATACAACAGATATTTCTTCAAGGTATCTATGCGACTTAGTTGCAACGTCGGCGCTGCATTGTGTTTAAAAGAACTTTCATTGTGATTCGTAACATCCAATATAGCTTATATTGAAAATTTCGAACCACGATGAAAGCTCAAACGGCTTTTTTGGGTTCCGTATCCAAAATGTAAAAAGGGACCTTATTACTAAGACTGCGCTGTCCATCCGTCTGTCTGTCTGTCTATCTGTCCGTCTGTCACCAGGCATGTCTCATGAACCGTGATAGTTAGACAATTTTCATAGTTAATGTTTTTCTGTTGCCGCTATAAGATTAAATAATAAAATAAAACAGAATAAAATAAATATTATATTAGTTTGTAAGGAGAAACTACCCGACCGAAGTTCCCCCACTTAAGGGTTTTTTATTCTTTTTAATTTCTTTATGAAGTCGCTAGTATACAAGAACATTGTTATTAATAAAATGGACACCACAGTCTGAAATAAAGACTACATTATTATTATTAAGGCGAAAAAATGAATTCTTTTACTTTGAGTATTATTAATTTATTTCAATTGATTTGCAGAAATTGAATGAACCAATACGAAAGGCTATTTACAACAAGAAAATAGCTCCGAAAGGAAAGAAGCCTAACTTTTACAGCATGAAAGAAGGCGTCGAGAAAATAAGACGAGTGAGTACATTGTTCATATCGGAAATTCGAAATGTTATTTACGTATTGATCGATTATTCCAATCTTTTGGAATTTCAGGGACTCTTCGCATTTCACATGGAACTCAACCCTGGATACAGGCTTATACAGGAGACTTACCAAGAAGACGAGAAGTGCGATCTGGTGGAGATTGATTACATCAATGAAATCGACCCTTGGCTACCGAGCCAGAAGAGATCCCCCTACAAGGATTTGTTTAAGATCAAGTAAGTTACAATACATTGCACTGCCAAGTCTGGTCACTTCATATCGTCTACATATATTTAAAACATGTAAAGGTACGCCATAGCTACGAGAAACCCATAAATTCCCGTCGCATTTTTAGAGGGAGAACAAGATAAGTATCGCAAGAGGATCTAGAAGCGAGAGTTGGACCCTCGCTTTAACCAATTTAGCGTTGATAAACTTAGAATGCGTTTCTATTTAAAACTTAACTATTTAAGGCACTGTCTGTACTACAGCAGGTAAGCCCCAGTCCCTACGCATTCACGCCGTCTCTTTTTTTTATCTAATTCTACCTTTTTATCCTTGGTATCCCTTCATCTACCATGGAACCATCTTCACAGATTAGTCTATTGCTTTCTCGCAGTTCGCTTAATATTCAAGGTTAGGGTCTCTAAGCTTTTGGACTTAGTTATTGTTTACTTCACTTTACAGTATCGGTCTTATAATTGCATTGTATTCGCAGCTTCATCAAGATCCGGGAGACGGGCATCCAGGCGAACAACCACCACCGGCTCCACGTGTCCCGGCCGCGCTGCTCCGGCACGTTGTCCGCCTTCAGCAGTGTCGGCATCACCGACATGTGCCCGGCCATACTCGCTGCATTCTACGGCCTCCTGCTCGCCCTCGTGGTCCTACTCATGGAGATCTTACATAAACGATTGTAAGATTCTAATATCCATAGAGTTACTTAACAGTACCCGATGTAAGCGGCTAGAAATTCAGAAAAAAATTGTGGTTAAAAGGTTCGTCAAGTCCAAATTTCACAAGAGAGCAAAAATCTTATAAATAAAAACACCCATCCAAAAATATTTTTGGCAAAGATATACAGGTGGTTGCAAATATACATAGAGTGGATAATTTCTCGTGACTGTGTTTTGGAGCATCCTGTTATTTTTGGTATCAAGTTCAACACGAAAATATAGTTGTCGTTTGTTGGTATAAATACTTGGTTAAAAAATAAATAAAAACTTTTAGGCACTTTTCGATATATTTGGAAAAAACGTAAATATTTACATTATCTTTGAAGCCCTATAGCGCCCAAATTCGACGCGCTCAAAGTTATTACATTGGCGACGAGGTTGGGAATAGCATAAAATATAGTAACATACTATGTACAGGTGGAAAGTAAAAGGCAACTGAACACAATAAGCTATAGTTAGTACAGTGGACTTTGTTGGTGGACAGATGGTTGATTAATGAAGTAAAACTAAAAGTAGATCATTTTTTCAAACCAACTCTTTCTTTTCAGAGTTACTTGGAGGGCTATGAGGATGCAGCAAAATCAAATCGGTCACTATCACTTCGTAATATAAAAATACGGTGAAAAAGAACACCTGTTAGTATTGGATTTATAATGTTGATGTATTATATCTACTAATTTAAATATTTCTTTAATAAAATTGAGGTCAGGTTCAGCATATTGCCTGTGAAGAAATTTCAAGAAATTTTATCATATATGTTTACACTTTTTGCTTTTTGACATTCGGTTCGGACAGTCGTAAAAGTCCGATTAATGCAAACATCATAACATACATTGCGTACATTATTACACCCTCTAGACGAGTCACCAACCCATTAAATCATCGTATTAGCTTGAATGTTATTTTCCCGTTCTTTGCCTGGTCGCGGAGAACTTCTAAAATTTTATGTAATGACATTATGTAATAATAAGTCGCAAATGTGCCAATAGCGGTCGAAAAGTGAAGACTCGAAAGCGTACTAATTGGGACGCTTTTTCTATAGCTTACGTCATGTTACATTTAAGCTAAAGTGACAAAAACTAGCTGTCCTGTTTTTTTCTTATTAATTTAATTACGCTATCCTTTTTGCACCGTTTGACATGTGTATGTTGCTGTCACTGCCTTTGAAATTCTTTTGACTGGCGATTTTGTATGAGTATAACATAACTGTGATACATAACCTATATCATTGTATAAGCTGCATGAAATATTAGGAAAAATAAATTGAATTTAGCCACAAAATGTACTTTATTTCACGATTATAAGATCTCGGTCTTGTGTTTACTTGAACCGTAAACATTAGAAGTAAAAGCTCAGTCATTACATGTTTACCTTCCATTTAAATCGGAACCTGTAATTAATATTGCCCCATAATTACTACCTCCTATTCGAATAGGAAATGTGAGCTTCGTGAGTTATTTAATTATTCAATACCCTCTTTTGTGAAGTCATAAGCTTGCCAGTCTTGCTTCATTTGTAAAGATGCCGTTTGTTACAATATTAATAATACTTTTGTTAGAAAAAGAAATGGAATGTAAAGGTTCGATGCCAATACATTTTATTAAAAGCTACATTGATAATGAAGAAAAACCTACCTTTTTAAATTGTCATAATTCATGCTGGGATACGAGTAAGTTGTGTTATTTTATTTACGAGCATTGGCTTTTAAGTTAGATGAGCAAGATAAAGAAAAGGTCAATGACTTTTAGAAAATAACTAACTTGTTTCCTCAAATAACAATTAAGCAAACACTTATTTTATATCTGCTCGTTATAAATGTAAATACGATAGTATTAGATATGTATTTTTAATTTTTCTCATCACAAATTACTTTGCAAGCAGCCTTGGTCTCTTTTTTTATATCTAACTAGTGATCGGCCACATAAGCCGCGGGTGGCACTAATTAGTGTCACATTAAGTTGGACATTTTGTAAACAGATACAAAGGACACCTTACCTTGTTCTGAAACAAACGATAATTATGTTGATTCTATTGCTACCAAGCTTACAGGATCACCAGTTAAAGCGATTTGAATTTTTCATCATTTTCCATCTAAATCTGTTCAGCCGTTTCAGAGTGTATTGGGAACATACATACACACATCAAGTCTTATACAAAATAGAGATAGATAGATAAATTAAAATAAGAGGAGCATGACATTGGTTTAATGGTAATATGATCTATTGACTTATGGGCTGATGGTGTGTGGATGATTTTTAATTGAGGTGAGAGTCTGTTATTAACAAGGTTAAGTCCGTTGCCGGAATAACGCACTCAGTCACTTTCGAAGTATTTAATTGTAACACAACAAATTCACACATAAATTTAGGAGGCGCAAATAAAGATAAAGTCAGTAGTAACAGTAATATGAATATGCACACAGTTAGATAGAACATATACCAAGAAACTTCTTCGCGGTAATTAAGGTCGAGCGTAGTACATAGTTCGCGTGCGGTAGATAGGCCGAGACTGTGTATTTAATTGTTTGGCCCGCGCAACTCCTGCGGGTGTGCATTGGATTAAGACCATTTGACTTAATTGCATTGCACTAGCCCGCAGGCGTTAATATTCTTTAATATAAATTAATTAATTTATGAATATACGTGTGTGTGTGTCCGCCACAGACTAAAGATTTTGATTTACAAAATCTAAGAAACTATATAATTTATACTAATTACCTAAGACAAATTATACATAGGTGATTTATCTCGATAATTTTCTACCTAAACTTCCTACATCAAAACATGTTTGACCCAACATGGCCCCCGCTATTCGATCATAAAACAACATAGTGGTTACATGAAATATTATTGTCCATGTTTTCAGAGAGTAATTTAAAATTCTCAAAGGAAATGTCTATCGGTGGAATAAGGATGTCATATTCAACACGTTTGGACTACAAGATTCCCACCCTCAATACATTGTTTCTTGTGAACCTAGAGTGCACTAATTCAAGAGAATATTTGTTAAATGTAAGATTGATACGTTTATAAATTCAAACCCTTTGTAATTACATTACATATTTACATCTCGTAAAAAAAATAAAAAGTGTGTTTCCTTGTAACAGGCCTCTATGAACAATTTGTTTCAAGTCCCGAATCGTTGGTTATTGTTGGATTCTACAGGCGAAGGAAAATCGAATTTTCTACGGGATCTTGCGCTGCTGCCTGGAAGCGATGTCGTATTAGCTAAGAGAGTCGATGGAAATTTTATACTACAAGAAAGTAAGCTGTCATATATTACATTGGCGGATGTAGAGAAGGTTTCAGCTCCCACAGTAGCTGCCTGCTGCTGCCTATAGACATCCGCAACAGGCATTGCAGATGCGTTGCCTACCTTTAAAAGACAAAGGAGGGCTTAAACAGGAAAAAGGATATTTCCTTTTCCCCGTTAACCCCCTCCCCGTCCTATCCTCTTCCCCTTCCCGTCCGATCCTTATGAGGAAAGGGAAGGTCACTGAACTTAGACCTCCAGCACCTCGTTCATCAAGCGAAACGCAGAATACTTCTACTTCACGCCTGTCTTCTGGGTCTACCACTTTTCTGCCACTGTTAAAAATTCTATATTACGCACAAAAATATCTAATTTTTATACAAAACAGTCTATTGATATGATGTCTATTTTTTTACGTATTTAGTTCATAAAACGTCTAATTCTGGAACGCTAATACATAAGATACGGGGCTACTACAACGGTAGCTTCTATGATGTCAGAACTCACAGGGAACTGTTCCGGAGACGGAGAGACCTCGCGGGGCATCCCCTAACCATGGCCAACGTTATACAGGACAGCAACACTACGCAATACCATTTGGAGGATCGATTGTAAGATAGAGTTAAGTTAGAATAATTTGCAAAACGTGACGTGACGTGACGTGCTTGACGTCTCAATGTCAAAATTGCTGGCCATCTATGCAGAATGAGCTCACAGTGTGTTAAGATCTTGAAGTTGTATGCTTGGTTTGGGATTTATTTTTTATTAATCACAGGATCCCAAGCAATTGGTAGTACCGAGCCATCTCTCTTGAAATCAGTACAGTAACGTATTCGAAACGTCAGGAATAAATATTAAATAAACGTAATATAATCCGTAAAATTAATTTAAATTAACTACTAACTTAGTCCCAATCGCTATTTTTACACTATAGGGAAGGTCAACATGACGCCATAGCTAAGATGTCATGGATGGTCGCGAAGCTCGCTTTCGACATGCTCAACGCCACGCCGCGGTACATCTTCAGCCACCGCTGGGGGTACAAGCAGAATGGCCGCTGGTCTGGCATGATCGATGACATACTCAATGACAGGGCTGATTTAGGTAACCATTCTAATTATATTTAGTAAACTAGCCCGATAAACTTCGTTCCGCATAGAATTCATTTATGTAGTGTTATATTATTTAATGTATTAATTTATTGATGGGTTATACCCGGGTCCGATCCCTTTATTTAAAGCACAGTGAGCGACAGTAAGGTGCGTGGCGTATTTTGTAGTAATTGTTTAGATTATATGGTATAAAGGAATTTCATAATGTGCATGAAATTAAATGACAAGGTTTAAGTCTATCCATCTAAATGTCTCTTAATTATTGCATTGTACGTTTCTATTTTTAGGGGTTGGAATGAGTATAGTAAGCAATTCTTAAAAGCTAGATAAATGCTATCGCGGATTTCTTAGGACGTGCAATTCTGTAGTACATTATTTTGATATATTACACAAAAGAATTACAGCATTATTTATATAATGAAATTTTCTGCTTTTCTCTACAATTTAATATTCCAGGTACCAACTGCGCAATGTACACTGAGCGTTTGGATGTTATCACCTACACCGACACCATCGCCCCCTTCAAGGTCGGCTTCATCTTCCGCCAGCCGCCTCTCTCCTACGTCGCGAACATCTTCTCCCTTCCGTTCTCTGCCGAGGTGTGGATGGCCATCGCTGGCTGCGTCACTTTCTCTACCTTAGCTCTGTATCTCTCTAGTAAATTGGAAACAAAATATGAAAAGGTAAGTATTGATTTGACAGGTGTCATGCTCATTGTTTATTTGTAGGTTATCTTGCTATTACATAACTGGATCATTTTCTTGTTGTTTTTTTTTAGATTATTCTGATTAAATTTACATAAGAGGTTTTTGCTTAAAAAGTGGACTTTACACAACTATTCGAATATAGAAATTTGTTTCTTTTTTACGGACGAAAATGCCCCAACTTTAATTCGTATTATTTTCATTATTGCTATATTCAAGTTAGGTCACTTAGCTGGAACTTACCTTATAACAAATATAGTTGTAAAAGTATCCGGAGACTGTCTGTGTAAAAGCTATGTATATCAATGGACACCTTGCCTAACGTAGGTGCTCTCTCTTTCTCTCTCTCTCTTCACAGCTGGCGCTGGGGTCAGTATTCATAAATTTCTTCTTCGTTCTGCCCCCGATATCGTCATCCGGCAGTCACGCATTTCTTTTAGCACCACATCTTTCCACCTTGTTTTTGGCCTGCCGTTTTTGGTCTTCGAACGGGAAGAGAAAACCAGTGCCAAATTACCGATGAAGTTGGGCTGCCTCATTTTTATGATTCGAATTGTTTCAGACTCAATCACAATTAGACGGAACAGTTAGTGACGCCATGCTAGTCACTGTAAGCGCATTCAGCCAACAGGGCTGCACTCTGGAGCCCAAGAAAGCTTCGGGTACGGTAATATATATATAAGCAGGATAAGTAACAAGTAAAAGTATGGTTGATATTGACTTCTCGTCCCAGGCATTACATTTTCTGATCACCATCCACAAATAACATCTAATATTTTTCTTTCAACATGACTAGGTCGTATGATGCTCTGGGTGGTGTTCGTAGCGCTCATGGCGCTTTATGCAGCATACTCGGCTAACATCGTTGTTCTGCTTCAAGCGCCGTCGAGCGCTATACGAACACTGACACAATTATCGCGCTCCAAGTTAACACTGGCCGCTAATGATGTCGACTACAACCATTTTGTTTTTGGTGTAAGATTTTAAAATGTTTAATATAATAAATTCTTCCAATAACATGAGATTTGTGTACCCCTGCTCCAGAGGCGGATTATCCAATTTTCTTTCCGTATGATTGAACATTGCGTAGTAAGTGTTGGTGGTAGTAAGACTGGTGACTTGTCCTTTTTTCCTTCGTCATGGGTGCCTAGAACGTCTTTGCCTACAGGCGCCTCGACAGTTAATCCGCCTCCGCCCTGCTCATTTTAAGTATCCTTGTACAGAAAGGATCAAATCCAAAACCTATCAAATTTTGATCAATTTTTTAAACCAGCAGACGTTGACTATCCTATTGTAAGCTAGGTTCAGTTAATGTTTTGCAGTTTTTAGTCAAAAAAGAACCCTCCGGAACCCGATGGTCATGTGTCCAATGTGTGTGCGCAAACGACAAGTTATTTTTTTCTTTACCGCTTACTAATCATTTTTCGTTTCGTTTAGATGTACTCGGATCCGGTAAGAGTCGAAATTACCAAGAGGGTTAAACCCGGTAAAGGCACTGTACATTTCTATGACATCAATAAGGGAGTGGAAGAAATTAGACAGGTCTAAAGTTTTATAAATGCTTTTAATAAAATATATTTTAAATTATGAAATTAATCATAACATTTTTAATTTAATGCACAGTATATAAAAATTTATATTCTTTGTTCACACAGGGCTTGTTTGCATTCCATTCTATCGTGGAGCCAGTGTATCGTCGTGTGGAAGAAACATTCCTCGAGATGGAGAAGTGTGATCTAGTAGAAGTGGACTTCATGATGGGATTTGACCCCTGTGTGCCTGTTAAGAAGGACTCCCCGTATTTAGAGTTATTAAAAGTCAGGTTTGTTGGTGTAACAAAAATACATTTATTGTCCTTTAATCTTTAATCATATCGATTATAAAAATATTGTCACGTTTATGACATCCACTATAAGTAAATATTCGACCAACTCTTCACTCTTCTTTCATTTTTTATCTTATACTCTAAGTTTTTCATCTCGTCTATACCGATTTTTGAACCGGAAACGCATTTCCAAATCTGAAATCTGACTGCGAGATCTGTCTGCGAATTTCAAATCTTTCTCTACCCCTATTATTTTTTTTATTAAATAAGATTAGAATTTAAATAATCTGTAAATTTAATGCATAAAAATTTGATACAGATACGTAATATTTGTTAATGTGACATTTTTGGACAATAATTTCATTTAAATGTATTATTTATGTTCAGTTTTAAGCAAATCCGTGAATCCGGCCTACAATCAGCTCTGAAGAAGCGTCTCCAAGTGCCGAAGCCTCAGTGCTCTCAGAAAGTGTCAGCTTTCAGCAGTGTAGGTCTTCTAGATCTTCGTCCAGTCTTATTGTTAATGATGTATGGAATAGTAATCTCCGTTGCAATCCTTGTAATAGAAAATGTTACTTACAAGATGTAAGTATCACATGACAACTTTGTAGAAACTGTCATTAAAAAGATTATTCTTTTAATAATTTTTATTGTAAATTGCAGAACTATTCAACGCACCTCTTCAAAGTGATGTACGTTTCAATTAAAAGCCAAATCAGCAAGCAACTAGTACCTTTATTCAATGTTAGTTGTAATAATTCAATAATTATGAGAATATATACATATTTTTGTTTATAAAAAGCTTGTGACTAGTATTGTATTCAATTAATCGTAATACTACAAAAATACATAAAGTAAACAAAAGAAGAAAGAAATTGTATTTTTCTTTAACCCTCATTTTAAAATTTATGTTCGTTCCATAAACGTAATACAAAAGTAACTTTTTTTATTACGTCTGTGATTTGGTTCTTATTGGAGCGCTTATAAACGTTCGTTTCACTGGACGACTACCGTCAATAATGAGCGGCGGTGCATTCGCCGTAAATTGGTCGCTGGAACGGTATTCGGTGTATGTACACACATTCATTATAAACAATACGCCACCACAAATCCAGTAAAAACACCGGCCAGTCGACCGGTCCGACGCGTGGCGTAAAAAAGAGACGTCCACACGCGGTCTTAGGATTGTACTGCAATTACCATAATCATCAACTTCTGTAAGTAAAAGATTTGCATGCATATTTTAGTTGCAGATTATTAATCAACGTAGGAAAACAACGGAGTGTCTTGTCCTTAGTGCAGCTATTTCTATGGAAGTAATTATGCATTTAGTGTCAACAACGCAGTTGGTTGAGCCCAAGCATACAGTGATGATGTAAGAGGAGGTACCCTGGGGGGTACAGGGGAGCTGTATAGAGGAATATTGCCGCAATCTAGCGCGCAGGCCGGAAAATAAACTCACCAAATTATTCTAGAGGCATAATACCTTATTGCTGGTGATGTATATATATATTACCTTATATACAATCAATCTAAACTGCTGACGACTCATAATTGCTTACACGCCTTTGTATGATTAAGTGTAGACATTAACCGGCTAAAGATAAAATCGACGCAAGTTAACATGCTATAGAGCTGAGCTGAGCTTCAGCTGGTTCTCGAAGATAAACCTAAATTTAGCTGCCTAATCTTAAGTTAATGTTCACACCTACCTTGAGCCGAAACAAATACATTATTAAAATGAAACCTTCATGAGGTTTCATTTTTGTATAATGTATTAAAATGTTGGCAAGTGAGGTAATGAATTATGCTATTTTATGGCAATACAAGCCGGTAATATTGATTTTGATTGACATTGTCAACGTCAATCAGTGTTTGACATCTCCGCGACGTGACTGATCGCAATGGGTGACGCTGCTACTGCTGAAGTTCAGAATTTAAATATAAATGAAAAGGCAGGAAATAAAACAATATATTTAATCCGTAACAATAGATTTGTATAGTATTTGAGTGATGTTAAAGCTGTTTAGTTTACGTAGATCCTGCGTGGTGCGCTTCAAAGAAGCCTATGCCACATGGGTAGGATACCTTCGTCATCACTGATTCACTGAATATAATCTTATTTTTGTAAATGAAGTTATTTCAGTATTATAAATTTCCTACCAGTACTTAGCAAACCAAACCGTAATTTATTTTTAAATATGCGCTATAGTAAACTTAACCCTTAATTTACACATCTGTTAAATATGAAAGTTGACTATACAGCAAACGAGAATAAATAAATTTTACTGTCTAAGATAATAATTAGTTTAAATAAGTCTATATAAGTATAATCTATTATCTGTCTATCTATCTATAATCTGTTCTATATACTTCATAAGATAAGCAACTTTAATTTATTTAATGTTTTCTAAGAGAAAAAATATTTAATTTAGGAAAATGTATGCTTGTTGCAGTCCAAAACCAAAGCAATGAAGGAGAAAAAGAAAAAAGTTGAAGATACTTCTGGAACAGTATCAGAGCTGAATCCATGGCCAGAATACATTCAGAAGAGGATTGATCTCTGGGACAAATATAAGACACAATATCAGGAGCAGTTAGCTGCTAAGCCAGAGTTGAGCATTGTTGTGACCTTACCTGATGGAAAGACTGTTGAGGCCAAAGCATGGAGGACTACTCCGTATGATGTTGCTAAGGGTATCAGGTAAGATCTAATAATATACCAGACTAGCTTCTAGCATACTTATTTACAGCTTTTTGTTTAAGTTCATAAAGCTTCTTATTAAAATACATGTGCTTAAAACATAACAAGAGTTTCAGTCTTCAAAACTTCTGTTTTAACATAAAAACATCACACTCTTTGTCAAGTGTTTGAAATTTGCTGTGTTAATTGCTTCCATGTTCTAGTAGTTCCTTAGTATACAGAGCTAGCAAGAGAACAAGGTTAGTTTTAATGAATTTTCTAGGAGGCAGCATACATTTTGTAGTTATATACAACTGAATACAATCCAATGTAGTCAAATCAAAGACTTGATTTGTTTTGTTACAATATTTTCGGTAACTAATTTTTCTTAACATCAGACATTCATATTTCACTATACTTTATCTCACAATTTCCACAAATTACAACATTTTTGAAGCAAATATAAACAAGTGCAATGGCCACCAATGTATGGTGAGATTTGTTAGAATAATATTTACTAGGAACAGGGTAACAATGTTATTTTTTTATTGCATACATATATCATATTTTATTAAGAAATTACTTATTAAATACACATATAATTTACACAAACAAATAAGGCCTATTATTTTAATCTAATCTGAATATGTCTTTAATTTTTCAAATGATTTAACAATTATTTTGCATGTGTCTGTGTGTCTATGTTTTGTTTTATGCTATTGTAGCTATTGGCACAGTATTTGCACATTCGTTTATTAAATTGTTTGACAAGTTTCAAATAGAATTTAACATTTACAAACCTTATTTCTGGGCTCACAAGCGAGTTTTGGAGTCAATTGTAAGTACACAATTGACTACACATTTCTGGCTGTAAAGAGCCTCTATATTTATTTACACATTTCAATAGTTTGGTTTTCATTATATTGTTTTAAGTTAAATTGTAACTAATATACATACAGAAATGTAAAATGTCATGAATTCCACAAAAATCCTCGTAAAACAAAACTTAAATTTAATAGTTCTTTTTTGTAATTCAATTTAATTTTACTCATTCATAATTGTTTCTAAAATAAAATTTATTAGCCTAATGCTAGTTAGTTGTTTTTTAATATTGCAAAGTAAAGCTACAATTCACTGGCTTGATTACAATTGACTAAGTAGGTGACACTAAACACCCAAATTTGCAGACAAATGAACACTAGCAGAATTGACAACTTCATCATTATCGTCCTTACAGCGGATATTCCTCCACTGCTGGATGTACGCCTCCTCTTATTGATCATCACTAAGATCGGTCTCCTGCTGTCTTCATCTAGTGTGCTGCCGTAGTCTTGACTTTTTCATAAACAAAAAGCCAGTGTTAGACTCATGTTAACAAATTTTAAATAAAATAAGAGTCCCCTAAACTTTTTGAGGAGTAATGCAATTAATTTATTCAAATTCATGTGTATGTCATACAAAAAGAAAATAATATAAAAGAATAAGGTAAAAGAAATATGACATCATTTATTTAAATACATGAGAAACATGTTCGTAATATTCCAGTCAAGGCTTAGCAGACTCAACTATCATTGCTCGAGTGAATAATGAGCTCTGGGACCTAGATCGACCTCTGGAAGGCGACTGCAAGCTGGAGCTTCTCCGCTGGGACAACACTGATGCTCAAGCTGTCTTCTGGCACTCCTCTGCTCATATGCTTGGTGAAGCTATGGAAAGGGTGAGCTAACTAATAGTATAGCCCTTTAGAATATGCTGATCCAAGTACTACCTTAGTAGTACTTATACTACACCAGCTATTAACTAACTAGCCTTTAGCCTTTACTTGGGATGACTGATAGTTATGGTTCTAAAGCTCTGCTAAAGACAGTGTCTGTATACAGGGTTAAAGATCACTTGTTCACCAATATCGTACGTAAAATACCGGCTAGACTGGTACTACTAATAATAATAATTTAATTGTCTGGATAAGGATGCAAAGCTTTCATAACAAATAAGTTCAATTGTTTTAAAATTTAGGACAAAAACAGATTAGGGTTGGACAGTTTGGTTTTCGTGGTAACAGAAGATGATGTCATTGCAGTATTCTCGTCATGTGTACTGTGGACTGCGTATACTGGCAGGAGGCGATCTCCTTCTATCTCTGCTACTTTTTACATACCATATGTTAATTTACTACTGGTATAACTTATAGTACTTATTTGTCCAATTACATTATGGGATATAATTTTTAATGGTAATTGTTTTAATGTAAGGTAAAGACGTAACGATTAGTAAATCAGCTGTACAAACATTGGCAATTATTACAATATGAAACTTTTATGGCTGCAGTTGTATAATTTCACAAGTTGACCCGGCAAACTTTATGCAGACTCAAAGTTTTCTCAATCCTGGCTTTGCACGGGCATGTAATAAAAAAATATACCGCATTATATATATATATATATATATATATATATATATATATATATGGGGATAATGATTCTAATGGTGAAATATTTTTTCATATCCGTCTGTTACTTTTATAGCCTATTCAATGCAAACAAACAAACAATCAAATCTTTCCTTTTTATTATATTAGTTTAGATAAGCATTTTCTTCATATTTTACATTCCGCGAATTTTTCGTGTTCTGCAATTCGGGGCGGAGACAAATTCAACAAAACAAAGATAAAAAAACTGCAGCTATTTTTTAGTTATAAATTATTGTAACACAACTTTGGTTTATACACCAAGATATATAAAATACTATTTACACTGTGATACTTCGATAATTTCTTATCTTATTGCAATAAAATTGCTTTTAAGGCGTGTAGCTTAACACATTTGAGACCGAAAAGTATCAGATGGATTTTGCAATTATATTGGTGTATAGGAATGTGTAGTTTTTAAAAAAAAATAAAAACACCTTATAAATACCCCTGCATTATTAAAACATATTATATATCCAATTAAAGGTATAACTGTACAGGTATATGGCGGCTGCCTTTGTTATGGACCACCCATTGAAGAGGGATTCTACTATGACATGTACTATCCTGAAAAAGGGGTGAGTCTAGTAGTTTTATATTTACAATGACTGAAAAAGTTCGCATTCTCTTGCCCTCTACCTTGCCTATTTCTTCTCTCTTATCAAAAAGGCTGGCAACGCACTTGTTCAGTACTAACTGAATCGCCGGGGATTCGTACGGGGGCGCTTTCAGGCGTCTCTTACCGCGCGCGTTGCATTCGCTTCGACGCCTGTTGACTGTTCACCATTATTTGTAACCCTTATTGGAGAGTACATCCATCCGTTTACAATTTATTTCATTGCGACCATAATACAGGCCACTTAATACCAGCATTCTTAACTGGCCCATATCATGTTCAGTGGCATCATTTATTACTAACTGCAATGACAAGAATAGTTACGCATGAGTTTGCCCGCTTTGTGTAGTAAAGGGAGAGGAGTGATTGAGTAACATCATGAGGAAGAGGATTCCCTGTATGAGATCCATGGCATCTCATTAATCAAACTTACAATACGTCTGCTTTAGGCCGGTATTCTGCGAGGTGGTAATGTGCAACTTCTGTTGCAAGTTTTGTTTTTTTGTGAGAAGGTGGCAATGGAACGAGCGGATCACCTGATGTCAGGTTTGCAGAGGTATTACCCGCCGTATTGTTTCGCTTAACGTTTTTTTTCTTTATTATCGGCTTCTAAAGGTTGAATCGATGTAGCCTATATACAAAATACCTTCATAGTTGGGCTATTTAATGCAAAAAGATTTATTTTAATATAATTGATAGTTCTTGTTATTTCCGCATTTAAATAAACTTTTCTGATGTAATGATATATATCTTCTTTCTTTCAAGATTTCCTCATCAGACTTCCACATATTAGAAGGCTTGGTAAAGAAGATAACGAAAGAGAAGCAACCATTTGAGCGCTTGGAACTCACCAAGGAACAACTTCTGGAAATGTTTGACTATAATCCGTTCAAAGTGAGAATCCTGAATGAGAAAGTAAATACACCCACCACTACAGTGTACAGATGCGGCCCGCTCATAGATCTGTGCCGGGGACCTCATGTGAGGCACACCGGGAAGGTTAAAGCGTTAAAGGTCACCAAGGTAAGATACCTTAAGTTAATCTTGACGTTTTGTAAGTTAACCATTACTATTTGCCTAAGGTTTTACCAAGTTTTGAGGCATAAAATATGCATTTAAAGTGTGATGGTTTTAAAAGTATGAAATCTTTTTATGAAGCTTCTTAATTAAAAAAAATGATATATATATATATATATATAATAGGGATATAATAGGAATAAAAGGGATTTTGGCCTAATTTAATTTTTGGCTTTCATCATCGGAATAATCTTGAAAGATGTTTTAATATGCCAGCAAATAAATTTTATTACATGTTCAGAACTCTGCAACATATTGGGAGGGCAAAGCAGATGCTGAAAGCTTGCAGAGAGTGTACGGCGTATCATTCCCGGAGCCGAAACAGCTTAAGGAGTGGGAGACTATCCAGGAAGAAGCTGCTAAGAGGGATCACAGGAAGATTGGAAGGGTAAGCCTTATCATCATTTTTATGACTTATAGGCCTTTGCAATTTCTGAAATAGATTAATGGTTATAATTTGTTCGACTAATATAAGTGGGAACTTTAGTTAAATTGTATTTAAGTTAATTTAACCCTTAAATTATTAAAAAGTGCATTAATTTAACCCTTATTGTAAAATTCAAGCCCTACTTCGATGTTATAAACATAACCAGTTGTCGCCCGTACCTTTGCCTGCATATGTTCTTCTTTTAGCAAAATTTTGTAAGATGATTCCGCAAAAATAACTTGGATTTATAGGTAATATGTTATTGTCAAAATATGAAACATTACCATGGCAACCGATATTGTAAATTAAGATTTTATTTAAACTGTGAACAGTTTTATTTTGGGGATAAAAGGTAAATGTCATGACATTCTGGTTTTATTGGTTGAGTTGTTGGGAAGATAAAATTGAAAAGATAAATTTATAAAGTAGTTCATATATGTATGTAAGCGTTTAGTTGCGGGCTGCTTTCATAAATGTGAGATTTTTATTTGCTTGTGTCTTTTTTGTTCTCTTGCGAAGATAGACTAATGTCACTTATGAACAGATATAGTATTATTTATTGAAATACTGCCTAAATCCGTTTTCCGTTTATAATATTAGTTAACCTATAAAACGCTTTAGCTTTAAGATTGTTGATGTTTTTTTGTTTTACCAATAAGAATAAACAACACGAGTTATATTCTCCTAGGAGCAAGAGTTGTTTTTCTTCCATGAACTGTCTCCCGGGTCCTGTTTCTTCCAGCCCCGCGGCGCCCACATCTACAACACTTTGGTTAACTTCATTCGGGAACAGTATAGGTAATATAATTTAATGATTTACTGAAATCTCGCTAATTTGTTGTAGGTACCAAAGTACCCTTTTCAAGATTTCATATTTTTTGTATGAATATTAGTCTTTCGGCTATCCCTTTTTACTTTAAGAGGTATGTCACGTTGGTACTTGTATTTTACCCTTTACCCTAAAATCTTCAGGATTCGAGGTTTCCAAGAAGTGGTCACACCCAACATGTACAATGCCAAGCTGTGGCAGACCTCCGGCCACTGGGCGCACTACTCTGACAATATGTTCTCATTTGACGTGGAGAAGGAAACCTTCGCTCTAAAGCCTATGAACTGTCCCGGTCACTGGTGAGTAACTTTTATATATATTTTAGAACTGGAGTTGTCAAACGAGGTCCGGATACAATTGAATAAAAAATATTGTTTACTGAAAAAGATTATTGAGGTCAAGAAAAAAACAAGAAATAGGGTTAATTATATGAACATTTTTTCTACGCCCTTCACCCCTCCCCTCATGTAGAAGACACAGACAGTTCTCGTGGGTTTCTGTGACCACCACTTGCCATCAACCTCCACAGTACATACATAAGAAAGATGGAGAAGTGGGTATTGCATCTATCCTAACCTATCCCTACTCCGTGGTTGTATTCTATGAAGGTATGATACTTCCTCGGAGTTGGAGTTACCAACATCCAACAATCCATCTCATGTTGTCGGCTCTTACCACCTTTTTGGTTGCAGTCAACTGACATCTGATTTACTGAGGACATCCCAATCCAAAATATTGATAGCATTTTTAATAATTAACATACTTTTTTATTCAACACAATGTGAAACATAAACAGTCTTTGCCCCACGAAACCATGTTGGTGGTTTGGCGGGATTGAGTCTCTGTACAAACATTGTTTTCGCTAGAGCATGCAATTATTAATTAAGCTAGTGAGTTTATATAGTTATTACTCGTGGAATGTTCTCCGGCAGATTATTTAACAAATATCGCTGTGTATTTGTCAGCTTAATGTTTGACAACCGGCCGCGGTCTTGGCGCGAGCTGCCGCTGCGGCTGGCGGACTTCGGTGTGCTGCACCGCAACGAGCTGAGCGGCGCGCTCACCGGGCTCACGCGCGTGCGCCGCTTCCAGCAGGACGACGCGCACATCTTCTGTACGCCGCAAGACATCGAACGGGAAATGGTGAGCTTGCAGCACCCGCACTTACTGCGTAGTAATTAATTAGTAATAATGAAAAAGTTATAACACACAATTATTATATAACTTCTTTTTCGGTCTAACCCTCAGCCCGCAAAGTTCTTATTTCTTATGAGTTTATATAAAATAATAAACTGACTGACTCATATATCAACACACCCATATACACAGCGCAAAACTACTTTTTACAGAGATTTCTGTTCTTACATAGGCGGTCTTAAGTAAGGGATTTAATCGAATGTAAGTTGACCTCAACTTTATATGATATCTAATAGGGTTCAGGTTAGGCTAGCCTAATTTAATCGAACGGCGGCAGATACTACGGGGCATAGCTTATACACACACGCTTATAGAAAAGCTATCTATTACTGGAAATCATCACTGGCAACGCACGCTGTTAATGTATTCAAGGTAATTTTAATGCTTGTGTCACATCAGGTGGGTTGTCTGGAGTTCCTCGATTGCATCTACACGACCTTCGGGTTCACGTTCCAACTGAAGCTGTCCACTCGGCCGGACAAGTATTTAGGTGATTTGGCGACCTGGGATCAAGCAGAAAAGGTGAATGTGTATTACAATACACATTACAAAACATTACTTAGAAGTATAGATACCGTACCATTGAGAATAATATTTCGCCAAATATTGTTCTTAGAAGAGTTGGGTAGACAGACACTTAGACTGCTATCATGAGCTATTTTAAATGACTGATATTGAGGAAAGAATTACTCCTAATTTGATTAAACAAAACTAAGATAAAAATACAGAAGCAGATGGCAGCGAGCAACTGGTTCACCTGGATATTAAGCGTGTGCTAGTCACTACATCTGCATCTAAAACAAACCAATGAGTTGCAGAAGTCTACCGCCAATCGACAGAAGAAAGCATGGACAGAATGAGGATATTTTAATTTCCTATCCATTTCATGCAAAAGGATTTGACAGGGAGGGGCCCTGTCAAATCCTTTTGCCTTCCCATCCATGTTTTATTTAAAAAAAAATAACTGGAATAGAATCAAATTTCATTTAAGATGCAACCGATTAGGATCCTTTAAGCTTCACAAAAGATCTATCCGAGCCCTATAAATTAGCTTACACATATTTCCATAATCCCTCAGGCGTTAGAAGACTCGTTGAACAAGTTCGGTCGTCCGTGGCAGCTGAACCCTGGAGACGGCGCGTTCTACGGGCCCAAGATCGACATCACGATCCAGGACGCGCTGCGCCGCTCGCACCAGTGCGCCACCATACAGCTGGACTTCCAGCTGCCGGAGAGATTCAATCTCACATATGTCAGGTAAACCATCAACAACTTTGATCTACATATATACATTTAATTGTTTTTTATATAATGGTAAACGGAGCTAACTACCCATAGATACAAGCTAATGAGATGCAGATGCGTTGATAGGAAGAGATAAACAGATTAAAAAATATTTCAAATCCTCATCCTCGTCTTTATTTTTTACTTTATTAGAAATGGAGGGGAAGGGAACGAGGAGTTGAATTAGGGCTCCGGCATCTCACTCAGCAGATGAAGAGCAGAATACTTCTATTCCTCTGTCAAATTGTGGTATTTTAATGGTCGAGACATGTTGTTGCGGGCTCTACCATTGTTAATACTTACCATAGATCGAATCCAACAATTTCAAATTAAATAAAAAAAAATCTATAAGTACAACGGAAAGCTTAGCTATATTGTTTTTGGCAATTGGTAGCAGTTAGAATTTTTTTTTTTTAATATCATTGTATATAATATTTTAAAAATTTGATGATTTACATTTTGTTGCAATTTGTTTACTAACAATTTTATTTTTAAATTTCCACTAACATTACCTAAAAGGGAAACTTTACTAACATTGTGATGCAATTTTCAAAATGATTGTAAATTTAACTGCAGTATGGGAGCACCATATCACTGGTCACTGTGGTAGTCACAGAATACAGGCGTGGCAGTGGTATTTAACTATCCACTTTGTGTGTAGCGAGAGCGGTGAGAAGAAGCGCCCAGTGATCATCCACCGCGCGATCCTGGGGTCCGTGGAGCGCATGGTGGCTATCCTCAGCGAGTCGTACGCCGGCAAGTGGCCGCTGTGGCTCAGCCCGCGGCAGGTCTGTCTGGTACCTGTAGGACCATCGCTCGATCAGTATGCGACCACAGTAAGTGTTTTATTAGATATATCCCATCCTTGTCGCCAGTTATATCCACGTTAATGTTACGGCGGTTCGTTTGGGATTGATTTTATTGTAATTCGTACAATATAAAGAATATATATCAAAATACACATGTTTGTTTGTTGTTATTTATGACTTTGTGTCGCCGAAAAATTTACAAGAGTTAAGGATAAAGTTGTCATATGTGTGCGTAAGGGTGGGAGAGGTGGGCACAGTCTCCACTCCTCAGACGAAACGCAGATTTCATGTTGGTATTCTAAAGAGAATGCTTCTATATTGCGTTTGTTTCATGAGGCCGTTGTGCTTCAACCAGCGAGCCACAACTTAACGTAAAAGCAACTTGCATCCAATCTGCTGAACAAAATGGAGAATACTGTGATAAAATTAGAAAAAATAATTGTGATTAAATAAATTGTAATAATACAATCGCATCTCAGTTGAGCGTCAAGTTACTTTAAGTACTGCATTCCAGGTGAATGAGAAGCTGTTTGCGAGCGGGTTCATGTCGGAGGTGGACACGGACCCCGGCGACACGCTGAACAAGAAGGTGCGCAATGCGCAGCTCGCGCAGTTCAACTACATCCTAGGTGAGCCTTAAAATAAAAGTGATGTTTCCGTATATAGGGCCTGGAGAATCAGATAGTATATGTTCTATTCTAAATCCTCTTCATTATTGTAAGGAATATTAATGAACTCTTAAAATTTTATTATCTTTATTTGTATTGTAATTGAAAAGAAAAAAACGTATCTTTGCAGTTGGTCCTTCGAGTCGGATATCGGGTGCTCGATACCAAATCCACCGTTTAACTGAACATTCAACCATTCCATTGATTGTAATTTTTGGTATAAAAGTATATGAGTAGGTTATTGAAATAATTTACTTATTTTTGTTTACTATTTCAACTAAGGCTAAAAGTTTGTTTTACTATATGGTTCAAACAGTAGTCAAATGACGAATTGGAACGCATGACCCCATGTTTATGCGCTTACTTGCTTTATTAATTTATCTATATTTCAGTTGTGGGTGAACGCGAAAAGAACTCCGGCACAGTGAACGTGCGCACCAGAGACAACAAGGTGCACGGCGAGATGACGGTCGACGCTCTCATAGACCACCTAAACAAGCAAGTGAAAGAGAAAACTCTATCGGACGACAGCCAGCTGCTCAAGTAACCAGCGAGAGAAAACTGTTTGCAGTATAGCATGGTGCGGATGACACTTCGAAGAGTTCATACAATGACGTCATTTTGGTTAATAGAATACTTAAATTTTAATTGGTTGTAAGTATAAAACAATGAATTCATTGTTCGATCATTGTATATTAATTAAAAACATGATAACTGATGTAAGTTTAAAATTTATGTTTTTGTATAAATATTCGAAATGTGTCACACGCACCATGCTATAGTGAAAGCCTATAAAACTCTTGTATTGCAATTCAAAGTTGATGTGATTTAAATTTTTCATAAAAAAAAAAAATTAATATTTGTAAACTCTGTGGAGCTTCTACGAGAAATTATTGAAAATGGAATAATTTTCACAACATTTTGTACATTGTAGACATATCATACAATACATTTTTATATATTGAGTCCTGCTACGAACAACAACATACTAAATCAAAATGTCATTTGAAACATTTACACGGTATTTAAATTATAACAATTGTTTGTTTGAAATGGAATATTTTGTAGCTGTCAAAATTTATAACCTAAAATAAATATTTTTAACGGCTTCTCGCTATGCCGTCCGTCATCTGACCGAATAACTGACGTCAGCAGAAATAAAAACTTAACGTTCCCCAATTGCATTTGTTTTCTGTACTTCGGTATTTTCTTGCTGTAAGTGTTTACATCGTGTCCCGTGTCATTTAATGTAGAGGAGCTGCGCATTTCTCTAAATATTAAAACTCAAGAATCTTGTTGTCATTAATTTATTGTATATTTATGTGTCGGGATACAGAAATAAAAGCATGAAAAGCTAAAATCGTTTATTTTTATTATAGCATAAGATGAATGCTTCGACGGACTTGGTAAGCGATATATTGTTGCATGTATGCATGCGAGACATGACAGCAGTGGCCCTATAGGTAGCAGAAGACAGAGGTTAATAAACATTGATTCTCAACTTGTTTATCCATAAATTATTGTACCATGCAATGCCCTCCTGCTATAATTTCCTTGACTTGGGTAGCACTTAGCAGATCCCAGGGGAAACAATTATAGCCATTACACACTGTGTCACAAATAAAAGCATGAGTAATTTGTAATCTATGGGGAATCGTTAATTTTGGAGTAAAATAATGTAAAAAAAGTTTTTTTTTATATTTTTATTTTACACCATATCACAAAATTAATTCTTAAATCTATAAAGACAAGAGTTCACAAGCATTATAAATGTGGGTACAGACTATGTTGATTTACCTTGAACTTACAAGATCGTGTGCACTTTGCTAATATAAAAGCTAATAAGTGTTGCCAGTTCAACCTTCACAAATAAAAAAAATATCAAAATACTGTTTGCACAAATATTATAATCTCAAAAATATCTTATGAATCTTAATCGTCAAATATTTTTAAGATTAGATTCGAAACAAAATACTGAACGTCCATCCCATACATAATGGATAGATAATAAATTACCAAAAGTATCTAAAATTCTAAAAATTCGCTACATCTAGCAACTTAAAAAGAGCCACAGATGAAAAAAAATTTATTTTAATAATAAATACAATGGTTCAGTTTAAAATTACAATTTGGTGTTCGGTAAGTTACTTGTCAAATCTCGATGTTTGTGGTCAAAGAATAGTTTAGAAGGTGAAAAAAAACCTAGAGCCCACAAGTAAAATAAATTTAATATTGAACTAAGAGACTACAGTAAGTCAATCGTAAAATAAAATTATCCTGGTTATTCCGGAAAAAATCAGCCGACTGACGTTATTTACACCACGTTATTGGTGTAATGAAAGAATGCTGACACTGCGGGGAAAATACGTCAAACTGAAGCTACAGGTCAGTGGCAAAAATATGAGAAATGTAATGGAATCGATCATAGCGTGTCCACGTCGAAAATGTAAATCGTTTGAAAAAAAAACAGCCGACCTTCGTTATTTACACCACGTTATTGGTGTAATGAAAGAATGCTGACACTGCGGGGAAAATACGTCAAACTGAAGCTACAGGTCAGTGGCAAAAATCCCCTTACATTGAAAGATAGCTATATTAGTTAAGCTAATGAAATGTTAAAACTCAGCAGACACTATAGTTAGGTTTAGCATTCCTGCCTTCTAGTTGTGGCCATTCGGCCCAATGATGGCCAAATAAAATTATCGTTTCATAGAACATAAATTTTTTCATCAACAGAATTATTTTTTGGTCAATTTAACAATTTTTTAATATATCGAATACTTACATCTATCTGACTATGGTATACTCAGCGTCAAAAGTATTTGAAAATCAGACACTGACATAAATACAGTTAATATGATTAAATTAAATGATATACTTTTGACAATGAGTGTACCTTTATAAAGTTACACTTTGGTGCGATCTTACATTTTTTTCATAAGTTAATTCAATTTAATTATTATGTTAATCTCTGGTCAACTAACTTTGACTTGCATGTAATTTTATATATTTAATTAGATAATCAAGTTATGTTTTTTTTTAAACACGGTTTCGCTCACGTAAAGTATAAATGCGATAAAAGTATTAAAATTTACATAAATACAAGGAAAAACTAAACCAATACAAATATAATAAAAAGAACAAGGTCCTTTACATCTCAAACGTGACAAGGTCGATTTCATCGCAACAAACTAAATTTAAATAAAAAAATACTACATACTCTAATCACATGCTACAGAGTTGTTTAATGAGTTATTATTTAATTTACTCCTTGTGCACGTGATACACACAATCACCCCCCTACCCCCACCACCCCGCATGCATTATACTTTCGACAGAACATATTTCACTTATGCCACAGCCATACTATAGTTTGTTCCAACTCAAGATGAAAACTTTGTAAACAAAAGATACACCTTATCTTTTTCGCTGAAATTCGTAAATTCAAAAGTATTTTCTTACAAACATCCTTTTAGCATATAACCTTATAACACCAGCTGTCCATACATATTCAATTCACTTTATCTCTCAATTTCCACAGGATAACAACATTTCCGATGAAAGAACAAAGTGTCATGGTCGCCATGTATGGTAAATGACGTTTGTTTACAAACATTACATCATGATTTGTAAAACACTATAAATTCATTAGTCTCGTCAGATTTACTAAGTAAACTTTTTATACGCTATACAAACTCGCCGATGACGTCATCGCACTAAGCTCTCATGTGATAGCGCATGTAGTAAATATATTTGTGATGTATAAAGCAGGGAATACCAGCCCAAATTAAACTATTATGCATAAAATAATACTGTTCCCACTGGTGGGGCCTGTGTGGGACCTTTTATTAATACTGTTATGATTGACAATTATTCTCCGATGGTTTGGTTTCCTCTTCTTGCTCAACTACAGTTGGAGTGGGAGAACAACAGAAGTCTCTGCAGAGGGACTTTATCTGTTAATGACAATACATAAATACACTAGTTGCCACAAGCCTTGGATAAGTAAAATCTATTGTGGATGTTTCCACTAGGGAAAGTGTCATGTTGATTTACCTCTTTCTCCCATAAAAGATATAATGTATATGAATGGTGCTAGCAGTACCTAAGTGTCTTGTAATCTATGTGTGATTAAGGGAACATATTCCCATACTACGTGACAATTTTTTCCCTAAGCAGGCCAATGATTAATGCATGATCAGTCTAGTCTGGTCAACCCATTGCCATTCTAAAGATTAGCTACGCTAGCTACAGGTCGACGCAGCGTAGGTAGGTCACCCACGAGCCGGAAAGATCTGGCCAAGGTTGCAGAAGGTCCCTAAATTAATCCGGCAGGGGACCGAGTTATGGGTATGCCCAGTAGTGCTTAGTATTATGTCTGTGTTATATTATGGCTGAAACATGCAACTTTAGCAAGCTATACTCACGGTATACATCAGTATAGGCGTTGCTATGAGCGCGCCTGCTAGCACGTCCCACCAGTGATGTCTCCGGTCCCGCACGCGCGACACGCCGCACCACAGCGCGGACACCACGCACACCACCTGCGCGGCCAGCACAGACCTAGCACGACTAGACGCGCGACGATGCAGGTAGTACTAAAAGGTTCAATTCTTTCAGTATTGGACAGTATAGAAAGGGAAGACGCTTGTCTTCCCTTTCTATACTATAGAAAGAGAGAGAAAGATAGAATATTGGTATTTAACAAACACAGATATCAGTCTTCCTTTACTGTCGACTGTTTCGTGAGTTCGTGGTATTTAGTAAGAGAAGTATATAGAAATAGAATACATGAATGTGCCACGGCCGTTGGTTCTGTGGAGCTCCACCTGGCCAAATTCAACTAACTTGGACCTGGAGAAAGTTTTAATTTTGGTGCATAAATATGAAGTAGGTGAGATTAAGACCATGACCAGAATTACAAATGAACAATCAATAATTTGATGTGGTTTGTAAGACGATTCCCACCCAGGACAGACATTTGTGTGCATGAACATGACAGTTTGTCCTGAGTCTGGGTGTCATTATCTATTTAAGTATGTATTTAAGTATATGTAGTATATCAGTTATCTGTTTGCCATAGCACAAGCTCTGCTTAGTTTGGCATCAGATGGCTGTGTGTGTGAATATGTCCTTGGATATTATTATATTATAACTTACCGCTATGAACAATGCAGCATGCAATCCAAGTGACGTGTGGCCGGAGGGGAAGCTCCTATCAGACTGACTGAGCCAATATGCCTTAGTGCATGAGTAGTTAGATATGTATTCCGACCTAAAAAATTAATTATATTACATGATAATA
This sequence comes from Papilio elwesi, assembly GCA_029849275.1. Taxonomy (NCBI): domain Eukaryota; kingdom Metazoa; phylum Arthropoda; class Insecta; order Lepidoptera; family Papilionidae; genus Papilio; species Papilio elwesi. The sequence continues at coordinate 9,446,693 of CM056702.1, forward strand.
CTAAGTCCAAAATTCCCACCCTTACCATCTTAATAATGGCATTACTTTGTTGTCTAGCGTGTATCTTGCGCACCAACAAAGCTCCTCAAGGAATCCCCATTAATGTAGGCGACGATCTCCAGGAGCAATCCCGGGAAGCCGAGACATTTAATTCTATACACAGCCATTGCAGGGCAGCAAGTGTAGCAAGACACTGTCACTGTGTCAGTCACACTGTTACTGTGTCAGTCACTCTGACACTGTGGCAGTCACACTGTCGCTGTGTCAGTCACTACGACAATGTGTTAGTCACACAGTCGCCGTGTTACACTGTGACTGTCAGTGACATCTAAATTGTATATGTGTTTGTTAAAATTACCTTGTCCTGTAAGAGGCTTGTGTTTGATGCTATTAATTATTAATCTAAGATAAGATGGTAAATTTATGAAGTTACCACTAGGTGGCTGTTAACATATAGATCAGATACCAGCTAGGGCATACTAACCCAACACAAGTGATTGCCTCTTGAGGTTGGCACGTGTCAAAGAAATGAGGTCTCGGAGAACCCACAATAAGCTTCAAAGTCTGTATGACAGTTAAGTTGATCAGAACACCAAAGACATACTCCTTGTACCAGCGCAGTGCATTCCTCTTGTTCACTTCAGTCTTCTCGCCACCATTACATTGTCTCTCCACTATTAACATCTGAAATATATGAGACAGGAAAACTGTCTATCAAATATTTTAAATTAAAAATGCATATATATATACATACATGCATTTAAAATTTTTAATGATGAATAATAAAAATAAAGCAAAACCTGAGGTTGGAATGAGTAACAAATTACAAAAAGCAAAAACATTAATGTAGAAATAAGTATACCAGTAGTAGGTATATAGTAACCACTATATATTGAATTAAAATTTTAAAGTATCACTTTTGGTGTAATCCTCGTGTAGTCCAGAGATACATCATGAAAATTGATCAAAAGTAAAACGTTATAGCTTTTAGACTGGGGTTCTAGTTTTGAAAAATTTTAACATTGAAAAGGTTTGGGATTATGAAATGAATTTTAAAAAAATTCAGGAATGGTGCATATTGTCAATTGTCATAGTCTGAATTAAACAAGAAGACAAAAGTTTCAAATCAGTTATCACACTTCACTTACAACAACCAAAGGCAGTAGCAACGTGACACCCATCAGCCACTTCCAGCTGATGGTATCTCCGGTGTACGGGTGGGAGAGAGCCGGGTCATTGCACTGGAAGCCCAATTGACCTCCCGGTAACAGTTTCAACTCCACAACCAGGAATAAAGCTGTCACTGAAACAAATACAGTTTAATTAAATATAATTTGAATGCTATAAATACAAAATTACATCATTTCATACAAAAATAATTTATTGTAAGGAATTACAAAACATCACAACATACAATTAAAGGAATGACCAAAGTGAGGTCTGTGCATATTAGGATGATATGAACATACCAAAAGCAACTCTAAAGCAAGGTTTATGAATTACGAATTTATGAATATGAAAACTGGTGAAATACCACAACCTCACAGAAAACAGGTGTGAAGGAGAAGTACTCTGCGTTTCATCTGACGAGTGAGGTGCTGGAGGCCTAATTTCAGTCCTCTTCCCCTTCTCACACTTTCCCCATAAGGATAGGATGGGAAAAGGAAGAGGATTGTATGGGAAGGGGGTTAATGGGGAAAAGGAAATATCCTTCTCCTGTCTATTAAAGGTAGGCAATGCATCTGCAACACATTTGCCTGTTGCTGATATTTATGGGCAGCATTCATTTAACATGTGGTGATCATGCGTGCTCGTTTGCCACCTTCTTACATTTAAAAAAGTAATTAATTATGTGTTACTTCTACTATATCCATGATTATAAACATGAAAGCTTATTAGTTATTCACATATTTCACATAGACTAAAAAAGGTAATAAATGCACACCTGAGAAATTATTCATAAAGATTCCCAAGCCTTAATAACAAGTAATTTAAAATAGCCGTCATTATAGTGGATTCAAAGTAAAATTATGTTGATATGACTTAAGAAAATACTCACTGCGATGCCAGCGATTGGTTTTCGACCAAAAATATTTTAACTTGTCGAAAAACGCGCCGCGAACGTCCATCTTCGCAATTTACTGTTTCGTTGTGTTTTTTTTACGGTTTATTACCTAGCATGTAAGAATGACTCAACACAGCACTTCCTGATGACTTTTTGCACTTTGGACTGATTAATGAGGTAGTTAAAAAATAAAACTTGATTTTGTATTTGTATTATTCACGTCACTTTTTCTCTAAATAATTTCTACGAAACTACACTTATTACTGCAATTTCCAAAATGGTATTTCTATTGGGCAATTAATTATACAAATAGCAGGTCACAAGCATTTACATAAAATTATTTTTCTTATGTTTTGGAATTGTTTCCTTTTCAATATTTCTGTTTTTTATCTTGAATAATGGTGAATATAAAAAGTTTTAAACCAGTATGAGACTCAATATTAATACAAACATACGTCAACCGAACCGACACTGACTGACACTGACATCTCTGTATTTCTGACGTTCGTTTCGTTTTCTCACGATTGTGATGGGTATGCTACAAAAAATATATGCCACATTTTTTCCTTACAGAAAAATATTATCTTAATTTATCAATGAAGCCATACATTTTGAGATGTAGAGTTAGTTCAGAGGTTTGGCAAATTAACTCTATTACATAATTTTAAACTGTAAAAGCTGTGGTGGGATTTTTTAAGTACTAAGTATCTTGATCTATAGGTATTTACAATCTAAACGTTTCGGTGAAATGTCGTTTAAAACATTTCATAAATATCTTTATAGTAACTAGCGTGGACGCTGGACGTGGATGAACATAAAATTAATATATACATATTTTGATAAATGTTTCTTGCAACTTTCTTACTCCTATGCTGATGTTCTTATTTTACTTATAGCCAAGGCATAACGCGCTTAGTCTGCTGAAAGAACTATGTAAAATGGTTGAAAATGAACCTATGTTCAACTTGTATAGTTGAACATAGGTTCATTTTCAACCATCATTCATTTGCGACACTGTTATTACATGTCGAGTATTCGATATCCTAATATTATAAATGCAAATGTGAGTTTCTTTGTTTTTCTGTTACGCTAACGCTGTCTGAAGTGAATATTCTTATTATAAGGATTTTTCTGTCAAGAAAAAGCGATATTGTCGCCTTTTTTATGGTTGTAAATTCGTAGCTCAGCTTCGCTATTGATTTACCGACTTTGATGTTTTTTTTTATTAGACATTAGCTAGGTACCTGTCGAATATCCTATCTGGTGTCATGTGTCCCATTTTTAATTTTCTATCAGTAACTGACAAGTAGTTTTTGGGTTATTCTTATCTAATAAAGCGTATTTATTCCCAAGGAGGGTTGGCGTCAGGCAGGAGGCCGGCCGTAAAAACTGTAGCCAAAACTTATACAGTATGGACTAGAATCATACTGTGCTGAACTCACATGAGTGGAAAAAGGGCAAGGAGATGATGATGATGTATACGTACCAAGAAGTCGATTAAAAATAGAATTGCTTTCTTAGCTTACGTAGGCTAAACTATAGGGCTTATAATAAAATGACGTATCAGAGAATTGTAGCTCTTTAAATATGCGTATGTGTGATATATATCTTGTATGGTCGTCTCACAATATCCACTTTTTTTCCTAAAAAACATTAATTAAGACGCATATGCCACTACATGCATGGATTTTGCGCACACGTTGTCTGGGGTACAGAAAATGACATGGGGTGACCTTTTATCCCGAAAATAACACTGTTCCCGACGTACATAAAATCTTAACGATATCGGTTGCCGTTCAGTTGTTTATGTTTCATGTTTTGACAAAAACCTTTTTGACACATGTTACCTATAACTCCTTGAAATTATTATACACGGAATCATCTTACAAAATTTTTGAACGTAAAAAATGAGAAACGAATGCATGCGAGGCCGCGGCAAACAATTAGATATATTATGTATACATAACTTAATCTGACAAAAAAAAAGTAATTGTGCATTCCTACATATGGAAGAAGGCAATATTTAATTAATAATATAGGTCCTAGGTCCAACGCTACTTCGTCACAATTATGTTTAACTCATTGAACACAAGGAGCGCTCTGCTTTTCATAATTCTTAATTTTTTGCTTTAAATTACAGTCCAAAGTAATACTATAATTTTTAAATAATGTTAATGTAATTATGGTCTATTTAGCATTTGTGCGAGTTCAAGTTTTAGATTGAAATAAATAGGACCGTCTACCCTAAGTTTTGCAAGCAATAACCACTCAATGCAACTTCGTGCATGAGTTATTGGTTATAGCATTTTGATTGCATGAATCCAACAAATTGCATCTAGCAGCTGGTTGCAAGCTGGCTGGCTAAATTATGCAAGACTAACCGCAAATCAACAGCGTTCTAAATGTCAGCGGGGCAAAGGTACTCTATTTCATTCTGCCATTAAATCATAAAATACATGAGATTGATTTATCTTGTTTTTTTGTAAAACGTTAAAACTGGAGATTTTTATTTCAATCATGGGTAAATCATATCCGAGAAAAACCTATTTTAACAGTGATAGAGCCAGCGTTACCAGCACCTGTTGCAAATCGAGATCTGACAGAAAACCGGCGTTTTGTATGTAGTTAATTATATTTGTGCGTGTGATGACGGTCCTTTTTTATTTCAATTTTGTTCAAAATATTATGAATGTTTTGATGTTGATTAAAGATGGAAAAAATCCTGCTTATATGCGGCAAATAGTACTGCGAAATAAACATATATGAACATATATTACACACCGAATATCGACATAGCTGTGTAATCCTGTGTAAGGAAAATAAAAATGACCAGGTCTAATTTTGTAAGATAGCAGACAGCATTTGTTTTCAGCACTAGTTTCGTTTTCATGATCTTCAGCCCTAAAGTTAGCCATTCAAATTACTATTGTAATTATTCAAATGTGGGAGAGAAAATAAAAAATATATATATTTTTATTTATATTATTACATCTCAATTTGACAGGCACGTTCTAGATTTTTTATTTCATTAGTTCTAGATTTAGTATTTCAAAACACTAGATATGTCTAGGATATTATTTGAGGTCGGTGTATCACACGACTTTACATAAAGGATAGGAACAAATTGCCCGCTTCCGTGTCCAATTATGATGCGGGCTAAAGCTTAACTGTTGCATACCATCTTTCTACCATCGCCACTTTACATCAGGAGGGCTTGTGGCGAAGCTCTCAAAAAAACATCGGACGATTGCAGCTAGCTTACATAGTAAATGTATGTAGTAACGATGGAAAATCGTGAGATTTATTCGCTTCGGGTTTACATAATAAAAAGGCGCCACAACTTTACCGTCAACCATTACGCAAATCATGATTCGAAACAATGAACGATTGTAACCGTATGTAACCCTATCCCCGTCGCAACAATGCTAGGATTGTTACTCCATAGCCTTAACATCGTTGCTATGCTAGCGGGCTGTTTGATGTTTTATTTCCTTTGGCACCACTGTAATTTTATATCCTGTGAAAAAACTAGTCGTAAAAGTTATATTTGATTTAAAATCACACATTGGTATTTCTATCCACGCCCAAACCATAAACAACGAATGTTTTGACTTAAAAGTTTTCAAATCTTTCAAATAAAAAAAAATTAGATACTCCATGCCCATTTTATTGGTACTGCCAAGTTATACACCATTGTAAAGGTTAAAAGTGGTACATTCGGAAAATCTAAGTAATTTTTTAAAATATTGTTTTCTGGTTAGATTTGGCGGAAATTAGTCGCTAAAAAAACTCAAAGATTTGCAGAAAGTCCGTCGAGGATTGGTGCAAATTTATATAAATAGATCCGACGCTGACGAGAAAAAAAAACGTTCATGATATACTAACAGATGACGAATATATCTATACATGGCTATATATCAACGACCCTGAAAAAAAACGACAGTCGCCGAGAACGAAGCGCAAAGAAACAAATGGTGGCCTCATTTTCTTAAAGACGGGACATTTGCTATGGTGGTTCTAAAAGATCAAAGGTCAATGAATTCAGAATGGTGTGACAGTGTGGGCTCTAAGATTATTGCCAGCTTGGTGAGACAAGCGGCCGAAGTCAGGAACCCAGTGCCTGCTCTGGCACCACGACAACGTTCACGCACACTTCGCCAGACATTTCTTTTGGCATATCCCGCGTATTATATATACAAAAACTAGGAATGCTAAGCCTGTTATTGAATACAAATTTAGGCCAAGAGAAGAATAGATCAATTGCATCTAATATGGAATTAAAATTTTAACAGTGGTAGAGCCCGCAATAACAACAACTTTTTGCACGAATGGGCCGGCTCGACCGGTGAAATACCACGACGTCACAGAAGACAGGCGTGAAGTAGAAGTATTCTGCGTTTCGTCTGATGAGTAACGTGCCGGAGGCCTAATTGTAGTCCTCTTCCCCCTCCTACCCTTTCTAATAAGGAAAGGATGGGAAGAGGAAGAGGATTTGACGGATGAGGAGGGGTTGGACAGCGAATGGAATTATCCTTTTTTCTGTTTGTCCCCTCCTTCGTCCATGAAGGTAGGCAACGCATCTGCAACTCATTAGCTTGTTGCGGATGCCTATGGGTAGCGGTACTTATTTCCAGGGGCCGCTTGCTCGTTTGCCACTTTGTAATATAAAAAAAAAATTACGGTTTTCAGGCAGGTTTTTAAGTTACTACCATTTTCCTAAGATGTTTTCTATGTACTTTTATGACTTATTAAAAAGTAACTCAAACAAAAATTGTTACATTACAAGTTCCAAAATAGCCACATTTTATTTATTTTTGAGCAGAATAAATTCCTTAACTTTATTATCAGTCTGTAACGTGATGCGACAGAGAACAAAAGCGCGCCAACTAAAAGCATAGACAAGAGACATCACACGACGCGACCACACAGTTTTAATATTTATTTAGGGATGTTCATCGAATTATGATTATATTTAAAACTACGTACTACCGCTCAAATAACAAAGTAGTTGTTCGTTTTTTTTTGGATTAATTTTTCTTTAATTACAAGAAATGCGTAGTTTGTATGTTGGGAGACAATGATATTGTAGTGGGAATCATTTATAAACCTAAACATAAACATTACCTTTTATAACAGTGTAAATTTATAATAAAATAAATATTTAAAGGAAAACTAAAGTATTGTTATAAAGAAGTTATTTTGATTTTAGATGGCGACATTATAAACCAGTACAGCATCTATTATCCGAACTAATTATGAGGCATGGGTATTCGCAAAAGTTATGGTTAAAACAACAATATCAACGCTTTAGAAACAAGAGTTATATTTTCGTCTTCTCCTTCTCCTTCATAATGAGATGCATCAGCTTTGTCAGTCACGACTACGAGGTCTGCTCCTACGAGGGATGAGGTGCAGGCGGTCAGGAGTGAAGGTGGTAAGGATTAGTAGTTCTGTTGATCGACGTTCGAATAATCGAAGAAGAATCGAGATAAAAAAATTACTGATTGTATCAAATCAAAAATATATAGGTTATTTTTCGTTTTGACAGATACTATGAGTGAACGTTCCACGTAAGTCAAACCATCCCATCACTATGTACTAAAAAAATGTAAATCAATGTGTGTGGCCGCGGGGCATACTTAAAATCCTATCCGGGATTCAACCGAGCACAACGTTAATCGCGGTAAATTTATAACGAGAATTTAACAGATAAAAACATCGTTTTTTAGATTAGTCTTAATGAAGGAGCACGATTAACGTTAACGAAGGATTAGAAAATGTGTACGGCACTTTATTATTGAAAACTTTACATTCTTTTAGTATTTTCATGTATATCTTTATATCTGTGTATTATATAAATCTAATAATATCTTGGTTTAAACTCAGATATTGAATTTATAGGTTACAATACATAATTTCAGATGCCTTTTCTAATTCGCTCATGATTGACATCCGATAACAGTTGAACTTTAAAAGCATTTAAATTGTTTATGATTAAAATATTTATATTTGTTTTTTTTTCTCTTCACAAATTTCAACTCTAGCACTTGTAGCCATGTCATCTACAAGTACACTATCTGTTGATAGAGATGACATTAAGCAAATAAACATTTTGTTCGTTTCAAAGAAAAGATTAACCAGTGTGTGAGTTAAAGCTCAGGCGAAGGCAATGTTTGCACTTCCGCAAGTTACATTTGTACGTCTAATTATACGGGCGTGTTGCAGCCAGCGCGGAATTCAGGCCAAACACCATAATGTCTGGGAATTTTCAATTTTGTTTGAAACATTCGTATCGTTCGCTATAAGTTGTAGCGGTTTTATTATTGTTTATGATAGTCGTTGCAATGTTTTATGTAACTTTTTCGGTAATTTTACGACTTTCGCGGCTTATGTCATACATATTTTATTTATTATATTGTTACTTTTGGATATTTTTGCTTCTTAACTGTCAAAAATTATTAAAATTGGTTTACTTGTTTAAGAGTTAACCTATTACAAACAAGCACTCTGTAATATATTGACATTAATTCAGTTTAAAAGATCGACTGTCGAAACTCTCACTGTCGATTTATTTTGAAAATAAAATATTAAAACTAGAATTATATTAATTTTATTAATAACACAACAATATATTTTTTATGTTATAGTGTTATTATCATTATATCAGTAAAAATTGTAAAACCCACTCAGCACTTAACTTAACCGTTAAACAAAGAATTAACGTGTGTATGTGAATTAAAAACATTTTAATGACAACACTGAGATTTTTTACCAATGACAAAGCGACTGGTAACACCTGTTCCAGCGGAAGTTGATTGAGTCGCGCGCAGCTGATGTGCCAACGGATGTAAGGCTTTTATTATTTTGTTGTTGGTTTGGCAGCCTCATCCTATAATTGCTTTTTGATTACAATGCCCGAGAAGGTTCTGTAAATTACTGTACCTATACAGAGTTCATTTACTACGGTTAACGAATTCACATAATCTTAGAATTGGTGCATTTGAGATTTACTAGAGATGAGCTATGCGGCTATGCTGTTAGGTAGTAAAAGCTAAGCTACGAAACTGAGTAACTGTGATGCTAAGCTATGTAGCAGAGCGAGTATGTCCTATGAATATGCAACAGTGCTAGAGTCCGCAACAACAACATCTGTTGCACGAATGGGCCGGTTCGACCGGTGAAATACCACTACCTCACTGAAAACAGGCGTGAAGTAGATTATTCTGCATTTCGTCTGATGAGTGAGTTGCCGGAGGACTAATTCTAGTTCTCTCCCCCTTCCCACCCCTTTCTTATATGAAAAGGGTAGGAAGGGGAAGAAAACTTGACGGTGGAGGGGATGTATAGGAATTGGAAATAACCATTTTCTGTTTATCCCCTTCTCTGTCCATTAAAGGCAACGCATCTTGAACTCATTAGTTAGTTGCAGATGTCTATGGGTAGCAATCACTTGACATTGGGTGAACCGCTCGGTCGCTTGCCACCTAGTAGTATAAAAAAATATGCGTGACGCGAGGAGTACGGGAGGCGTATAATTCCCGGACGGCTGGTGCGAGGACGAGGCGCATCTCGTGCGATGCATCAACAATAGGGAAGGCACGTTAAGCGTGGTGAAGTCCGAGTACTCTGCTTTGCACATAACTACACAACTTTGCGACCATCCATGTTGTGACGTCATCCCACATTGCCATATAGCTAACCCACGAAAATTTAAAACGTTCGATCCCAACTATCTCACTGTTACCCCCGATGTTATCATAGTTCAAGTTAAGAGAAAACATTCATGTATTTTAAACTGTTTTTTATTTTCTCTTACATTCTTAACGTCTTTCAACCGTGACGGACAGAAATACCGATCAATATTTCGGTTCTTAGGTCTTGAATGTAACAGATTGTCTTGCAAGCCCTACTACATTTGGGCGAGAGACCATCTAATGGCCCGAGATGAGCTCACAAGCAGAACTGTGTGGGTTATGGAAATAGAGTCTTAGGTCGCACCGTTATGTGTTGCGTGTGCTTGTTATCGATATCGATTGATGAGAGTTTTGCTATCTTAGCTGTCAAGGCGGTCTATAATACACTCAAAAAAAAAATAACAACAAAATTCTGAAACTGTCAAAAATATGTTGTAACTTTACCTGCCACACATGTGTGCTTCGATAAAGAACTCAAGAAGTTCAAATAAAAGTCAAGATTAGCGGTGAAACGAGCTTCGGTCTCCGATGTTTGCCTTCTGATGCGCACAAGACGTGCGTATGCCAGACTTAAAACAGCAAATGTGTCAGATTTGTCACGTGACATGTGTCAAAATAAAAAATATTATTGACTGTTATACCCACAATAAGTTTTTTGTTCAAACAATGATTGTTTACGTTCAGCCAGTGTCAAAGTTTGTATTGGTTTGTTTTTGATTGACAAATGATGTAATAATCTTAATTAGCAATCGCGAATATTTTAAAGTGTTCATAATCAAAACACACTTGACAAATAAGTACACTTGAGTACAGGATAAGGTTGTGAATAGTAATAACAGATTAAAAACAAATCAAGATTAAATTGAACTTAGTGGCCTTAGGTACGATTTGACTCCCTACAAAGCTATGTCTGAAGTAGTTTATTTAAAAAATAAGAATAACGTGAGATATCTTAACGCCTAGAATATCTTTCGACTAACACTGAAAAAGGAGAAACAAGAATAAAAATATGATAACCATGGAGCGGTATATAAAATCCGAAAAACTACACTGTTCACCTACGATCTCCACTTACTCCTATGCTTAGATTGATGTTTAAAAAAATATATTTTGTCTATGGACGTTTATTATCATTTTCAATCTTCAATTATATTTTTATTACAAATAGAAAAGAAAACGTATATATAAGGACAAAATACACCACTGGATCGAAAAAAAGCTTGACTTAAAATTAACCAGATAAAGAACAGATAAAAAAAACAATTTTTAAGTACACTCAGAATAAATACTGACTCAATTTAAATCACAACCGTAAAATGATATCGTAAGCTTTTTAAAATTGGAACAACCCATTCTTAGAATAACAAACATTTAAATTATCTGACGCACGCTACAACTACCACTCAATATTTTATTACATCTATTGGTTTCATTGGAATATCTTTAACGCTTTCATACTCAATTGTATTAGTATAAGTACAATCGTGAAATTCAATTCATTGAATTCAGTGTTACAACTTATATTGAAAAATTGAACCTGATTTAATTTTCATATAGCATAAAAAAAGGAAAATAACAACTGTTACTTTTCTGCATTCAAGTAAATACATAAAAACATTTTCATTCCTACTGTTTTTGACTTCATGTCTAGTGCTCTTAAAAATTTCGTAAATTGTTTTAATACAATATTTAAGCCTGTGAATTTCTAATTAATCAATTCTTACACATTAACAATTGTAATTGTTAATTAACTTTGTGAAATCAGTTTAGGTTAGTTAATGATTTATGGAATAATTAATTTGTCTGTTAAAAGTACTTGCCTCTTCAATATTTTAATGAGAATTATCATAAGCGTTCAGTTGCACTTTTGACTCTGACAGTACATTAATCGACAGTTTCCCAATTTGTATACAAATACCAAAAGAAATATTATCATAATATGAATATTGCACAACATAATACTGGAATAACAAGGCGTTATTACGAAATAGCAGTTTGAACGTTTCGTTAGCGAGTTTATGTTTATATAGCAGGTGTGAGCAACGGATCGTACCTAGACATTCCAGTCCTGATGCTTCCACTGTTTTCTTTGGAATTACCTTGGGGTTTTTGTTTAAATATGTAATAACAAGGTAGCAAACGAGAAAGCGGTCCATTTGATATTAAGTGACCGTTACCCATAAACATCTGCAACAAGTTAATGAGTGACAGATGCTTTGCCATTGATTAAAGCTATTAATGGACAGAACAGGAGACAGACAGAAAAAGAGTATTTTTTACATGTTTCCCTGAAATTGTTGGGAAGAGTAATGATGACAGAGGAGAGACGAGTAGCATTAGGCCTCCAGCATATCATTAATCGGATGCAACGCCGCAATATTTCTACTTCACGCCTGTCTTCTGTGAGGTCGTGGTATTTCACCGGTTGAGTCAGCCCAATTATGCAACAGATGTTGTTGTTGCGGGACCTCCAGATGGAGCATTAGGGTCCAAAAAATGAAGCCACCTTAAGTCGCCAATTGAGGACTTCGAAACATTCAGCTCAGTAATTTGTTCCCGCCACACGACTACAAAATCTCGATTAAAATTACGGTTTGCGTTATGAATTATACCTCAAGGAAAGATAAGTGTCCGAACATCACATTTCACAAGTCAATAATTAATTTTAATATTCTGAATATTTTAAACACAATTATATTATCCATGGGCGTCGTTAGTCACCCGGGTGTTCCCGCCGCTCGTTTGCCTGTTCTCTTATGAAACAATTAAATATAACATTACGACGCCGTAACGTGTTATAATTGTCAACTACATTACGGTGGGCTTCCACTGACGTATAAAATTGTCGCGATGCAAAGTTTCTCTCTGAAAAAATTCAGACGACAATATGTTTTGTGAGAATGTTTTCAGCAGTGGAAACCCACGGTTACAACATTAAATTAACCCTAAAAATACAACGAAATATAAAAGACGATAGATTAAAACGTGGTGTTAAAATATGTTTTGTAATTTAAATATAGCGGGAAAACTAAAGCTTTTTTTTAATGTTGAAAATGGAACGCGTTATCTGTGGAGTATATAATCTATGCTTGAACCGTTGTGGTGTATATAATAAAGAAAAATACTAAAGAGGTTGGATGAACCAGCAGTTTAAAGATGTACCGTCTAACTGGGCAACATCACCAACTCAATTTGCTTAGCGTAAGCTAATAATAAGTAGCTATATTACATTACTAGCATTTTCGAAAGGTTTTAAGCCATCAATCATGAGACGGAAATGATTGCTTTATACTTAATACGAAGATACAGGTAATCGTGTGCGGGTTACGTACGTGTGTCATAATGACGAAAGTCTTGATTGTATTTTTTTAAACACCTCAGGTGGTCATGTACACGATCATGGTCGCTAAGTATTATAAACATGGAAATGAAGGAATGTAAAAAACGAAAGAGGTTCGCCAAAACCGGCCAAATACATATACTTAGATATTTCCATACGGACTCTGCCTACCACTCTAACTATATAACATCACGCTATGCTACTTTATGCTGTCTTGAAAGAAATATTAATACATTATTTACAATCTACTAGTATTAAAAAAACACCTCTTTTAGCTGAAAAAAGAGGTGAAAACTTAGAAAAAGTGGGAAGGCTCGAGAATAGTTCAAAAATAAATAATCGAGCTAAATAAATCCTTGTATCTTAACAATAGAATTCAATATACAGCAAAAATAAATTTAAAAAAAACTTCGTCCATAATGTTCTAAATTCAAATAAGCATGTCGTTGACGCGTGTTGCTAAAGCATTTTGTTCAAGCGAACCTATAATTTTTGCGACTACTGAAAATATATTTGACATTTTCACCATAGAGCAATATCGATATGAAGTACAGATATGTAACTAGTGATTGCGAAGGCAGACCTCCTCACATCACTCGCCAGACGCGGCGGTCCCCACGTGGTGTGTGCACAATAAAATGAATTACCATACGTTGTAGAATCGGGTTAAGAACCCAATTAATGACCCAACCAACGCACGCAGACCGTAACTATGTCATTACAGTTATTTATGTTTGTACTGCCGCACATCACCAAATTATTTTTTTATTCCAACATATTACAATTTTTATTGTACAATCTGGTTACTTGTAGCTTTAAACAGTGATTGCTAATCTCATCTGTTACCTACTTACGAAAAACAAAACGCGCTTTTGGCATAACTGTCAGTCGTTTGACAGTTGGCGCGATTACTTTAAGACTGAACGTTTCTATGAAGAAACTAGCCGTGCGAAGCCGCTGCGGGGCGCTAGTGAATTATACAAAGATACGGCATCAAATAAATATCGGAAATACAAAAATAGCTCGACGACCGAAATCTTATAATCGTTTCATCTCTCACGCAAATTAAGTTTCTAAATAGTTCGAAGAATTGTCGATTCAATACATCAAAACAAGACACACAGATGGCGGCCACGCTCGCCGGACGTCCGCCGCCGTGCCGCTATTCGTCAACTATCCGTGACTGAATTTTCCTTTGACAGTAATGGTATTAAAAGCGAAGATAGTTTAGCGATTATTATGCAAAACCCGGGACGTGGCGAAATTAACTCATTTCCAATGTCATCACCATCGCAACTTGTCAGACTGTTTGTTGGCAAGAGGGGAGGGTGGAATAATAATCGGGGAGGAAAAAGATAGTGCTTTTCGGAATACAATCAATTTCAGAATGATACCGTGTCGAATTGCAAGATATAATTGTTGTAAACAAACAAACGTCATTTACCATACATGGCGGCCATTACACTTTTTATACTTTCATCTGAAATGTTGTAATTTTGTGGAAATCGTGAGATAAAGTGAAGTGAAGTTTTGTAATATGGCGAGCATTACACCGTCCAATATTTTTCCATACACTATCACAACTTAACTTTAACATAAATCTGTGCACAACTTCAAATCTCTAGGTCCAATCGTTTTGGTAGGCTTTGTTTCGGAAAGGTCGTGAATACTGTTTCTCATGTTACCTTAATAATACTGACTCAATATATCCTACATCTTTGAAATGCATTAAAAACTATTCTAAATTATATTATAACTGCACAAAAAGTACATCGTATGTAGCTTAGAACTCATAAGTTCTTGATAAGATTTCCTGGTTCAAGGCGCCGTGCCAAACGACACAGAAAATAAAATTTGTCGACTATGAAAATAAAATGGCGTATTAAAAATCTCTCCATATAGTTTGTGGTCGGTCTAGAATTTAAACTGCATCATTATAAGAAGTTGAAAGTATCAGCTGCATTGGAAACTACCCAATTGTATTCAACAGATGATACAAGCTGCTATTTATTATACCTGGCAACATTAATGGTGTTTACGGTGTTTGTTTTCCTTGACATGTTGGCAGGATGAATGAATAAAGACAATTGATGAACATTTATTTTGGTTTTAATTCTTGTGTTTCGTACTTCGTATATGTTTTTATACCTTTACAGTATATCTTTGTCTCTAATTACCAACGTCTTCCATATGCTGTTTTCTACTTCCTCTTATGCACTTCTCTCTTATCTCGTCTTTCATTACTGCAGATGAGTGGCCGCTTACCACTTCAGCCTTCTTTAAGAACTATGTCCACTACTTTTGTGCTCCGTCGAATTTCTTCGTTCCGGACTCTTCCCCTTTAAAGAACACCAAGCTTAGCTTTCTCATCGTTTGCTTCAGTGGCAAGATAGATGCTTTTATTTTTTGAATAGTGAAAATACGCCTAAGCTGTGTTTGTTCAACCAAGCCCGCATTAGTATTACATTACATTGATTCACTACGACTACAGCGAGCAATGTATTGTGCGTCGTGACGGAAATTTGTTCGCCAAGATTCTCTCGACACCGACATTTGATAAAGAAAACACTGTATCCAGTTACGCGGACTGAACCGAGCTGTATATTGTCCGCGATAGTACTAAACAACCTGTAATTAATTTATAGTTAACAGTTCTTGGTTATTTTATGTGCAAACATTTAATACAACGACCCAAAGTATTAATAATATGCGCATACGCCCGTAACCCAGAGGGGTAGGCAGAGATCATGGTTTGCCATTTGGCGCGATCCTCGCACACCTCTTTCGTTCTTCTACATTCATACATCAACGCATGCTCGTCTGTTACAGGTACTCTAAATGCTGCCTTTCTTAAGTATATTTATATTTCTATTCTATCCTATCCGTAATCTCTGCCTACACCGCTAGTTTAGGGGCGTTAGTGTATATGTCTATACTTATTCGGGCCAGTTGGCGTGGTTCGTAAGATACTTGCTTTTCACGCCGAAGGTCGTGGGTTCGATTCCCACCCAGGACAGACATTTGTGTGCATGAACAAGTCTGTTTGTCCTGAGTCTGGGTGTAAATTAGGATCATTGAAAAATCTATCGATTTACTTCGCCTTATAAGCAAGCTATTATAGTTTAAGTAAAGCCACTAGTATCTTAGTGTTTAAACGTGCCGTAGTTTCGAAAGCGAATTCGAAACTTGTCCATTTGTATGTTCATTATCTTTGACACTAACTAACCGCCGCGCAGAGCGAGCGAGCAGTACGCGGCGCCTGAAGCAGCCTGTCATAACGCCGAGACGATCATTTGCTGATAATCGTAACATCTATCTGATACCTTTGAACGAGCCATTTCTGCGTGTACTCGCTTATATAATTTGAATCTCGGAAACGGCTCCAACGATTTTTATGATATTTTGTAATTATATTCAGTTTTGACGAGACAACGTCTTATAAATTGATGGATAGTAGGTAGCCTTCGCTAGAAATGTAGCGTTACCGTCGGGTCAGCTGCGCTTTAGCCGAGAGTAACCGATCATTCACGATCGATGTACCGCGTGTCTGAATGTGTGTGAGCGAGACGTTGTCACGAATTTAACGTCCGAGTGCCCTTCAATTGACAAACACTAGCTGTCTTCTTTTTTCTTGTTATTTTAATAACGCCATCCTTTTTACACCATTTAACATGTGTGAATGTTGCTGCCACTGTTTATGGAACACTTTAGACCGGTGATTTTGTATAAGTATAACATATTTATGATATAAAATATAATTGCCATTTAGTAATTTATTACCTACTTAAATTATCGGTATTAATCTGGTATGTTGGAAGGATGTACGAAGAGAGAGTGACGAGACAAATTCTGTTGGTAAAGTAAGTGACAGAGTTGGCAGGTCCCAGAAAAACGTATATGGAACAGATTAGTGAAACACTAACGAAACGCGATGTAAAGAGCATCCATAAGCGACGAGCATGTATGCGTAGATTATGTAGAAGAAGCGTCATTCGCGCCAAATGGAAATCCGTGCTTATGTGTGTATAAATTTGTAGCAGCCTGTAGGTACTGTAATGTAACACAGGTGTATTGTTTTTTTTAAGGAATCAGGAAGCGATCATAACGGTATTATAACTTCAAATAATGCAGGCGTAAAGTAGAGGTACTCATACTTCTGCAATTCCCATTCCTTCCCTGTGTTGTTGATACATCCGTAAGTTTATTTCTTACAGACGTAAGGTAAACAGAAAAGCAAAACAATACCCTTTAATCAAGACGAAACCTTTATTAACATCCGAGGCACAGGCTTTTAAAAATATGTTTTCTCTTTAAATGGTATAAGGATGGGTGCAAATCATCACGAATGAACGCATTCGCCAGATGTCATCTATCATTTATCTAATTATAATTAATAGTTAATTTTATCACGCGCGTCTGTTAAGTCGCAAGTATATTAGCATTAGCTAGACTTATCAAATGTGTACGCAATCTTATAGTGTTTTAAAATAAATGTAATTTTAAGATGTGTTGACTACAAGTTTAAACAAAATACCCGAGTGACTGTACGAATATTGACATTTTTAATGATTTACTTCCACTTTATGGGTTTCATGTTGACGTCATAAAACCTGCAAACTTTACTCCGGGGTAGAATACAATTCTGAGGGCATTTCATTCTTCAAAATCGGTCTAGGGGTTTAGGCTACAGAAGGTCACAATTGGACTGACATTACACTTCAGGACATTACATTACTTTTCAGCCTACAATCCCATTGCTCACCACAAAGACCGGTCTCCTGCCGTCATTGAGTTGACAACCTCAACTGACCAGGTCGTCGGTGTATCTTGTAGGGATCCTACCTACACTGCGTGGATCTGTACGTAGCTGACATTCCAGGACCTTAAGATCCCATCGGCCATCAGTTCTGCAAGCGATGTGTCTGGCCCATTGTCGTTTACGTTTTGTGATTCTTCGGCGTGATGATGACGGTCACTTTGCTTCTGCTGCGCATCACATCATCTCTGATGCGTCAGACTCCGAGTATTGCACGTCTCGGTTCCGTAAGATATCGCTGGCAACACACACTGTTCATAAACTTTTGTCTTGAGACACTGCGGTAGATGTTGGGGCGAGAGGATATCTCGCAACTTCCCGAACGCAACAATCTGCATCCACACTCCTTATTGTAAGTGTAATATGCACGTTGGTACATAAGATTCAGCAAGCATTTTGCTCGTAGTGTGATTTCAACATAAGATCCTTCCTTCGTAACTCCACCTACGCCATAAATTTATGTAAAACTAGCTGTGCCCCTCGGTTGCACCCGCCGTGTAATCCAATTTTTGTTCAGCGGGAGCTGAACCCTATTTAATATAATTGATCACATAACTAAAGTCAACATACATTGGGTTATAAATATTCCTTTATCCAAACTTTAGGCTTTTAGAGGATGCATTTTGAAAAATCCTTTTTTCGTGCGCGCCTACGTGATTATAAAATTTTGTTGGCAAGATGTCATGTCTCTGAGCCCATTAGTTTGGGATTTGCGTTGGTAGTCAGTGTGTTCTTTTATTTTTTGTAGGTATATTATATTTTATTTTTATCCCAATTTTATGAATTACGAGTTACAACCTTTCTCTTTCGAGGTTGGGTTTGATTCCGTGATAGCTCGTCTGTAGAGCTGTGCGTGACTGAGTCAGTAACCATCACTCAGCGGTATCGCCAAGACATCTAACCGTTCACGGTAGCGGATTTTATTTGCTTCGAGCTTGAGGGAGCATTTATTGACCTATAAATATACCATGATAAGAATTTACCTACTGAACTGTATTGCTACAGGTATTTATGTTATTTCCTATTACCATAACAGCATGTATATTAAAATATAAGATATATAGTTAAGTATCTCGAATTTACGTCGTACATTTATGATTTCGATTTTAATTTATAATATAAATCTCGCATCTAATTCCCACGCTCCCCCTCTCGGAGAGGAGGCCTGCGCCCCTGCAGTGGAAACGTACTAAAAAGGCTATTATTTATTATTATTTTTTATATAATTTCAATTATTCTTAAGCGAGGATAAGAGAAACTATATTATAATATGCAACTTGTTAGCAAGATGAAAAATAGTTGCATAAAAATAATTTATAACATTACTAGTGACCCGCCCCGGCTTCGCTACCAAAACACAGGAACACCCGCTGTGCCAATGCGGATAAGCCCTGTAAATTTCATCGAAATCGGTCCAGCCGTTTCAGAGTCTATAGGGAATATACATACTTCGCTTTTTATATATTATTTTTTTTCATAAAAAGTATCCTTTGTTACTTCTAATACTTCCAAGAATATGTGTACAAAGTTTCATGATGATCGGTTGAGTGGTTTTCGCATGAAAGCGTAACAAACAAACTTACATTCACATTTATAATATTATAAATAAAAAACCTATTCTCATACCTACCGAATGTATGTGCAAAATTTCATTGAAATCGGTTAAGCCGTTTTGGAGGAGTATGGCAACTAACACTGCGACAGGAGAATTTTATATATATATATATATATATATATATATATATATATAAAGAGAAATAAATTATTTAACTTGAACAACCAAACTATAAACGAGAAAGACCCTCATCCGATATTAAGTGACCGTAGACATACAGACAGACATACGCAACTACTGAAATAGTTACGATTGCGTGGTCAACCTCTGTATAAATAAAATCGCATTGAACGTTGTTGACCTAAGTTTATTTTAATACACCAATTGAAGCACCGCTAAAAGCTTAGCTTACTTAAGTGAATATTTAAAAATGGACAACACACCTCACAGTAGCCGTGCACAAACTGAAACTGTAAACATAATTACTGAAGTTACATAATAAGTTACTGTAAATGTTTTTTCAAATCTGCAACGCGTTACCCAACAAGCAAAGTTAGGGTAACCAAGCTCGGTGTACATTTGGTGACAATTTTAATATATATATACATCTTGAATAGATCGGACGTTGGGCGATAGGGTAAGGAGAATGACACGCAGCGAATTACAAAATATAATCTTGGATCGATAGTACAATAAGTAGACTTGCTTCATGTAACGACACTCCACCAAACACGTAGCGAGTGTGCACGATGCAACCCGATTGCCGTCACTCTTCGTAATGTAATGATCCCTAGCAGGTTACCCCTTATGCTAGAGCTTGGGGTTGTGTCAAAGTGAATGACAGCACGAACGTTTTACAACCCGCTCTCGTTTTTTGGATATAGTAACATATTGAAAAATACGTTTACAACCCCGTATTATTTTTCACCCCTACAATCATTTAGGACGTTAGGGCTACAACCACCCACAATTACAATCGTTCTGTGAAGTGTAGTTTTGGATAAAAAGTGAAATTTAGAGACGTACACATCCATTTTTATAATAATGCTGACGTATGTAGAGGTTGTTCACGCGAACTATAATATTTTCCCCTACAGAATGTTGTGTAACGCGGCTGAAGAAGGTTTCACTTCAATAATAGATGTAACAACGTCGTCAATAGACGACGAGTAACAACGTCACCCTACTAAAAGGTACGAGAAGGTAGCACTAATAGTCACTAAGTGTGTTTGGGTGCGTGCTAAGTGTGAACTTAGCGAGCCCTGTCCCGTTGCGGTGCGTGTGGTCGCAGCCTTTGTTGCTTAGCTTACATAATGAGCTTCTAGTAACATCATACAGACGGCACGCTTTATCAATTATCATACCGATTTAGTGAATTCCGGATGCATGAAGAAATCAATGCATATTAAGGTAATATATGTTTTGTGTGTCATGCATGCGTGCAATTCGAATAGGCTAATCATTTTGTGTTGAAACAACTATTCCAAACAGTTCAGTACTTTCCGCTTTTATTTATTAGAAAACAAACATACATTTTTTATATATTACTATATGTCGAAACATATTAATAATACTCGTTACCTTTATAAGTTTAAAAGTATAAGGTCTTTAACAAAAGGGTCCATAGATAAGTTGAATCACAAATTTCGATGACTCAACGCCGCTACTATTGTAGACTCGGCCACCGTGCTAAGAAGAATTCTGCGATTCTCGAACACACGATAAAAAGAATTACAAAAAAACATCTATAAAGTACGCTAATATACAAAGGTGTAAATCACATTCCGAGCACCGGAGAGCACCACGAAAATGAAATTTGAAAGTGCAATTACTACTTATTACAGGGCTCATAAACCCGACAACGCGATATAGAGGTTTGGCCAAACAGACTTGAACTTCCTCTCATTTCATTTTTATACCCTCGTCTCGTATTTTGAATAAAACTGTTTAATTAACTCAGTAGATAAATAATATAAATTAACTTCCTCTTTTTTCCCTATTAGGAAACTTTTTACCCTGTATCTTTTTACCAAAATGTTGGTCATGAAGCCTATCTTGATCGCTGCGATGTCTAAGCATTAAGTTTGAGAGTACCATTTCTAACCCAAATGGCGGGAAATACATTGTAAGTGCATTGTCGGGCCGTGGCCGACCTTGCGTAGAGGGTCTTAATGCATTTTGATTAGATTATTGCTTTGGAACGAAACTCGGGTCGGATTTTGTGTTTTCGATAGCTTGCACGTATCACAGAAATTAACTCTATTCTCTATAAACGTCAAATGCTTATTTACGAGCATTAAGTGAAGTATATTGTAGATAAATAAATAAAAAATAAATATACGACCACGCCCGTAACTCAGAGGGGTAGGCAGAGATCTTGGATTTCCATTTGGCGCGATCCTGGCACACCTGTCTCGCTTCTTCTACGTCCATACATCTATGCATGCTCGTCGGTTATGGGTTCTCCGTATATCGCCCTTTTTTTAGTAACTCACTAATCTGATCTATATAAGTTCTTCTAGGGCGTCCCCTACCAACATGACCGAACCACCGAAGCCAAGAAATATATTGTCTTTGTATTTATTTTAATAACATGGTGTTTCTTTGGGATACAAATCTATTTCTGATGTTAAAAAGGTCACCAATAATACATTTTGCGCCATCATCAGGTAGATCTGCATTTTATTCATTCACATTCTTTATCTGCGTAACTAGTTCTAAAGGGTTAAAAATATATGAAGTCATGATTTAGTTATATATGAGCATTAGCTACGGTCGCCCTCGTCATCATTATTAAGAAATTATAATCGATTGAAGTGGCGTAGCAGTTACAAAAAGCCTTTTTAATCAAATGTTGTTTGTACGTCCATTTTGACCTGAGAGCGTCTGGCACTATTCAATCCCTCGCTCATTAATCCCTACTAATATTATAAATGTTAATGTAAGTTTGTTTGTTACGCTTTCACGCGAAAACTACTCAGCCGATCATCATGAAACTTTGTACACATATTCTTGGAGGTATTAGAAGTAACATAGGATACTTTTTATAAAAAAATAGTGTATAAGAAGTGAGGTATGTATGTTCCCTATAGACCTATAGACTCCGAAACGGCTGGACCGATTTCGATGAAATTTACAGGGATTGTCCAGATTGGCACATTCCTGTGTTTGGTAGCGATCGGATCAACAGCCGGAAGCCGGGCGGGTCACTAGTTCTAAATAACAATAGAAATTGATTTTTACTATCCATATCTGGGTAAGTAATCTACAAGTACCAGGGCATCACGAGTGCGGGGGCGTTTACATTTACGATGCAAGTTACAACAACACGATACAACGATCCTGCGTGACTGTAAACTCGTTTTATTTTGCGACGCTCGTACTCATGAAGTTTCGATAAGAGTTCCGAATAAAATATTATTAAATGTTTAATTATGAATTAAAATTGACGAAGCCGAGTACAATTATAAAAATATGCCTTTGTAAGGCAGTCCGAGGAATATTCGGAAGTAACTGAAGGTTTATATTTTCCCGCCAATGAATTCAACACCTAACCCGTCTGCCTGTTTCGGCGGGTCCCTTTTAAAAAACTAAAACTCGTGTCCGTTGACCGACTTTCGTACTAAAAGATATTGCAACACGTACGCGCTTTTCTACTTTACAATTAATTAAAGTAAATTACTTAAATACCAGATGGTCTTTTAAAAAAAACCGTAATAATATTACCATAAACACTTACACGTACATTTCATAAATTACATGTTTTAAAATGGTTATAATCAATTGCTGATCTTTATTAATTAAAGTAAAAAAAACATAAATATTTACACAGATTAGCTTTAAACCCATGCGGTATGCACAGAGTAATAAATTTAAATTACAAGCGCACACCGTGTGTACGCCATTTTTAAAAAGCAATACGCGATATCACATTATTTATGCGGTCGTTAATGTGATTTACACAAAATAAATATTATTTCGAACCGATGAATAAGAATACATGACACGGACGATGCAAGGGCGATTTGGTGAGATAAATTATTGTAGTGTATCCCCATTTGAATTTATTTCCAATCCAATTAGAATAGGAATTATGTGGGCAGTGTTGTATAAATAGATAATAAATTATTATGTCAGTATTCATGTAATACTTATCAACTAGGTAAATGTTGCAGTACATACAATATATGTATTTGACAGTCTATCATATCTACAAGCGTGGAGCGTAAGCATGCAGTTTGTGTATGTCTCACAGGTGACAGGCGTCACATAGGTTAGGTTAGGTAGAAGTATTTCTCTGTATGGTCTGAAGGGTGAGGGTGCCGGAGTCCTAATTCTGCTCCTATTCCCCTTCCCATCCATTTCTAATAAGAAAAAGATGCAGGCGTGATGAATGTAAATATGCTTCTATCTCTCTCGTCTCTCGTCCAGGTGACCTGCTTCTTTGTTTGCATAGTAATGTAAAGGGATTCCAAGCCTCAGATGCTTAATTAATATGTGAAAAACTGTTGCAGTTTTGTTTCAGTAAATTTAATTTAAAAACTTCTGGAAACGTCACCTGTAACCTAAAACCTGTTGCAAGCTTTAAACATCAATTTAGGATAATTGTATTTAAATTAGACATTTAGGTGAAGTGACAGTAACGCATCTAAGCCGAGTTACGGCCATGCGGGTCAGGCCATTGACCCAGAATCCCTCGCACTCCTTATGGGCTTTTAATTTGAACACAAGTACAATGGATAAGTGTTAAAATAGATCCTTACGACTATCATTCTTATCACGTGTTCTTACAGACCATAATTGCTTAATAACATGTGATAAGCACTTCGTACCCTCAATTTACAGTATCGATATTTTTATAGTAACAGAACAATTATACCAACTGTTTAATAATTAGTTTAAGTATTAAGATAAATCGACCGTGAATTGTAGGGTTGGTTATATTTTAAATAACTTATTTTATTATTTATTCACTACATTATAAAATGTTTTTTATTAGTTGACTGAAATATGGTAATTGCCGAAGAAAACGTTGCAGCGTGGGTAACATTGTGACATAAAATATTGGCGTATGTTATGAATATATTTATATATATATATATATATATATATATATATAAAACCTAGTTATATTTCTTTTGGCGCGGTTAGGAAAACTTGGGACTGAATTTTTACGGCAACGCATTCGCAACTCATTAGTTAGTTGCAGACGTCAATGGTAGCGATCACTTGACACCAGCTGAACCGCTTGCTGATTCGCCACCTAGCACTATAAGAAAAAGATTATTATTATCTCTCTCTCTTCCTTCCTAAAAGTGGTAAAACTTAATGAAACCAGTTCTTAAAATCATGAAGTCATCGATTTATTAAAGACACATTACAGTCAGAAACATTATTCAAATATTTACATCACTACAACAAAGTACAAGAGAAATTCATTAAGCTAAATGCGTAGGAATGTCATTGTTCGATAGTCATTTACAGAAGATGTCTGAAATATCTGAGACAGAGACGGTAAGGTGGGCAAAACAATGTTATTAAAATTTAATTTCGTATCAAAATAAAAATAGGACTAAACCTCACATTAATATCACTTAAGACTAGACAGGTACTGTACAATAAATACTTTCAAAGGTCTTAAATAAATTAATTACTATTTTAATTAAACAATAAATAAATCGTAAGTAGATTTACGACACCCCTTTGTTCTATTATAAAATATAGATTACTGCTACTTCACGGAGATTTAAACATGATTCGGAAAAAATGTGCTGTTTTCTTTAAATTATTTTCACTATTTCCAACTACTGTAAATTTGTTTGCAAATAGTGTAGTATTTAAAAGCATTGTACAATTTAGGTACTAAATAATTGGTTGACAAGCACTTTATGTGAAGCACCGAACTCCTTTTGTAAAGCAGCAACCACACCAGATTCGTAAAATAGCACTACATAAATGTCATTATACAATTTTCTAGGCCTATATCCTAAGGCGTTTATAATGGGGTTAAAATTCAAAGCAGATGTCGCCACTGTCCACAATTATTTCTATTCGCCATTGTTGTTTGTTTTTTCGATGATATTTTTTATATAACTAAACAGAAACAGTTGTTTGACAGATTGGTTACACCCAACAGTAGCGACATCTGAAGTGAGCAAAAGGCATTTTTATCCCCATTTAGCAATCAATCCTTTTTTGTTAGGGCAAAAACCTTATCTTTAATCTGTTTCATTGGATAACCTAAAAAAATACGAATAATTGTCTATGCCACTATGGCAAAAACTATAAATATATTAAGAGCTGTCAGAATTGTCACATGAAATAACATTTAAGATCCTGCTTTTTTAATAAAATTCATCAAGGCCCCGTGCTACAGACGTCTTCACTGGGAATAAATATTATCATAGAGTATTTAAATTTATAAATACTTAAGATAGTATCGACATATTAAGAAAGCGGGAAATTATTCATTAATCATACATTTTGAATTATTTTTATTGCCATTATTCAATGTATGTTTTTTTTCATTACGTATTACTTCAGCATGACTTTCTTTTTGATTTTAATAAATTAGTTGTAAGTTATATGCAGACGGAATGCTTAGAAATGATTCAGTTGGATAAATCCTTTTGTACATTTTTTACTTAGTCAACTTTAGCCAGTGCGCGTTTATAAACAATTATTTTACTAAAATCTTTTTGAACATTTCTGACCATTTATTTCATTACAATTAGCTTTGAGATAAAAAAGAGAAAGCTTATGATTAATTTGAAATAAATAGGGTTTTCAACATTCTCAATATTATTGTGACTATTATTTCAAAGGCTAATTACAAATTATTGTTATTAAACATGGAAGCCATTTTTGACCAATAAATTGCATCAAATCAGAACTGGCCTCAATACAACACGTACAAAGTATTCGCTAGTATTTGTTTTATACTACACAATATGTAGACTCATCATAAAATTTAGTTTACTTTGTAAACTGCACTTATTGCTTTGTGGCCTTTTAAGATTTATATAATTTGATTTAACAGCGCTTTTATTAATTCATTTAACCCAAATAAACAATTTTAATTGCAGATTTTATTACGTTTTTTTTGCGTTTTTTTATAATTTCGTAAACAGTTCTGATCTATGCAAAATATGATTGACTATTACATTATTATTATATCTACATACATTGGAAGTAGATTTTCTGAAAATATTTAGTTTTGACATGCTTAGTTCATTTTTATGCACCTCGGTCCACACAATGTCATCTATCTTAACATTATAAAGAAATTATGTGTTGGTTTGATTTCAAAAATTAATTAACCAGTGCAAGCTCTTCTTAGCAAGTAAAGGCTATATGTCTATATCTACCCGAGCGGACCCTGGCGAGTTGATATAAATATAAAATTACAGTTATTGGCTCATCGTTGACCTTATTGTATAATTAGTGTCAAATTCTGTTAATTTAAGAACAAGCCTAATTTTATTCTAAACACTAAATAGCTATTTCAGTAATAAAATTCTAATTGTCAACATTTCTTTCGTATCGATCGGCTTCACTAGTTCAGCTATTTTACTCTGACTTTAATTGAAGCAACATGAACACATGTTTCTTCTATTTTCTAGTAAAATATACTTCATATTTTGTCTCCGCATACAAGTCCACTTTTGTTCCTTTCACCGACACATTTTTTTATCAACTACAAGTTACTTGGGATCGAATTGTTAGCTACCACAAATCACTTAACCGATGCGAGGGTCACTAAGAGTCTTCCCAAACCGCGCGTTGGACGAGCTGGATCTAGGGCACTAGGAGCCATCACTTATCCGATGCGACCATCACTACTGGTCTAGCCAGTTTTCAGACCGCGTGGTCTAGACCGGCTGGGGCTAGGGCACCACGACCCGTGGCTCGCTGGCCAGCAGCCGGCGCACCGATTGGTGGTTGTTGCCGTCGCTGCTGCTGATGTCGCTCGTGCTCACCACAGACGGTTGCGAGAAGTTCTTGCACAGAACTAGCACCTGCAATGGGAATAACTTTTAGATATTGCTACAACATTAATACATGTATAATAAGTATGGCTTAGTTCTGTCGTGAATGTTGCATCAGTTAGTAGTTCGCTCGCCATAATCAGTCCTTTTATTTGTAAAATACTACGTAATTACTTACCGTGTAGAGAACAGTGAGAAAGCCCATGACTGCCCCTGCGAGGACGTCCCACCAGTGGTGGCGGCGGTCAGTGAGGCGGGTGAGCGCGCACACCGCCGCGTACAACACCGCCAGCGTCTGCAGCAGCGGCACCGCCAGCACCGACCGGCTGCGCCAGCTGAATGCCCGGCGTTGCAGGTACCACTACAAAGACAAGACAATATGATCGTAGTGTGGCACCAACGAAGATATAGACATAGTATGCGCTGGTGTCCGGGATCCGGGTCCGACGGCTAAGGGATCGATGTGTCGTGTTTATTGGTGTGGATGAAACAATTGTATGGATGTTGAGTATCGAGAAAGGTACGTGCGTAGGCGCACGATGGACAGACCGCGCACTCTTTTGCGCTTTGGTCTATGATGGCCCCTGGTTCCATCACTCTGTTCTTTTCCCGACCGACCCTGGTGTCTCCATCAAAGAGTGTGATGTACGCATAATAAAAATAACGAATGTCACCATAATGCCGAATTCGTTGTGAAACATTTCCATACCGACAAGGTAACATTGCGTCTGACATTAAGGGCGATACAGAAATTATTGGAATATTAGTACGCTAGATCTTATTTCAGTTAATATCTTCCCTTTACCGTATCTGTCGGACAATTTAAATTTGAAAATGTTGTAATTAAGTTCAACTTTAAAACTAAATAACAACAGCTTTGTGTGTACTTACAGCTATAAAGAAACCGCAGTAGATTGAGAGAGACGCGTGTGCAGAAGGAAAACTTCGACTGGAATCGATCTGCAGGTACCTGGAGTACTTGGTGGAGGTGCACGTGTAGGTACTGACGTACTCCGAACTAAACATAAAAAAGTATATGTTAAGATTTAAGAACAGTTCACTGAATACATTTTTGGTAATGTGTAAAATAAGATAATTTCATAAGGGTTATTTAATTATATTAAAGTAACACGTCGTTTGAACAGCTGGTATTATGATTAATAAACAACAGTTAAGTCAATTTTTTTACAGTTATCGACAATTCTTATAAGACTTTGGACTTATTTTGCTATCTCTGACTCTTCTTAAACATTTAAGTAATATCTAAGAATGGTTCAGTTATTCGATTTAAAATCTAGAAAACAATGGTATATAAAACAACTTTAAGTACTGTCGTTATTAAAATATAAATAAAAAATCCATTCGTATATTCGATATGTAATGAAAATAATCGAGTAAGATATTTGAGTAGGAATTTACTTATTGCATGTCCTCGCTCTATCCGGCTGGCATAAATCGAAGAACGTCGGTCTCGGAGACCCGACGACACATTTGACTACCTCCAGCACGGTCAGATTCACCACGGCCCCGTAGATATAGTCCCTGTACATGAGGGACGCTGTCTTCGCGCTGGAGATCAGCTTGCTTTTCTTCATTGTGTACTCATCGTCTTGGTGGAGCATCGTCTCCACTCCCCACATCTAAAAATTATTACATATTTCAAATGCATGAATAGGACAGATATCTAATAAAATGTTGGAAGTGTCCATGGAATTATAGCTACTATGTACAAGACGACGCCGTCCGACGGACGACGGGTCCGTCCCAGGTGAGGGACGAGTCAAGGCTGCGGGAGTTCATTAGGCTTTTTTTAATGTGAGAAGGTGGCAAACGAGCAAGCGAATCCCCTGATGTAAAGTGAGCGCTCCCCATAGACATCCGCAACAAGCAAATGTGTTGCAGATGCGTTGCCTACCTTAAATAGACAGAGGAGGGCATAGACAGGAAAAAGGATATTTCCTTTTTCCCGTTAATCCCCTCCCCATCCAATCCTCTTCCCTTTCTCATCCTATCCTCCTTATGAGGAACGGGTAGGAAGGGGAAGAGGACTTGATTTACGCCTCCGGCAATTCACTCATCAGACGAAACGCAAAGTACTTCTACTTCACGCCCGTTTTCTGTGAGGTCACGGTATTTCACCGGTTGAGTCGGCCAATTCGTGAAACAGATGTTGTTCTTGCGGACTCACCACTGTTAAAGACCTTTATAGTGATGCTTGATAAAGACTAAGCTCTCGCAGCGGACAGATCTTTACTGACGATGATCACAGTGAGTCTAAATTATCCTTCAGTGATAAGTATACTTACAACAATAAAGGGAACGATGACAGTGATAGCAGCAACAAAGGATATAGAGAAGGTGTCCCCGGTGTGCGGGTAGGCGAGTGCCGGGTCGCCGCATGTGAACCCGCCGCGCCGGCTCGGCAGAGCACCCACCTCCAGCAGTATACATATTGCCGCAACTGTAGACAAAGAAACGACACAATTAATAAAATTGTACGCTGATTAATAAAATTACAAAGCGAAGCGACGAGGAGGGAAACCAAGTACATGTTATTTTCTATCCTGATTCGTGTCTTGGGTATGATTTGAGAAGTAACGAGTCTGTTATTTAGGATCTTTTCATGTAAGTTCCTCAAGAAGTGATAAAGTAAAACAGTGAAATTATTCGTGTTACATATTATGACTGCCAAGTTAATATATAAAATAAGACTGCGTTTTAAGTAATTGTATAAAGCAGTAATGTCAAAGAAGGTTGGTTAAGGGAATTAATTACTTGTTTTAATAATTAACTTCAGTTATTAGTTACAATGTAACACAAGCATTAAAGTCAAGTTGACGCAACAGCTACTTTCCTACTTAGCGAATGCATAATTAGTATTGATGAATATAAATTCAAGGTACAAAATTGGCCCTAAATTATTGCCTTGCGCGACGCCAACGGCTTCTGAATTCCAAATCAAATTATCTGTTAGGACAGTTTATGTTCAATTTGTCAAATAAATTACAAACCGGTTATTAATACAGTGTAAAATCATATTTTGTGCTTACAGTCTGTTGATAATTTTTAATGCAACGGTCGATCGATATACAGGTGTGAACTATATCAAATTGTACATAACGGTTGTTAACAAAGCTTTTGCTGGTGCATTTTTTATATCTTTGCATGTATCTATACTTCTAAAAACATCTGATTAAACGCATTATTGGGTTCTAAGTTATGTATTTAGTATACAGATAAATAACGATGAATTGATTCGGTATGAGATTATTGCTTATTCCACATGAGAATTAAGAAATCAGTGATGTGATAAGAATATTTGACATTACATCACCAAAAACATTAAAAACGTCTTTATGTACTTATAGAAAATCCTTTATAGAGTTCATTGCATCTGCTAAGCCACGCAATATCACAATTGATGAAACATGTGACATGTACGGAGTGAAAATGTCACATACACGTTTCAAAAGAATTGAATTGGCGTGCATGAATAATTAACGTTGTTTAGCCGTGTGACCGGCTGCTAACAATACTTTTGGCTCTTTAGAATTATCAACGCCAATCAACCGTCCGAACAATTATAAACAGTAATTGCTTCGCCGTCTCTGAATACTTTTGTCACTCAAACAAATGAGCCGGACTCACCGGATCACCAGACCTGACGTCTGTTGAACAATGTTTATTAATAATTTCAGTTAAATTTTAACTGGCTTCATTGTAATTAAGGCTATTGTATAATAAATTATTACATTTTGTTAAAACTGTTGTTCAGGATAATTTTTTAACTGTATACTTGAATACATCGTTAAGAGAACATCTCTCTCCATATACATTCTTGTCAATCACAATACTATACTTTATAAATAA
This sequence comes from Papilio elwesi, assembly GCA_029849275.1. Lineage (NCBI taxonomy): Eukaryota > Metazoa > Arthropoda > Insecta > Lepidoptera > Papilionidae > Papilio > Papilio elwesi. The sequence goes on from CM056702.1 coordinate 9,478,021, forward strand.
AGGTCGAAATTATGGCAATGCACATGTTAGTTCGTATCAAATAACAAATTAGAATGAAACCCTAACGGAATGTGACCAGACTAAACCACCCCTTGTTCCGGTAGCAAATAGGGTGGTAAACCAAGCGGAATAGATACGCTTATAAATATTAGATATCCCTGTAATGATTGGTCTACCATTTGTCTGAAAAATAAAACTTGTAGTTTGTGAAATAGTAAGTAGGACTAAAATATTGTATGGGGAATCCAACAATTTTTACTTTTGAGATACAAAACTCATTCCTCAACAAAATTTAAGGGCAGACAAGCCTTCTCGGACCTAATGTTCTTAGTATCGATGGTCACCACATGAACTACATTGACCCAACATTTTCCTGCACGAGATTGTCGCCCGAGCGCCTTTCTGACTAGTGTTGAGCAAGACATCCTTGTAGTAGTTACAATGCACCCATTTACGTGCCGTCATAAATCAATATGATCGTTAGTAGACAGTTTTCTGGTTTAGCAGACCATTAAAGGCCAGTTAAGAAATGTAATGAAATAAAAACATATATTATATGTAGCTTTTTGTATAATATTTCCCTCTTTATTGATCCAAGTTATGGTCTTCTACGAATCCTTAGAGCATATGTTTAGGTTTCTTTCCTATGTTTTCTCCTTTTGCCCCGAGAGCGAAGTAACTGTGTCTAATCATTTTCAAGGAAGGAGTAAAGTAGATTTTGTAATATAATAAATTTTGAAAATTTGTTAACATTAATGTATATTTGACCATTTACAATATGTGTCATATGGAATTGTTCAGATGAAGAAAAATTGTACGGTATTAGAGAAATTATCTTGAACGTTAGGTTCGCTTGTTATTTCATCACTATAATTTGCTTCAGTTTTTGACTCTGATTCGATTACCCTCATATCGTGTATTCGTTTCTTTTACCATTGCGATATTGGTCACCAGCCGGTTCTTTTGTTTGTAAATATACGCTGCAAGTCACAGTAATTAATGTACATAGGTTGGTGACGTTTAAGACTCAACTTGACCAACTTCTGCACAAAAAATTGTTAGTATTTAAGATGAACAAATTTATCAACTGGTTCAATGGGGGACGTAATCTGACCTCACAGAATATCAACATGGAGTAAAGGTACGTATCTATAATCGAATGCTATCGTTTTCGGTTCGTTTTATGTTTGAGGTGCCACAGGCCCTCGTCTTTCCTACTCTATGTTTTGATTCAAAGACCTTCTGACTGTTAATGGGTTGGTTGCCCAATTTTAATGGGTAGCAGTGCTTAGCTTCAGTGGAACCATGTAATCGTTTACCTAATTTTTCCATAAAAAAGGAGTGTTTTACGGTTTTTTTTGCGTCATTGACCATTTATTTCCCATGGCTCTTTAATTTAATGTACGCTATTCAATTAATATCCCATCATTTCACTTTAGACAACCAAAACGTGCCAAACAACTTTCTACGTTACTTATCACGTAACCACTGTCGTCTTAATTGATTAATCTGTCGTATGAGCATAACTACCGAAGCAGATACCATGCTAATGCAATGGGAACATAGTATCACATACCATGTTAACTAAAACAGCTACATATACTCTTACTTACTTACTCTTGGGAACCAACTAAAATGAAAAGCAAAGAGGTTGTGAGCCAGTTGAATTATTTATTTATTATTTATAATTGTTTTTTTTCTTTCATAATGAATTTTAGGCATTGTCCAAAATATTTTACACGGATTCGCTATTCGTGTTAAATTTGTGGTTAAATATTATTTTTTATTTGCATCAATGAAGGAAATTGGATTATTGCAAGCATTTGTTGTGTTATCTTCCGGCTATGGGTTAATATTTGTGGGTTTTGTCGTCTTCAATTATGAACAATTCCTTCCAGGGGTTGTAATATTATAATGGTATCATGAGTGAATCATCGGACGATTGTGAGTATTAGAGAAAGCTTACAATAATAATAATAATACGTCAGCCTTTTCTAGAATGTTTCCCACTGCAGGGACACAGGCCTCCTCTCCGAGAGAGGGAATGAGCCGTAATCCACCACGCTGGCCCGGTGCGGGTTGGAGGATGTCACATGTCTTCGAATTCGGTGGTTCTAAGAACATGCCGGTTTCCTCACGATGTTTTACTTCACCGTTTTTAGAGCAGTGGTGATGAAATTAATTACACAAAGAAAGGCGCGCCTGCCTGGGTTCGAACCCGCATCCGTAAGTCGGGGCCTAAACCGCTGAGCCACCACTGCTAGAGAAAGCTTAGCGTTGACAAAAATTAGTCGCGTAGGCGAAACAATTAAGGGCATGGGCGCAGTGCGGGCGGCAGCGGGGAGCGGGACTGTTGACATAACGAATCACTGATTACTTATAAATCAATATTTAGATTTCTTGTAATTAGATAAAAAAAAACTTGTTATGCGAAGACATTTTAGGGAGTAGGTATTTGAGTTATAATTTGAGGTCGAATCGCAGCGGATTATGTCAATGTTGATTTTTTTATAGACGTACGCTCCGCTTTCTATTTATGGCATTACTAGAATTTACATTAGGTGTAAGCCAGTACATTATACTCTAGTATATTAAATAATAAATACAATGGAAAGTCGATTTGAAACGAAGGGCTCTGAATACATGATGAGCTGTAAAATATACTAGTGATCCCCCGCTTCGTCTGGGTAGCTGTTTCGGAATCTATGGCGAACCTACACATTGGCTTTTATAGCATTTGTAGCATTGTAGGTATGCATCTGTTAAAAACAAAAAAATATATCCCAGAGGAAATGTATATTTTTTCTGGATAAAAAGTAACCTATGTGCTATTTCAGACTGTAATCTATCTCTGTGCCAAATTTCGTCCTGATCAAACTTTCGCATTTACAATATTGAGAATAGCAATTTATTTACCATAAAAGAAGAAAAGAGAAGAGTGTGGCTTAAACGTGGATGTTGTGACTAGAATTGAGAAAAGTATGCTTCCGTGGTTCGGGCATGTTGAAAGGATGAATGAAGAGAGAATAACGAAACAAATATATGTTGCAAAAGTGAGTGGCAACATTGTTAGTGGACGCCCAAGGAGAACTTATATCGACCAGATTAGTGACATACTAAAGAAGGGTGATATAAGGAGTACCCGTAACACGAGCGTGTGTGCGTAGATGTATAGATGTAGAAGAAGCGAGAGAGGTATGCCAGGGTCACGCCAAATGAAAATCCAATATCTCTGTCAACCCCTCTGGGTTACGGGCGTGAGTGCATATTTATTTTACCATAAAGGGTGACAAGGATCGTAAGGAAACGCTCTGAAGCAAACGGAAAGCGTTTATTTTCATTGGACGCAAAAGGTTCACATGCCATAAGTTTCCAAATGGGTCGTTCGTTTCATGTCAAGCTATACGTCATTTAAGTTCATTTAACAACAATTCAACTAATGCAAAATATTAAAATGTATTGACATATCATAGCCGCCTTCAGTGGCTATCAAATATAACAACGTACCACTGCACCATTACGTCATTCTAACTAAATCTATAAAATATAGAAAACAATGATGGTATTTTCAGAAGAAAATCGCAAGATTGAAAAAACAACGGGCATGTTAGCTGCTACTGTGAACACACCCTATGCACGAAATTCCTTTACATTTGACAAAAATATATAGTTTCCATTTAAATTCTATTTTTCATCTGGATAAGATACGTGGGAGAAATTGTGGGAGTTAGAGGTAATATATCATCCTGTGGTGCTCTGATTTAAGTGGTTTTAAATTAAAAAAAACTTGCTTTGGGTTTCATAAATCTAGATACGTATATATAAAAGAATAAAGTGACTGGCTGATACACCAACGCACATCCCAATCTACTGAGCTTAGAGACTTGACATTTCGCACATTCACTTCTGTTATTACGTAAGGTCATCCCCTAAAGGTCTCAATTTAAATCCAATTTAATGTTGACGTGGTATCTAGATGATCAAATATTTTAAATAGGGTTCAGCTTAGGCTGGAGAATAATCTGTTAAATTAAATTACACGGCGGCTGAAACCGTAAATTATACAAACTAAGTTCTCTATTACACTGATAACCGTAAAAGGGTAGGCAGAGGATTTCACAACTCGTACAGATTGAGAGTGGTAACAAGTCCGTGATCAAATTCAATGTTAACATTAATACGCCATCACTTGTCGTGTGCAACAGTTATCGTTAGTTTTACGATCATTCCGACTGCAGTCGTAAATCCATAGTGTCACCATGAATAGCAATAAGTCACTTATCGCCGTCCACTTCCCACAATAAATGTAAGGTCTTTTGATGCAAGGTTGTGACTTTCATTCTTTTATCTTAGAATTTGACTTTAAGATATATTTATTTAAGACTGAGTAGCAGTCGGTCACTGATTTTTGGATAATGATACAATCTAAAGAACGCAACCACGTTGATTTGTTCTAACTCAACTGGTATTTCTAAATCCCGAGTACTATCCTTGTCATCGGTGATTGAATCACTTGCGATCCAGTGGCCATCTTTCTTTTCGGGTTTCTTTTTTTATAACAGAAATCTGAATTATGTATTACACAACATTGGTGGTAAGCTTACAACATCACGTAGCTTGCCACCATAGATCTCTGTGGTAATGTAACTTATCTCTTCAGTTAATCATGTCAATATTTATGGACTGAAGGGTTCACATAAAAAGTCGGTTTATGGGCTCTTAAACTGTAACATTCGTTCAACTCAAATGCAGAACCATCAAATCATACAAACTAACTTGTCATTAATTTCAATGACTTTAATTGATTAAGCTTACTTAGAACAGATAGGAATTAATTGTTTGCTTTATATTATCTATGTACATTAGTTAATAGCTTAACATTTACATAATCAAGCTATTTAAAAACTTTATTTATAGTACAAAGTAATCCCCTCGATTAAGCTAGGAATAGAAAGGGTGCATGCATAACGTTGTAGGAGTCCACTGGATGGGCGGCAAGGGGCCGATGTGGCTGTTAATGGCGGAGGCCTTCGTACAGAAGTGGATTTCTGTTGCAGCGAACGAATGAACAACTTTCTGGTATGTTTAAGTTCATAATGTGACAATTATTGTGAACCTCGACTTAGCTTTAGACTGCATTGAGATTGTACCAGCGCTCATTAATTACGTGGCCATAAGAAACACTCAAATCACTTATAAACGTGACAAATTTTATATTATATTATATAGATCGACTTGAAAACTAACCGAAGATTCGGGTCGTCCCAATAAGATATATAAACCTCTGACCTATGAAACCACTACTGAATAGGGTTACATTATAAGCAAATCTTCCCTAATATTATACACACGCTATAACTCCTTAACGATCATAGATACAGTACAGAGAAAAAACCATAGAGGTACATTTTATCCCGAAAATAAACTATTCCCGAGGGAAAGAATAATAAATAAAATCAAATGCTTAAGAATGACAACAATACAAGGAATTAAATTTCAAAATATTTCAGAAACGAATGTAAGTAAGTAAAAAAAATAACGCGTGCGAAGCCGCGGGCAATATGTAGTACATTAAAAGCTTAGATGGGGCATGTTTTCTGTCCCTTGATTATTTACTAAAAGCAAGTAACGTTACAACAGCCTGGGATATCTCCGTCTTACGTTCATTAAGGGAACAAACACATTACATGTGGAAGCACGAGGGTGAAACGGACAGTATAATTAAGGGAAGAGCTCCACAGGGGTGGAATTACATACGTTGATTCTTTAGGGTTGAGTATATACAATGTACTTACTGATGAATTAATTTAAATATGTATAGCAACAATATATATATATTTTAGGGTTTTTATAAATTCCACCCCTCCGAGGAATGATAAGGGTGAAATACTGTTGCTACTTTCATTAGATTTTCAACTATTTAAGCTATCAATTTTACGTTCATAATTTGGAGGAAACCTTAGAAGGAAATATAAGGTTTGTAAAAGACAGGATTCTTACGACCAATCGTGGTCTTTTTGAGTTCCCGATATTTCGGCACAGTTGCACGCGCCATGGTCACGGGCTGACTGGAGTTATACGGTAGTGCTAAAAAAGTTGCCGTATCTACTACGATACGGCAACTGTGCCGAAATATCGAGAGCTCAAAAAGGCTAATCGCGGTAAGAATTACAGATTAAGAACAAACCTTATATTAGTAAAAACTACTAAAGTTTAAGTAAGCATTCAATTTATTGCAGTTGGTAAAGTCAAGAATTTATGTCAACCACATAATTAGTTATAAAAACTTAAATAACATATAGATTTTGAAAAACATCAAAAGTAGTATAAATATTCAAAAAGTTTGAGACCCAATACGTTTTACTATAATATAGTAATGGAATAATCGTTCAAGATGTCAATAGTACTTGAAAATGTGGTGTGGTCGTCTTTAGTACTTAACTATATTATAAATTTCTTTGGAACTTCAATCGTGTTGCAGAATTGTGCAGCATCCAATTGCATAATCCAGGAGCAGATCGATCTGAACGAAAACGGGGGCAATGGGACCGAGCGCGCCGGTTACAATCGCACCGCACTGCAGTTCGCCGGTTGTAGGGAGAGAACACACGGCATCATATCCTGTTCTTAGATTCCGTATAGATCTTTTTTGGCTCTAATTTATATACATTATTTATCTAGTCCACCATATTACTACAAAGCTAGACACCAAATTCCAAGTTCCAGATATCCATAGGCACCAATATATTTTTTAAGTTCATTGTGGTAGACTAATTTATTATCTGTACTGTAAGTTTCTATTGTTGTCTATGCGACTCTGCTGTGATTGGTAGATAATGACAGTTGAGAACAAAAGCGGCGCCAAGTCTATGGTAATGACACTTCGGAATTATTGTAATATTAAACGCAGATTTGGTTTTTACGCTTTTATATATAAATTTTGTAAACTATAAAACACATTTGTTTTATTGAGAGAAATTAATAGACATTCCTTTACATCTCTATTAATTGAAATATTATTACTTCTATATTTTTAGAAAAATTAAATTTTATATACATAAAAATAATTTGACTAGTTAAACAAACTTAATTACAGTGTCACTCTTTATGCAATTCAACCTGGGCGTCGATTTTTGAGAAAAAGATCTATCGACTTTTCCACTAGAAAATTAGCAAAAGCACACATGTAACACTTATAAAATAGCTATTTTAACCATAGACTTATTTATTTTCTTTAAAAATGCTTGCTAATCTCGAATGAAAAAAAATCGCAATTGGTTTTCCATCGAGTTTAATTAGATCACAAAATATGACCTTACAATACCTCGGACACATTTAACTTTCTTTCCTAATGTTCGTCACGATTGTAATACGTTTCGTACTAGCTAAAACTTTACAGTCGTGTGTTCTTTAGATATTGGAGTGATCCGATCTAAAGATCACTTCGACCTCATATGGGTCATTAGCGAATTGAACTAAGCATCGGCTCATAAAATGACCTGTAATGGATGTCTGAAAGGGTTAGCTTTGAAAATTTCTAGAGATTTTTGGATTCTTTTTGAACTAGTGATCCACACAAAATCTTGTAGACTAGGGAAGCTAGCTAGCTTAAACTTCATAATTCTAACCTAAATAAATTGCATTAAAAATTGTCACACAGAAAATACAGCCGCGATAAGTAAATATTTTAAAAAGTTATAATAAACTCCAGGCTAATATTTATTCATAGCACGCCTATAACCAAATCAAACGTTAAAATTCGAACGCGTAATCAAACGAGTCCATCTTATTAATATTGTAAATCAGAGCACGGTCCAGCTTTCTTTGCATTTAAATACCATAAGCTTGATAAATAAATGTATAAATAATAAGCATACATACGTATACAAGTCTGAAGCGAAAAGTTTTTATGGATGTTAAATGATAGCGCCATCTAGCGATTAAGCGATGACACCTTGTGACTTAAGAAGTCTATCACAATTTCTCGTGCATGGAAAATCTTATAGTTGGAACGAATAACAGTCAAGTTGTTAATTATTTATTTAGATCTTAGCATGTCAATATGGCATGGCCTATTATCACTGCAGTTATCCGGCACATGCCGTAACCTCTAGTTACGTAACCCTTGATTATTCAGTCACATGTCAATGGTAAATAATAACACTTATTTACCATTGACATGTGAGTTACTGCCCAGATAGCTGTCAAATGACCGATCAAATGTCATTAGAGTTGCTAGATGCATGATTATTGTTTTTGTTTTAGGAACTGAAGTAATAATAATAATTTCTTAGGACAATATTCACGGCATCTCATCCCAAACTAAGCAGAGCTTGTGCTACATATGCTACTTTTCTTTTTGTAAATATATACTTCAATAGATAATCACGCCCAGACTCAGGATAAACAGACATGTTCATGCACCCAGATGTCTGGACTCGAACCCACGACCTGCGGCGAGAAAAGCAAGTACCTTACAATCCACGCAAACCGGCCCGTGGATTCGATTCTACATCAGTTTTAACTTGACAAATCTTTCAGAAACTTTGCTCCAACAATACTTGTCAGTCAGCTAAGGGCTTTTTGAAAGGATTCTAGAGTGTGCGCCACTACATACATAAAATTACAGGCATCATTTTTATGTTTTTGATTTTTATTTAATTAAAGTATTTCACTTTGATATCAATTTCTAATGTTTTCTAAACGTTCTTAGATAATTATAAAAATAACCAGTTACTCCATATTCAGCAGTCTCTTGTATATGGAGTGCGTAGACAAGTATTGAATAGAATCATGATATCAACAATAGCGTACAGCTACGAGTATTAGATTCAGTCTGTTTCGCGCATAGTGATTTCGCTGTCCAGCAATACTTACGATATTAAGCTCCCTAGCTCGAAGGCAATACCTGCTCCAATTATGCACGCCTGCATGCATAACTGATGCCAGTATTAGCTCTTATTGCGTTACAATAAAGTTGACAATCGTTTGACGTAATCGGTATTCAATTGCATCAGGGCTATATGTTAAGGAATTAGATTCGTTACATTTGTCAATTTACTAGACTTCTAATCATACGCCGTGTTACCGCGCCTTACTTCCGTGATATAATTTTTCGAGAAATGTTACGTTATACTGATGTGAATCTCAAAGAAAGAACTCTATGTCAGTAACAAACAAACTGATTTGGTAATATATTATGTTATGAGGACACAGTGGCTGGGCAAAGCTAATAACTATTTCATCGATAAGTATATACATGGTAGCAAAGTATACGCCATTTTTTTTCTGACGTTACGTACCAGCAAAATAACTTCTCTCTTGACAATCACGTCGTATTTTAGCCAATTAACTTAAAACCTTTATGAACTATACTTTGACAGGTGAAACCGACGATAGCGGCTTTGGTTTATAAAATATTTTACATATATCCGTATGCTTCTAGAATGTTATCACAAAGGCTGTGACATTCTCGTTTAAAATTTTCGTATTATAATAACATTATCGTGGGAGACAACCAAATGTTTATTGTTTATTTTAAAATGTATAATTATTTTAAAATGGAAACATCGAGTGTTTTATGGCGCCATTCATTTTATGCATAGTCGATAGAAATTCGATTCTATGTCACAACACTCGAATTCTTATACATCATTTTATAGTCGTAGATACAAGCTGCAAATACACTTCGGTATAAGCCCAATAATAAATTTAGAAGGCCTGTTGGCGTCGTTTATTATTATTTAATAGATTTTATATCGACATCTAAAATATCGATGGATAGTTTTAATAATTTGTATGGAATGTTCGAAAGTCGATACTTTAGTGGTGTTCTCATTTTCCATATAAGCAACGTCCTGTCGGAAAGTGACAAATTGAGGGTATTTTGATACCTTATAATTTATTATACCATTGATTACATTAAAAAGGTATAATTAGATGATCAGAGTACAAAAAGTTTTACATAACAGAAGCTTACGCTGTAATTGCATTGAGGATATTTGACGATGATGCGTTCCTCGCCTGATTATGTCTTGCTGAAATTCGTCGTATGTATACGCAGGTATACCTAACAGTTTAATTGGAGAAGATATGGATTATACTGGACTCTCCTGGATAGACCATTTAAGTTTGTTTTTATGGAAGAAGGTGGCAATCGAACATGATGTTAAGTGAGCGCTGCCCATAGACATCCGCAACAAGCAAATGTATTGCAGATGCGTTGCCTACCTTTATTGGACAGATGCGGGCATAGACAGGAAAAAGTTTATTTCCTTTTCCCCGTTAACCCCCTCCCCGTGAAATACTCTTCCCGTTCCTATCCTTATGAGGAAAGGGTAGGAAGAGGAAGAAGACTAAAGTTAGATCTTCGGCACCACACTCATCAGACAAAACGCAGAGTACATCTACTTCACGCTTGTTTTCTGTCAGGTCGTGGTATTTCACCGGTCGAGCCGGCCCATTCGTGCAACAGATGTTGTTGTTACGGGCTCTACCACTGTTAGTTATTTAATTTAAGCCCATCTGATAGAAGTGTTGGTAAACATAAGTGGTTGTGGGGTAAATTCTTTTGCGTAGTTTGTTAGTAACGGCCATTAACATTATTTGCTATAAACAAACCTACTTCAACCCGTATAAAGCCCGAAAAACTAGGGAAAATAGTAAATGTATTTTTAAGACTAAATAATGGTCCGCAATATCTTTTATTACGATTTTATCGTCTGTCATCAGATGTGTTTCGATAACGAGTGACGAAATCGATTATTCAAATCACTCGGAGCTCGACTTCGTGGGAATTCGATACGAGAATCGATACAGTTTGAAAACTTTACGAGTTTTGTACCTGTTACGATCCAAGTTATCACATAGCTATCTTTTTATGTCAAATTTATTTTTATTTTTGTACATAGACTAAGATATTGAAAAGGTATTTGTGTTGTCTATTGCATAATCTATGGTTATCAAAAATATCATTAAGCAAAATATAAATAAATTTACCAGCAATACAGCAATTATAATTTCAGAGGCTAGAATAATATATACATAACACGACAATTTGACCCCGATGACACTCACTGGGTGGCCGTATGACACCTGACACTGCAGACACAACGCTGACAAAGCTACGACGGTGTCGCGTCACGAAGTACACTCGCCGACACAATGCATTAGTCACATAAATAATTTAGCCTTTTATTTTCCAGGTCAATGGTTTTTAGTGCAGTATCGAATTGCAACAGTGATGTCATTATCGATTTGATATACATCGATGATTACGTCAGTTTTGAAATTGAATTTAATATAATCATGAATTACGTCGATGTCCGATATGGATTTGCAACCAAAGCGTACAATCATGGGTATTTCGGATATGCTATATATAATCGGATGTTCGATTTGGGTGAACTAAAACCAAGTTATGATTTTCATTAAAAGAAAAGGAATTCAATTCCGAACTCTTGAACAGAAATAATTAATACGTCTGTGATAAAAAAGGCTTAATTATTAAACTTTCTTTACGTTCCTTACGTTTTAATAAGTTAATATAAAAATAATATGTAATAGTAAATGTCTTAATTAACGTTGATTTATTTTGGATTATTGTTTAAGTTTAATTAGCGCCAATAGCCAAATGGATAAGGGTACGGGTTCTAATCCGCCATTCGACTATTATTGTGTCGTAGGACAAGATTAAAATTTAGTTGGAGTTAAAGGAAATATTAGTTAATTTTAACAGTAATCTTGTAATATTTCATATGTTATATGTCCGAGGAGTGTTGGTAAAACCTGTACAGCATTCACCACGGTTGTACTGTGCCGACCCCACGTAAGAGGAAAGACAATAAATATTTTACACGAATATATTAATTAATTAAAATATTAATAAAATTCTAGTATCTAATTTTGTCCCTCTCGTTTAGATAAATGACCGAAACAAATGGAATACCACTACAGGCGAGCTTGTTCGTGCTATTAACGATTTAAAGTGTATCTAAGTAAAGAAAGCTTTGTTGTTGCACTATCGCTTACAAGAGAAGCATTATCTGCTTTCTAAAGCAGGGGTGTGCAACTTTTGTCGCTCTGACTAGCTTGGCTCTGTTTCAAATCATTCAGATACGTTCGCGTCGCTTGTCGGATTTCGTTCGTTCGTTCCTTTTTATCGTGTTCTTTTGTTCACTTCTGGAATTACAGCTGAATGAAAATACGAACTCATATGATTTCATTATAAGTGTAAATTGGTTTAATTTCAAATCACGAGTGTCTAACATTTTTACAAGGATAATATTGACGTGGCTTTTATACGATTTTTAAGGTAGATGATATAGAATTTTATGCCTGGGCTGTATATTTTGGTAGGAGCAGTGAACTAGCTTTCGATTTCCGCGCATTTATAAATGACTAGTGGACCGCCCCGGCTTTTCGCGGGTAGCACTCATATTGCTTATCCGATAGCTACAAACTTCACAGCCACAACTCGAGTCCTTTCAGAGTCTATAACGTACATACCTACGCGTTGCCTTTTATATGTATATATAGATTGAGTACAGTTATGTTTTTATATATTAGCTCTAAAATGTTTACTTATTACTAGAATGAACCGAAACCCTTACATATTTCTCAGATAAATTTACAGTTTTGTGATATTGTATTTATTATTTAACACTGCTACATACATTCATACCATTACAGTGAGTTCTTGAAATACCTATAACTGAAAATGTATAAGTAATTGCACGTGAACCTCGCCGACCCTTTGCATTACCGACTGCGTTTATCGGCTTTTCTTCCCCTATATTCCCCTGTAATGTACTCCCCTTCTTCCTGGTATCGATTTCCAGTCATTTTGCAGTTTCAAGTTAACGTTTAAGGCGTGTAACAGAATGTTATTTTTTATTTTGCTTCTAAGTTATATTAAGTAGTATACATAGCTTAAAAAGAACCACTTAAGTATGTTATTTATTAAATGAATCTTAATTTTTTTTTGAATAAATGTCATAATGATCCATAATGGATATAATTCAAGATATTAATGGAAGATTGCTCCAGGTTTCAATAAAGAAATTGGATTGTGTTTGTAATGAAATGGATAAAAATACTCCTACAACCTGAAATATGTTTAAAAAAGTAATGAATGTCTAAGACTATAGTCCTGCTTTCTACTGAATTAACAGTTTTTTTCCGTTAATTCGTCAATGCAAGGCGTACATGCTATATCTCATCGGAACGCCTCTTCATCGCACTTAACACTTGCGTAATCCGGTTCCTTTGTTATAGCTCCGATCAGACGTGAAAGTAACTTCATTAAAGCTGCATTTAAACAGTTATTTTACTACAATATTGTTTATTTTTTGCAGTCGTGTTTCTTCGGCGCTTAGTTGTTGAATGGTGTTTGTGGGCCGCGTTGCCCAGGGCTGTCAGATTTTAATTATAATTTTATTTTGCTTCTTTTGAGCACCATTATGGTTATTGCACGGTACTTTTAATTATGAATCCCTACTAATATTATAAATGTGAATGTAAGTTTGTTTGTTACGCTTTCACACTAAAACTAATCAACCGATCATCATGAAATTTTGTACACATATTCTTGGAGGTATTAGAAGTAACATAGGATACTTTTTATGAATTAAAAAAAAATTAGACTCCGAAACGGCTGGACCGATTTCGATGAAATTTACAGGGTTTGTCCAGATTGGGACATTCCTGTGTTTGGTAGCGATCGGATCAATATAATTAGTGGTACCCGAAGCCGGGGCGGATCACTATTTGATTATATATCTAGATCTTGTTTAGAGTTTTCATGATAAAATAAATATTTTGTTGTTAATCAGTTTAAATCAATTCAATCTTCTCATTGGTAACAATATAAAGTTCTTTGACGCTTTGCTATGTTAAAATTATTAAAATGTGATTTTGAAAAAAATTTATATCGATAAAAAATATATATAAAATGATAAAACGACTACGAAAGCGATTGTATTTTTATTATAATCACATTAAATGGATCATTATCTACCTGTGTAACTGCCTTCTACGAAATAAATTAACAAATAACAGTGTCAAAGTACAAGTTATATCTCTTCGTGATTTGCGGTAGAAATTATTTGTTGTTGAGGTTTCCGGGTTATAAAATTCGTAATGGAAGTAAAACCGCAACATTTGCCACCGGTGGTAAGTGTACTGGTTCTCACAGCTTAAACCTCGCGGGATTAGGGTTAGATACTGCTTAGAGTATTTGGCCTGCGAAGATGGGGTTCAAATAAATTTCCTTAGAGTCCTATTAGTGTATTAAGCAGATTTCTATTCACAAGAACGCTCTCGTACAGGAAGAGATGACTTAGATTATTATTTTTTCATTTTTGGACCGTATATTTGTATGTATCCCTACTAATATTATAAATGTGAATGTAAGTTTGTTTGTTACGCTTTCACGCGAAAACTAATCCACCGATCAACATGAAACTTTGTACACATATTCTTGGAGGTATTAGAAGTAACATAGAATTCTTTTTTTTTTTTTAAAATATATATAAAAATTCATGTTCCCTATAGACATTAGACTCCGAAACGGCTGGACTGATTTCGATGAAATTTACAACGATTGTCCAGATTGGCACAGGAGTGTTTGGTAGCGATCGGATCAATATAATTAGTGGTACTCGGGCGAAGCCAGGACGGGTCACTATTATATGTATATTTGGCCTTATGAGACGGCTCTGATTGAGCACTTGAATGAAACGACTTGTTATACGTTAATCATTATGCATATCTTTACAATAAATGGAGATGCTTTTAACTATAGCAGTGTAACATTAATTAGGGAGTGAGAGAAAGTTGGCAGCCCTAGCCATAACTCACTGTTTACATTGTCCGGTGAAAGATTTATGTTGTGCGATGCAGTAAGTGTGCTCTGTTAGATTTATTTTCAAAACAACCCGCTGTTCTATGGCATTGCTCGAGTGCTTGTAACTTATCAAATGAGATTTTTCATTAAGTCACGATAAGGAAGTCCATAGAAATGTATACTTCCGAAGTAATTTTTCTTGGCAATTACCGGAACCTTACTTCATTTAAGGCAGTTGTCTAGTCAACAACAATGAATATATGGGCAGAATCAGAATCAAGTGCTAACATAGGTTTTAACACATCACGGAATACGGATATGATTTTATATACTTTTGCATTTTGGATGATGAGTGAGCGCCAGAAGCTTAACCCCGTTCCCTTTTTCTCTCCCCTTTTCCCTTCCTCTGGAATAAAGGAGGTAGCTTATCTGAAGGCCGTTGTAATCTATTGGTTTACATTGAACCGTTTACTTTTAAATCTTTTTTCTTCTGTAAAAAAAGAAAAGTATGTTTCTTACCTAATATAAGTATGGGCAGGTCAATGAGGAGATGCCACAAGAAGCTATGCCGCGCCTGCATCTCAACGGGCGCCGGGGGACGCTGTTCCGGAACGTTCTGGAACAATGAAGAACATATGAAGTCTAATGGATCTTTTTAGTTTCTTATTTGACAAAACATACGCTATTACATCGGAGGGAAGTTTCTGAACTTACCAGCGACAATACCATGGGACATAATTAAAAAAATAACATCAAATAACTAAGAAGGTACATCACGGAAGTTTTTTTTCAGCTCTACTTGAAAAATGCATTAAAAATCTAAATATAATATTTTCAACAACACTGTAAAATATTTATTAACCTAAAACTTATTGCTGTTTAAATATAACTCCACGATGCACCCTATTTGTAAGTAACCAGAGCTCCAATTAGTATACCGACGAATCATATACGTGGAAAAGTCTCGTTACAAGCTAAGGTGTGTTGAATCCGTCTAAAGCCATTAGTCATGGTCACCATAGTGTGCAACGACTCAATCGTTAATACCGACGTTAACACAGATAACTGACGTTACAACGTTTTAACTAACGTACATTAAACTAGTTGAAAATAGAAGGATCTAGTTAAAAGGTTAACAGTTTAGTATGATGTACTTCATTACGCGTATGGAATGTTAAAGAAAAATGTAACTGATCGCTGTCCGTACATGGAAGATGTTTGAAATAAACTATTCGGGGTCTTTATAAACGCAATAAAATCTAGAACAATGATTATTAGAATTTTTGTTTGTATGTTCTCCCTGGTAATGGTAACAGCTATATTAGGCAACGCAGTATTAGCACGTATGTAGACGATTTTAAATTGAAATTGTGTTAGTATTATTTTGTAATATGTTTTGTTAGGTTAGCAGCTTATTATTCTTAAGGAGGGTTGGTGTTAGGAGGTTGTAAATGATAATACAATTTACAATTGAACTTACTTACATTTAATTTAAGAACCATTTTATTAACTTGTATTTAAACATGATCCAATTTAAAAACAAAACAAACGGGACCGGAAATTACAAAAGCAAGTCCACTTCCCATATCTATTCTAAAATCTTTCGTGACATCGCTTTCTCAACTTAAACAACACATCCGACGTGTTAGATACCTTTAAAAGGCAATACGCAAGACAAAACTGCGGTGTAAGAGGAAACGTTAATTTCGTCTACTCTTATTTAGTGTCATCCATTTGATTTTAGTGGATTAACTTATTCTTGAAAGTTGCATTGGATTAACAACTTAATGGTGTTCAAATTCTTTATTGTACGGTAATGATAACAAAGTAATGATAGCTAATTAAAAATTCACAAATAAAAACTCAAATGTATTTAAATTACAAAGAAAACATACCTTTCCGATCCTTTCCTAATAAGAATAGGGGAATTAAATAAGGTTATCATAAGGCAGGGCAGGCATCTAGGCCACAAGTACCATCGCAAACGATATGCAGCCACTTTCGATGACTTCTACTCAGTGTGTTCACATCGGTATGCGACTAATCGGTATTTGGGACGACATGTCTTGTTAAGCAAATTATATAGTAAATAGCAAGCCCTAGGCGTCGTAATACAAACGATTACAGCTCAAGTTGGCATTTAAGTGTATAAAATGTAGTTTATGACTTCAAACCAAATTTATCAACCCACTAAATATTCATTCGACTGATAATACTACAAAGTATTCTCTACAACAACAGTGGATTTAAATATACTTTTGCAGTATATAATTATTCGAATATAGAATTGTCTTAGCCTGTGTCAAGGTATGCGTTATGTATGAACGTAGGGTCGAGAGAAGTGTGTCCGTAAATAGGTTATTTTTACTTACCCCTTTGAGTTACGGGCGTGAATGTAATTATTGCATAGTTCGTTATTACTTTATATTTTCAATCAAGCTGGCCGTAATAAGAAATCTTTGACGGTTTTAAAAAATGACTTAAATTTTCATAACAGCTAACGGATTGAATTCCATTGTCAAATGACATTAAAAGAAAACAATGGATAGATTGCGTAAGGCCATTTGCTGCATTTCGCTCTGGTTGAGTTTATGCAATATGGTTTTCAAAGATTTTATTAGGTATTTGAGATGTTAAAATAACATATACCCTTTATGATAAACTTCCACCGAGAAGTTCTTATAACAAAATGGACAAAGGAATTGCCCACCTGAAAATTATTAAATATCAACGGTGATCTCTCACCTAGCAGAGCGTAAGTAAACTTTTTTAACAATTCTTGCATTGTATCTTTCTTCAACAGGAACTTACGACATACAGAACCAATGGTCATTATTCTATGTAAATATTACAATATAATTCCTATATGGAAGTCCAATCAGAAGTGGGATAACATTTCATTCGTGAGTTTTCTCTATTTTCGCAACATCGAGATGATTTATTGATGACAGTCGACAACAGCACTTGAATGGAAAGACTGGTATTACAGTGTTAGAATGTAATTAGAGAAAATGGCGCCTGCGTACCTTACGGAGAAAACAGTCCTACATTGTTAGTTATTTTGTAAGAGTTTTTGCGTGTTACGGTAAAGAACGTTAAATTTAAATTTAAAGTCACACACCAATACAACAAATGGAACAGACTTAGACAAAGACGCAAAAGACTGAGAATAACTAGAGTTACTAGACCTATTGAACTAGACAACTTAATTAGTAAATTAGTCTATTAAAAAAAGTGAGAACTGTGAGTTTCCATTGGCGTATAAACTTGTCGCCATACAACTTTTCTCTCTGTCTTTCTCCCTAAAAAACTGAGATGACAATATGTTTCGCATGAATGTTTTTGGCAGTGTAAACTCACGGTCAGATAGGCAGACGAGCTTTTCACAATATATCGCAATACAAGAAATAACTGGAAATATACTTTAAGATTTCTGCGTTTTTAAATATCACCTAAACTTTGCCTTGTCTATGAATACCATGACAAAAAATGACCAGCAAAATTCTCCTACCACGGGTGAAATTTCTAGCAGTAACACTGCACTAAAATCAAAGTACATTAATCCTTAAGAACTATCACATAAATGACTCAGTCGAAGTACCCAAGTGATGTACTTCAAACATATTGTTTACCAAAAATTGACCCAGTTTCAAGCTTACTTTGAACTGTCTTAAAACTTATCTATCACATAGTACTGCTATTGTGAATTTCAAAGAACCATAGAGGGACGTAGTGCATAAAGTATTTATGGCTTAAAGGTACAGTACAGTTATATTAACCATTGTCTTTAAAGGTGATTATGCCGCCAATAATGTATATTCCGGTCCCTCACCACGGCCCGTACTTTGAATAACAATTAGCACTACAAATCTTGGTTTCGCGATTTGCGAACAAATATGGTTGCAACCTATCGACGATTGTCATGCCTTTTTAGGGCACCATGTCAAAAATGTCATTGACTTTAGTTGGTGCAAAATTAGCATTGATGTGCAGTTTTATTTATGTTACTTTAAATCGCCAGATTGATTTCTTAATTAAATTTAATTTTGATTCGATCACGAGCTGAGAGAAATTTTATGAATGTAGTGATGTCTCGCACAGGTTGTAGCCTAATAATTTCCACTACATAATATTATAACTTTTAACAATCAGTCAAGGCTGAAGATGTGTTGTCACGACCGTTGACAGGAGTACAAACTGAGTCTCCTTCCTTTGACAAGTGCTTATAAAGACTCTTGCTGTCTAAAGTTAAATACGCAACTTCACGTTTCAGTACCGTAGAAGTAACTCTCAAAAAAACGATGTACTAACAAAAAACCAATGATATCATACAAAAATGTGGTAGATATATCATTAGAGGGAGAAAACTGAAGACCCTAAAACAACCCAATTGGGACGCATTAGTTCACGTCAAGTGTTGACATTAATGCTTATGTAACAAATATTAGCTATCCTTGTTTTTCCTGTTATTTTAATTACGCTATCCTTTTTACACTATTCGACTCGCTTGAATACTGCTGTCACTGTCTTTGAAACATTATCGACAGGCGATTTTAAATGCGTTTATATCTATAGTATAAACATTGACATGACAACTACTGTTACGCTTGTTTAAGATTAAAAAAATAAAAAAAAACCTCTCCCGTGTCTAACTTTCGTATCAAAATTAATCACAACACACCTTACGAATAAAATGTAACGTTTCGTATTGCGTAATATTTGAAGTTGCGAACATTTTCGGTATTAATTCCTTCCTTTGCATGCCTTATACGTATGTGCTAAAATATTAATACCGTTATGTTAAATCGTATCGGCTATTGTTTCAGACCATAATTTGACCTATACTTGACCCGTGATTAGCATTACAACAATCATTTAAATAGTGCAAGGAATACAAGAAATGTTTTCGAAAGAAATCACCAGGAAAGAACAGCAGGTGACGGAATGGAGTAGTCTGGACACCTAATTAACTAGTCATAGCGTCTGCTAAATACCTCTGCACATCGATATTCTATAACTGTGAAGGATAACTTGTCCAGCCTAACTGGACCGCTGCTGTGATAAATTTAATAATTTACAAATAGGTTTAAAGAATTTTATTCACATTATTTTACTTACATAAAACATAATTTTAAAATCGTCTCCACGCATGCTTAAGTGTCCTCTTAATGCATTTTTCTTTGTGTTAATTGTTTAGCATTTTGTAATTTTCTAATATGTATTGATGACTGTGATTTGAATACATCGAAATAGCTCACATTTTTATATAAGAGAGTAGCTTATTGTATAGTTGTGCTACTACAAATGTAACATGTCTTTTAACGTAGTTTGTTCGTACTTTCGGCAGAGCAAACTGATCGCCTAATACTGCATTAATGGTAATTGCAAGAGATATAGTGTCCACTATATCGATAAAATGAAACTTTATTGCACGTCAAATATTAACTACATCATATCAATATTGTTAGATATGATTATATTTATTTATTAACAATTGGTTTCAGGGGTTTCTTGATAGAAACCATCGAGAACCGTAGGAGGAAAATGTTGGGACAATCATATAAATACAGTTATAGAAGGAAAATAGAAGGGAAGAGGAAGACCGAGAAGATCATTTATGCAAAAAAACAGAAAGCAGACGTCCAATCTTATCAGGAAGACAAGAGGAAGAAAAAATGCATGACTGGATGACATGAATGGATGACTGGAGATTGCTTCACAAGAGCGGAAGAGCTCCACAATGATGGTGGTTCCTTGGGATTAAGTGTAGTTTTATAATGCAACGTTTAATTAAAAACACATTTCCAAGCATTTTTATTCGTTTCGATTTGAAACCCCAAGCAACAACTACTAATTCGTTGAAAAATCGACATTTCTTTAGAACATGCCTTAATATTCATTTACAAATTCCACGTTAATATTCCAGTTTCTGGACTATTTGTTATCAATATTGACAAAGATAGATTGCAAGACTCTTAACTTAATGTGCTGTTCCTAATCTATCAAACGGTAAACGGTACAAGTATGGTAAAATGTTTAGATAAAGCACTTTCTTGTACTGTTACAACATTAACACACAGATAAATTTGTACCTATTAATGTAAAATTTCTCCGCCTATTACGCGTTAACATTAAGATCTATTAAGATCCAACGAAACTAATTAATACAGTCAATTCCTTGTTTTGTGTTCATGCAAATGAATGTAATATTAATTGCTTAAATTATTTTTTAACAATGGTAGTGCTAGGCAGTTGAGTTGTAGTTGATTGGGTCGTCGCTACAGAATACTGTCGACGAGAATACCGACCTGAAGTAATGGTACACTTACTTGGAATCTTTGAAGTATCATAAACCCCATGGTATTTTAATTGCTCCGCCTGATCACTATTCCTTCGATACATCGATTTTGCAGAAATCGATGGTGGTCACTCATTGCGATGAGTTGTTGGATTAGAAGGTAATGTATTTTGGGAATTACTAATTGGGCTATAATTATAACTAAATAAACGGAAAGAGTGAATGTGAACAATTTATTGTATTGCTCAATCTAAGGTGACTATTTACTAAAGCGAATACTGTTGATGGACATATTAAAACAGTCTGTCCAAATCGTCATTCATGAAATAATTCGGTTGTAGTAACATTGATTAAGACAGGCCTTCCATACAAAAGCAGAACATTCGTTGAAATCTGCTACTTTTTAGTTTTAGGTTATGTGTCACACATGGCACATGGCAGATGATATTCCCTGCGTTTTTAAAGATTTTCACCAGCTGTTACTTGAAACCAAAAGTTTCAATACAAATGTACTTTGTCACAACGCTAGCTGTATTTCCCATAACGGGTTTTGAAGACGTGAGATCTTGCTTATTTATTTTAGAATGTAACACAATAGTGGAGCCATACCTTAACAATAAACATCCGTTACATGTACGTGTATTGGCCCACATTTTATTCCCATTCATTTCCAACTCTCCGTAATCTTTATGTCTCAACATTTTAGATAAGAAAGGTGATAGAAAGAAATTTTCACTTTCCAAGTTACGATCAGACACGCACTACCCACGTACCAATAAAACCTCTGTACATGGAACTTTCGATTGTATTTTTTATGGAGTGTTTGAACTATTATAAAATATAACTTTTTGAAGTCATTCAGTCATTTTTTTTTATAGAAGAAGGTCCCAAACGAGCAAGCGGTTCCCCTTATATTAAGTGACCATTAACTATCTGCAACAAGCTAATAAGTTGCTAATGCCTACCTTTAATGAACAGAGGGGGAAAAAGAAAAAATGATATTTGTTTTTATTATTTATCTTCTGCCCCGTCAAATCATCATCCCCTTTCCATCTGCTTATTATAAATGAATGGAAAGGGGAAGAGGAGTGAAATTAGTCGTCCAGTACTTCATTCATCAGACGAAAGAATACTTCTACTTCACGACTGTCTTCTGTTAAATTTAGAATTAGGAATTCTATTATCGTATGCTAAATACTTCTTCTAGTCTCAAATAAGACTGGGAATAAGTCCTCTCCTACCACAACTTGTGATTTTTTGTAAAACGTTACATTAATTTGTTTCGTATGAAAATCACATCAAAGACCCGTAGCCAAATACCTAAGTATTGTAGCCAAGTTACTTCCTTCGTGTATCTATACGAATATTATAAGGAGGTCTAATTTGATTGTTTGTTTGTTTGCATTGAATAGGCTCCGAAAAACGGTCAAGGAAGACATCGTGAGGAAACCGACATGTCTTAGAACCGCTGATTCGAAGACATGTGACATCCACCAACCCGCACTGGGCCAGCGTGGTGGATTACGGCTCAATCCCTCTCTCAGAGAGGAGGCCTGTGTCCCTGCAGTGGGAAACATTGTAAAAAATGGCCCAAATAAAAAAAGGCTCCGAAACTACTGAACTGATTTGAAAAATTCTGTTGGGAAGCTAAACTATTCCCGACTGACAAAGGCTTTATTATATTTTCAAAAATATAAGGCATAAACAAATTACTTTACTTTGAATTTTGGTTATTATGTGTAATTTCGTCCAATTTAAAAGTTTTTTTGTGCTACCCGTGCGAAGCCGGGGCGAATCACTAGTCGTTAATAAATCTACAATCTACATCAGCGAAATTGCGTTCCCAACCACTTCAAAACGTTGGATATTCAGTTCCGGTCAGTTTAACGTTTTCTTTCCTTAGAAACAGGTATGAGTCTAGTCTAGCCTAGAACTAGTTGAGTCGTTAGTATAATGTCCATATATGTTAGTCTTGTTATAATTTATAGCTTGAGATATCGCGAGATATTAAATGAATTTTATGAGACGTTAAATTGATAAATATATATTTTCAAGTTCGCTCACTTTACGAATGGTGTTTATCTACTATAACATTATTTTTATTAATTATATCTACTCTATCTTTTTTTTTGTATCGGGGGGGAAATCTTCTAAAGATATCCTGTCCTCTGGGGGAAAGACAGAATTATGTGGGATTTGACCCACTAAAACCCCCTCGGTGATCACCTTCGGGTGCAAGAACAGGGGCTCCGGGATCTCCAGCGGAACGCACCGGTGCCCCTCTGCACTATGCCTTAGCACCACCCCGGGAACTAATTTCCTTAAATGCTACATTTTTTACGGCAACTATAGGACCACGCTAAGTTGCCGTCGTCCCGGGCTCCTTTGTTACGTGTTCAGGACCCCCACCCTGATCACGTGAGGAACCCGAGGAAACCCATGCTGTCGTCGTCGACCTAGACATCGGTAGCCCTATTTTATGCCGGGACTACTGGGCAGCAGGGCCGCGGCGCCTACTGTTAGTGCCACCGCTTCGCCGACTCCGACCGGGAATCGCCCTCTCCCGCTCCCGTTCTGCGTTCTCCTTCTGGACCATCACGGTTTCGCAGAAGGAGATTAACGCCGTCCACTGTGATTTCCCTGCCAGCGCAGCAGCTACTACTGCTGGCAGGGTGAGGTCCTGCCCAATCATCTGGACCAGGGCCCGCCGCTCGGACTCCCACGCTGGGCATACAGCGAGCGTGTGCTGCGCGGAATCCCTGTCCCCGCCACAATGATGGCATTGCGTCGTCGGTTCGCGTCCTATCCTATTCAGGTACTCTGCGAAGCAGCCGTGTCCAGTGAGTACCTGCGTCAGTCTAAACGTGACGTGCGTGTCCCCCTGTGAGCAAAGGCTTCGAAGCTTGGCTCAAAAGCGCCGACGATGCGCTGGCGCAAATTTCGCGGGTCTCGAAGCCGCTCGCGCCATACCTCCAGTGCACGCCTGCGCTCCTGCCTGCGCACCTCTCCCAATATCTAGTCTATCTGCCACGGCGAAGTTTTCTGGTGTTGCCAGTTGATGAAAACAGTGCAGATTATCTTAAAAATAATAGCCGCTGCGTTTATATTGATTAGTTGTATATATGTTAATACTTTAATAAGTAGACGTGAAAACCAAACGATGCCGAATCAGGTTGCCAGTCTTAAATGTTTTTGCTTGTCACGTTTATTCAATAACAAAAATCTTAATCGGATTAAAGTTTATATATGTTATTTAAAAATCGATTTCTCAATAACACAAGTGGATTTTTAACAAATTGGTGTCAGTCATTAACATTCTAAGACGACGCCCGTTCGTTTGTAACCGTTATCTGTAATCTATTTAGAGAAGCGGTGAAGTTAGTTAAAAAACGTCAGTTCTCGAACCGGAAACTCACGTTTGCCACCAACTGTAGTCATTGTTAGGTGCGAGGCAAAGGTAACATGATTGTAGAGCCATAAACAAAAGTTGTTCTACTGATTAAGCATAATTTAATTAAATTATCTTTTTAATTGCTTTTACTTCCATTCTCTTAAATTCTAATTCTGTGCTGTATTTTTTTCTTATTATTCTAAAGTATTTTTATCTTCTCTTAATTATTTGCAGAGTACACATTTTTGGTGTACGTGAAAGTGAAAATAGTTCCATTCGAACAATTATTTAGAAAAAAACTTCACTACGGTCAACATATAGATTGCAAGGATGATATAAAAAGATAGTTGAACAATCATTTGACAGATGGATCAGTATGGTGACTTCATTCACTTTTTTGTTCTTAACTAATTGCTCATGCGCACCAAAATCACAGGAAGCTTCTGAGGCAACGTCAAGGATATGCTCATCTATACTAATATAATAAAGGTGAAGTAATTGTTTGTTTAAACGCGTTAATCTCAGGAACTACCAAGTGGATTTCAAAGATTGTTTTTGCATTTGATAGTTCAATTATTAAGGAGGGTTATTGGCTATTTGACATCACGCTATTACCCTTAGAAGCCGCTGGGCAGAGCTTAGTATATCGATGTTCCAAATCTACATGAGCCCAGTCTGGGAATCGATCCTCGTAAAATATAAACAATATCAAAACACTCATAAATAATACCGACGTTAAAAAACGATCATAATTTTGAAGCAAATACCTTGCGGGAAAAGATACAAGAGACAAAATCCTATTGTTGTACACATGTAATACAAAGTGTCCAAAAAACATCAACCTCGTTAGCCCAACAACTCCGACATGAACTCCAGCGCCAACACAATCTCGTAGGGCTGGCAACGCTTTTAAAATGTTTTTTAAAACTCCTTGCAAAATAAATAATACTTATTTCTAACTAACCAAAGTTTTTTTAAATAGATCGCAATGAAGAGGAGTTACTTAATTCAACTTTTTTCAGCCGACATTCGCCTGCTGCTGGACGTAGCCCCAGTCTATCGCCACAAAGATCTAACTTCTGTCGTCTTCATCCAGTGGGAAACGTTGACCAGATCATCGGTCTATCGTGTGATTTGCACGTGGCCTGTTCGCCTTTCCCCCCTCACGTGGGGTCGGCACAGTATGATTATTTTCCTTACTGTATTGGTTTTGTCTAAAGTTTTTACGGCCGGCCGCTTCCCTAAAGCCAACCCTTCTCGGGAATTACATTTACATATTACATCACATTATTATCAGGATTTATTTTATTTCATTAATTTGATAGCAATCGTTATTTTATAGCGAGATCAGTGAGATTGTGTAATATGTGAAAAGCCTTATTTTATAATAAGGGTAATACTTTCACCCTAAGAAAAAGTTGTTCGAAATTCTATTCTAGCAACCCTAAGCGTCACCTCCGCGACCCATCAGTTATTTATGAAACCTAAGATAAGAGAGCCCTTTGAAGTTGCTCTATTTGTTTCTGAACGATGACCGTTATTACATATTATTGGTCAATTACGTAGTAAAACGTTGCAGCTTCCCGAAACAGATTGCGTCACGGTCGCGGCTAGGGATGTCTGTGATATATTTGCTTCGATCAAGCGTCGGCAACTGGCGGACCGATATCCGTGTCGCGCAAGGTCCAAACTTGGACCGCTAAATATAATTACACATAAATTTAAATTCCATATAACTATTATTATCTAATTTTCGTACGTTTGAAAGCCAGTAATGTTTACTCTTCTGGACCTTAATAAAACAGCAAAAGGTTATTCCAGTTGACCTCACTGAAAACTACATACAAACGGATTGTGTATTTTTAAGACTTATTTATAAGAAAAGTTTTCTGTAATGAGTTGCAGAATAAAGTTTTACGATTATTATTATTATTTATTTTACCCTTGCAGTTTTAAGTTTATTTTCAATTTTGAATCAAATGGTAGCCTAAGAATGCTAGTAATATATCTTTATTCTAAAATTCACCCAAAGAGTTTCAGTAGTTTTCTGTGATGTGCGAACCGAATGCTACTAAGGCGAATAATAACAAAATATCGATAAGTCAAACCGAATATTGCACATCACTAGTGTAGATCGCATCACAACACCTATAAAGTTACAATGTTTTTGTTCCCTTTTGTTATCGCTTTGTGTTAACAAAATATAATATTAGCTTTAAGCCACTCCACATACACACTGTTTATTTTTTGTTTTGGTTCATGGAACTATGAAAGTGTTTAAAACAGTAACACTTCTGCGACTGTCAGTGTTACAAACTAGTAGTAGGGGTTGATTTGATTCCCAATGAATACCCCTTTTCAAAATTGAAGATTATAAGCCTATAAAAAACTCAGTAAGATTTGTGACTCGTGTAAGTAAAGTAAAAAGTAAGAGTCCAGTTACGTATCATTTAAAACTCAAGTCAAAATACCCCGTTCCGGAAAGAATGTCGACAAAAAACAATAGTCGCCATTAAAGACTAAATAAATAGATGCCAGATCAAATTTTTATAATCTATTTTAAATTATTCTAATAATGAAAAAAAAAACACTTTATTATGTTCCACGTTCTTGTTTATAAATGTACTCTATGAGTTAACACATTTAAAAGATAACGACAAGTTAGTTTAACCCAAATATTAATAAGCTTGAAACAATGACACGCAGATAATTACCGTAATGAGGTGCTGACATAGTGCTCGAGGAATTTGAACGATCCTACGCTGTCTGATAATTATTTAATCTTTACTTTGAGCAATACAAGAAACTATTGAAAAAGGAAACAATAAATATAGCAACATTGTGCTAATCTGCCATCTATTGACATCTTTGAATTTCCCAACACAAAGGTTATGGGAGGACGTGGCCTCTACTGTCATTGTCCGTATTTTATTACTTGAAATAAGTAGTCTAACTAAATATTATGAGGTTTCTGTAGTCTTCAATCAAATCAATTTACTTAGGTGAACATTTTTAAACAGATTTCCCAGTAAATTTAAGAGACGTGGGATAAAGTTGAGAAAATTTACAGCGACGGAAAATAAGAAACGAATTCTTGCCAAGACGCGGGCAACATCAACCCTCCATGTTTAACCCTCTATGTCTGTCATAGCAGACGTAATTAATAAGGCCATTAATATCACCCAGGATTCCCGGTCAATCGCTTGGTCACGAGGTTGCATGCATTTGTAATTACGCTTGCTATTGTCACAAAATAATATCTAAAAACATTCTTCGTGTATCTTTAGTTGTTTATTTTTGTATATACCGTCTAATCGTGACAAACTACAAGACAATCCAACATTGTCTTACATCTATCAATGTTGATGACGCAGGTATAAATCCTAACGAATAATAAATTATTTAACAGTCAGTTGTTGCACTGAGTATACTTTCTAAGGTGTCGGAGGTTCACGTTAGAGGTCAGGACATGGTGACAGATGAATGATGTACATTTACGTGCAACATGTATTATTATACGCCACCGCGTTACATAGTACCGGAAAAAACAAATCTTCAGTTCATTTCTTTGTCCGAATAAGGTTGGCTGTCTTCAGGTAAAGTTAAGTCTCTATAAAGTCTAATATTTGTGCGCTAAGCCTTCTCGAAACATGTAAAGTGGAAGTGAAAGTTATGGACTTAAAGTTATTTATAATATGGAGTGTTAACCCTTTAAGCTCCCCCGTGTGACCTGTATAATAACTAAGTGGAACGCAATGTTTCATGTCACTCGGTATAATTATACACGCCAATAAAAAGAATAAAGTTTTTGTTTCTCTAGGGACTGAATGTACTTTGGTAACAATTGTAGATTCAAACTTGAGACGGTTTTCATATCTGAGTAAGCTCACTCACTGGCATATGTGTTCAGCACGTGGATGTTTACAGCGTCGTGGATTCCAAAAAAAAAACAATTCGCGATCGCGAACGGATTTCTGTTATCACTTTCTACGTGTTTGTATCAAGTTTTTTGTGTCCATTTTTTAAACATTGATTCTAGAGTCTTTATCATTTTGTTTTTTAGATTATTTTCTTGGAATTATGAAGCACATAAAAAGATTATTAAAAAAAAACAATGGCAGCTAATTTCACAAGCATGGAAGAACGGAACAGGGAATAGCACGAAGTATATTGTGATGTCTTACAAAACATTAAGATGGTACAGATAGACTATGGGGTTCCGACGCGATTTATTTTAAAAAAAATCTTATATGTATAGAGTTAATGTTCTACATGGTGTATGAGTTAGAAAACATTCATCCTACATGTTGAGTAAGCTCGGCATGTAACTACGTCAATTTGCGGTTTTTAGTTCATTTACTTATCGATGACGTCACAGCACTAAATATAACTCGGAATAGTGAATTAACGCCTCCGCTTGTCTTCAGGAAATGCCGCATTAGAGCCGCGATGCAGCATGGCGAGGCGCCTGCCAGTTCGTGCTAATTACTACCACAGATGTACTTTGAAGGACGCATTAATTAATAATGAAAGGGGAAGATGAATGCCGCGCGATATAAGACAGAGAAAGTTTGTCTTAAAGCTTGTGTGTGCAAATGTAATGTAAAGATTGAGAGATTGGAATAGAAAGATACGTCCTACTAAAAGTAAGAAATGTTTTATAAAGTACCAGTGATCTGCCCCGTCTTCGTTGGTACCACAAATTATGTTGATCCAATCACTACCAAACACAAGAATGTGCCAATCTGGACAATCCCTGTAAATTTCATCGAAATCGGTCCAGCCGTTTCGGAGTCTATAGGTCTATAGGGAACATACATACTTCGCTTTTTATATACTATTTTTTTTTTCATAAAAAGTGGATACTTTTTATGAAAAAAATAGGGTAAAAATTGAGGTATTAGAAGTAACATTGGATTATGTTACTTCGAATACCTCCAAGAATATGTGTACAAAGTTTCATGATGATCGGTTGAGTAGTTTTAACGTGCAAGCGTAACAAGCAAACTTACATTCACATTTATAATATTAGCAGGAATATTACGTTATCGTCTGATTGTCTTATTCACTATCTAGAAGCTACCAGCTTCATTAATCTGACGGAATCACTAACGGTAACTTGTTTAAAAAAAACAACCCAGCATTGGATTTTAAAAACTGATGGTAAGATGGATTTAAGGTTAGAATTAAACGTCTCTAAAATGTCCTTGGCGTCCAATAACACCAATAATGGTGGTTACTGTCCTATATAGATAGACCGATTGCTTCTACAGATACTCACACCGCTTGAGAAACAGCACTAAATATCCATTTATTTTTCGTTGGTATTTCATGTGAGTTTACTTGCACAATCAATCCATCAATATGCTCCCATTGCGTTCGAAAATTGAATTTCTATGAGGAACGGATGTGTCGCAAGATGATCGCTTGCAACACAGCTAATTTTCCTCTGTTGATTTAATGTCGGCTGCATCTCTCGAAGCCTACGCCGACCCATTAAACCCACTCTTTTGTATCAAACAAAATGGTTGAAATTAATAAAGCTGTACAGCTATCGGCTATAACATTAAAATTTATTAGGTCACTACTGGTTTTTTATTACATTTTTGTACCTAATGTAAACTACATTAGATTCGATAAAGTTCAGGACAACTGAAGCACACGAGACGACATTCTATAATTAGATTCATTTAAGGATACCACCAAACAAACTGCTAACTTGCAAGTACAATAATTAAATAAAAAAGATACGGGCGCCCAGTAAAATGTTCCTACATAAAATTATGTACCCCGCCTTACGCCAATAAATCATAATTACTTAATTGTTCAATTAAATATGAAAACACGGGATTAAAATTGAAATTAAATTATATTCTACCTCTAATTCATAACTGTTATCCTGCCACAGATAACTAACAAACATTACAATTCCCGCCAGTTCGTTGCATTTCCCGCCATTTTGCGTGGCAGCGTGAAAAATTGCATCTCGGACGGGCGGATGCTATCGCCAAGTCAGCCAGCTAGCTGTCTCAACTACGGCTTGGTGCTCATTATTTACAGCTAATGCGCACATTTCGCATGCAAACAACTCATGCGACGTTCTAATTGTTATTTTCAACGTGCACTAATAACTGTTACGATAATTACTGGCTGGTTACACACTGGCAGATTATAAAAGCATCGAAAGAGGATTTAATGTATAGTTTTACATGCAGTTTGTTTTTTATCTTTAAGGTTTATTTAATTATTAATTTCTTTTTGTCTTTCTTTCTTTTTTTTATCTTTTGTTTCTGTATGTCTCCTTATATAAATATATAAATAAACCTTAAAAAAGATTTTGTAATGGAACAAGTTTGCAACAGTTTAACTTCATACAATAATAATCCAATAGACGGAGTAATAAACTAAATAATACATATTCAAAATGAGAATAATAATTTGAAGATTTTTATTAAAAAATACTTTTATTCATCAACAGATCTCAGTCTCTAAGAACAGATTGAATATTATCTTTATAATCTGTGGCACGTACTGGCGATTTATTTATGTACTGCTATGGTGTTTTATCACGGCGCTCAAAGAATCTCATAAATTTCAACATCTGAATACTTTAACAAAGGTCTCCTACGTTACAGGCCTTATGATTTATTCAACTACTTTATAAAAAGGTTTGCCGTGTAAATATGCCTTTGAATGGTCACAATAGATGACGAAATGAAACGTTTATATTGTAACGTATCGTTTCCTTGAAGGAGTATATATTCCTTCAAGGAAACGATACAGTTGGCATTCATTGATTACTTAATGTTTACAAAATATTAATTGTGTTTATTGAAATTATAAATTAAAGATAAATAGACAATATATCAGATGACAATTATGTTACATTTAGACACTGTTTTATTTATTACTAGTTGTGCCCACGACTCCACCCGCGTGGAATAGTGATTTATAATTTTGTAGGCTGACCCTTTTTCGCATTAAAAAGTAGCCTTTCTCAGGATCTAAACTATATCCGTACCAATTTTAATTTATATCGGTTTAGTAGTTTAGGCGTGAAAGCGTATCCTATGTTACTTCTAATACCTCCAAGAATACCATATAGTATGTACAAAGGTTCATGATGATCGGTTGAATAGTTTTCGTTAGTAACAAACAAACTTACATTCACATTTATAATATTATAGATAGGCAGATAGTAGGGACAGTGAAATAGTAAGGATTTCAAATTAAGTAAAATCACGTAAGTTACGATTTTTTTATCGGACGATTTTGTTGTATTTTCCAATGTGTTAGCGTCTAGTATATATGTAGCCAATTTTTAATTATT
The DNA here is from genome assembly GCA_029849275.1 of Papilio elwesi. NCBI lineage: Eukaryota > Metazoa > Arthropoda > Insecta > Lepidoptera > Papilionidae > Papilio > Papilio elwesi. Next base: position 9,509,885 of record CM056702.1, read on the forward strand.
TGTAATTGATTGCTCGCCAATCTGTATTAGCTTAATGACTATTTAAGCTGTAGCAGTAGTGGGGTTATCAGCGGTCATAAGGTATAAAAAATCCACTTCGATTACACATCTGTCATAGATCGGCACGTGACAGTCAACGAAGGGAATAAACAACTTTAAACGTGTTTTTGTTGTTGTTTCCACTCAATTGAAGTCTATCAATTCAATGGTAGCCGTCATGGTCGATTTTTTACTTTTTTTAGTATTTTTTTTAGCCGAGATTTTTTGTTAAGGTTGAAGATATGTGGAGGTGTGTAGTGAATATAATAGCTCTTAAAACAAATTACACAGCACGCCCGTTGATTTGAATGAAACAAATTTGGACATGAAGTTATCATTTTAAGCCCTAACGTACTGAACAAATAAATGTAGATTAAAAAATTGTGCTCGTTTCTTTTAAATCATCATTGAAACTTTACTATTAGGAGCAGTGGTGGCTCAGCGGTTTAGGCCCCGACTTACGTACTGTAGGTTGCGTGTTCGAACCCAGGCAGGCGTTTACTTTGTGTAATTCATTTCATCACCACTGCTCAAAAACTGTGAAGGAAAACATCGTAAGGAAACCGGCATGTTCTTAGAACCATCAAATTCGAAGACATGTGACATCACCCGCACTGGGCCAGCGTGGTGGATTACGGTTCATTCCCTCTCTCGAAGAGGAAGCCTGTGTGGGGAACATTCTAGAATTTTTTTTATTATTATTATTATAGTAGGACGCCGAAATGTGAAACTATTATAGTAAACTAAGCTTAGCCACAATTCCAATTGATGATGGCTCAATTTAAAGAACTAGTTCAGTATAGTTCGATGAAGGACTCACAATAGATGCAACGTATTCACTTTTTCTCACAAAGGGCACTGATCGTGTACATTTAGAACAAATCTGTCTCGGACTAATGACGTCTAATCAAAACGTCCGTCCATTCATAAGCTACAGTGAGTTTATCTTCAGATCGTCGGCAAAGATCACAGAAGTTGTACGTACATATACTATGGTATTTAAGTGTGTTAATTCGCGTTTGTCGGTTTGTTTGTAGTTGCTTTTTGTAAGATATTGTACTGCTAAAAAGGCTGTCCACTACTACAGTCTTAAAATTTCGCACCTCGATATTATCGCACATAGCTGGATGGATTGAAACAAAAGGCCTGCGAAGATTTCTTACATTTTCTTACTTCCTTTTCAAGTCTTTTGAATTGAATATTATTTTGTTTTGTTAAGGAAAAGTTTGGACAAGCGTTTGCTTAGCGACAGGCACGACCCCTGTCGCCGAAACATTACGATTCGTACAGTTCCGTATTATCTTTTCTGGATTTAAAGTGAGTTGTAAAGTTTTACACTTGTCACATTATCTAATTGGAACCGTACTCAACATACTTTCGACTCTATTAATGACCACGTCTGTTCGAGGGGATAGTGTTTGTGTATTCAAGCCGTCAATTGTTTATGGCGTAAACACCACATGTTGCCCAATTCTCACGCTCCAACACGCTAGCTCTTAATGCTTTTTCAATCTTATACGCTACGGTTCGTACTTGACACACTTTTAATTAAATATACGTTTAATTTCTGACTAGTGACGGTAACGTAGCGAAAGTAAAGTACTGTCGTAAGTAACTTGTTTAACCACGTTTTTAATCCCTTTTACCACTACAGATAAATGTATGTAAGCTTCATGAGTATCCGACTTTTAACATGCAGACTCCAAAATGTATCTAAAAAAATCGATCTCGTCTTAAATATGAATTTTAGTATTTATTTTATTCACGATGAAAAATCAGAGCGAGACCAATCAGATCTCAGTATATGTATTTCTTAAGATTGTGGCGCCCCCTGGAACCACCGCAAATTGGCGGCAAAGACGCATAAAAATGATTGTTTGCTGTTTTAAAATAAAACTTTAAATTCTAAACGCTTTCGATGAAATAATAAGAATAAATAAGAGAATTGGACAATGACATGTGACGCTCTGGTAATTTAATTGTGTCTAAGAATCCAACTTAAACTTAACATCACTGTTTAAAGTTAAAAAGTTGTTCCTTTAAAATTACTATTGAAATAATCTAACTATACAAAGTCAGTAGCATCGATAATTAATTGTATTAAATATATTCCAATGTTGTTAACATACGAACAGCCTCGTTAAAAATTGTAAGCATTTTGTTTCTTACAATAATCATTAATGAGTATTCAAAGGCGTAATAACGCGGACCCCTATTGGGAGAAGCTGGTATCCTTAAAACATATCTATTTTGAAATAATTATGTTCAGATCAACTTTCTAATATTTTTAATATTTTTGTATTAACCTTGGTAAACGATTACTTTCACAAAATCGTCCGAACCCGCCTTGTCACGGGTAGGAACTAAATCCAAAACAGTTACCAATTAAGCTAAAATAATTAAAGTATCAGGTAGCCATTAATTTTCAACGCTTTGCGGTGATTTCATAGCGTGCATATTTATACCTCTGGGATCCCAGTCACATTCCCAGGGAAGCTTTGGAGTGGATCCCATGAGGGACAAGAAAACGTGGCAGTCCTAAGCAAACGTGGCGGCGATTAGTGGTGACGGACATGTATGCATCCGGGTGGGTATGGACCGAAATTAAACGCGCAACCCAGGACAGAGCAAGATGGCGGCGCACTGTCGACGCCTTTTGCCCTACCAGCAAGGAATTAGGATTATGAGGGAGTAATAATAAAACATAAGGACTTCATGTATTGTATAACTTCAAGTCAGTAAGTTTACAAATCTCGCTTAGAAATAATAATAAATCAGCCTTTTTCTGGAATGTTTCCCACTGCAGGGACACAGGCCGCTTCTCCGAGAGAGGGAATGAGCCGTAATCCACCACGCTGGTGCAGCGCGGGTTGGTGGATGTCACATGTCTTCGAATTTGGTGGTTCTAAGAACATACCGGTTTCCTCACGATGTTTTCCTTCACCGTTTTTGAGCAGTGGTGATGAAATGAATTACACAAAGTAAAGCGCCTGCCTGCCTACAGTACGTATAAGTCGGGGCCTATACCGCTGAACCACCACTGCTCAGTACTACACAACAACTAGATCACTCTTTTGGCATATTTGGAACAGTTAATTAGTTGAACACTCCACAGTTTTGTATTAAGTACAAATAAGCAGAGCAGTGAACAAATTTATGTGATTTAGTTGCATGGGAAAATGATTCAGTCAGATATTGCGCCGGCTTTGAAACACGATTAAAGCGCTTCTAGTTAGTTAAGTGTATACGGTTTATTGCCGACAATTATGGTATATGTGAAGCCTCCGATTTACGTTTATTGCGCCTGAGTAGTAACTGTAATGTTCAGATATAAATAGGAACTATTAAGACCTAAATTTCATCAAAGTGGTAGAGCCAATAACATCAGTTGCACGAATGGGCCGGTTCGACCAATGAAATACCATGACTTCACCGAAGATAGGCGTTAAGTAGAAGTATTCTGCGTTTCGTCTGATGAGTAAGGTGCCGGAGATCCAATTCTACTTCTTGTCCCCGTTGTAATAAATGAATGGAAAGGGAACGATGATTTGACGGTGAAGGGAATAAATACAAAAAGAAAATATCCGCTTTTTTCTTTCAATTTTAACTCATTAGCTAGCCTCTCGGTAGCGGACGCTAGATATCGGGTGGACAGTATGCTCGGTTGTCACTTTCTATAACAGACCCCTTATGCCTTGACAGGTTATATTCTAGGTAGAGTGCGCAGGAATGACAAGGGCTACTTCCAAAAGATTATTGTCACCCTGGATAAGTGTCTTGCGAGTGTGGGCTGTCTTGAGGTAGGCATTTAGCTATGATACGTCGTACAATCCTTGGGGTTTATTCCTGAATCTTTTGACTTCAATGATCACCCGGCCTGCCTATTGCCATTTTGGAAATTTAATATTCGTTTTTAAAAGAAAACTTCCTTTATCTGAGATCTGTACACATAACTAGAAACTTATAAATCTTTTGTTAAAACTAGTTCCCTATTTTAAAACCATTTCACAAGTAATAAATGACAAGTAGTTAAAGCGGGGGCACGTGAATAGATATTAAGTCGTATTTATTAAGACATCTCCAATGCGAGGAATGTGGGATCTGCCCACTAGTGATGTATGGCGCTTAGTGATGGCGGAGGCGGGAATGTGCGTGGAAGTCACACAATCGTGTCTAGGGATGCACTATTTTATTATTAAAAAAACGTATTAATTGCTGTGAAATTATCGATATCTACAATTGGGTAGTATATTTTGTCCTTGGATCTACTAATGAGATTTAAATAATTATGTTCCGGGAGAGCATTGCATGGTGGAAAAGGGACTAATCCCATCTTTGTGATGACGTCCTCTAATGAGTAGAGGACGTCTTTTGACTAATAATGAAGATGGTTATTCAGATAATAGGCTTGAGCAGTATTTAAGAAAAAAAAGTTCGTTAATTACTTTGTAGATTTTACATAATTCTATACAATACGAGCTGTGCCCCGCGGTTTCACCTACCGTGCAATTTAATGTAACCGACGATTTTATAACCTATACAGCTCCGAGGCCAACTTACATTAAATTTTCATCCACTACTTTAGACCTTTAGATGAGATTTAGAAAAATCCTTTCCTAGTGCACGCCTACGTAATAAAAGTCAGGCTTTTGTATATCCGTTTAAATATTGCAAAATAAAACCAAACAATGCAACATTATTTTCTTAGCGATACAATATGCGTGGGTATTGCTTGCACTTGAAATGATTGAGACGTCTCGCCATGACGCGGTGCGCTGACGCGGACGCCTTCTGGTAAATGGACAGTGTTACTGAACGTAACTGTTCATGATCACTTTACATATATACAACTATAACTGCTGCTAACATTTACAAAGTCTATGTATATGTCTATGTAAATTCACTCATTAAAATACTGGCCGATTAATACGTGATATCACGAATTTAAGAAAAAGTTAGTGACAATTATAATGTCTACAATACTAAGATATTTAGAACAATATTTTTATTGTTTTTTTTGTTCAAAACACCGAATAATTTGATGCCTTAAGATCTGTTTTGATTTTTTTAAAAAAACGTAATAAATTTTCAAACAAAAAAACAAAATAAATAATTTATAACATTTTCTAATAAGTTTTGAACTGTGTAAAGAAAATTAATTTTATAAACAATATTTCACGTTAAAATAATGTTAAAAAGATATCGCAAATCGTGTTTTCTAACAAACGTCAGTTGCCATAGCGACGCGTACAATGCTCAATTTTACTGCCAACTTGTTACGAGCCCCGTAATTAGTAATTTACTCACTTATCAATACAGCTTTGTTATGCAAATATACACCTTAGCTCCTAAACTATACCGTCGATGCAAGGTGTGAAGTATTTTTTGCAAATCTGTTAAGATAGGCAAATTGTGTTCAAGTCGAGAGTAAGCAAATTTCAACCTTATTTTCTAACACATCGATGTCAATTTCAGTGTTCAGTGGTTAATAAAGTCCGAGACTGGCGCCATGTTAAAGAAGTTTGTTGCACTTAGGGCTTTGAATTTATTTTTGTATAATTACATAAATCCCGATGTTCGTACAACAATTGTTTCAAGAACCATTACAATGACTTCCGTTGGAACAATTGCGTATTCAAACAAAACAGAATTAAATAGATTTCATAATTTTATTGTGACAATAAAGACAAAAGGTATAAGGAATAGCGAATTAGCGGATGTTAAGCCACTAATTATTTTATTAGCCTGTCCCAAGTTACAATGCTAAGCATAGACCTAAGTTAACACTTAAGTTAACTTAAGCGGTTCAATATATATATATATATATATTTTATATGAGTTGGTGGCAAACGAGCAAGCGGATCACCTGATGTTAAGTGAACGCTGCCCATAGACATCCGCAACAGGCAAATGTGTTGCAGATGCGTTGCATACCTTTAATTAAGGGCATAGACAGGAAAAAGGATATATCCTTTTCCCCATAAGCCCCCTCCCCGTGCAATCCTCTTCCTTTTCCCATCCCATCCTTATATGGAAAGGGTGGAAAGGGGAAGAGGATTGAAATTAGGCCTCCGGCACCTCACTCATTAGACGAAACGTAGAGTACTTCTACTTTACGCCTGTTTTCTGCGAGGTCGTGGTATTCTACTGGTCGACCCGGCCAATTCGTGCAACAGATGTTGTTGTTGCGGGCTCTACCACTGTAAAAAAAAATATCTGGAATATGTTCATTTATCTAGACATTTCATTCTGAAGTGCTTAACTTAGACGTTGATTAGAGTAATCGAGTCGGTGATGTCTAAGCGAATAAAGTTTGCATTACGAACTGAAGCCGCAGAAAACGTGCATGGTTGATAGAACCATCTAGCTAATATATTTCGTAGGAAATGTAAACTTTAATGTTTTGTAACACGAGACGGTTCACAATTAAGGGTTGCATTTCTCTAATAAAATAACACGTCCACAACGTTTAGAGATAGTTGCGATATCGACTCTAGATATGGTTAATAATTCAATTAGATTATCGCCTTGTATCTGAAAGGGTTGTCTAATTTTTATTCGAATAACACTCGAGTCAAGTAGAAAATCTCAAATCTCATCAATCAAAAGTCGATGATGCTCTGGAAACTCAAATAACAGTTCATCGAACATTTAACAGCTAGCTAATTTAGCTTCTTTTAGCTAATAATTAGTTTGTTAAACGACAAAACATATTTTTGAAATTCGAAAGCGTCAAACGAGCAAAAAACAAACCAGTCGCTAATCTTGCTTGCATTTTGCCGACTACGATTGTAAATAATTTATAAGAATCCAACCTGAAACCATCAGTCAGTAACTAACCTGAGCCACTGAGTTTATTAATTAATATAATTTATATCATACCTATTAAGTTATATTGAAAATAATTAAGATATATGGTAACAACTTAGTATTAATTTCTCGCCATAAACAAGAATCACATTTGTACGTAGTAACTTATTCCGTAGCCGCCTTTTGTTTGTTTAAACTTCCCGCATACCTTCACGGCTGTCTCTATACTGAAATAAATATTTCCGAGCGTGTAATATATTTTATACCAACACGGTGCAGTCGAGCATTCCTTTATAATGGTTGGAAGAGAACGAATTTTATTTATTTATAAATTAAACATCAAAGTTTATTTAATTATTAACAAAAGATGAAGACAGGAATGAGGGATTTGCGTTCGGATTACAAAAGATATTTTTCTGTGACCTGTTGAACTGCAGACGCAAACAAATTGCCATAAAACAATATTAATACGTAATTATTCACGCTCGTAATGTACAGGGGTACGCAGAAAGAGAAAGGGGCTCATAAATTTATTGTTATTAAGTTTAGTTCTTACAATTTGATTTATAATGGTTAGAATATTTACAAACACAGATAACATCTGAATTTAATGGCGGAGTATCCCAGCCACTGTCTTCGGTCTTCTAGAAGTGATTTGAGACGTATCATCTATTAAAGTAATTATATATATATATATATATATATATATATATATATATATATATATATATATATATATATATATATATATATATATATATATATGAAATGAATAAGCCGATGGAGTCAGACCGGTGATGTCTCAAGCCAGTCGCAGTAGCCGACAGGCCCAGCTGCGCAAACTATCACCTACCTTTACATGAGGATGTTTGTATTGGTACCAGGGACGTACTTACACCGTTTTAAATTTTAAACGAGTATTTAAGCTATTAATGATAATTTCAGTAACATATGAGAAGTAGGACTAGCCCTAGGACGCCTGGTAATATAAATCCTGCCAATGTGACGTCAATAGCAAACGGAGATGCAGATTTCCAATATTAAAATAGCACGAATAATATTTTTCGAAATTAACGAATATGAGTTCGAGAGTCGTACACAATACATATATTAAAAAAAAGCTATAATCTACCTTTATTAATTAATAAAAATAATAATGATAGCAAGTATTTTTGTAGAAGTAATATAAAAGTAAGAAATATTTAATATAATATTTCTTTCTTTTGTATATTGCTTTAATCTGAGATGACATCTGATGAGATCAGGCCTGGCAACTTATTAGTTCAGAATAAGTAGAATATGGGTAGTAGATAGCTTTATTTCTGTATAATTTTTGACGTGAAAACGTCTTTAGTCGCGTTGGACGTTTTTTGGTAGCGGAAAATCTTATAGGTTCACGCGTCAGCTTATTTGAATTCGGAACAGTTCCGACGAACTGTTTTCCATTTATTTTCCATGTATTCAATTTTGAATTTTATTGTTAAGGAACTAGGGTTTATTTTTGTTAATTATTTATCTATTATAATAATATTGTCGCGTCACCCCACCTATTTTGAGTTTTCACTTCTGTCAGCAGTCCTTATGATTGCCCGTGCTTTTTTTCTTGATTTACAAATTGAGGCGAAAGTACAGTGGAGCCTCTGGATTCGGATCGACTGTTCTTAGAACTGTATTCATGAATGGGTAGATTAAATAAAATATGTAGTAGGTAGATATAAAAAACTGTTTACTGAACTTTAAGTGAAGTTAAGTGAAATAAATAACTTCTGAATGTACGGTATTGTCATAGAACAAGTCTCTAGATAACCCAAAGAAATTAGATAATGTAATGGTTAAAGTTATCGCTTAACCCGAATTCTGTCGACGCTATCTGTTTCCGGAGCGTGGTTTTTTTGTGAAAGCTCGACAATTGTGTGTCTAATCAGTCACCGTTTTCATTATATACGTGTTAATGTACTGCCGGTGTCACAATGCACCGTTAAGGTACGGCTTATGTCATTTTTGGATACAATAGAATAAGGTGTAGATTGTAAAACGTTCACAGGCACTTACACATTAATAATGTAGCTTCACTTTACAGACATGGGTTACTTATAAGATTTTTTTTTCAGAAACAAAAACTAGTTAGTATGGTTAAATTTTAATGTCAAAACAACTCTTGATATAATATCCATTATTAGAACCTTATCCTATACTGTTTACTTTAATTTCTAGCTTAGTTAAATAGCAAGAAAAATATAAATATAATATTATGAAAGTCCGCTCCTGCACTAAGCATACGACAGTGGGGGGCAAATAAGACGCGCATTTGGATGATAAACGTGAAGCAATTAAGACATGTTGCAGGGATGCAACAGACGCTCTGACATCTTGATTTGTGCCAGTGGCCCATTTAGCAAGTCACAAAGAAAGTCGCCGGCTGCTAATACAAAAGGACCGATTAGACTGCAAGAGATCGTCGGAGCGCTCCGGCTTACTCATTAGACATTGATGTAGATCCAACAGGATTTCGTTTCTTGAAAATCCGTTCATTACAATTTACGAGAAACTAAGTAACACAATCGAAATTTGTGAGTAATAAAATTTAATTAAAGCAAGATTACACTAATCTGTCGTATAATAAATAAGCTATCGTTTGTGTAAAGACACAAACAGCTTATATTATTAATGTAATAGTACTGATACGAAATCTGATAAACCAAAACACTGATCAGCTTTTTATTTTTAAATCTGCAGATAGTCATTTGTCAGAAAATAACGTAAGTTCACATACAGATGAAATGGCGTGTCCAATAATGACGAGTAGAATAGGCTCAGGTTGTTAATAAATAAAATGGCATACCATACACGAAATCTTGTGATAATAAAAGCAGAAACAAAACAAAGTAATATATTACAAGATTTGAAAATGCATTTGTTCAGACAGATAAGTGCTATTCATAACCTAACACTTATTTAAAAGCAATAAACGCAGTTAACGATATTTAGAGAAGCGTCCATAAAACGCGGCAATAAAAAACCGCATTTCCGTGGTTCATTTAACTGAATGTTTAAAATAACCAAACACGTAAATTAAAAAAGGTTTGCTAAGAAACAAATTTATCTATTTACTTTCAAGCTTAAAAAGATTAAGACAAAACATAACCTATAATTTTGTTAAACTTTATAATACCTTTTAACAAGACTTCATAAGTCTTTTGCGCCAAAATTATTATGACACAGATAAAAAAAGTATTTTTATGTCAAAGAGTAAAAATAGAAGCACAGATAATATCAGTGTTTAACTTATTTTCAAATTATCGAAACATACAGTAGCTGTATTAACTGCAAAACGATTTAAAAATAAACAATTACCTTTGGTCACTCCACATCTTAGTTATAAAGTTGCATTATTGACTATGTTATGAGGAATTTTAAGGCATATTAGCTTTTAATGCGTCGTAAAAGATCGTTATAACAGTATCAGAGACGAATTGAATTCGAATTAAGATGCGCATTTGAATAATATTGAAATAAATAATGCTAATGTTGTTACATGTCGTGAATTATTTAACGTATTCTGCCTCGTTTAGAATGCGAATGAGTCACCTTTATTGAAGATTGAAAAATGCGTTTTAAGGTTTCAAGATTTTTTCTTTTTTTGTACAAAGATTTGCAGAATCTATGAAATGTGTATTGTGATATATCGCATATGAGACATGAGTGTTTATTTCAAATGGTCTGTTAAAGCATTAACAAAATTAATTGCATTGCCAAAGTAATATAAGTTATATAATATATCAGTTAATTATTTGATAATCTACCAAAAAATATGCTATTTGTTACAACGTATAACACATGTTATTTAAGAAATAACTGGTTAATCCCACCAACAAATAACATGTTCATTTGTAACTTGCATCATACGTGAATTACATAAAACATATAAGAATACGTGACAATAGACCGAATTGTTTGCGGGCAGGTATACCGTTCTATTGTGTGTATAAATAGCATATTAAAATTGTTCCCCATGTCAACTCTACGTAACTGAAGTTTCGAGTTCCTAAACGCGTTGACATCGTAACCCAGACTATCGCATACCCCACTGAATACCCGACACTGCATTATTAGCAGAGTGAATTAACACTAATTGGGTAATTTAGGGCTGTTCTTACATTACCCGTATATATTTCCTGTCCATACAAATGTCAAAGAATAAGTCTAGCATATTTGATAGTTTTTTACCTATTTTGTTTTGAAATTTATGGAAGAACGGAAAAATTTAACTTTAAAACACAAACTAGTGATCCTACGACCAATAAATTATTTGAAACCACCGAAGTGACTTTTTATTTTTAATGGCTACACTAAAATGTAACCTCAACTTCTATGTTTCTTAACTTTCCTTAATAACGTTTTTTTTGTTGTTCTAAAGAAGGGAAGTATGGATGTAGAAGCGAGAGAGGTGTCCAAGAATGGCGCCAAATGGAATTCAATAATCTGCCTACGCCTCTGGGTTGGGGGTGAGAGCGTATATTTATTTATTTTATTTATTTGTTCGTCACAACCTAACTCAATATTATTTACTTATCTTCCGTAAAGATTTAATCAAGTCTGTTTGTATCATTTTCCGCGACATATCGCATAGACAGAAATACGTAAGTTGAATACTTATGTACACACTTAGTTAAGCTAACAAACTTATAGACGATTTATTAAAACTAAAAGCATTTTATATTCGAAATCCATTTAAAATAAAAAAATGAACTAACAAATATCGAATATCAGAGGCACAGCGACTTCAACCGGCTCCATTCAACACTGTTATAAATAATTGGTGCGGACAGGAGTCACATGTGCCGTCCATTCCACAAATAACCGTATTTGCTGCTTGAATGGAGTCGGCCCGACCGCAGAAATTAACACCGGTCTTATTTATAATTGAGTCTTCGTCGACGAATTTGTGATTCAGCAAGATATAGCAGCTATTTCTATGCTGGGAACAACGGGCGTTCACTTGGTCCCAAATGAACTACATTTAACATTGCAGTTCAGTTCGACTTTTTCATTTTTAGACTGTAGAACTTGCAACAACATTTGTTGCACGAATGGGGTGGCAGTGACCTAACATAAAATAGGCTTGAAGTAGTATTCTGCAATTCGTCTGATAAATGTGGTGCTGGAGTCCTGAACCTAGTTTTTTCCTCTGTCTATCTTTTTGTTTATCTCATCTTCTGCCCAATAAAGGTAGGCAACGTATCTGCAACTCATTCCCTGGTTGCCTATGGGTAATGGTAATTTAATATCGGGTAAATCACTGGCTCGTTTGCCACCTTTTGATGTGAAAATAAGACAAAGGTATATTCTTCATTCTATGAGAGTGTATCTTTTTTTATGTTTCCCTAGTGTCTAAAATATCTAATAGGTACTATGTTTTAAGATTGTTGCGACACGCAGTTGTGGTTATACTTTGTAAGTTAAATACATACATGGTTTAAGTTAAATTTAAGAGTAAACAGACTCGAGTAAGGATCACGAATATCGTTGTAACACAGCATCCATTTCCCATGCTACTTAATTTTCAAGTGGTCCGTTTATTTACACTGTTTACAACTACGGACGGCTAAACTGGTAAAGTGTACTTTGATTGAAAAAGTATTTTTTTAAACACTTTACGTTGCGCGTGTTTCTATAAGTGCCTGAACAGGTGAACAAATTTATTACCATTCTAAACTAGGTTTGTTTACTATGAGGTATCGATCCATTCGCCACTAGATGGCGTAGCGATCTATTCAATTTTGAAAGGTGATTTTTTTATGGAAGGTGAAAAAAGAGGAAGCTGGTTGACTGATAGTGACCTCTACCCATAGACATCTGCAACGAGGTAATAATTGGCTGCCTTTTAGGATGAAGACGAGTAAAAGGCTATTTATTTTTCTATCAAGACCCTCCCCGTCAAATCCCCCTCCCCTTTCCATCCTATCCTTATTAGGAAAGGGTGGGAAAGGGAAGAGAAGTAAATTTCTTTGCCACCTTACTCATCAGACGAAACGCAGTTTACTTCCACATCACGCCTGTCACCTGTGAGGCTCCGATCCATTCAGGCATTAGATGTTTTTGGTTCTACCACTGTTGCGATTGCATTTTTTTTACGCATATACGTAAAGTACTGCTGCCCCATTTGGTAAGGCCCAGCCAAATACCAATTAACATATTTATAATTAGTAGATAGCCGATCTAATTATGTTAGTTGGTGATCGTAGCACGAGTATAGTGAAACTATTGACAGATGGGTGTTGTCCAAGCTTTCGGTATTTTATATATTTGGGCAACAGAAATGATTGCATCTATACGAATCCCAAAGAACGTAAAGGTGTTTCAAGCATTTTAAATTGGCTAAGGTCATCCAGCATGCAGTATTTTGCAAGCCGATTGGCTCACACAGAAAGTTAGACAACTTTAGGAAATAGAGATGAGATGTAGCTTTAAGACCCATCATTAAACAGTGGTAGAGTAACAATATTTGTTGCGCGAATAGGCCGGCTCGACCGGTGCAATACCTCGACCTCACAAAAGACAGGCGTGAAGTAAAAGTACTCTGCGTTTCATGTGATGAGTGACGTGCAGGAGGCCTTATTTCAGTCATCATCCCTTTCTCACCCTTTCCTCATAAGGGTAAGATGGGAACAGGAAGAGGATTGGACGGAGAGGGAGTTAACGGGAAAAAGGAAATAACCTGTCTATGTCCTCCTCCGTCCATTAAAAGCAGGCGACTCATTCGCAACACATTTGCTCGTTGCGGATGTCTATGGGTAGCGCTCACTTAACATCAGGTTATCCGCTTGCTCATTGCATTGGCAATGTACCATCGTAAATTATAAAATCCAGTTTAAAAGACCTTTATTATTGTCAAAAATTGCTTAATATAAGTTTAGTGCTTTGCTCGTTTGTGTGTTCTATGACAAAAATAATTATTTTTTCCGCCATCGAACGTTCAACTTGCGAGGCTTTGTTTTTAATACGAGGCTAAAGAATTGAAACAATTCAACGGTGTCAGTTTCATAGAGCCATTGTTATGTGAGAACTGTTTTTTTTTATAAATTCCAATGTTTAAAACACGTAACGGTACTAGTTGATGCTTTCCAATCCAGTCTAATTTGTCAGTCAAACATTAAATTGGCTTCATTTTTTTATTCAATTTTATTATTTAATCTTTCTCAAATAATCATTAGGAAGCACAAATACCTAATTGGGCGAATGCTATCATTGGATAAGAGAGTTTGGATTTTATATGCGTATTCGTATGTGATATCTACTTGTGCATTACGTGAGATTAGAATCCGATGACGTCATAGCAGGGTGCTTGTACAATGCACAAAAAGTTTACCTTATAATTAGTCCGAGACTAATGAAAATAGTATATTTCGATATGTGGAGAGTGCTTTTAAAGCTGATGTTATGAAGTGTGTAAGTGCCGTAAATTCACTCCTTAAAGAACCTTTTACATGTACAGTATAACAAAAAGCCTTTTCTCCGAGGACAGGAAGTAACAGTAACAGTTTATTACTTAGCAAATTAAATTTCCTGTTATTCATTGTACGTAAACGTAAAACAATGTTAGCATTGGCCAACATTCAATCGATCAGGGCAATTTGATTGCGAAACAATCACTTGCCCAATCGGCATTACAATTTCCTTCGAACTAACTCAACGGTTCCGCACTTTATAGGCAACAAACTGAACTATAAAAATATTACAACTTCCTCCCACGCCATCGTAAACAGGTATAAGTTGTGAATGGCTGTGTTTTACGTAAACTATTCACGTGTTTCTTATTTTTATGGAGTAAGCAGGCGAACAAACAAAACTATTACTTAAGACACGTGTTTGGTATCAACAGTAAAGGAGACTTGTATTCTCAGAATATTAATATTAAAATCCTAACATATTTTCAGTGCAAGCCTATCTAATGATAGTTTGCCGTCGTGCCCTTTAATTTACTTTTATTCTGAAGCTTGAAGGGATGTTCTGCGGTCTACGAAAATCATGTGCTATGTTTCTTTTGTTAGCTAATATTACTAATCCCTACGAATATTATAAATGTGAATGTAAGTTTGTTTGTTACGCTTTCACGCGAAAACGACTTAACTGATCATCATGAAACTTTGTACACATATTCTTGGAGGTACTAAAAGTAACATAGGATACTTTTTATAAAAAAAATAGTATGTAAAAAGCGAAGTATGTATGTTCCCTATAAACCTATAGACTCCGAAACGGCTGGAGCGATTTTGATGAAATTTACAGGGATTGTCTAGATTGGCACATTTCTGGGTTCGGTAGTGACCGGACCAACATAATTAGTGGTACCCGAGCGAAGCCGGGGCGTATCACTAGTATTTTATAATGTTTGGATGTATGGATGTTTGCTACTCTTTCACGTCAGAACGGCTGAACGGATCTGGATGAAATTTGACACAGAAATAGATTATAGTCTGGAATAGCACATAGGCTACTTTTTTATCTCGGAAAAACCCGTTCCCGTGGGCACACACACATACATACACATTTTTGTTTTATACAGGTATCTCTATATATATCTTCTATCTGATTTCAATAAAATTTTCAGAAAATCGTAATACTGGTCTGGCCATCCTGTGAAGTTGGGTAGCGGTCGGACCTTAACTAGAGCTATCCGGGCGAAGCCGGGGCGGATCACTAGTGTAAGCATATATTGATATATATCTAACATTAACTAGTAATCGATTACAGGACTCGTCTAGTGTTTAGTAGCTCGCAGTATCTTTTTTTAACAGTTATAATATTGTACAGTCGTCACCATATAAGAGGTCTGCATCGGACACGCCAGTTCTATGCACCACAGATAATTTAGGTCGCCAATCTACAAATCGTCCGTCCCACGCTCTGGATTTCTGAACGTGGTCATTGTACATGAACCAGATCGATTCCTTGTTAATCTGTTGCGACAAATGTCTTCGATGAAATCGATTCGCTTTGAAATATACCATTCGAAATAACACGCGACATAAAATATGTCATTGTTTATGTTTACATAGATCAATTTCAAATATAAATGGACTTAATATTGCCTGATATATTCTTTAATTTATTAATTTTAGGGAACTAGTGAAGGTGGCAAACAAGCAAGCGGATCACCTGATGTTAAGTGAGCGCTGCCCATAGACATCCGCAACAAGGAAATGAGTTACAGAGGCGTTGCCTACAAATTTAATGGACAAAGGAGGGACATAGACAGGAAAAAGGATATTTCCCTTTCCCATTAACCCTCTCCCCGTCCAATCTTCTTCCCTTTCCCGTCCTATCCTTATGAGGAAAGGGTGAGAAGGGGAAGAGGACTGAAATTAGGCCTCCGTCACTTCACTCGTCAGACGAAACGCAGAGTACTTCTACTTCACGCCTGTTTTCTGCGAGGTCGTGGTTTTTCACCGGTCGAGCTATGCTATCCTGATAGTTTGGCTTCAATGGCTTAAAAATCATCGTATGGAACAAGACAGAATTGTTCAAGTCCCGCATCACTCCGAAACAATACATAGCGCTAAATTATATTTTATACTAGATATGTTATACTCATACAAAATCACCGACCAAAAGTGTTCCAAAACAGTGACAGCAACATTCACACATGTCAAATGGTGTGAAAAGGATAGCGTAATTAAAATAATAAGAAAAAAGAGGACAGCTAGTGTTTGTCAGTTAAGCTTTTCGAGTCTTCCCTTTTCGACCGCTAATGGCACATCCATTGTATTATATCATTGATCGTCTGACGTGTGCAAACACTGACGCGGTCCTCTGACGGTATCTGTCAGTGGTTTTCTGACCGATAGACAAACGCAAATATGTATGTATATTACATATACATTTAAATTAAATGTCAAATGTATGAGAATGTAAGAGAGATCAAAGTCAGAAGTATCATGACTCCATCAATCTGACCACTAAGTAAAAATCGACTTATTTGAATTCAAACCTCTTCAAGTCGAAATTCGAATATTGTCACAGATAATTAAATTATTGGGATAGACTACTGTCCACCGCCATCTTGTATTTCAAGAGTGTCAACTTTACGTTTCCAGAGATTATATTTCGAAATTCTAGCACCATATATTCTGAGTAATGCGTAAATTTTACCCATCAATTGAAATCGCGCTGAATTTCTTTTCTTTATAAGGTATTAAAACTTTTTCATACGACTTAAGCTGTAAGAAAGGTGGACGCAGTAACAATAAATATGTGTCACTGTAAAATCCTCGCCTACAGCCTTTTGCTATTTAATAAACTAACACACAGACTATAAATAAAAGGACAATAAAACTTGACTTTATTTAAGCCGAAGGAAGTAAAACATTTTCCAAATTTAGCCATTTTAATACTATTCCCCGACTGTGACAATAAATAAAAACAAAGCACTATAAATTTTATTTTTATAGTTTCTTTCTGGCGTAAACATTTAACCAAGCTTGAGTCGCATGTGTTTTGTGTAGTGCATTAGTGTGTAAACTTTTTCATGGTTAATAGTTGTTCCCCTTTTTAAAAAAAACATAAACAATTACACACGTTTATTATTCTCTGTGGTATTAAAATATTGTATTTACTATTCATTTATTAACATGAGACGTTTGTACAGTATGTAAAAAAGTTTACTACGTTAAATAATCTATAACCTTTGAGACCAATGAACATAGCTTCGTTGCTTGGTGTACAATATTGAACTAGAGAAGTGATTCGTAAATGAGCGGGTGTCGCATTCAACGCGTTATTTTATCAAAATAGAATGAGTGTTAAAATGCTACAATAATCTTTACGCATGTGCATTAAAATACTGCTTATCATAAAATTATTCTCGTGTGTGTGCGTGGATGTTATCGCCCAAATTGCCCATTTAGGTGTTGGCAGAGGTCAAGGCGCGCTGATAAACAAAGTAGAGTAGATGGCGCTACTTTCGTATTAATGTGAGGAAGATATGTTTGTTTTAGAACACAATGTGTGTTATGATTTTCGAAAATGTATTTTTAATACATTTACATTTTGTAACTTAATTCAACACTAAGAAAAAGTGTCAAATAAATCTAAGTATTTAATCTAAAACAAATCACATAGAAAATGTTGCCATTAAAAACACTTCTTCGAAAAACGGTGAACGCATCCAATTTTGATTCTACACCCGCAATATGCATGTACAACATATATTATATTATATTATTCAACATTCATATCATGATTCTACGTACAACTTATGCCCCGAGCAAATGGTTAGGATGGATTTAAATGGTAGCCACACGTTTTGTTTGTATTGAGAATTTGTCTTTTCCAATACAATTGATTTTTATTAAATCTGTCGACCGTACACGTGTTTAAAAGACTCGAGAGATTTTTTCCAATCCTCCTTAATGCGAAATCATTGAGTTTTATTGTGATTACTAAAGATTTTCCGTCTACCGGTGACCTAGTTACGTAGTTCCACAATAACCATAAACGAATCGAAGAACGGCAAACTATTTAATGAAATTTTTAATAAGAAATAAAGCGTTTGGATATTAAAAAGAAATCTCGAAAGTTATTGAAGGAAAATGTTTTTATTTCATCGAATGACGAGCAGAGGTTCTCAAGCGTATCTAATGTATACAGTTATCTGTAGGTTCTTGCGTGTGGGGTATGTATATAGATAAATGTATGGATACATTTAACCTTTATTTTTTTTTAATTTTATATCCCATTTAGTTATTCCGCTTCCGCATCCAAAGGGTGAAACGGCACTCTAATACTAAGACTCGGCTGTCTGTCTGTCTGTCCGTGTGTCTCCAGGTTGTATCTCATGAACTGTGATAGTTAGACAATTATTATTTTCACAGATGACGTATTTCTGTTGCCATAAACAAAGCAACTAAAGCACAGAATAAAATAAATGTTTAAGGGGACTCCCATACAACACACATGATTTTGTATAGATTATGGTACGGAACCCATCGTACGCGAGTCCGTCTCGCACTTGGCCGGTATTCTTATTTCTTTGTATTTTCACGGCCAAAACGTTCTACATATAGCATTTTATAATATGTCAAAATTGTAGGACCTATCAACGATTTTATTAATACAAATGTATATGCACTATGTGAAAGGTTATTTTGAAAGTATTGACATCCCTTGACGGTGCGTCCGAAGTGACGGCGTCAAAGTTACGCAACTCACGTCTATCTCCAGCTAGCCGACGTAAATAACCGATAACGGCGCGATTTCACTAATATCTCGTATTTCTTTGTTTCAGCTTTGTTTTTTTAAAATCGTAATCATTCAGATAAAGTTAAAGGAATTTTTTACACTTGATATTGATTCACGTGGCGATGAAATGCTACGTAACGATTGGTGACTGAGTTATAGCGTGATTAACTATGGAGGCAATATATTATTTGATTTAAAAACATCAAGAGGGTATTTGGTAGGGGAAAATCTTATAGGTTCGCGTGAACAACACGCTCAACATGCGTCAACAACAAGCTTGCTTAAAGAATTCTTATTGTTTCTTAACAATGGTTTATTTTTGCTGATTATTTATTTGTTTGTATTAATGTCTCACCTATGTATTTTGAGTTTTCACATCTGTCAACAATCCTTGTAAATGCCTGAGTTTTTTTAATACTACATGTCCCTTAAATCCATAACGAGACAAAGCAAAGGATTCGTAAGGTAAGTACCAAAGAGTAATCTCCATCTTTCGTAAAACTGACAGCTGTCAAAAGAATGGTATCCGAATGATCAAAACTGGTCTATTCAGATTAAATTATCGACATTAGAAGCGACCTATACCTAGCAATCTAATTTATTACCTACCTTTATT
This sequence comes from Papilio elwesi, assembly GCA_029849275.1. Taxonomy (NCBI): domain Eukaryota; kingdom Metazoa; phylum Arthropoda; class Insecta; order Lepidoptera; family Papilionidae; genus Papilio; species Papilio elwesi. The sequence goes on from CM056702.1 coordinate 9,529,590, forward strand.
ACCTAGCAATTTCATTTATTAATTTTATATTCTATGGTGACTTTGTTGTGTATTATACACGTATTTGAAAATACGTGCATGTATAACTTATTATAATTAAGTACGTACAATATGTACGTGTTTTATTGTAACTTAGGTTTTGTAATTATTTATTTTAAAATTCTAAAGCAATATGTTTTGTGGGAAGACATAACAAGCTAATAACTGTTCTTGGAATTTTCACTACTAAAGAAAATGTCCTGATAACAAAAATATTTTAACCGTCTTTATTGTACATTGTTCAAATGAAATAAATCTAAACTTACTTGAATTGGTTTTGCCGGATACTCGGAGTTTTATCTGCTAGAGTCTAAACTATAACTTGATTTTATTGTAATCCTTTTTAATAACATAAAACAGCAATTTTTAGATTTGTAAGCGATGTGTACAAAATAATTTACTTTAATGAAATAAATTTGACATGTGACATTTCAAACTGTTAGTTTATTAAGTTTATGAACAAAGCTACTAGTGGTGGGGTTATCGAAATTTTAACATTAAAAAAAATAAAAATGACGCCATCATCTGTTATTTGATCAGAAAATAGATTATATGTTAGATATTATGATAAATCAAAAGTGAGAATGGCACCAACAGTGTAAAATCGTAAAAACCAAATTAGGTTAAGCCCTTGTGTAACTAGCCGTTGACGATTCTAGGGGTCAAGTTTATGTGGATTTTTAATCGAACTCGAGTCTTATATTTCGTTGTATGTCATTTGTGAACTTGGTATTTATCAATGTTCATATTAATCAAAATATAATCTATCTCCTGATCGAATAAAAGATGAGGGAATCAATTTATTATGCTGTATCTTATACCGTTAATTTACTTGTATGACTATTGTCTTTTGATTTGACTTACAATCTGAATCGACAATGACAACCTATTATATAAATATTTTTTTAATCTTTCACGCATGACTATCATTGTTATAAAATAATTTACGACTTTTTGTTATGCTTATAGATAACAAGAGGTGTTTCAATAATTGTCTTTGGTGTTGATTTTTATTCTGTGGAATTCACATTTTTATTACAGAAAGGCAAAGGTTCGTTTACCATTCAGCCAGTAAGGCGAAGACGAGGATTTGAATATTTCACGTGCAGAAACAATTTAAGCGACCAATATTTTTAAAACTACAAATGTGACAGGTCTCTTTCAAAATTTTCAAATGTTTTTTTTATTTGTTTTGTACATTAGAACACGAGCAAAAAACTCAGTGGTATTGTTACTTGGCTCTCTGGAGAACTTCCCGTTAATTTTTAGTTCTGTCTTAAAGCACGGAGGAATAAACGCATTCCGTTGTGCAATTAAATGGTTGGGGCTTTGTACTAGACGGACGGGTTTCAATTTCAGCTGAGTTCATGAATTTATGTTTTTATAGGCTGATAGTGAAACATATTTTAAATATATAATATTAATAAACCATCCTTTTTAATACGTTTCCCCACTGCAGTGACACAGGCCCCCTCTCCGACAGAGGGAACGGGCCGTTCCAATGCGGGTTCAAATTTGACAGTTCTATGACATGCCGGTTTCCTCATGATGTTTTCGTTTACCGTTTTTGGAGTAGTGGTGATGAAATAAATCACACAAAACAACGCGCCTGCCTGGGTTCGAACCCTACGAAGCCCGCGATCTACCGTACGTAAGAGGTCCCAGTCGAGGTCTAAACCACTGGGCGACCACTGCTCTCAATTCGAATATACTATATATAGCAAAAAATACGACGAAAGTTTAAATTTACTGTATGATTTCTGTCTTATCTTGATTGGACTCCCATAGATGTACGATTATTTACGATAGTATTTGGCAAATTAATGGTAAAGACAAAATGGCGATCATCACAAACGACTTGACATAATTATTTTGTTCTCAGTTAACTTATTGAAGTAGCTATTAAATTCTCTTTGCATTTCTATTCCCTTTTCTTGTTTTCATTTGATACTTTGATATATTAGATGCATTATACGGACGCTGGTAGGTGTTTGTTTATCTTTGAACGCAGTAACATCTTCTCGGTAGCTGCATAATTTATAAAAACGCCTTGCGTAACATGTTACGTTATTTTATTATCTGTAGGCCGAATTCTCAATGCTCACATAACTTCTACGATAAAAATCTCTTATTATAAAAACGTCAAAAGATATGAATAAATTACTTTTTGACGTTTCTATAATGTTTTATTAGTAAAGTTTTTTTGTATAAGGATAGCAACGGTGTTTCGACTTTTATGCCAGTATTGAAGACCATTGATAATTAAAATAGTATTTCATATTACTTAACACGTTTATTATATGAATAGGTTATATTTACGTACGTATGTAATAAGCTTATATTTTGAAAACTACAAGTATGGATTCGTAGATAACATAAATGTTCTTTTTTATAAATACATTTAAAACACTTTTTTATTTACAGTCCATCGCGAATATTTAGTTGCGCGAAATGAATAAATAATCTAATAGGAAAACAATAACAAAGATATATTTAACATAACATAATTGATAAAAATTTTGGTGTTTAATTTTATTCTTTATTTAAATTAATTCAAAGTTATTCATTTATGTGTTCAATAATTAGTAACGAGAAATTAATTAATACGTAATCAAATTAGGGAACTATTGTTTTCTAATGTAGACTTCTTTAACAAGAAATTATAGATATCTTTCCATATATTTAATTATTTTAAATCATTATAGTTTGTTTTGTTAATTAAAACTTAAATGTTATTATTTTAATTGGATATATTATTTATTTGATAGATTTTTTCCAATTATTTTTTTACTTTTAAAGGTATGATAAAATTCCTTGCTACGTTATGGTAAGCAATAACTTTAATTGACTTATATTTAATATTTATAGTATTCGAAGCAAACTGAACTGTCAATTTTATTAACAGTCCCGTTTAAACGGTTACGGTGCATTAAAATATTTTTATGACATAAACATATAAAATAAACAAACAGACTGATGCGGCCGGCTTGCAGTCAAAATTTATTTATAGATGAAACATACAAGTTATAAAACTTACCAAAAATTTTAAATCGAAGCGACCGTTTAATCGCAAAAAGTGCAGAACATTTTCCAAATACAGTCAAAATTCAACAAAAAAAGCAATAAAAAAACACAACACAAACACGTTCGGAAATTAAGGGTAGAAAAAAAAACGAAAAACAATAATCGCAAAATGCACGTCAAAAATCGGTGCCTTAATATAAAAAAAACAAACGTCAAATAAAATAGTTCGTGGCGCGTCTTATATTTCGAACGTCGTTCGGAAGATCGAAATTCAAATAAAAGCGAATACGTTCACAAAGCTCGCGATGCGGACGCGGACTGAACGCTCTTCATTGAGGGCCCAATGCGTCGGCCGCGCTGTAACCGTACGTACAAATAGACGCAGCGCATTATTTGTTGACGTTGGCTTGTTGGACATTGGTTGTTGGACATTGGCTTGCTGCAAAGTGCACATCGATCCAATGTCTAACAGCCTAATTGGAAACAAGTATAGCTAATGTATTTGGAATTTTGCACCCTATCCATTAATAAATACGAACTTGCCATTATTTTAAGATTTGTTACATTGAGTAATTTAGTAAGACAATATTCCTAAACTTAGACGGATTTCTGTTAGATTGATTCTATTTTATGTGTTGAAAAGCGAATGTTTATAAAAATTATAGCAAATAACATGAAAAGTAATTCAATAAATAGCGCAATATTACAGAACTATTGAGAACTGCCTTTAAAATAATAAGATTTTATATAATTTTTAATCTAATATAATAAGAAAATCAAAATAATTAAATAGTATATTGTTTTATGAGATTGTTAATGTTATGTACGAATGTACAAAATTACTATATGGGTATACCAATACCATTGAAATTTAAAAAGTATTCAAATTTTCCCAGCTTTGGCCAAAAACAATTTATTATTCAACGTATTATATGAATTAAACATTGTTTTGTAAATGATCCGTTTCGAAAGTAATTGTATTAAGATTTTTATTAATCTTATTGGACGAGAAACTATATTTCAAGTTAGTTTCATCATACTTACCAATTTTATTTATATTATATTTATATTTCGTCACTCTTATTATTTTAACGTAGGTTATCCTACGTTAAAACAGTTTTATATCTTTTGTACGTTTTTCAGAAAAATAAATGAAAAGTTTTGTTAGAACTTTACTTTAGAAACTATTCACCGTAAGATGGCGCTTGATTTTATAAACTAACCAACGTTCTATTTGACAACAGATGGCGTAAAGTACGCGTAAACCTTTTAATTCGTAAATTATAAAAATTAATCTAAACAAATCAAATGTTTAAAGGAAAGTTCAGTGAATATATTCGTACCTTATTCACAAATGCAAATATATTGATATATACAGTGTATGCCCAACTTTATTCAAAGAATAAGACACGGCGACAATTATTTTTTAATAGATAAGAATGAATGCAGATTAGATAAAAAATCACTTATGTTTTCTCACGACCATTATACACATTCCTAAAATAATGAATGAGAAACTATACATTACATCTAAAAGATAAGTTTAGTTGTTTTTTCTCCAAATATAAAGACAACATAGCAGTGCCAAAATTTACAGAAACAATAATTTCTAGTAACCCATGTTTTTAATTTTTGGAAATTGCTCCACAGCTTTCTTAACGTAGTATTAGTGCACCCACTTATAAAAATAGGAACAGAAAGATAATTACGTTTTATAGAAAATCTGTAGTAATTTTACAAAGAAAATCCGCTAGCGTCAAAAAATTACAATTCTCTTTTCACGTTATAGAAGCAATATAAAAACTCCAATCTCTTTGTAATACAATCCGATAGAAGTTGAACAGCCAAGCAAAAACAAAGCATAGTACATCTTTCTAAAAATATATTTCGTCACACAACTACAATAATACATAACTTTTCTTTGTAAATAACGCCACCGCAAGGTCGCATAAATTAAAATGCTGCGGCGCAACATCTGCAGTCACATTTCATTATATTAAAAAAAAACAAACGAGAAATTAATATAAGGTTTGAAAGAGACGGGATTCTTACCACGATAAGCGATAATAACGAATAATTTTATGTGAGAAGGTGGCAAACGAGAAAGCGGATCACTTAATTAAAAGTGAGCGCCGCCCATAGACATCCGCAACAAGTAAATGTGTTGCAGATGCGTTGCCTACCTTTAATGGATAGAGGAGGGCAAAGACAGGAAAAAGGATATTTCCTTTCGCCATTAAGCCCCTCCCCGTCCAATCCTCTTCTAGTTCCCATCCTATCCTTATAAGGAAAGGGTTGGAAGGGGAAGAGGACTCAATTTAGGCCTCCGGGATCTCACTCATCAGACGAAACGCAGAGTTCTTCTACTTCACGCCTGTTTTCTGTGAGGTCGTGGTATTTCACCGCCCATTCGAGCGATAGATGTTGTTGTTGCATCGGCTATGGTCAGTCTAATCGTGGTAAGAATCCCGTCTTACAAACCTTATATTAGTAAAAACTACCAAAGTTTAAAGTTATACATGAGATAATAATATTTGGCGTATTCCATATCTTACTTGTAAAACCAACTTGTCAATTTTAATCAAATAAGAATTTTAACTTTACTAAACCAGCAATTATTTCCTTTTCCCCATTCATACTCTCCCCGTTAAAATCTCTTCCCATTCCCATCCTTATTACTAAAAGAGGGGAAAGAGAAAAGAACTGAAATGAGGCCTCCGGCACCTCACGCGTCAGATAAAACTCAGAAGCATACTTCTACTTTACGCCCGTCTTCTGCGGTCGTGGTATTCACCATTCCAGCCGGCCCATTCATGCAACAAATGGTCTTGTTGCGTACTCTACCACTGTTAAAATTTATTACTACCTTACTTATTGGTAAATATAATTATTTCTATAAATGATATCGAGTCGATTTATCGAATACATTAATAGATTTCCCAATAGGGTTGGCAGAGATAAATTTATAACTTGATTAATTTTCATATTGTACAACCCACGTCCCTTCTCGTGAGACTACACGGGACGTGTGAAAAAAGCGACGCCATGTTTAAAATTTAATTAATCTGCTTTCACACTAACCAAATAGCACGTGTTTTTTTTAATTCAGTATTTTTTTAATATAAAATAAGGTAGAAAAAGCGACGCAAAGACAATATTGTAACTTCAGTCGCCATGTATATATAGATGCCTACAAATTGTATTTTGTCTTCTTGTTTGTTGTTTGCCAATTTAAAGTTTTCTAATACGTATTGTGATAAATTTGACTTGAATATATGTAATGAGCTCAGTTTTTCTTATGTAAGATGGTAGTTTATTACGTTAAGCTCCTTCCTTCCACCACCCGATATTAAGTTTTACCGCTACCTTAAATGGACAAAGAATGGCAGAGGGACAATCAGAAAAAAAGCAAATCCACTCTTCCTATTTATCCCTTCCCAGTCAACTCCTTGTGCCCCATCCTTTCCTTATTAGAAAAGGATTAGAAGGGGCCGAAATTAGGCCTGCGAACACTGAATACCTCTACTTTACGTCTGTCTTCTGTGAGGTCGTGGTATTTCAACCGTTGAGCCGGCCCATTCGTGCAGCAGATGTTGTTGTTGCGGGCTCTACCACTGTTAAATTATTCAAGTAGACATTGTTGTTTTTACACCGATGTACTCAACGATAGTATTTCTACTGAGATATCACGCCTTTTACCGTAAACAAAGGCCAATAGTATCTTTGCAAAAAGTACTTTTACACGGGAGCGGATAGCTTAGTAATTTACTTATTAAATTATTTAAACCAATCTTATTAATAACAGTTTCGTTATCACTAAATATTAAAAACAACATCTCCTCGTCTGTCTGTCTAAAAACCATAAACTCAAGCACTGAACGGATTTCATATGCTGGTCGCTTATATGCTCAGCTACAGAAGAGAAGGGAAGAGAGTTCATTAAAGTTTCGTATGAAAAATACCATCTGAGCTCTTTACAATGGCGGCCACATTCAAGCATTTAAGAACAAAATCCAGCAAAAAAAACGTTGAAAATAAAAACTAGTTACAGTCAGAGACATGTTAAGTACTTCCAAAGAAGGCGTGCTATTTGAAATCATGATTGCACATCGGTTATACTCAATAAGGCTTCGAGGAATCCAGTCGTGATCACGGCCGCTAAGTTTTTAAATCTATGTGATTCTCTACGCATCTCTTGATATATTATTCGTATTTATATGAACTTGGCAAGGCATGCTAATAGATGTTAATTTAAAATATATTTCAATGCACATTCTTGTCTTTAAATTTACAAAAACATTATTTGTTCATTATCATAATGTACGTTATTCTAATGTGCATTAAATATTATTCCTGTTTTTTTTTACACAAATAACGTCAGATGCTGGATGTAGGCCTCGTCCAGTGGAGTTCTCGACCTTGACCTCATCGTGGGTCCATCTTGTGGCAGGTTTGTATACTCTGCGTCGACCTGTACTTGGCCGCCATTCAGCCATTCTTTGGCCTCAACGATTGTAGTCCATTGCCCCGTAAGTTACGGGTAACGTTGGGTTACGCTCTCTATACCTACTTATTTTCTGGTATCAATAGTAATTTCTCAGGGATATTTGTAAGCTAAGTTTTCACAAACCTTCGACAATACAGAAATTATCTATAAACCTTAAGCTGATTTCACTTCAAGCTTGTGCCAATAAATTGTGTACCTATTACATGATCGCTTTATGTTACGTAAAGGTTAAGTTGCGATCAAGTTAATATGGCTGTGTTAGCTTCAGTCACTTAGTTGCGTCACTAGCTTCAATGCCGCGCTTTAGTATGTTAATGATTTATAACTAGCTGTTACCTGCGACTTCGTTCATTTTTTAAATACTTGGACAGAGACAGTAACAAATGAGGAGGTCTTAGGCAGAGTGATAGAAAAAAGGCAGTTGATAGAACGGGGGAAATGTTAGTACACCTGATACGACACGACAATCTTATAAAAACAATTATTGAAGGAAAAATAGAAGGGAAGAGGAAGAAAGAAAGGTTGAGAAGATATTTTATGGAAGAAATAAAACAGAAAGCAGACATGGTATTGCAGGAAGTCAAGAGTCTGTCAGTCAGTCTGCACAATGCAGAGAGGAATGGAGATTGCCCCACCGATTGCACAGCTCTTAAATTGTGAGGTTGATTAAATAATACAAGGTAACTGTCTCTGTTGTTTAACACCATCGCATAACTCCAGTCAGCCCGGGAACATGGCGCATGTAACTGTGCCGGAATGTAGGAGCTCAAAAAGTCTGATCGTGTTAATAATCCCGTCTCTTACAAAATATATTAATCAAAACTACGAAAACTTAAAATGGTGATTAAATACTTCTAAATAATAATTTGACTTTCATGCTATATATACACACCATTAGATTTAAAAAAAACAACTACAATGTATAATGGGAATCAATTTCCACGTAAAGACATCACTAGGCCGAAATTTGCATAATAAGGTTTTATGATTGCGCAACGCAGAAAGAGAAAGTTTGAAACTATTGCTGTTTAATGTTAGACTAAACCAGTAACTCCTCTCTGATACTAAATTAAAACTAACCTTTTTGCCTTATCAAAAATTAAACTGTGATTTTTCAATTATTTACTCTTATCAATCTGATCGCGATATTAATACAATCTTTACGATTATTGTATTCTCATTGAAGCTTTAATGAGTACGTCAACTTACAAACTGATAACTTTTTTATATAGTTGAACTAGTGACCCGCCCCGGCTTCGCCCGGGTACTACTAATTATGTTGATCCGATCGCTACCAAACACAGGAATGTGCCAATCTGGACAATCCCTGTAATATTCATTGAAATCGGTCCAGCCGTTTCGGAGTCTATAGGGAACATATATTCTTCGCTTTTTATATATTTTTTTTTCATAAAAAGTATCCTATGTTACTTCTAATACCTCCAAGTATATGTGTACAAAGTTTCATGATGATCGGTTGAGTAGTTTTCGGGTGAAAGCGTAACAAACAAACCTACATTCACATTTATAATATTATAGATAGATGGATAGATAGATAAAAACCTATTCTCAGACCTACTGAATGTATATGCAAAATTTCATTGAAATCGGTTAAGCCGTTTTGAGGAGTATGGCAACTAACACTGGGACAGGAGAATTTTATATACATATATCCGGCACCTAAGTCATAAGACGTCATTTTTTTTGTGTTTGATTCTCTATCTTCTATTAAGTCGTAGTATTTCAGCTGTCAAGCCAACACATACGTGCAACAGATGTTGTTACAGGCTCCATTACTGTTAAACTCATGACAATTCGGCGTTAGTCAAATTTACATGGAATAATTTCGATAAAATTACATTTGAAGCTTATAAAAGCATTTGGAATCCCAAAAATACAAACCACACCTACTAAATATATCTTTGTCGTAAATCCGTTGAATAGTCTAAGACTTCAAAGACCAAATTTCAAAATGCTTAGCATTCCGGTCGACCTAACTCCAAAACTATGCTGTGACTCTTTAGCTCGTGCATGAAACATCCACAAAGGAATTCCCAGTAAGTCATCCGAGGTATTTCCTACGAAGCCTTTACAATTAAATTATCAACAACAACTTACAACTTCCTATCTTATACTACAGCAATAAAGTTTATTATCCTAACAACTGTAGATTTTACGAAACATTATGTTTTGCCGATAAAGCAGCCGAAATGTGACTTTATGTAAATGACATAAGATGTATAGTAACAACATACTTCTTGACCAATTACTATTTGTATTACCTTCATTTGATATTGAAACTTATCGCTTATAAAATATGACTCTATTTTCAAGTGTAAAAGAATCATTTATCATACAGCAAAATAGAACCTTATGCCAATGCAATAAGAAGTACGTAACAGAAGCATTTTTTAGATGCAAGTAAACCAGCTAAATTGGTAGAGTTTTATCCTCGCAAAAAAGGTTCAATGAAGAATTCTACGTTGTTTGAATGCCAGCATAGAGCAGGTAAAATACTTCAAGAATACTGGTACGTTATAGGGTAACTATTTTTATTATGGCTTATTGGTATTAATTCGAAGGGTTTTTTGCATTAAATGAAAGCTTTAAGGATGCTTTCAAGCCTCTGTAAGTGTATCAATACACAAGTTCTCACGAGTGAGAATTTATCTGCTGTCTTTTGCCATATTTTCCGGCGCAAATGACATTTAACATTGTAAGAAAGTTTTGATACAAAATAAAATAAATTGGACACATAGAAGAATATTCCTTTTAAGTATTTTGTTCATAGGTACATTTTTATAGCATAATGGACAAACGAGCGGCGGGTCGCCTAGTATAAGTGATCACCGCCGCCCATGAACATCCGCAACACCAGAGGAACTGCAGACGTGTTGCCGGACTTTAAGGAAGGATTACGTTCGCTTCTTGGAGGACCCTAAGTCGTATTGGTTTGGAAATAACGCTGGGCACAGATCATTCCACAACGCGGCTGTGCAAGGAAATTTTGCGAATCGCACGTTAGTGGAATGCACACCGTCAAGATGGTGTGCATGGTAGTTGGAACTCTGACGTCTTGAGCGATGACGAAATTCAGCGGCAGGATCTGTTCCAAACAGTTCTTCGAAGCATTCCCCTTAGGAGCATAAAGTTGCGAGTGGAATTAAAATGTTTACTTCATTCGTTATCTAAAATATCTCGGCAGTTTGAGATAAAAGTATCATTATCAGATAAAAGTAGGAGTATTTTATCAACATACCTATCTTAAATTAATATTACATAATCCAGCATCAAATCTACAATTTGAACAAGTTCAAACTCGTTCATATGTAAATGACTTGACTTGTTCAAATAACACGCGCCAAGGCTATCATCGTGAACATTGTCAGGTTTCATTATAAAAAAAAGAAATCGGAAATAAAAATCTTGATTTACTCTTCCGTTTGCTTATTCTAAAATTATCGTTAATTTTATTGCACGTAGTATACTTAGATTACTTAAACATACAAACCGATACTCAGTACCGAATCGTTGAGCTTAATTCAAATTTACTATCGTCCGGTTTCTAAGAGATTTGTCAATTTTTTATTCAACATATCATAACACTATATTCAAGTCAAATAGTTTCACCTTCTAAACTTGAATGACATTTTAACAGTGGTAGAGCCCGCAATAACAACATCTTTTGCACGAATGGACCGGTTCGACCGGTGAAATACCACGACGTCACAGAAGACAGGCCTGAAGTAGAAGTATACTGCGTTTCGTCTGATGAGTGACGTGCCGGAGGCCTAATTGTAGTCCTCTTCCCCCTCCTACCCTTTTCTAATAAGGAAAGGATGGGAAGAGGAAGAGGATTTGACGGATGAGGAGGGGATGGACAGGGAATGGAATTATCCTTTTTTCTGTTTGTCCCCTCCTTCGTCCATGAAGGTAGGCAACGCATCTGCAACTCATTAGCTTGTTGCGGATGCCTATGGGTAGCGGTACTTATTTCCAGGGGCCGCTTGCTCATCATCAAAAAAAAAACATTTGATCGTACATTTGACAGCTGTCAGTGAGTTTATCTGTTTATCAACCTTCCAGAAACCGGTCGTAACCCTATTAAATTAAAATTCGTTTCAATTCTTAAAAGAGAACTCAAGAATTTTAATGAATTCTTCATTTATTTCAAGAATTATTGCCTCTGCGGCTGTTTGAACGTAATCTGCTCATTCATTGATTTTATTTGCAAAGGTTGCTTGTATTATTGTTCAAAGGTACTTATTGAGATCCGTAATATATGAGCAGTCGCAATTGCATCACAACAGAGAATGCGAAGGTGAGTTACATTCTGCAAAAGTCACTTAAATGAAAGACAGTAGAACTTTATCGTTATAAATGTTTAATTCCTCAAAAGTCCACGTTTGTTTTGGACTAATGATATGTACTAACGATCCCGGAAGAATGCTCTTGAAATCTGATTACGTAGGCTTTTTATGCGATGTTGATCGAGGGCACCGCGGCATGGTTAGATTCACTATTCTTTTCGAATGCGTCTCTTAGGGCAATATGCTTATCACCTGTCATATTTAAGTCCTGAAAATCTTGGAGCGTATCGTTCATATTGTTTAGTAGCTTGAGTAGTTTCAATTTTAAATATTCAGTTTGTTATTATTATTAAAAACCTCAATAGCGCAATCTACTCCTATGCTGCTAAGCATCGGGTAACCGGTTCTCGAAGGCTTGTGCTCCTTAGGTAACAAAGAGTAATAACCTGCATAACTCTTGTGTCGTGTCGAATGTTTCTTTGTTACATATCGTTCTTACCACTAAACGACATGAAATTTTATATCTGTTATTAGTGATTGAGGTATCTAGTTTCAAAAATGTGTGACAGTGTTGGCAAGGGACGTTCAAGAACTTATATTGATCAGATTAGTGACATACTAAAGGGCGATATAAGGAGTAACCGTAACCGATGAGATGCGTAGATGTACGGTTTTAGAAGAAGCGAGAAAGGTGGTTCAGGATCGCGCCAAATAGAAATCCATGTCTACCTCTCTGTGTTACGGGCGTGAGCGCATATTTATTCGCTCGAGCATTATGTAAGCAAAATTTTATTGCTCCCGAGCCTCTACTTATTGACTTAAGTTCGATTCTAATTCTACAATTAAGAACGTCATCAGACTAGTTAGACTCGACACGTTGATTTGTTTTCACCTGTTTGTTTGTTCGACAGAAACAATTTTCAAATGAAATTCTTGTAAACAAATTTATCTATATACGTGTTTTATCTATAAAAATGTCAAAAAAAATATATAAATAAATATTATGCGCCATCTTTTGATAGGTATTATCTATTGTTGGAGCGTTGTCAAGAGCTAATTTACTGGTACCTCATATTTTTGTTAGATGGCGCTATATTTAAAAAAGAAAAAACAACGCAGAACGGACCTCGGTCCACAGATAATGATAAAAATAAAAACTGTATTGACTTATGATATAATTGTTCTAATATTGTAAGAACAAATTATGTTTAAAGACAAAACTGAAATAGTACTTGTATAGTATAATAATACCCTGGGACACTCACGCACGGCCATCTGATCACAAACTAAGCAGAGCTTGTGCTATGGAAACCAGATAACTGTATACTACATACATCTACAACTTTTCGTAAATACATACATAAATAGATAATTACACCCAAACTCAGGATAAACAGACATGTTCATGAACACAATCGACTGTCCTTGATTCGAACCCACGACCTGCGTGTAAGCAATTATCTTACTAACCACGCGAACCGGCTTGAAAATGAAAAGATGCTGGTCATAAATAATTAATTAGTTGAGATTTTTGGTACAAATAAAAGCCGCACCACTTTGTTATACGTAAATACTCCATGTAATTACCAATCAAACAAAAATTTTAATTACATATCAGAAGAATTAACACAAAATTAGACTTTATTACAATGGGATAAGATCCAAACAAAGATAATAGAGGTCTCCATTAACTATTTTCCTGTTATTCAACTCAATTAAATATCGTTAATGAACATGTTTTCCTTTTTTAATATCCGTTATTTTTAACATGCCGAATTTAAGATGTACTTTTTCGATTTCTACTACAGCAAGCTTTTCAGGTATAAAACAATTTATATTCTACATTCGAAATAGTTTTTAGGAATGTATTATCCACTCACTGCCACATCCAGGGTTGAAGTGGACGAAAGATCAATGGTAAACACCCCCTCGCCACTCGGCGCGGGCACCACTTTAGTCTGCCGTTTGGGCATTCTGAAACACGTTACCACTCTATACGTGCGCACCATTTTGCACTTTAAGACACTTTTTCACTTAAATCACTTTAGCGGGAAAAAATCTTCAATGATTCTGCGCAGAATACGTGCGCGCGCGCAAGACATGCGCGTCGGAATGACAGGTTTAGGTCATTATAGTGAAACGTGGTTGTACACTGGCTGAGTCAGTCAGGTAGCCGGTATATTGGCGCCTTGAACTTTTGCGATAGATCCCGCATTTGTTGCCAACCGTTTTTTTTACGACCAGCTTAAGATAAGTTAGTGGGAAGACAATAGCTGAGACTTGAATTGTTAAACGTATTGGCGATATTTATTTATTTTTGTATACGTACTTTATTACTTTAGGGAATTACTTAAAATATAAGTTTATCAATGAAACATTTGTATTAAGTATAAATAAATGGAACTCAAAGTCCTTATGTATATCCCTACTTCCCTACTCATATTATAAATGTGAATATAAGTTTGTTTGTTACGCTTTCGCGCGAAAAATACTCAGCCGATCATCGTGAAACTTTGTACACATATTCTTGGAGGTATTAGAAGTAACATAGAATATTTTTATGAAAACTTAAAAGTATATAAAAAGCGAGTAATGTATGTTCCCTATAGACCTATAGACTCCGAAACGTCTGGACCGATTTCGATGAAATTTACAGGGATTGTCCAGATAAGCACATTCCCGTGTTTGGTAGCGATCAGATCAACATAATTAGTGGTACCCAGGCGAAGCCGGGGCGTGTCGCTAGTATTTTATAATGTTTGGATGTATGCTACTAGTGTCTATTTAACTATATCTATAAGTTTATATGCCATCTACCTAGCAGAGAATCACACAGATTATAAAATAGAAGTTTGAGAAGATATGTCGCGACACTCAAGAGAGAACAAGGCAGAGAGATAAAGGGAGAGACAGAGAGGAGAGATGAACTACGTACAATTCATACATTGCTGTCACTGGGGATATAATGCGACACCACGAAATACCAACATGAAGTTAACATTTCTAAAACTTCTCTCGTTCTCATCTCATTCGTTCTTTTTCCGCCTCTTTTCTACTTTAAAACTGGCAAAGATAAATCAACCTATCTGACAAATTCATGTGAATATTAATCAACAATGAGGACATATTAAATAAATTATTTAAATTTTTAACAAATTATTGCAACCGCAAACGCCAACCATATCAGTTAGTTTGTTTCCGCGGTCAATTATAAAGGTATATTTAAACAAATCGCAGTTTACGATTAGTCATACCATTGTAATGGGTTATTCCCTTTTATTAATCTAATAATTATTCATGTTAGTATAAAATTAGAAGCTGTTATGAAATGGTAAGCCACATAATAGTATCAATGGTTTTTATAGAAAAAAAAAACAATTGAAACGAAAGCAAGTGGTAGAGCCCGCAACAACAACATCTGCTGCACGAATTGGCCGGCACGACCGGTGTAATACCACAACCTCACAGAAAACCGGCGTGAAGTAAAAGTAATCTGCGTATCGGCTGACGAGCAAGGTGCCGGAGGCCTAACTAAAGTCCCCTTTCCACCCTTTCCTCATAAGGACAGGATGGGAACAGGAAAAGGATTGGACGGGGAGGTGCTTGGCGAGGAAAAGGAAATATCCTTTTTTCTGTCTATGCCCTCCTCTGTTCAAGTAGGCAACGCATCTGCAACACATTTGCTTGTTGCGGATGTCTATGGGTAGCGTTCACTTAACATCAGCTGATCCGCTTGCTCGTATGCCACCTTCTCACATAAAATAATCAAGTGAACTACTTCTATAACCTGATGCAGATGGTGGATCGGATTCTCTTGAAGTGATAACTTACGAAAGAAAGAGGTAGCACTCACTACTGACAGCACCGCGACAACCGCTTAGGGGTCTTGTCGGTGTTTGTGTGAATGTGCCGTTTGGAGCGTATGTAGGTAGTTTCCATGTTTATATCGTGTCACCACTGCTATATATAGTAAGTGACTAACATTCATTTGCCCTGTTATTTTTCCTTACTCCACCCTTAAAACATTAAGTAAAATCTTATGAAATGCTTGTATAATTATGCCACAATGTTAGGTAAAAATCCGATGTTATGAAATATATTTGGTAGGACGAAATCGTGATATGTCCAAGATAGCGAAGACAAATGTTAGATCATAAGATAAAACGAACTCTATGACTTTATAATAATGCTTAAATTTCAATGGCATATTAAAATTAGTTTTATTATATGCGTAGAAAAAAAAACGAACAGATATCCCAATATAGATACAAAATTCCTCTACACCTGGACAAGTCAAATGCAACCCAATGGAATGATACTATTACAATAATAATTTAAAAATGAAACTGAAAAGGGATATTTTGTTGTAATTCTAAAAAGTCAACTTATGTGTAGAAATCGAAGCTAGGCAAAATGTTGAAATGCCGAGCGGCGACGTGATCAGAATATTGAAAAGTATCATACGTTTGATGGAATAAAATACAGGATGTGTCAGAAGAATGTGTCTTGACTGGATTATGATCATATGATAAATATACAGGTTGTTCGAAAATGGCAGAAAATATGGAACCTAACACGGTCCCTGGTCCAAATTGTAATAATTAAATAAATAAGTAATAATTATTTATGTTTTTTTGTGTATGTTGTGGTCACTGTAATTAAAACTGCAATTAGTCCAATATTTTGTTTTATTGTTAATTTTGTTGGCAACCCTTGTAAAATAAATAAATAATTTAATTGAACTTAGCTTACACAACTATATAGATTGAAATATGACAAATTCTAATACTTTTTTCACATAAGTCCCAAAGTATTCATTTGTTATTTTTAATTCATTCGTTAAACTACATTTTAATAAAAAAAACCTCACTAAATAAACTTGCAAACACCTTCATTGATATTGTATACTTTCTATTTACCAAAAGGAAGTAAAACGCAATTTCTAAGATCAGTGAAACTGTGATACTAACGAGTTTGAAAGGAAAACCATTTCCGTTCTCATTCATTAGTCGCATAATCTTATAGGAATATTGACGTTGAATTATAGAATTAAGAACAATTTTATAAGATAACAGTGTGGCTTAAAAGTGGATGTTGTGACTCGTATTGAGAATGGTATGCTTCGGTTGTTCAGGTATGTTGAAAGGATGAATGAAGAGAGAATAACGAACAAAATGTTGCAAAAGTTAGTGGTAGCGTTGGCAGGGGACTTCCAAGGAGAACTAATATCGATCAGATTTGAGACATACTAAATAAGGAGCCAGTAACCGACGAGCGTAGATGTATCGATGTAGAAGAAGCGAGAGAGATGTCTCTATTATCCCTGGATACCCTTCTGGGTTTCGGATGTGAGCACATATTTATTTATTATATTTTTATATAGTATATATAAAGAATTATGAGAATTAAACCAAGGAAAATGTACATATTATTTATTATCCCATATTATAAGAATACATAAACGAATGTGTCTCGTTTCATGGAGTTTAAGAATACCAAGAATACGATTCAGATTTCACAGACACATAAATAATTATCTGCAAGACTGTAATTATATTTAAATATTTAATCTCGAACTTGCCACGTCTCTTCTCAGAACATTCGAATAACTCCACATGACTCATTACAGAAATATTGCAGCCTTTACTTGGCTAAGGCTGCCATTCTATAAGCGTTTATATCGGGACAATTATAACTCGAGCAGGATTTTCAGAATTATTTATATGTAGTACGAGACTCTTCAAAAACTACACTAATACTGTGCCCTGTATATGATTAGTTGGTGCATTCATTTGTTAATCCTTATCAACCGGCTTTTTCCCATTTTTATTTGGAGTCGATTCTCTTCGTCCTTCTCCTCCAACGACCATGGCCATTGTTGGGTCTAAATTTCTCTTACCAAGATCCTTGACCATGACCTTCTGTTTTTTATTTATTGCAGGATCTTCATCCGATCCTATCCTTATTAGGAATGGATGTGAAAGGAAGGATCATACGAAACTCAGAAGCTTACGTCTACTTCAGGCATATCTTCTGCTAGATCGTGGTATTTCACCTGTCGAGCGGAACGACTGGGCTGCCATTCGCGCAATCGATGTTTATTTTGCGGGCTCTACCACTATTAAACTTTTCATTGTGTTACATTTCACAGAGAGTGTACCTTTGGACTTATTTGTTTTACATTGGACAAATATAAAATAAACATTTGGGTAAATAAACATGAATCGAAGCCAGTATATATAGCAGCTATTATGAAGCTAGCTTTAGAAACTACGTACACATATCAGGTACATATATTATCAAAATCTTGACCATGATAGGACAGAGTAATGTAGTGGTCTTTTTATTTTTGAAATTCATTTGATCCCTTTGAGATGTAAACTTGTGGAGTCCGTAGATTATATCTCTTATCGTTAATTTTAACGGCCGGTTTCCACGACTCGAAAATAATTGGTCTTGTTCGTAGCTCGACGTTTTTTTACACGAAGTGACTTCACCTTATTGTCTCTGGAATCCTTGACTGGATTATGTATTAAAATTATCTTAATTTGCATATAGATGAGTCTTAGATATGGACAGTAATTTATGTTCCACATTAACTCTTTAATTAATATATATATTTGTACATTTACATAATTGTGTATACATTTTTTTCGTGATCTCGGAAACGAGTTTAACGAATAGGGTGGTTTTTTAATTAAATAAATAGAATACGGGTCATAAATCGCTATTTTTTGTAATATAATGGCATCAATGGATGACTTATGGTACCTTAAAAATGTATGTCATGGCGTATAGACCATCTCCGTTCAAAGATGTATGTAGCCGTCAAAAATCTTATCCGAAAAACATTATCCGAGAATAGCCCGACACCCTCCTGGGCAACCCTTAATCGGAATGCTATGTGCGTATTGAGTGACATCCCAAGCTGAGGTCTTCTCTCGGGAGACCTTGAGCTGCACTGCATGGAATGTCCACCGAAGCGACCTAAGAGCTACAGTAACGGCTGGAGTCGAGTTCACCGAGAGATCTTAAACCAGTCTTACGATAAGAACCGTATGCGCTATGCCAGGATTATATTCCAGATAAACAGTGACTATTCAGTCACCAAAAAGTCCGAAAACAATACACTTTCACAAAAAATATGTTTGTAATGTTGCAAGAAAAGAAAAAGTTTGTTTTTTATTTATTTTTTATTTTATTAATAAGCCACAACTAGTGCTTGATCAAAATATCAGGTATTTTTAAGTGATCTACTTATTGCAGTTAAATGGCCTTAATTAATAAATGTTTATGAAATAATCTCATTCGAAACTCAAAAACGTAAAAAAAAAACAAAAAAATAATAATATCCAAAACTGGTAAGCGGGCAGTTTAAAAAGTTAATTAGGTGTACTAAGTACACAACACATATTTAAATCAATGTACCGTTAATCTAAAGAGTTTTATTGTACCTTAGATCACTTAATTGTGACTGCAGTCAAGCACTCGTATCTATAAAAATAAAAATTAAAGTTTTCATACAACAATAAAAAACGTATCAAAAAATATGATAACTTTCAATCCTGCTGAACAGTTTGACCTTCATCATGATGACGGCGAGCAGCCAGTCGGCTGGCAGCAGCACGTGCCGGATATCGTGGTCGCAGTGGTGGCCCTCCACCCTAAACGTCATCTGAACAACAAAAGGAAGATTTCTAATCATCTTTTCCTTTTGCGTTATATAGCGAGCAGGTATCCAATGGCAACTCAGTACTACCGTACTGTACTGTACCGATCGAGGCATTCTCGGAAGCCTTCGAATCCGAATTCTAAATTCAAAATGAATAACATAACGAACCAGATGTTCTGCATCCTGGCAAGCCACCAATGTCCACAACTACTTTTTATCTTTACAGTTGACTCGTGATCCGCTCCGGCTGTATCGGAATCTATGAGGAACACATACATGCACACATCACCTTTTATATACTTAGATATACACCTGTAAAAAAATGTAATCCAAGTCACCTGCTTCTAGTGATATTATAGACTATAATCTATCTCTGTGCCAAATTTTATCCAGATCCGATCAGCCGTTTTTGCGTGACAGAGTAACAAACGTCCATACATACAAACTTTTTAGTATAGATTAACAAAAACAACCTGTAAGTCATTAATATTTAAAAAGTCACCTGTGTCACTAAGACCTCTGCTGCTTAACATATTTGGTGTTGTCATTTTTATAATCAACAGAACATTTCTTGGGCAATTCGCTTCACTCCATTCGTTCCATCGTCAGTCCCTTATTGATCCGAAAACATACCCGTACCTTTGGAACTCCTCGTTTCTCCGGTGGTTCTATCAATTTATCTTGGACTCGGAAGAACGCTGAAGCGGTAGCTTGTGGTATAGGGTAGGAAACTGTTGGTTGACTGAAGATGGCCTGGAATCAAACTACGAAAAATGTGGCAATATTGAAATCGCCTGTAATCTCATTTGGGTAAGACAAAGATTACGGATTTCTATATACCGTGGTCTTAGCATACTTGCCATACGGTCTTTTTGTACGTCACCAATAATGTCGATATCAATTCTTCAAGGACTAGCAACATTTACATAAATTTTGACAGCAGAAATAAAGCTTGTCACTCCATTGAATCCACAAATTTATTGTTGATTTGTCTTATCCTGTCACGCAGGGCATATCTAGTATACTTCTGAAAGACCGCATTTCAAGGGCATTAATTTACTCACATCATTAAAAAATTAACAATACCGTAGTTAACTAAACGATTTTAAACATAGCTTTTAGGCTACGTCTGTATTGATTTTCAATGGATTGTACTCGTACCTCAAAATAGAAATACTGCAAACATTCGTCCTTAGAGCTGCCTTTATACTTCAATGAATATTTAAAAGTATTTGTTAATTTCCACGTCTTCTCAATGGTGTCAGCAATGAGGTCTCTACTCGTGAGGGCCAGCGGGGGCTCGAGTCGTGACAAGTTTACCTTGGCGGGTGCAGCGTACACGTCGCGACTGGCTGTGAGCGACCAAATTATGATTATAATCACAATATGATACACCCAGGTCTATGTAATGGTAGAGATAGCACAGGGGTAGACCCCGCAACAACGTCTATCGCACGAATGGGTCGGCTCGACCGGTGACGATAGTAGCAGATTGAAGAACAAAATTCAGTCACTCGAACCAGCCTTGTTATAGAAGCATGAGAACTTCCATTAGCAAAAGAACGAACTGTGTGGATGGTTTCTGGTAATGAATATTGAAATACAAGCTGAATCCGGCGGCATACGCCATGCAATTAAATCTAACAGACCATTGTCTAGCCTAAGCTGAAGCCATGTATGATTGGTCAACATACATCGGATATATTTATGTCTCCATACAAACTTTTATCCCCTACCTTACTCCTTTAGGGGATACGTAATAATAAGTCTCTAGTCTAAGTAGTTTGGGCTGGGCGTTGATATATCAGTCAGTGTCTTCTATAAATAGAGTATTTTTAGAATTGATACTAACTTGCTAGTTGTTTTAACGTCTGCCGGTCCCCAAGCATCTCCTTAGCTCGGTTGATCACCGAAACTACAGTGTTTATAGCTCGCTCCTCGTACGAATATACCTCAGGAATATTCATATTTCACTGTTTAATCGCTTAAATATTTTCAAAGGAAAGTAAATTATGCAGTAAAACTGTATGTATGGCATTTTTGAAAGTCAAATGCAAAGTCAAATGTGATTTATTTCTTTTAATTGTTGATAGCAATGAATTGACCAAAAAGGTTATCTATACATATAATAAAACTGTAACTGATCGCTGTCTGCACATGGAAGATATTTGAGAAAAAAAACAATTATTGGGGGCCTTTATAAACGCAATAAAACCCAAAACAATGATTATTTGATTTTTTGTCGGTTTGTCTGTGCGTTTGTTACCGCTATACTCAGCTACAATTATCTGTGTACAAATTAAGTAACGAAATGCGGCAATATACAATTAAAAAACCAAAAGATAATATAAATAACTAAATTTAGTATTACTTTTAATATAAAATAACAATTAAAATCAAAATTTGACATTTTTCATTATTACGTCTAAAACCCTAGCGGAAAAAATACGAACCAGTATGATTATCCGTCAGTTTTACGTTTACGTTACTAGATTGTGTTTATATAACTCACAATTTTCTCGATACTATTTGGCCTAATGAAGAAGTTTAAGGATTCTTAAAAATATTTAAAAAAAATTAAATAATAGTATATAAAAAGCGAAGTATGTATGTTCCCTACAGACTATAGACTTCGAAACGGCTGGACCGATTTCGAAGAAATTTACAGGGATTGTCCAGATTGGCACATTTCTGTGTTTGGTTGCGATCGGATCAACATAATTAGTGGTATAATATAATTGTACTGGACTAATTAACGTTTATGAACACAAAGAGCACTCAGAATCAGAACGTATTGTAGAAATTAGCTTTTATTCAATTTCTGCCTAGAAAATGTTTCGTGTTACAAGTAGTTAAGGCAAAAGAAATGTTAGTCAAAAAATGTAACTCGATGTAATTATGTTACTTAAAATGCGATAAACACAATTATATTTTACGGCTTCGTGACTGGAATTGGATTAAGAATTGTTTTGACATAAGCGTACAGAAATACTGCCTACCTACATTTTTACATAGCATGTTAAAGGAATCGTTAAAGTTTTATAATTTCGAAACTAGTAAAATGCTTATAAACGGCTTGAAATTGTAAAATTCAAAGCCTACGCCTCTTTATCATTTTCTCTACCATACAGTGTAACGTGTATTTAAGAGCAGCTGACCCGGCAAACTTCGCCCCGCCCTATAATGTTTCACATAAATACATGAATTTTATAGGACTATTTAAGGTGAACATTTCCATTATACATTATATACGTCTAACTCTAACGGGTCTCTAACTGTAGCGCACACCAGAATAGCTGGCATATAATTTTTTCCTCCTTAATTGATATTTATCGTTATATTTTGAAGCATTAATACAATATCTTAATAAATTATAGCCATGTTGTTCTGATGTACTATATTACTGTAAATTTACATTAAAATCTATTTATTACTTTTAGTGTGATGTCGCATCTTCACTACGTACGTTTACTGTAAGGAGGTTAGATAAAGATATTTTTTATGCGTATAAGTAACTGTAACTATTATATGTTATTAATAAGAAATCGAGCTATTGGTGGAATTTCCGATAACCACAAACCTATTGTGTGTATGTTAACATATTTAGTATGAGTACCTCGCAACAACTGTGTAATAACTTAGTGCGTCATGCGCGCGAGAGTAAATAGTTTTTTTTAAATCCATGAGTCACCGGACACACGGGTGGCTGCGTGTGTGCGATTTAAACGGTTTAAAAATAAAATTACTGGCCGCAGCCTACACGGTACGTGGCTTTGAATGACAATTATAATTAAAAAAAACTTGAAAATGGAATTCTCGTTAGTCGACCAGGACAAAAGTATAGTTTATGTTAATATGTTATTGTCGTAGCATACATTACCATGGCAACCTATATTAGGTTTTATTTTTCTATCATGTTGTTGGTGATGTTACATACAGACACTTAAATTTTATTTATGTATATAAAAATATAGAATTAAGACTTAGACAAAAGATTAAGTGTATGCACTATTTATATACCTAACGCATTTACACAATGCACCACAAACTTAGGGTTGACTCTATGACTTAATATTTTTTTAAATTGATATTTCGTTGCTTATTGTGTGCACTACATGTGCTTCTATCTGCCTTTGCAAGATTGCAAGAACAAGACAGATGTCTCACATAAGGTTGTCTAGGGACCTAGAGACACTGCCTTCGATAATTTTGAGTTTTTACTTTGGAATGCTGCCTTATTACTATAAACGTATACTTTATACTTGATATAGTTAACTAAACATCTCCTATTGTTATAGTTTTTTGATATGGGTTGTTGGTGAGTGTGGCACCCTATCACTCAGAACTATGCATTAAGCTAGTGCATACAATGAGTTTAATTAGTCATTCGACACGCGGATATAGAAACGAAGACAAGGTTAGCGCAAAGGGATCACGTAACGCCTCGCGTGTTATTGATTGCAACCTGCAGGATCAGTTAACTCTGATTACTCTTAGGTTCCAAGCAACTGGAACATGTTGCATGCTAGGCAATAAATAATCACATCTCAAGATTAGACATGTGCAGTATCTTTCTTTATTTGTGACTACTTTTTACTCTAAATGTATTTTAACATGACAGATTTAATAGCAGTAGGGGGACAAAGCTTCGCCTTGGTGACAAATTAAAGTCCCGCGACCGAAAGAGCACGATATTTCACTATATTTGTATACTTCTGTGCTTCCTCTGATGAACGAGGTACTAGATCAATCCATTTCCCATCCCTCAATTCTCTCCTTTTCTGCTATTCCCTTTTTTACTAGAAGGTGGCAAACATGCAAGCGGTGCACCCGATACGAAGTGGTCGCTACCCATAGGTATCTGCAACAAGCACACCTACCGTTTAATGGACAGAGGAAAGGACAGACGGACAAATCGATATTTTCTTTACGGAAGACTAGAAGCTAGACGCTAGCTTCAGGAGCCGAGCTATAAGAAAATGAAATGTTATTATTCCAGTTGTTATTGGTCCAGTGATGAACTTTTATGTGGCAAAGACGTTGGGTATAGGAAACAATTATTTATTGCTTATTTCAAATCAAGATAGAATTTTTGTAAATAAATAAACGTCAGTACACAAAACAAACGGAAACGGCGGCCATTATGCTTTTTGTAATTTCATGAAATGTTCAGATTGGCATAGCGGGGGATCCGTTAGGTAGCAATCGAATTAAGATAATTAGTGACACTCAGGCAAGGCTTTGGGCGGCTCACTATTCATTCGCACAATTATTCCGCATAATTTTTCGCATCTAGATAAGGAAGATAAAACTTTAATATCCGTGTCATCTTTTGCTTCCGTGACCCAAAACTGACATAACTGTAGGCACTCACCTCCCCGCAACGGCGGGCTAACTCACGTGTGTGACTCACGAAAGTTACCTGAGTGACTACGATGTTAGTTGCCTTGATGTGGCTTACTGCCAAACGAGAATTTTTAATTAAATGGACACGTTCAATATCAATTTAATTGCAATTAATTTTAAATTGTCTTTTACTTGACTCGGCAGCTCAGATAGTAAGTTAAAAGTAGATAACTTATTATGATCATTTTGTAACGCAAATTAATTTGAAACCAATCTTGTTGGCATTAGATCATTAAATTCCATCAGCTTATCTAAATTAATTGGTATCGTTCTAATTGAGCTCAGAGCTCATAAAGCGTCAGGTCGTCTCAAAAACTACACAGCCCCATTTCAATATCATTATTCAAACCTTACAGACTTAAAAATAATTAAAGACTTATAAATAAATGTGTCATCCTAACTAATTATGAACGCGAATGTGAGTTCCTAGTTCCTTAACGATTCAATCGATCATCATGAAATTTTGCATATACGTTGTCAGGGGTGCAGAAAATTGTAGTTATAAGCCAAGTTATAATGTAACCAAATAACTTAATTAGTATGCTATAACTATTGAATAAACCAACTAAATAACAAGGCGTAAGAAAAGACGAGTCAATGTTATCAACCATATAAAATACTGTAGACTAAACCGGTCCAAGTATATGATAAGCGTCTGTCACATCCAGCCGAGCTATATCTGTGTCAGTACTATTACCAAAGCGGGCGCATGCGCACGCGGCCTGTCAGTCGCTTGACAATATCGCGAGTAGAAACATCGGACAATCGACGCGACCGTGTGTATATATGTAAATATATACATCCTTTAGGACTGTGTGTAGTCTAAGCAGTATCCTTTCACGCCGTACAGAACCGTGTATAAAAGTATACTTTCGGACCTTGTGTACAGAAACCCATTTTTAGATCCATGTGTACACATCGTCTAGGACCGTGTGTACTGCTGAGTATCCTTTCGTGCTGTGTGTAGTCTAAATATCCTTTAGGGTTGTGTGTAGCGCGCTATGGGTGCACTGGACTGCGTCACCGTTAACAGGATAACGCCGACGGAAAGCACCGAGGTGTTTGCGGTGAACGGATCGGACACATCACTGGATAAGGCGGTAAGTTGCTTGGCCTATAATTAGTAAATCATGGGGGGGGGGGGCGGCGGCAAGCATACAACATTTTAAATTATTTAAATCCTAACAATGTAGTGTAATGTAAAATACCCTACTTCTATTTGACGCCAGAGATCGTGATATTTCACCGGTCGAGCCGGCCTGTCCGTGCAACAGATGTTGTTGGGGGCTTCCACTACACTTGACACATGCGGGAGGTCTACACTTTATTGGTTTTTAAGCATAAGGAATACGAGCTGAGGTCGCCTAATATTAGTGACAACGCAACACCAGAGGAACTGTAGATGTGTTGCCAGTCTTTAAGGAAGGAATACGTTCTCTTCTTCGAAAACCTTAAGTCGTTTTGGATTGGAAATACCAATAAAGACAGATAAATCCACAACGTGGTTGTGCGAAATGCATGGTAGCGAAAAATATTTTTTTCAAACATTTCTTCGGATCATGCGATTCCTTCCCCATGATACATGCGGTAAATACATGCATGCAATGCCTTATACGGACAAAGAGCGTAAATTTAAGCTACTTCCCCTTGTGCAGCAGTGGATCGCCCTGTATTTTTTTGTGGCATTACACTAGTGGAACCTTATCACAATAACACTTTGCTGTTTCGTTAAGAAATTAGATACGCTGCTATCCGAACCTTACTATAAACAATTTATATTATCAAGATTTGACACCGTACGTGGTTCGTTTCTTCATTTTTTTGTATAATCACGTTCTCGAATTCTGTTATGACTCACATTCAGCTCTGTCTTTCCAATGTTTTGGAATTCGACAGTTTCACCGGACAACCTTGAATGAATAAAAAATAAGGAAAATGAATCCTGCTATAAGTCGATTTTGTCTTTTTATTGAATTTTAATTACTCTATATACTAAAATGTTATCTTGTCCTGTCTGCGAGTTCTTACCAAATGAGTAATAGTTGTTGCCTCAATTTTTTTAGATTGGCGTATTATCGATATGATTTGTGTGTGGCAGAGACCATTTTCGGAATGACCCGTGGCATGATAAACCCTAACGATGAATGAGGTGTTAAGGCTAAATCAACAGTAACCGAAACCGAATAGAATGTATTTGGGTTAAGAGGTAAAATTACAATTATGTCAAAGCTGTGTCAAATTCCGTTAATGATTTATTATTTTTATTATCTGTTCTGTTTTATCGATATCAAAGAAGAATCCGATTGATATATCAACGCACAGCCACAAGAACTGGGGTACCTAGAGATTTGAAAATTTGCACACAGATTTCTGTTATTATAAAGGATTTTCTAAATTATCCCTTAAAGAAATAATTCAATCTAATGATAGTTGACCTCAGGTCTATATGATTATTTATATTAAATAGGATTAGCTTAGGCTGGACTACGGTTAAATTAAATTGACATGGCGGTTGAGATCGCGGGGTTCAGTTTTTCTAAAATATTATCCATTTTTATCTTTACTTGATTTCGATGTGAAACGATTCCTTTTTGCATCGTTGAATAAAGTAGGTCGATCAATTGCAATCTATATTTTCACTATCTTGTATTGGTATATATTATAAATAAAATACCATAACATGAATGTTATTAAATGTAACGCATAATTAATTGCAAGAAACAAGTTATTACAATGACACTAATTATAATTACGACTTTACTTTATTGCCAGTGCAAAATAAAAATGGTTAAGTTAATGAACATGTCCATTTTGTACCGTATCAGTCACGAGAAGTGGCGGCCCGACGTTTTGTAGTTTACGTTCTGTAGGCCGCGGGTTCGAACCGAGACAGGCGCTTCAATTTGTGTAACTTTCATTACAACTGCTCCAAGAAGCGAAAGAAAACATGGTGAGGAAACCGGCATGTCTTAAAACCACAAAAACACAAATTCGAAAACATGTGATATCTGCCAACCCTCACTGGGCCAGTGCGGTGGATTACGGCTCCTTCCCTCTCTCGGAGAGTAGGCCCGTGTCGCTTCAGTTGGAAAACATACTAAAAAAGGCTGATTTATTACTATATTATAAAAGCGAAGATTAAAAATATATTTAGAGATACATTTTGAGGTCGCCGTCACCATAGATACATAATTGAATAAACGAACAATGAATAAGTTAATTAATTAATTACTAAATTTAATATTTAAATACAATATAGATGTCATTTAGAGTCGATTAGACGACTTAATAAATTAATTAACCTTAAAATATAGGACGGTGGGATAATATAGGATTGAATTAAATTGAAATATACTACGAATACAGCTCCTGCCAGCTTCCCGCGGCTACGTACGCGGCCCGCATTCGTTTCTTATCTTCCTCGCTGGAATCTTTGTAACTAGAATTATAGGGAAGAGTCGAAAAGTAGCGATGGTCAATATGTCGTTATATCATGTAACAAAATGTCAAAAGTATCTTATCATGTCATATTATCATGATAATATTGGTTGGAAATAATCGACCAAGCTAGCGGTCTGCCGACTTCAAGCGGCCACCACCTACAGGTAGCTACAGAGCGGCGGGAACACCCAGGTGATCAACGACGCCCATGGACACCCGCAACACCAGAGGAACTGCAGATGCGTTGCCGGCCTTTAAGAAAAAGATAGGCTCGCATCTTGAAGGACCCTAAGTCGTACTGGTTTGGACGAAATTGTTGCCTGTCTTGGATAGGGGACAATCCCTTATCCTTTATCCGTATATATATCCTTCCTTGTCAAATCCTCCTCCCTAATTAATGAAAAAGGAGGGAAAAGGAGTAGAATTAGGTCTCCATTATTTTAATTATACTTGACCCCTGTCTTCTGTGAGGTATTTCACCGGTCGAGCCGGCCCATTCGTACAACTGTTGTTGTCGCGGACTCTACCACTGCTAACATTGCCTTAAACACTTCCAACTAAGCTTGATCTTCTATACGATGATACAGAACAATTATAGCCAAGGAGCTAAACGATTTTTGTTCAGCAGGCTGTTTTAAATCTACGTATCTTTAAATATAGATCTTAGTAACTATAGCTTAGTATAGAGCCGCTTGTAATTTGCTATTACGAGATAATCGGATGAGTCACACTCCGTAGCCTGTCTGTGACTGCGTGTTACGTCACGTCTCGTCACTTCGGGTCAACGAAACGTCACGCTCGATCTGATTGTTAAAATTAGAGTTGGTAGAAGATCTTTTTGGTTGAATTACAAATCTGTACTGCAGATCTCACATACAAGTTTTCTCTATACAACCAAGCAAGGAACATAGGACGATTTGATTTGTTAATTACCGGCATCTATCTATCTATACTAATTGACCTGACGCTTGCCTTGCGAAGAGACATCGTGTCTGTTTGTATTTATTTTGTATTTTATTCATGAAAAATGTTAGGGGAAAAGTTAAGAACAATTTCTGCAGTGAGTGCCGGTAAAATTCAATACGGCAGTGCACGAAATTCCATTCTAGCGTCAGGGCTTTTGCTTTAAATTTCCGGCTTCGTACAACTGCCTCGTGAAATGATTTCTCTTCAGCTGTATTTCCAAGCAAAGGGAATTGGGAACAATTAAAAGAGGATCTTCATTAAAGGCCATCCTCATCAAATGTGGTAGAGCCCGCAACAACAACATCTGTTGCACGAATTGGCGAAAAGAAGACAGGAATGAATTAGATTATTCTCCATTTCGTTTGATGAGTGAGATGCCAGAGACCTAATTCTGGTCTTCTTCCGCTTCCCATCCTTTAATAATAGGGAAAGGATGGGAAGGGGAAAACTTGACAGTCAAACAGTTGACATCTGTAGTTACTTTGATTTTTTTTGTATAGAAGAAGGTAGCAAAGGAACAAGCAGATCATCCGATATTAAGTCCTACCCATAAGCATCTGAAACAAGCTAACGAGTTGCAGATGCGTTGCCTACCTTTAATGGACAGAGGGGATACAGAAAAGGATTCCCTTTCCTATTCATCCCCTCCCCCGTCAGATCCTCTTCCTCTTCCCATCCTTTTCTAATTGGATAATGATAGGGAGTGCAAAAGGGCTAGGCCTCCGGCACCTCACTCAGGAATGCAGAAATACTTCAGGCCTCACTAAATAAGGCTTTTAATCTTGTAGCAGTTAAACTAGATGTATGACATAATGAGTGTCAAAAAAAAATTCTGTTTGAGGATCGAACCCACAACCTTAATTTTTTTCAGTAGCAACGCATTATACAAGCTACTGCATCAACACAACATTCTTTGATAGATTGTGCTAACAAAAAACACTTTTTTCTTCGTGTACGCCGCGTTCGTTTGTATGTCATTATTTAAACAGTCATCCAGTAAGGCAAGGTCAGCTGAACCACTATTTACATTCGAATACAAACACCATGGAGTCAATAATAATTTTAAGGTCAATGTTCCTTTGAACTGCCCTTGGGGAGGTATAAAAGAAATCTTTAAACATTTAAATCCTAATAGAATAATCAAATATTGAGACAAGTTTTGAATTTTTCTTTATCTATGACAATTTGGCGCATTGCAATCACAGGTGGTCTTGGTAATCAATTACTATGAGGTATTTCTAAAAAGTAGTAAATGAGTAAAGAAATTAAGTTAATAATTTTTTTACTGCACGCACTCTTTATTGTTATATCATAAATTACCGGGAAAGTAAATCATTTTTAAGCTTTCGTTTAAATATTGAATTTGCGTTAACGGCGCCATCTAGCGTCGAATAGAACAACAAAGATAACGAATAGATGAAGTGTCAAGTGGGACAATAAACATCGCGCGCCGCGTCGTAACTTGTGCAATCAATTTAATTATAAAGCGGTAAATCTTTGTCCGTCACCATTATCAATAATTAATTAACAGCAAAGGGTCTGCTTAAAACTATTTATATAAATTTAGAAGCGAATTGTTTGTTTGTTTAACACTGGGGCGGTCTTCGCAATACCACATAATAAATATAGTGTTGTTCTTTGACACCGCACGGATTTTATCGACGAAAAAAACTCAGATGACAATAAAGTTTTGTGCTATTATTTTCAGCAGTGTAAGCGTACGTTTAGATAAACTTCCGGCTCGCAACCACTCACCGCAAATACGTTACTAATAATAACATAAGCTACCCTAAATTAATTCCAATTTTCCTGTTTTGTTTTGTTGAATATTTGTTCAACCTGGTGAGTTTGATATTCGCATTTTTAATTCAACAGTGGTAGAGCCCGCAACAACATCTGCTACACGAATGGGCCGGCTCAACGGTTGAAATACCACGACCGCACAGAAGACAGGCGTGAAGTAGAGTATTCTGCGTTTCGTCTGAGGAGTGAGGTGCCGGAGGCCCAATTCTGGTTCTCTCCCCCTTCCCAACCTTTTCTTATAAGAAAAGGATGGGAAGGTGAAGAAAACTTGACGATGGAGGCGATGTATAGGACTTGGAAATAACCATTTTCTGTTTTTCCTCTGTCCATTAAAGGCGGGCAACGCATCTGCAACTCATTTAGTTGCAGATGTCTATGGGTAGCGATCACTTGACATCGTGTGAACCCCTTGCTCGTTTGCCAATTATCGTGCTCTTTCCCTTTCCATTCTATCCTTATAAGAAAACAAGAGGATTGAACGGGGATCTCTTCCCGTCCAATGAATAAATGAATAGGATAAGGCAACATCTTTTGTCCGGTCTATCCTGCCTTCTGTCCACTAAAGCTATTCAACGTATGTGCGACTCATTTTATTGTTGCGGATGTCTGTACCGGTTACTTAACAAAATGGCATTACTGAAAACTGACCTAAAGGTACACCTTAGACTGTAGAATTGGTCAAGCCGTCAAGTAAGCAACTGGGTCATTCGGATGAAAAAAAAACTTCAAAATTAAATCTATACATGCATAAGAGATCCAGGTATCTATTGACTCATCACGATATCTCTGGAACCATGTGGCCTAGAGACTTGAAATTTGGAAGGAATATTCTTTCGAGTAGAGGTAGATCGTTTTTTACGAAAATCCGCCAGCAAGAGGGATTTCGGGCGGACTGAAGTTCGCCTAGACAGCTAGTATAAATATATACTTACCTGTGGTTTGTTGGATGTTAACAGCTGTTATCTATATTATTTTTAGTCTATTCCAGGAATATTGACTGCGTGTTGATATGACGAAAACAGCATGTCGCAGTTGACGTTACAATGTTGGCGCGTATAATTGATAAACATGACAAAATGAGATATTGTGACGCCTTCTTAGAACGGCGATAGCTCTACCCATGCAAATGTTTTAATTGATTTTAAATAGTGTGAAATACAATAACCTTGTATTAAAAATATTTGTGTATTTCGGAAAACATTGTAAAGATTAGGATCAAATTTAGTATTTAGATGAGAATTTGCTTTTAATTTACTTCCATTTTCAATCCATTGCTTTCTAATTGCGACCGTAAAAAGAAATATCACTCAGAAAAAACATGCTAAGGTGTTCCTTAGTGGTATTTATCATCTGGTCAACATCTCAGAGAGCGGTGGTGGCCCAGTGGTATACGCCTTACGTACTGTAGGTCGGGGCTTAGAACCCAGAAGGCGCTTTGCGTATAATTTATTTCATCCCCACTGCTCCAAAATCGGTGAAGCAAAACATCGTGAGAAATCTTGAACCACCAAATTCGAAGACATCCAAGAACTGCACTGGGCCAGCGTGGTGGATTACGGCCTTTTCTCTTTCGGAGAGGAGGCCTCTGTTCCTGCAGCGTAAGCGTAGTAAAACAGGCTGATTATTATTATTAAATATCCAGTGCCAGTTACAAAAGAAACAATTTATAGACATAAAAGATAAATAACTTATCAGCTTAGCTTCTGGAAGACTAGATTTTAACAAAGTTAGTTGCTAGCTCTTTGCAATGTGGGTAGGATTTGAATCTATTACAGCTTGTCACTTACTTCTTCAATTTAACAGCACGTAGACTGTTTAACTTAGTCAATTAACCTTTCCGCAAACAATAAATACCAATAAATTAACAATGAAGCACCCTAGCTAAATCTAAGACCATTATAATGAAATTGTCTGTTAGCGTGTGATTTATTAAGGCCCGGGGTGTGATCGTACGATACGGCAATAGTTGCCGGACGCGGTAAGATTATCCGCCGCCATCTTGAATTATTGCGCGCGAGTTGCAGTACAGGAATGCTTTATGCAAGAGGGACGAAGCCGTTTATTTTACCAAAAATACTAATGGTTCTGATAAAAGGAGTATTGTATAATAAGGAAACGTACCCATATCAAGTGACATATTTTTTACAATTGTACCCTTCTTTGACCAGCGGTAGTAAACGGCAAGACCGGCTCCTCCTCTATTTTTCGCAAACAGAAAGTATAAAGATGCATACATTTGTTTTTGTTAATACGGCTTGAGCTCAAAAGCTCTAAATCCTGAGCGCCGTATTTAATTGTAGCTCTAAAAAGCGCCAGATTTTAACAGAACCCACCCATCCCTGAAGACCAAGGGATTTTGAAGACTCCCCCCATCATGAACATAAGTAGAATTTAATTACGTTATAAGTACCTTCGTGACAGTTGAAACGCCACTAATAAAATACCCTAACCAAGTTAAGTCAGCCAAGCATTCCTAAGCTCATTTATACAGTTCTTAAAATATCAAGACAGTAATTTGAGTCCTCAAATCAATTAAAATCAGTCATTTATTACATAATATATATATATAACTAGTGACCCGCCCCGGCTCCGCCCGGGTATCACTAATTATGTTGATCCGATCGCTAAAAAGACAGGAATGTGCCAATCTGGACAATCCCTGTAAATTTCATCGAAATAGGTCCAGCCGTTTCGGAGTCTATAGGTCTATAGGGAACATACATACCTCGCTTTTTATGTACTATTTTTTCATAAAAAATATCCTATGTTACTTCTAGTACCTCCAAGAATGTATACAAAGTTTCATGATGATCATGTAGTTTTGACGTGAAAGTGTAACGAATTGTGTCAAAATTAAATATTAACTTGTGTTACTGGGCTGTAAAAGGCACAACCGTCAAACAAAAATGTATAAATAGATAGACATATCGGTAATTATTTTAGTTTCGTGCTACATTTGGTATTGTGAGAGTAATAAGTTGCACATTTTAGCATCAGGCCACTTCGACCGGTCGTGAGGTAGCTCATAACTTAAACAGAAGCGTCGGATCGAATAAATCGCGAACATTGATTGTTCCTGTGCTATGACAAAAGATATAAGCTGATAGCCTTTGCCCCGAGGCTAGGCCGGGCTAGCCGCTGGCGGTGAGGCGATTTATTGCGCGCGATCGCTTTATATTTATCGCGCAGTAAAATATTAACTCCATTTGTCCTCACACTAGATGTCGTTAATAATTACCCGATAAAATGCATATATACGAACATATAAATTAAAAAAGTATCTATACTATTTATTAATAGTACTAGCTCATACTAGCTTATTACACTATTAATACACTAGTATATGTACTATCTAGTATAATATATCTAAGCTAGTATTTTCTTGATCTTAGATTAGAAATTAATCTCTGAAATAAATCAAAATAATTTTCATAGTATTGTTTGGAGGATGTACGGTACGAACCATAATTTTTTTCGGAATAAAAAGTAGCCTATGTGCTATTCCAGACTATAATCTATCTCTGTGTCAAATTTCATCCAGATCCGTTCAGCCGTTCTGTCGTGAATGAGTAACAAACATCCATACATCCATCCAAACTTTCACATTTATAATAGTGGGATAGACGTGTGTGATATAAGTTAACGTGTTGTTTAGGTCACGTACATTTAGTGCAAAAGTTCCAACCCAATGCCAAGCCTGGAACATAATTTATTACACTAATTTAACCTTAAATACTATTATAATTAAACCCATTTTACTTTGCACTTGACACCCGGTAATTATGATTCGTTTGATGACGTAAAAGGTACAGTACAGGATTGGGTTTTCCTTAATAATAATTTTATAAGCCGTAAGTAAACCTTCATATACGCATTATTTGACAAACATTTAAACGGTATTGACGGTTTTAAATATTTATTGAAATACTTATTAATAATAATAGTGTTAAATTAATAATTTGAGTGTTATTAAAATGGTGCAAACGGGCACAGCGATTCGTAACAGCTTGGAAACGTTTAGGAGAATGGCCTCGATACGTGTTCAGGTATTAATTTTTTCTACATATACCATTTTATTGTATCTTTTATCCTTTTATAATATCACAACTCAACATCACATGGGATTTTTCTAAAAAATCGCAAATGAAAGGAATAAGGAATAAAAGGAAATAAAGATAAAAGACAAAGAAGGGGAGAAAAGGATAGAGAGTGGAAAAATATTATGCCTAAGGTCAGAAGAAGCTCAAAAGCCTTTTTATGTATATTTTCCGTTTGTCTTCTATAGTACTACTTCCCAAGTGGAAGCATATCAAGATCAGACAAAATTTATTTTTAAGTATAATAAGTAACTTGCTGCATTTGGTATGGGATGCAACGCCAAGTTAAGTATTTATATATATATATATATATATACTACTACGAAGTACGTAGTACTATTAAGTATTGTGCCGTAATTTCTTAGAATCACTCGAATACTTGCAGTAGACCTTTTAATTGTGTGACAAGATCCTATGTCAAAGAAAAATATTTCGTTTTTCAATATACATAAGGTCCCTTCTTGATTGAAATGTTTTTGGGCTATATATAAGGTTTGTGATGGCCAGATCAGGTCTTTCCGCTATTGTATTTTACAGTTAACATGAAAAAATAGAATTTTATCATCAAATATTTCCAACTTATTTCACTTTTCCCTGACTTGTATGCTAGATGTATGGATGTAGAATAAGCGAAGAGGGGTAGGCAGAGATTACGGATTTCCATGTGGTGCGATCCTGGCACAGCATTCTCGCTTTATCTACATCCAAACTTAGCATACATGCTCGTCGGTTACGGTTACTCTTTATATCGCCTTTCACTAGTCACTAGTCTGATCGATATAAGTTCTCCTAGGAAGTTCCCAGTCAACACTGCCACTCACTTTTGGTACATAGATTTGTCTTGTTACTCTCTCTTCCTTCATCATTAACAGTGGTAGAGCCCGTAACAACAACATCTGTTGCACGAATTGGCCGGGTCGACCGGTGAAATACCACGACCTCACAGAAAACAGGCGTGAAGTAGAAAAACTCTGCGTTTCGTCTGATGAGTGAGTTGCCGGAGTTCTAATTTGAGTCCTCTTCCCTTTCCCACCCTTACTTTATAAGGATAGGATGGGAGCGGGAAGAGGATTGGACGGGGAGGGGGTGAGCGGTGAAGAGGAAATATCCTTTTTCCTCTCTCTGCCCCCCTCTGTCCATTAAAGGTAGGCAACGCATCTGCAATACATTTGCTTGTTGCGGATGTCTATGCCTAGCGGTCACTTAACATCAGGTGATGCGCTTGCTCGTTTGCCACCTAATTCCATAACAAAAAACAACCGAAGCATACCATTCTCAATTCTAGCGACATCCACTTTTCCCTTATAACGCCTTTTTTAATTCTATCATTCAAAGTCACGCCTAACATACTTCTTAAGGATCGCATCTCAATGGCTTCACTTTTTTTTCACAAAAATTTATATCCAAAATCAGTGAATCTATACTACGTAATTTTTTACACGAAAAATGTATTGTGGTTTCGTTAACCCGAAACTTAACAAAGGGGAAAGGGTCTTTTCCCAATGATTCACTACATCACAGAATTCATAGGTCGGGTGACCTAGCTGGCTCACCTTACTGACTACGTAGTCAATTTATTGGGAACGTGAAAACAGGTGGTAACCGCAAAACCAAAACCTCATAACGCGTCGTTATGTAAACGTCATTCGGGATTTCATCATTAGGACTCGGCCTGTAGCAATCGACAACTTGTTCATCTCCCATAATATCACAAAGAGGAAAGGTTTGACTGTTCCGGGTAAACTTAAAAACTACTGAACCGATATTAAAAATTCTTTCAGCGATTGAAAGCACTTTTATCGGGGAGTAAAATCCCTACTAATATTATAAATGTGAATGTAAGTTTGTTTGTTACGCTTTCACGCGAAAACTACTCAACCGATCATCTTGAAACTTTGTACACGTATTCTAGAAGTAGTATGTTTTCGAAGATGTCGTTGCTGGTAACCTTATTGACGGTTCTTACAGCTTCATCTAATACAGGGCTCACGATCCGGGTGATCGTGAGCTGGGGTGTATTCTAGAAGGTATTAGAAGTAACATAGGATACTTTTTATGAAAAAAAAATAGTACATAAAAAGCGAGTATCTATGTTAGAACCTATAGAGCTATAGACTTTGAAAAGTCTGGACCAATTTCGATGAAATTTACAGGGATTGTCCAGATTGGTATAGCGGGTGTTCCTGTGTTTGGTAACGGTCGGATCAATATAATTAGTGGTACCCGGGCGAAGCCGGGGCGGGTCATTAGTAGGCTAAAGTTTTGATACAAAAAGTTCTTTAGTTTAAACTTTATTGTATTCAATTTTGAATTTTATTATTAAGAGTAAATGTTTCATTTTTGTTGGTTATTTATTTATTTTTGAACTATTTTCGAGCCATCTCTCCTGTTTTTAGTTTTTACTTCTTCGTCTTCTTCTATTTAATATCGCCTTTTAATAAGCCACTAATTAGATCGATATAAGTTCTCCTTGGATGTACCAACACTACCACTCACTTTTGCAACAGAAATCTGTTCCGTTATTCTCTCTTCATTCATCCTTTCAACACGCCCGAACCACCGGAGCATACCTTTCTCAATTCTAGTCACAACATCCTCTTTTAAGCCACACTCTTCTCTTATAACGCTATTTTTAATCCTATCA
The DNA here is from genome assembly GCA_029849275.1 of Papilio elwesi. Classification (NCBI taxonomy): domain Eukaryota; kingdom Metazoa; phylum Arthropoda; class Insecta; order Lepidoptera; family Papilionidae; genus Papilio; species Papilio elwesi. The sequence goes on from CM056702.1 coordinate 9,567,499, forward strand.
TTTAACGTCACACCTAACATAATATATATATATATATATATATATATATATATATATATCCTTTTTTTTAAATATCCTAGGACATCTGATCCCAAACTAAGCAGAGCTTGCGCTATGGCAACCAGATAACTGATATACTACATATACTTTTCTTTTGGACATACATACTTAAATAGATAAATTACACCCAGACTCAGGACAAACAGACATGTTTATGTACACAAATGTTTGTCCTGGGTGGGAATCGAACCCACGACCTGCGGCGTGAAAAGCAAGTATCTTACAAACCACGCTAACCGGCCTACACTTCTTAAGGACAGTTCTTAAGGATCGCATCTCAACGGCATTTACTAGCATGCTTTTCCTGCCAAGCCCACCTCTCACTTCCATACCTCACCTCTTACCTCACATACCTTAAAAAGCTGAGTAACATCGAATTCAAAAGTAAAACCCTATGACTAATTGGGGCAACCATTAACAAATTGTAGTCCGATAAGATACGATATCTTGTTTATCGTAATATACATATAGGCGATTGCAGATTGATTTCCGCACATTAGTATATTGAAGTCAGTGTAGGCGAACGGTGTGAAGTGATGCAATACACAACGTATGGAGCGGTCGGGGTACGTTTGTTTCTGAGATTTGTAGACATTGTTATTGCTAAAATGGTCCTTTTTGTCTAGTTTCTTATTATATATTTTAGTAGCTGTTTCCTGCGACTTCGTCCGCGTGGAAATAAATTCGAGAAAACAATTTCGAGGGTTTTTCACTTTTTCGCTTCGCCCGGATTTTTCGTAACCTATAGGGAACATATATACACACACATCGCTTTTAATATACGTAGATATGCACCTGTAAAAATATGTATCCCATAGGAGCTATGCATTTTAACGGAATAAAAAGTAGCCTAGTACTCCAGAGTATAATCTATATCTGTGGCCAATTTCATCCAAATCCGTTCAGCCGATTTTGCGTGTAAGAGTAACAAACACACATACGTCCACACATACAAACTTTCGCATTTATAATATTAGTGAGATTATCAAAATAATTTACTAATATTTCTTTCAACGACAATAATTGAATAGCGGATTCGAACCCACGACCATGTTGTGTATATTTCGCAGTCCGTACTCTTAACCATTAGTCTATTGGCGCTTTAAATTACTATGTATTATAGTTAACATGGCTTAAATTGTCTTCACATTAGATTACAATAATTTCATTAAAGTAATACCGCATTATTCAATTGTATACTTAATTAACGTGTTTACTTAGACCTAGTTTGCTTGATTAGGCTTAACATAACTTAGCCGGTTACCTTGCGCCGCGATAATTGCGAAGGATCTGCATACCTTGTGAAGCCTCTTCAGTTAAACACCAGTCATCCGTATGGTAATCAATCTCGTTATTTATCTTTACGAATCGGTTTAAACAGTCGAATGACTTAGTACCAACGCCTTGAACAACTACTTTAAGCCTTATATTTGTAACATGGTTTTATACGAGATATTTGTTACATTCACACCTAATGAAGTTACTGTAATACGTAATACATGCATGAGTGAGTGGTAGTGTTGGTAGGAGACGCCTAATTAGAACTTATATCGATCAGATTAGTAACTAAAGAAGGAATATAAAGAGTACCTATAACCAACGACCTTGTATGCGTAGATGTATGGATGTAGCAGAAGCGAGATTGGTGTGCCAGGATCGCGCCAAATGGACATCCATAATATCTGCTTACCCCTCTGGGCTACGGGCGTGAGCGAACGAAAAAGCAGACTGACTGATATATCAACGCACAGCCACAGACTACTGGGCATATAGACTTGAAAATTTGATCAGAAATTTCTGTTATTACGTAGCAGTGTTTGTTTCTAGTACATATATCTCCTCTGTTCAACATAATGGCTAGAAAAACATCTGAAATGTGTATGTATGCATATTTCGTTAGTGTATCAACGTAAGACATTATCAAATCTTTGTATATATACAATACCGTATACATTACATGAATACGTGTAGTATTTCTACGAATTTAATTTGCCCCATTTCGCTTAGTGTACGTGTACTTACAAACCTGATTCATTTTACGTCACACTATTCATAGTTCGTAGTAAATTGTAGTTGTGAGTAATTGCGTCACTTTAGTAGTACCCATCGCGTAGTATTCCATTGTAGGGATTAGTACATCCGAAGATTACGCATTTAACCCCATTAACAATTTTTTTTGTACATGAAAGGTCACTGTTTGCCTAGAGTAGGTATTTACAGCTATAACAGGCTCAAGGCAGCAGGGCGCAGAGGGCGCCTAGCTTAAGCCTCTTTAAGAGTAACTCAGCTCGAGGTCTCCGTAGAGGGAGCTTCGGCTCGGGCCGTTACTTTACGCTCCACGGAGTGATTCGGCTCAAGGGCCCCCGAGAGGGGAGTTCTGCTTGATTGTCACTCATTACGCGTTTAGCTTTCCGATTCGAGGGTCTCGGCTCGATCGGTAGCTATTATCAGATTACGACCTTTAACAACTTTAAATTGTAAGAGTATAGAATACAACTACACTAATTACACATCTAGATTTAAAATGATAGTTATTTGTGTTATTGAATAATATTTTTTTATAACTAAACATATATGGATTCCATTGTGGCCTGCATCAGGGGCTTGAGAGATGAACAGTGAGAAGTCATAAGCTTCGTATTCTTCCCTGGAGTTTCTTTTTTTCTCTTCTTCTTTATCGTTGAGTTTAATTAGACAAATATTGCAGGAGCCGGTAGCCTCTCCCTCCTCTACCTCTCTCCAAAAGATAACTTTACGGTGATAGTAAAACTGGAACTAATCTGACCTTTTTGCGAAGCAGACTCGGATCGGAGCTACAGACCCCCTCGATTTCTGAACATTTTAAAAACATAGTCATTTGACTATGTATTTACATACAAGAAATGTTAAACGTTATTAAATTAAAAGTAACGCCCGAATATATGTCGGATATTTTTGCTTACTTATAATTTACGTTAAATTAATGTAAATACTTTATTGCTTTGTTTTTAATTAAATACGATAGTTAAATAAATAAACAATTAATATGTCAAATAAAATCCAAGTTAGGATGAAAATAAATTAAATTAAATAAACGTGTGAGGTCTTCTTATCTAAATAAATTTATTTATTACTTGTCTTTCAAAGACAAATGAGTTCAGTCATATGAAGTGTCTGTAGGCGCAGTAACTTTAACATAGAATTTAACTTGTTTTCATCGGAGCTTTATAGAACTTACTCGGTATAAAACCTACAACGCTTAGTAAGAATTTCATACCGATCGATAAAGAATTGTACCCGTAGAAGATTAACGATTTTGAACAAACAAACATTTTTCTATATATATTAGATTAAGTAATTTTTTCACTTCTATAAATTATTATTTTCAATTTCTCAATTATTATTTAACTTGAAAATGAGATTTACTAGATAAAAGTAGACGTAGGGTAACCATAAATATTTAAATTGAAGGAAAAATACTTCTAGAGTATAATTTTTTAATACATACTTCGCCTCTGATTGAAAGCTAGATGTTTTTTTTTTACTTACAGTTAACATTGTTTTCTAGTTAGATAAAAACATCTCGTAGACAGGTGACGAGTGACAACAGAATACTTTAAACTAAAGCATGAAAACTTTGAGGCATGATTTTTTATAATTTTTACGTTTTTGTCATTAACCCTGGCCTGGTTACGTTTTTCTTAAGTCATGCAAGGATCGCTTTGTGATTTATCAGTATATATAATGAATCAATTAATTCATTAAATTTCAGACAACCAAGCTCCCGCCAAAAATGGAAATTTAAATGGCGGTAAAGGATGCAATATTAAATATATTTCAACTTGATTTAGATACATCATCTCTCTGCCCTTTTCACACGTTATGTGACGGCCTCACCTATGACAGTATGACCGTAGTCATGCAGTATCTTGGCTATGCAGGTTTTGCCTGCCTGACGCCAACCTTTTCCCGAAATATTTATAAAATGTTGTAAAATATCATCGAATGTAAACTTATATAAACTAATACATTTCACATAAAAACAGCGTAAATAAGATATAGATTTTTCGAACACGAACCACACGCAGTCCACAGAATGTCCTTGTTTTCTGTGGCACATTAGGTAATACTAGTTTCAAGGGTCAACGGTCCTTGAAGATTTAGGCGCCGTGAGTAAAGGTCGCGTTGAAGGTCAGGAGGCAAGGTCAGCGTGACCTTGGCTGCTGGACGTGGATCGATGTAGTTAACGAGCTAAGTTTTCACTGCCTCATAATTAATACGAGAAAGGTTTGTTACGACATAAAATGTTATTACTTTAGGAAATACTGCTTGTGCCTAATCTATGAGTTATCTCCACAGTTAATTGTCCATAATAGGGTCATTTATTCACAAATATGACTACGTAGTAATTATATTGTACAGAGACAAGATAATATTTTTTTTTATTACTCAATAATTACTGTACCGATTGGAAAAAAAAATCATTAATAGACAGTAATCTAGGCTATATATTTATTTGTTTATGCAAACGAAGCTGGTCACTAGGGATCCGCCCCGGCTTCGCACGAGTAGTTTTGCCATACGAACTTTCATCTACTTTAGACCTTTATAAAATGTGATGAATTTGATAAAATCCCTTTCCTTGTGCCATCAAGCCGCTGATGAAGGCCCAATAGTTTGGGCCACAGCCTAATCTAAGTCAACCAATCTCTTCTTTTATATACCTACTAGTGACCCGCCCCGGCTTCGCCCGGGTACCACTAATTATGTTGATGCGTTCGCTACCAAACACAGGAACAACCGCTGTGCCAATCTTCTTTTAGTGCCTCTCCACTATTGGAAGTTTGCCTGCAGCTCAGCGAACTTATTCATGTCTTGTGCCAAGCGAAATAGGTTGTGTGTGAATGTCCCGAAATAAGACGATTATTGTATACATATGTAGCGATGTTCGCGTAACATTCGGTGGTGTTATTTCAATGGATTTTAGCAATATTAAAAATAGCTTTTTTTTCAGAGACGTGGCGACATCGAGTCGCAGCTGCTGCAGGAGCAGGCGAGGGGCAAGCGGCACAGCATATGGTGGAAGCTGGGGATCGACCTGCCGTTATTCCTGCTAGGTAAGATCATGGACAAAATACCCGTTACGATTACACTGACAACAAACTTTGAGATTGATCAAGCATTTTAGACAAGGATCATCAAAGCAAAGTCAAATATGATTTTTCTTAAGGTAGAAACAGTTATTTTAGTTCATTAATCTCGGGTAAAGTAGATTTTAATATGGTAACTGAGATTGGTTATAGAGTGACCATGGTCCTCGTGGGAAATTATCTTAAATAAAAGTTTTAAGTGTTTTCTTATATTTACGGGTATGCTGCTTTTATAATTTAGTGTATAGAATAGTAACTCTAGCCAAAACCTATACAGTATAGACTACCTTCATACTGTGGGGGGCACATAGGTGGGAAATAGGAAAGAGAGGTTGAATTATTTTAATTTTATCCAGTACATTGAATCCATTAATGAGTATTTTTTTACTGATACATTAAAAAAAACATTATGTCATTATGTCAGTCTTAACCAGAAAAGTTCACTAACTTTTCTGGTTAAGACTGCTATCCTATATAATACTAGATGTTGCCCACGGCTTCGCACGTATTCGTTTCGTATTTTTCTAAAAGAATTTAATTAAAGTGCGGTGACTTTTTTCCACATACTTTTGCTCACACGTTCGTGTATAACAACCTAAACCTCTTTTTAATTTAAAAAGTAAAAGTTATTTTTAAACTATGGCAACAACACAGTAAATTGACTACCAAAAATGGAAGCAAATCCATCGATGTGATGAAGGTTTAATCTTCTTTATAATAGTATGGCCGTTATTAGTTACAGTTCCTAATAAGAGTTAATTTAAACCTTATGGCTGTCGAAAATAAAGTTGATTTTGCAAAAGTTAAATACATAAAACATGTAAAGTAAATCAACTTGATTATAATGCTTTAATGGACAAGTCATCGTATAAGCTGATGGGAGATTGTTATGATGCATACCAACTACCGGCCATCTTAAATCTAGAGGTAAATTAATTGCTTTTAATACATTTTTAAATCTCACAATTGTAACCATTTGAACTGCTGTATACAGGATCTCACGTAATGCAAAATTAAACGATAGATATTTAAAAAAACGGAATCAAAACAACGCCACCTAGTGAAAAACTAATAAAACATCTTAACTATGGCTTTGTGTGTTTACCCTCAGTTAAGATTAGGTTTTTACCCCAAAAAATTTTCTTGGGACTCCGCAGTGTTGACAAAAAATGTAGTATTATAAAAAAAGCAAAACCCAAAAATATTTTAATCGTTTTTTACATAAACAATAATCGAGTCTCATCGTAAAGTTCAATTACCACCTTTCATTTTTTTTAAAGATGACAAAAAAGTGGGCACACGTGTTCGACCCCATGCGGTCACATGTGTGGCAGAATGCACGCAATCGCTGCTGCACTTTGAAACTGAAAAAAAAAACATGTCAACGACCGCGCGGTAAATGTGTCACTAACGCCTAATATAACATTTATTTTATAATAAGGTACAATTACGGGATATATCTAAAAAAATAACTAAGTTATCGCTGATCTGAACAGGAATAAATATTAGAATGGTGTAGAGTTAACTAAAGTTTTTCATTTTTAACAAAACAGTGCTGTGAGTTTTTATTATTTTTTTTTTCTTTTGCTGATGATCCTGTTCCTGGCTTTACGGTGTAATTATCGAGTTTAACTTACGAAATCAATACATGATTACTCTCTTAAAAGCTCGTTGAAAAAACTAAAGAAATCATAAACAATAGAATTTAACAACAAACAAACAAGCAATATAAAAGAACTAGTTTTCTTGTAACTTCACTACAGTACCGCTTAAACAGTAGAAATAAATTTTTGGCATCTTACTATTTTTGGTGTTTATATTATTTACGGCTTCACCCGAGTAGCACTAATTATGTCGATCCGATCGCTACCGTAACCAGAGGAACAACTGTTAGGCCAATCTGAACATTTGCTGAAAGTTTCATCGAAATCAGCCCAGCCGTTTCGGAGTCTATAAAGTACATATATACACACATCGCCTTCTATATATAAAATATTTGTGTTTACCATTTTTGTAATAACCATTATCTGTGGTAAATTAATGCAAATAGCACATATACGGGTTCTATTATGGCGTTTTGCTATACGTAACTCGATGTAAGTGAAATTAATATTTTAACAATTATTGTTTGATTCAGTATTCATTGTATAATAAGAAAAATCTATCAAAAACACCGCCTTGTTCTAACCAATCGGACCGAGGTATTTAATTATAATTCAAGATCAATATCTGATTTGGTCCAAGCCATCGCATATAATCTGTGCCACGAATCTCATCTTGAAAATTAATGAAGATATTAAGATTTACATCTAAGTCATTGCGGTTGAATATTCTAACTTAGATTTATGTTTTTATCGGAGTTTGTTAATCTCTATTAATTCTCCGTGACATTTCATATAAATGTACTGTTACACAAAGGTTATCAATTGACGGAAACAATTTTTGGGATTCAATTGAATTGAGTGCACTTGTTTCAAGCAATTATACTGCGTTACATAGTGCATTTAGTTGCATGAACAATAACATAAGTTGTTCAAATTGAAATCCAATAGAATATTATTTTAAAATGTTCCTTTATCCTTCTACGATTACATTGATATATAATTTAAAATGCTTTGTAATACTAGCGTCATCTATTGTCGAGTAGTGACACTAACGAAAAAACGAAGTCTTGAGAAATTGAATTGTAAATAATTCGTAGTAAATGTTAAGAGTTTAGTTAGTGTTTTTATTGGTAATAAATACGTAACAGTATTTCCTCTAATATATTTTTTTAAAGATTTTCCAACGAAATTCACCTAAATCTCTGTTTATGATCCAGATGAATTTTTAAGACTCGTTAAATACCTAATATAAACTTTCCATGTTTTAATTATTATGATACAAAATCACAAATGGTTTTGCCTTAAACATTTGTCAAATGAACATACATTGGCCCAACGTATTGGAACAAATGTTGGAACACAACTGCGTAGTGTGTACAAAGATCATTATTCAATTGCTTATATGACAAACTTGCTTACAAACCATTAAAAATAAAAGTAAGCTGTTGTTCTCGATCAATCAAATAATGGATTAAGCAGATATAGTAAAAGATAGGATATTTGAGTTGGAATTTCAGAATTTTTTTCAATTGTTTCTAGTCAATGAATCTTGAAAATTAAGAAAAAAAAAGAGATTTAAATAAAAAACTAATTTGTAAAGAATTTCCAAGGCTAAAGAGTTATCTAAGCTCTTACCGAAGTATTTTGGTACAATCCTTTATCCATCTGATTGTGACTTTTACATAAATAATAAATCAAGTAGGACACCAAAAGCTATTTCATTCAGCTTACTTATTTTTCATTGTAAAAAAAGAAACAAAATAAGGTTACCACAGGTCTGAAGTATAAAAACTCTTTTAAAAAAACGAAATAATGCGGCAAATTATTAACTAGCACATAGTTTATCTAACGGTTAAACGTGATACGGAAACCTTACATGCGTATGCGTTAGTAATGCTTAAGGCTTATCGATCGGGATACCTTTATAACCATGACTTTGTAGTTAGTTAGACTTAATACCAAAGTTCAACTATTGCTGAAATGTAGTTTTCAATTTCTATACATAAGATTGAAGCCGGTTTTATCTATTGAAGAAACCCAACTTTCCCTTATGTGAAATAATGTGATTTCCCATCATTATCACCAGCTAATGGACTATACGGGACTTAAAATCGGTCCCCTGACGCCTCCATCTCCACATGTTCACCGGGACGTCGATCTATATATACAGTTTTGTCCAGTGTGGCTTTGAATTGAGTTTCTTGGGTAGAAAAGTTTCTGCAACATGAATTGTGCATCACAATTGCTAAGGAGCAAATGAGAAATGAGCGGTTACAGGTGTCTCCATCTATCCGTCAGAAGTCGCCTCTTAGATGTAATCTAGCAACAACCAATCTAACTAAGGCATTATTATTATTCATTTGGGGACACACAGAAGCAAAAGTAAAAATAACATAATATCTATAAAACATTTAAATTAATACGGACGTTTCCTGAGGATTATCTCGTTGAGAATAACTTGAATTAAATTCATCTAAGCAACTAAAAGATTAAATTAAACGAAGAAGAAAGAAGAAGAGAAAGAATTAAGATTATAAATAAAGAAGTATACAAATCAAAACGAATAAAATTATGAAATAGAAGTTAGCAGATCATTCTGGTATCTTATTTCAGAACCATTTCATAATATTCGTAGATGGAGCAGGAGCTCCACAACATTTAGATAGTATGCTGGTGCTGTAATGGGATACTTAAATATGCAGGCTGTGATTGTGGAATAGGTACAATTCTTCCAAAAGTAAACTCAACAATTTTCCTCTCACATGCAAAGCATAATATGGCTTCAGGTGATACCAATAGTACGATGGTAAGCAATTATCGTGACCAACAAACATTTTGTAATTCATATTTATAGTACCGCAGTAATTCGCATGTACTATAGCTGCAGATGATTGGCTCAAATGGATTACGCAACAGTTCTCGTGTATTCACGTGGTAACTAACGTGGAATAGCGCACGCCGGATGGCAGGAGACTTGTGCAGGTTGCGTCACGGGTAAAGCGTTGTGTACATCTGATGCATGAACTAGTTCTGTTGATATCACCCAACAAGCGGCCCACATCGATAATAATCGAAATAATTCCAGACCAGATACCAAAAAAATGGAAACTGGTCATACGAAACGCAGAAGTGGGATATACTTCATGACACCGTATTTCTGTGGTGTTATGGGACTTTCCCACTTGAGTTGGTTTGTTTTTATGATTTTTCTGATGTTAATTTGACCACTGTTCCAGTCGCAATTTTAGAAGGCTTATGTTTTTAAAAAAATACGTATTGTTACCCTTAGCACTAGGTAACCTTGGGTTTCATAAAGCTGAAAGGGCACGTGTTGAAATTAGATGGTGTATTAGTATGATAGATATGTAAATATTATCCTTGCGGTGTAATTGCTTAGATTAGATGGAACAATGCGAATGAGTAGAAAAGATATCCCATGCAACTCTTAGATGTGTGACTGATAAACACTCATCTATTCACAATAGTGAGACTCATTTCAAAGGTTAGAGGTTATTGTGCAATATTTACTTTTAATCCCAAACTATGTATGACAATGACTGACTTGTCACTGTTTACTGTCACTGGGCTATCTCGAGAGTCTCGGCTCGGGCTGTTAATATATTTATATGACTGGACTGTGACATAGCTCATGTTACAAAACAAATTCTTCATCTTTTGATACATATAATAAACTCAGACGGTTGATGACGAAAAGATATGTACCTAGCACCAGCACATTGTAACCCAGTGACTTCATATATAAATAGTGTACTAATTATTCAGGTATATGACAGATTTGATATGAAAATTCATAGAAACGATGTACTTAGAGTAGCTAATGTACCAAATATACTATTTCGTATCTATGACCACTGAGCTATGGAAAAAGAGTTGGTGTAAACGAGACTTAATACCAGCATCGATTATCTGAGTAATTGAACAGATCGGAACATCCTCAGGATACGCTTGGTAAACTTTTCTCGAAGGAATATTCGATTGTTTAATAAGATATAAAGGAAACAAAGCGTCGTAGCCCGCTGGCTGCCTTTAGTTGCTTTTAACCTAAAAATTACAACTCGCAGATTAAACTAAAAATTTGGTTGGCAGCTGTGAGCAGGTTTGATGACTTACGAAGCTCACTTCAGCTTCCCGTCACTAGACAATATTTATTGCTTCTAATACAAACTGTTTCCATGGATCGTTAAAAACTCCTTAGTCCCTACTAATATTATAAATGTGAATGTAAATTTGTTTGTTACCCTTTCACGCGAAAACTACTCAACCGATCATCATGAAACTTTGCACACATATTCTTGGAGGTATTAGAAGTAACAAAGGATACTTTTTATGAAAAAAAAAATATATAAAAAGCGAATTATGTACAATAGACCTATAGACTCCGAAACGGCTGGACCGATTTCGATGAAATTTACAGGGATTGTCCAGATCGGCACAGCGGGTGTTCCTGTGTTTGGTAGCGATCGGATCACCATAATTAGTGGTACCCGGGCGAAGCCGAAGTACTAGTAAACAATAAACGAACAAAAAGAAATATCTAATAATAGCTGTACGGACGTGGACGTATGGATGCTTGGTGCATGCACAATATGATGTCTTAATTCGAAAGTTCTCTTGTATGAGTAAACACGATTAAAATCGTATCTCAGCGTCTAAAGTACGTTACTATTTCCTCTCACCAACCTGTTCTGGTAGATATATAATCGATAACACGGAACTGTTTTTAAAAGTCCGCAATTTCGAAGCTTAGTAGCGATAGCTTCTGGACTGCAATTTAAAAATCTTTAACAAATCTAAACGTCTGCTCCTGATTGAGCTGTTAGCTTGAGGGACGCTTCACATAGATGGGAAGATGACATTTAAAACTTTACGATTTCATGTCCTTGTGCTTTTATTGATTTATATACAAAATACGAAATTATTGGTTTAACAATATCTGCCTATCGACAACTCGAAAAGAATTCTATTTGTAATATTGTGTCACCTAAACCTTCTTATTTACAATTTTTGGACTTTTTCACCGCTACCCGCAGACCAAAAGGGTCCCCTCTTTATTCTATTGACGAATGGATATCGATTTAACTTAATTTAGTCATTTCACAATGTCTCAAGATCTAATCTAAACTTTATATATTCCTAAATTCTCCAGTATTCGTTTATTATTTTACATTTAATATTTATTTAAAGATGATATCTTTTTTAAGGAGAATTTTTTTATCATCACAGTTAATGTGAATAGTGCCTTGCGAAATCGATCTTCCGCACCACTTATGCAATTGGCTCGTAACTCCTCCCCCTCCCCCCGCGCGTCCCGCTGTCTCTCTGACATTGACTTTGAACCTAACCAGATCACGGATGTGCCGGTTTGGATGGCGATGGCGTTGGCGAAACAAATTGGCTAACGACCCACCGGAGCGTTGCCCAATACAGCGCGGAAACGTTCTTTTGTCCCGGTCTTGACGTGCGAAGGGAGACTGGGGTAGTGTTAATGGTTTAACTAAACCACCATACCAATAAATTTTACAACCATAAAGTTATTTTTATTGAATTTTGTTGTCAAAATGTAATCTATAAGTTGGAAGGATCTATGCTTCATAAAGCATTAGCTTTAAAAAATAATAAATAAATGTGCGCTCACGCCCGTCACCCAGAGGGGTAGGCAGATATCACGGAATTCCATTTGACATAATCCTGGCACATCTCTATGGTTGGCTTATTCTACATCCATAGATCTACGCATACAAGCGCATTAGTTACAAGTACTCCTTATATCGCCCTTTAGTATGTCACTAATCTGATCGATATAAGTTCTTGGTTGAATTTGACAACTTAATTAATTTACTTATTGCATTATGATTGTAAGTTTTATGTTTTTTTATAACTAACGGACCGAAAAGCTAAACTTTTATCAGTATAGAATATTACACGATCCCAAACTGTACTTTAAATGCTTTAAGATTAAAATACCTATTATTAAAATAAATAAATAAAAATTTATTAAAAATCTAAAGAATATATTTTTTTCATATCTAGGAGTCCCATTTTTTTTAATTTTTCAAACTTTTTTTTGTAAATATCTAATATCTAAATCCAACTCCATTAATGTATTACCGTCTAACTTTGATTTAAGACAATTTTCTTTGTTAAAACGAAATTTCTCACAAAAACACTTCTCGTTTATCAAAATGACTATAGGATGCTTCAAGACATTCCCTTATTTATAAATTCAATTAATTATTATATCTATTCAGTTATAACACTCCCCTTGCTGCAAGAGCTGGGAGTATTCCCGCAGCACAAGAGCGGCTTCTTCTGCAACGATCCAGCGCTGAGCTACAAGTTCACGGGCGACACGATCTCTGCGGTCGTTATAATGACCTCTGTGATCGCGTCACCGTTAATACTGGTAAGTTTTATATCTAATATTAGTAAGTAATATGTCTGAAATTTAATAAATTATGGCTGGACGTGGCGCTGATAGGACAGTATACTGTGGAAGGTGTATATCCAACAGTGGAGTAGCTAAATATACATAGGCTTTTTAAAACTTATCAACAAATAAATTGCTAATTAGCTGTCCAATTTCCTAATAAACGTCAAATGAGTTTTTAGAATCATTGACGTTTGGTTTTCTTTCGGATAAGGGAATCGATTTGACTTGACATTTGATTCGACAGGAGTGTTAGTTGAATAAAAGTTGACAAACATTTCAGAAATACGACGTTATACTTGTATGTTTAAATCTAAGCGTCGGTTACTAGTAAGTTCTTTATCTGAATCTTTCATATTGGTCTGCTGGCTACTTTTCTATAGTAAAAGGTGGCAAGCGAGCAATCGGTTTACCCGATATCAAGTGATCGCTACCCATAGACATCTGCAACAAGCTAATGAGTTGAAGATGAGGGTATTCATCCCCTCCACTGTCTAGTCCTCTTCCCTTCTTCCTTTCTTATTAGCAAAGGATGGGAAGGGAGAGAGAACTAGAATTAGGCATCCTCACTCATCAGAAATAACACAGAATACTTTTACTTCACTCCTGTCTTCTGTGAAGTAGTGGTATTTCACCGGTCGAGCCTACCCATTCGTTTAACAGATCGTGTACTTAAAATATCACATCACGTCTTCAGAACTAAATCCAAGTAGCAATTGTATGATATGTAATGAGTTTATTAGCTCTCAAATAGGATGAAATGTAAGACAATCTAATGAGCTGAACCCTTAAAGGCCGGCAGAGAATCCGCAGTTCCTTTGGACTCTGGTATTGCGGATGTTCATGTACGCCAGTCATCACTCACACATTAGGCGACCCGTTGCTCGATTGCCCCCTTGTATTTGTTTGTAATCCATTTTTACATTTTTTTCTTTCAGATATGGTTAACTGAGCTAATTTTGTTAGATTCAGAACAACCTATATGTAAGAAAGTGTACCATTCTGCGAAAAAGGCGCTTTTGCTGTACCGGCTTTACGCTTACGGCTTGGTCTTCAACATCTTGGTTGTGGAGGTAATGAAGACAGTTACAGGCAACCCTAGGCCGACCTTCTTTGATATATGCGAACCTGACACCGCCAAGACTTGTAATGGGTGAGTATTTTTCAATACCAATTTACACGTCCGTGAATACGGTTAGTATTTAAGTTAACCTAAAAATGGTGTTTTTTTTATTTCAACCAATATTTCATCTTGTTAGATAACTACAACAGTAGGAGAATCCGCAACAATCATTTATGTATATGTCAATTCGACAGAATACGTTAAGAGATTATCATAATTGTAAGATAACATTTCCCCCTCAAGCATTTCTAAAACTATCGATAAAAAAACTTCTTGTCGAGTGTATACTTAACACGTATCGATTTCGATTCGAGTGTCATAACAAATAATCGATTTTAAACGATAATATTTTAACACTTTCACCGAGTAATACGAAACGCGTAATCGATTTCAGTATCATTTGAATTCAGATATTTTAAAATATATACTGAATGGGTTTTCCTTCAATTGAATGTTACATTTGAAACAATATACCATAGTATATGTTTAATTGATATTTAATTGATTTTTTTCATTCGTTTAAGATCAAGCAATCACGATTCGATTAGTTAATCTGTACACTTAAACAGTATCATAGCTAATTCTTTCTTTACAAAACAAAAAGAAACGCACCTGCAATTTTTCTAGTAGATATTTGGCAATTTTAGGTACACTTCCTAACCTAACATCGCGTGATACATGCTCGTTTGCCAACATTAAATAAAAACAAGCAGGGATACCAAGAAAATTATTACTAAAACCGTTAATAAAAAGGAAAACATAATTTGTTAGCTGACTGACGAAGCGGGCATGGCACGGTCGGCTAGTGTTACATGTTTTCCCTCAACACAATATATATATACAAATTATAATGACACGTTTTAAAAGTCCCTTACAAGTAACACTAAAATGGAAAAAGAAATGAGATAGCGCTTTCTCACCTCACTCATCACACGAAACGCAGAAGTCCCAATAACTCTTCTGCTGAAGATAACGAACTGGCTCATTACTGAAACAGTTTGTGTGTGCAGATACTACCTACCTTGTTTCTTCAGTTTTTTTTTGATAGAATCAGGCTTCAGGTTCACATTCACTAGACCTCACAGCAGTGCCTAAGCTCATACTTCAATCAGATGGGACAAAGGCGATGGAAGGTGTAAACTCCACTTTACGCCCGAAGATCAAAGACAATATGATTGTTTTTCCAGGTCTGAATTTGTGAGCACATTCGAGTGTACATCTACCCGATACTCAGTGTGGTACCAGATGGACTCTTACCACAGCTTCCCCTCCGGTCACACCTCGCTCTCCATTTACTGCGGGCTTTTTATGGCGGTAAATATTTTGTTGTCTAATCTTGTGTCTTGACTCTGTGGTAATATACATATAGTACTTAGACGTGACTTTAGAGAGATAGGAGTAGAAGAGTGGGACTTGAAGGTTGATTTAAAAATAAAAAAGCTGTATTTCGGAGGTTCGTGTAAAGAAGGCAGAGGAGGAAGCAAGCAAATTGTGCAATGGCAAATGGCAGTGTTGGTGATGGAGACCCGAGGAGCATGTGCAAATACATATGTATTTAGTCATGGGATGTGTGCCAGAAACGTGCCAAAGAGAAATCCGTATAGCTTATTTTGCCACTACCAGAATCAGACTAACAGCTAAAGATGACCTAGATGTATTAAAGTCCATAGAGTAGACCGACTTCCTGTGATATCGCAATATTATATACCTTATTTCGTGTATAGTGGTACCTCCAACAACGCGCGTTTGACTGGAGCCACCGAAGCGTGCTCCTGGTGCCAGTGCTTCAACTATTGTGCCTGACGTACGCCGCCGTCTGCTCGCTCACCAGGATCACAGACCGGCGACACCACTGGTGGGACGTCCTCACTGGTGCTGTCATCGGAGCTCTCTGTTTATTGTACACTGTAAGTACTTTACCTAAGTCGGAATATAGACATATATAGAATAGCTAGCTGTTGCCCGTCCGTGACCGAATCGCACGCTTGGGTTTTAGTTGGTTGGGTTAAAAGGGGAGAGGGGTTAACATTTTGTCGTAAAGGCGAAAACCATTTCGTAGGAGGAAGATTGTGTCCATGTCCATGGTTATATTAAAAACGAGATTTCGAAATAACATTTCATAAAATCTAACAAATTCCTTTCACAGGTACTCGTTCTCTGCAAGAACTTCGCTAACTTAAAGGAAAAAAAGAGCGAAAAGAGGATTATAACACCTGTCCAGTCCAACAGAACTTCAATATACGACAGCAGGCTGCAGGGACCTCTCACTTAAATCATGTATACAGATAACTTGGAAGCTAGTATCGAGTACTAGACAAATCAGTATTCAAGTGGTAGAACATATTTACAGTTTAGGGAAAAGAAGTGAAGTAATTGATACGTGGCTTACACCTAAAGACCTAAGTCTGATGACGTCAGAGATGTAAGAAGATGATAAAAGGATGTATAGGTTTGTTAGCAAAATATCTTAGAATGTTGACAAATTAATTTGTGTGTATAATTAGTGATACAGACGTATAACAAGAACGCGACCCACCCCGGCTTCGAACGGCTTCTCAATACAAATTTTCATCCCCTACTTTAGACCTTTAGAATTAGAATTAAAAAAAGTAATTAGTGCTTGCTTAGGTAATAACAGAAATCTCTTTGTCAAATTTCAATTCTCTAGGACCAGTAGCTTGGGCTGTGTGATTTGACACATCAGTAAGTCTTAAGACTCGCCTTAAAGTTTCCCTTGTCTCTTGGTTATGTGTATATATAAGTATTTAAATTGTTTGTTATATGCTTCACGTACACTATAAGACCCGAGAGATGTCACAATAACGAGCTTGTACAATGTGCAAAATAATTTTTCACCGTGAAAAACTATAAAGGGACTAACGTACACCGTATAGCTTTTTCCCTTATTGTACTGACGAAGGCGCACGAGGGGAGGTGAGACGTTCGGCGGCTATGTTAGTGTGCTTACACGCTTTGTCCACGGCAAATTCAACTGCATGTCGATGGCTGACGTCATCACATTAACTGTTGCAGTTATGCGTACTTTCTCTCGTCTGTTAGAACCCTTAAATTCTACGCAATGTCTTATACTTACAGATTTTTTATAATCTACTTATATAAGTCAATTTTAATAAGACATTTCGGATAATCTCTAAAGTTTAATTGTAAACAGTATTATATATCTAAGTTGTAATATATGTAAATATATTTAGATAGAGCGACAATATAGACTTGTATGATTATACTGCCTTTGTTTTATTACAAACAGTTTTTTTTGAGACTTTTACAGTGGTAGAGTCCGCAACAACATCTGTTGCACGGGTCAGCTCGACCGGTCAAATACCACGACCTCACAGAAAACAGGCGTGAATTAGAAGTGCTCTGCGTTTCGCCTGATGAGTGAGGTGCCGGAGGCCTAATTTGAGTCCTCTTCCCCTTCACACCCTTTCCCAATTAGGATAGGATGGGAAAAGGAGGAGGGTTGGACGAGGTGGGGTTTAAGGGTGGGAAAGGAAATATCCATTGTCCTGTTTATGCCCGCCTCTGTCCATTAGGGTCATCATCTGCAACACATTTGGTTGTAGTCGATGTCTATGGGTAGCGTTCACTTAACATCAAGTGATCTGCTTGCTCGTTTGCTACATTATTCTATAAAATAAAAAGCTTCGTCATGGAGGGATATTTTTTGGAAATGCTTGAGCCTGCGGCACCACATTGTACGCATATCCCATTTGTGGTCCAATTAGCGAAATTGCGCAGAGAAAGTTATTTTCCGGAGGCTTAGTCTTAGTCCTCTTCCCTTTTCCAATAAGAAAAGGAGAAGGGGAAGAAGATTTGATGGAAGAAGGATGGAAAGGAAAAGGAAATATCCTTTTTTTTTGGTTTATCCCTCTATCTATAAAAGGTAGGCTCCGCTTCTGAGCGGTTATGGAAGATCGAAGATGGTTGCTGGTTTCTCACATAACTATTATGCTATAGCATAAATTTATGATAAATTACTTTTGCAGTGAAAGGAGAGAACCCTCGTAAACGATATTTGGTAGAGGAAAATGTTATAGTTTCGCGTGAAGAACATGCGTCAGCTAGTCGCGTCAGCAACATGATTTTCTGAAATTGGAACAGTTTCGACGTTCCTTTTTTTCATTTATTTTTTTTGTATGTAATTCGTATTTCATTATTTTGTTGCTTGTTTGTTTATTTTTGAACCTATTATCGCCCCTTCCCACCTGTTTTAAGTTTCCAATACCCTCGGCAGTCATTACGTTTAAGTTTTCGTCGTGTGAACTATACCAAAACACTTTAACCAGTGTTCTATATCAGAGTACAATTTATAAAAGGCCCTTAAGCACCGGATAGTAATAGATCGTAATACGTGGTTATTGCCCAACGCGCGCAATCGTAGGGCCATTATGTGTGATTACCGAAATAAGGATGTTCAGGGATCGATTCCCGTGTGATGCAACTCTTTTGTACCGTAACGATGATTTATTCTCACCAATTTAAAGATGGCCCAAGGATGTGACTTAGGTGCCCTGGAATGTATTCACGATGTCTTTGAAATGAAGAAACTAACGAGAATTATTTTTATAAGATATCCGCAGACGCCGGTACCCTAAAGGGGTTGGCAGAGATCATGGATTCCCATTTGACATGATCCTATACCAAAATATTTGGTGACAATTATTTTTAAGAAAGATTTATTATCAAAGTTGCCAGTTACATTTATTCGACATTAGAGACCATTTGTTAAATTAATCACAAAGTTGCAACGTATGCTGCCTGCAATCTGTTGATAGCCAGCGACCAGCGAACAATGAAGCTAAAAGGTCATTGTTTATCTTTTGGAGTGGGGTTGCCATGTGCCGGCCGCTTTCTGGAATCCCCCTTTGTTTTGATTCGCTCGTAAATATCAATTTCAAATTTATCGTACAATCTTAATGACGTTAATAATTTTAAAATAGGGAGAATGGTTAATTAGTGGAGCGTCTTGATATATCTTTAGTAAGGAGTTTAAATTTTTGTTCGGCATAATGTTGATTAGACCGGACTTCTGTAACGCCGACAAAGAGAACATTTTTAAATATTTATATGCTCAGACTATGAAGAGGTAGCTGATTGTCTATGGGTTTTGTGCAGTTGAATTATAAATGTTAACTTATTAATCTAAACATAAAATACCTTCTTTTTTATGTGAGAAAGTGGCAAACGAGCAAGCGGATTACCTGATGTTAAGTGGGAGCTGCCCATAGACATCCGCAACAAGTAAATGTGTTGGCGATGCTTTGTCTACCTTTAATAGACAGAGGGCATAGACAGGGAAATGTATATTTCATTTTTCCCGTTAACCCCCTCCCCGTCCAATTCTGTTCCCTTTCCCATCCTATCCTTATGAGAAAAGGGTAGGAAGGGGAAGACGAAATTAGGCCTCCAGCACCTCACTCATCAGACGAATCGCAGAGTGCTTCTACTTACTTCTTTCCTTCGACCATCTTCAAACCTTTGCAGCTCACTCGCCACAAAACAAATAAATATTTAAATTAAGTGTATCTTTTACTAAAACAAAATCAGTGACTGCTACTTGGTTTTGGAAGCGAATATTGTGAGTTGAGGTGAACAGCCTTAGTGGCTTACTGTTAAAAAAACTTTCACATCTTAACTAATTGGTGTAAACAGTTATTGTATCTTGGGTTACACCGCGCTATGACTGTTTTATGATACAAGGTGGCAAACAAGCAAGCGAGTCACCAGATGCTAAATGACTCTTACCCATAAAATTCCGCAACAAGCAAGTCTCGCAAATGCGTTGTCTACCTTTAATGGATAGAAGAACAGCAAAAACTATGGTTTCCTTTTCCTATCCATCGCCTCCCCCTCAAATCCTCTACCCCTTCCCATCCCTACCCTATATGTATACCAAAGTCGATGTGTGTATCTATGTTACATATAGACTTACGAAATTTTCAGGCAATTTTCAGATTGCCCTAAGGGTGATCCTGTGAAGTTTGGTAGCTATCGGATCAACATAAATAATGCCCGGGCAAACCCAGGGCGAGTCACTAGTTTAAAATAAGAGTAAGTAGGTAGGGCATTAACCCCTAGTTATTTGATTGTTTTTAAAGTTGTACTGGAAGAGAAAAAACTTTTGCTAATTTCAATACAGTAATCTAAAGCTAAATGTAAGCCCGGATACTGTGCGGGAGTTTCTTTTGGGAATGTTTGACGAAATTGTTGGCTACTCTGATACAAATTCGGAACCGACTCTAAATGATAGTAACAAGATGGCCGCCCTATGCGAAATGTTCCAAATCTTCGTAGCGTCGTCATCTGTTATCGAATTGTGTCAGTAGACACGCGCCAAAAATAGACAATAGGGTAATTAGAACTATACACATGATTAACTACATTATTACACCAGTAATGTGTATGTTTAACTCAAGTATAAACTTTTGGGGAGTGAAAAAGGTTTGCTATTAGTATAGTGCAGTACTTAAAAGTTATGCTATCCTGGTAGCTGAGATCTTGCGATCTGTATCCCTAGTACAAAATACCTCAACCATTTTCCCATTACTCAAATAAAGAGAAATGTTAGGAGTAGCCGCTACCCATTGACGTCAACAAGCAAATGAGTCGCAGATGCGTTGCCTATATATATATATATAATGGATAGAGGTTGTTGCCTTTGCCTATCCATCCCATCCAATCCTGTTCCCCTTTCCATCCTATCCTTATTAGGAATGGATTGGAAAGGGAAGTGGACTGAAAATGATCCTCCAGCACGTCACTCATCAGACGAAACGCAGAAGTATACTTCAGTAGAAGTATGCTACCGTGGGATTTCACCGGTCGAGCCAGCCCATTCGTTCAACAGATGTTGTGATTGCAGGCTCTACCACTGTTAAAACTCATGGTGTAGTGTAATTCAGTTCTCTTTCCCAGTCAAGACTGCCAATTGCGCACATGAAAATCGTACGATATTTACTACAGAATACAAGATTAGGGCTTTCAAATCACAGCCCCTTTACGGCAGAGAAATAATAAGTTCCACGTGTATATAAACAATCGAAACTCAAGAGATTCTTGGAATCGAATCACATAACTGTACCTACTTTGAACGGGGAAGACACGTGAGACTAGGTTCCTTCCAGGTAAAGCTGATGTTACTGTCTAGCTCCCTTGTGAATAGAGGCGATATTTGCGTGCATTTGTGAGGACGCACAATGGGTGGCCTCCTGACATCCCCTTATTGTGATTTATCGGCATTTTTCTCGTCTGACGATGTTTGTAAGCGAGGGATTGCGTCGACTGAATCAAGTAATAGCTCGTATACACATTTATGTATAAAACGTGTTGGGTTACAATGTGTACTGGTTTTATCTATTACTAGCTGTTTCCCGCGACTTCGTCTTAGCGGAATTAAATTGAAACATATTAATCACTTCGCAGGATAAAAGCATAAAATTGTATTTTTTACAATAAAACGTAAAGCATAAGTATCAAAATTATATTTTCTCATTACAACAAACAATTTAATTTCATTTATAGATTACCACCAACTCTACCTAAAATCGTCTAACGCTGTTCAAGATGTTTTCAGTTCAATAAGCGTGTTGCTGACGCTGTCGCTAACACATGTTGCGCATGTCGCTCTCGCGAACCTGTAATATTTACCCCTAGCTACTATCGTTTAACGTGGCTAAAGTGGTTTACACTTCAAATAGTAAAATGTTTATGTTATTTTACCAATCAAAGCAACCTTTGTGACATTGCAGGTAGCGGGCGGCGCTTTCTATACGGCGCCGCGTAGGTTTTTTCACAATTTCGAGGGTTTTTCACTTTTTGCGCGGAACCCTAAATAGTTTGCTTTAATTAAATTAGCCTGTTTGAATTCCGACAATATTAGCTATCTTCCAGTAAAAGTCCCCCCAATAAACGGACAGACAGACAAAATTTTTAAAAATTGCATTTTAGTTGTAAGTACCGTATATAGCTCATGTGTATTGAGTATGGCAATGTTATTTTGATATTACATACAGACACTTCAATTTTATTTATCACTATAGATTCATACATTGTGAAATGATGTATTTTCATGAAGGTATCGTTAATAGATTATGCAAAAAACATTGTACGCCAACAACACATCGCCTGAGTGAAAACCCTAATGCAACATTATGGGGGCCATCAACGTTGAAAAAGCATTTTAATCGTTAATTGAATACGTGCAATACTGCAGGTAAATTGACTTTTACACGCATCGGGAAACCCGATGACTGTAGTAATTCTTTTAATAAATGTGATTTTTCCCTACAATGTGGTTTATAAATTAGAATACCTGGTTACTGTGGGCAAATACCATAACTTATTCAGTGTGTCGTGTTAGGTATGGTGCCAGCAAACTGTACACTGTATAAGATAGTTCCGATATAATTTGTCTCCTAGGGGACAAGGTAGACTTAGACGGAACCTAATAAATGGTATCTCCTTAAGTAAGATAAATTGACAACCTGAAATTGTATTCATCTCCGATCTAACTATCCGATAACTCCGATGTATCCCTTAAACCATATGCCCATTTGACCGCACGCATCGGAGAGCGAATGGTCAACGACCGAGCTCTTACTGTCCGGCTAGATCCTCTGAAAATATGGCGAAACTATGGGAAGTATCCCGAAGAACTGTTTTCGCGAAATTTCCTACCGCGCACAACCGCGTTGTGGAATGTCATTAGTGGTATTTCCTAACCAATACGACTTAAGGTCCTTCATGAAGCGAGCGTACTCCTATTGCGTCAACAGTTGCTCTGGTGTTGCGGATGTTTATAGGCGTCGGTGATCACTTATGTATTAGACCTGCTGCTAGTTTACCTCTTTATTATATAGAAAGTATATTAGCGACCCCGGATTCGCACGGTAGTTTTTCCATACAAACTTTCATCTCCTGCATTAGACCTTTGTGAATTTAGATAAATCCTTATTAGTATTTCTATGAAAAAAATCAAGTCTCTAGACCCAATAGCTTGAGGTGTGCATTGATATAGTCGGTCAGTCAGTTAGTTTCTTCTTTTATACATAGATAGATAAAACGTATCTCAATCCAGGTGTGTGTGTGGTGTGTCAGGGATTGTAAGTTATGGATGACTTTTTGAACAATTTTTTTATGAAACAAGCTGGCAAACGAGCAAGCGGGTCATGTGATATTGAGAAGCATAAGCATCCTCAACAAGGAAACAAGTCGCAGATGCGTTGACTACCTTTAATGGAAAGAGGATGGGATAGACAGGAAAAAGGACTGTTCCTTTTCCTGACCTATTCTATCACAGTCCAGTCCTCTTCTCGTTCCCGTCCTATTCTTAATAGGATAAATATGATCAGATTTAAATCCCAACGCTTGTACGTACAAATTCATGCTTTATAATACATGAATATGTAATTATTTCGTGGTCTGTTAGTAACATTAAATTAGTTGCGAAAAAACGTCACTCGATGCGGTCGCGGGCGATTTCGCAATGGTGTCGCGTCACTTTGCAATTAAAGCCAATTTCGCGTGATGATTATTCTAGCAGAATTTCGTCGCAGCTCAATGAACTTGTAATGAACATTTAAAACATGAATAAACAGAGATACATAGAGTATTTAATGGTATGATTAGAATATACAGTAGGTGAGCTTCTACCTTAAAACTTAACATGATCATCTTTGCGTTCAAAGAAGTTCAAATGTTCACCTATGTGAACAGTTTTGGAAAGTTCTTTATATAGGTAAAATATAGATTAAAAAAAATATTTCTGAAGATTGCCCACGTTATATCTACAATACCTCAGAGTAACGTTTGTGCATATAACACATTATAGAAATATGTGTTTCGAAATACCAACCAAATCTGTTATTTCGTGGGTAGGTTAGATGTTTACCAGGTATAAATATCTTCGGATAAAAACTGTCAAAATATTTATCCCACCACTATTATAAATAATAAATAAAATAATATAAACATCAAATGGAACAGTTCAGTGGCAGTTTTTAGCGACAACCAACTGTAATGAACATGGGACCGAATGTGTCTTTTCAAAGTTATTATTGTTTACGAGAACGTCCGTTAAATCTATTTTTAGGTACGAATTAAAAGTAATACTAGCTTTTAATATAGACGCTTATGTAGTCACAATGTATTCCTCAAAATATATTTTACAGTTTAAATTAAGGGGATAGTATTTTTTTATGGAAGAAGGTGGCTAGCATGCGGTTCACCTGGTGTTAAGTGGCATCCGCAACAAGCAAATGAGTTGTAGGTTGCCAACCTTAAATGTCATAGGAATTATATTTGATTTTCCAATTCCATCCCCATACAATTATTTTCTCTTTGTATCCCATCCTTATAATGAAAGGATGAGGGGAAGAATAACAAAGTCAAAAAAAACTCTGGCACCCAACTCATCAGACGAAACGCCTTCTGAAGCCGTGGTATTTCACCAGTCAAGCCGTGGTATTTCACCAGTCGAGCCGGCCCATTCGTGCAACAGATGTTGCGGGACTCTACCACTGGTAGTACAGGTTACATGACTTAATTCCGCTACCTCCATTCTACCAGGGAACGTTAAGACGGAATCCTAGTCTCTCTATTCTTATTTGTTGATTATGCCTCGCGATCGAACAATGTAGTTGAATACTTTTTGACTGTGCTTTTATCAAAAAAGTAGACTATATTGCATCTATGTAATGAAAAAGAGAATGTCAACTTTTTAATGGTGATATTTAAAGGTTTTTTATGTCAGACTTTACCAGTTGCGTACAAATATGTTTTTATTGACACATCGAATAAGCGAAATAGACTGACCGTTGTCATTCTTAATGTCAACCATAGACAAATTAGAGGAGTGAAAAAAGCAATTTCAATGGTTAATCAAATCCATTTAGAAATAAATTGATTGACAATACAATGGACGAATTGTAATCGTACCTCCTTCGCACTGAATGCACATATGCCTGGGAAGAAAACATGGCACAACTATTAGCATAGGCGGATGGTCCGTTAGGTCTATCTAGGTACGGGAGGGCGGACAACCTACCATAGCAAAAGAGGTTAGTGACGTCACTGACAATAATGCTCGCTTTGTTTTTTTATATGGCCTTCTGTTAGTGGTTATTGTGTGTTAAGGTTTTGTGCATTGATTATTTTTTAATATAAATAACTATTCGTAATACTCTTAATAAACTTAGAAAAGAGTTATTTATCTTTATTATATTATGTATTATATTAAGAGTTTATTATCAAACTTTTTTTTAAATGCCATAACAAATCATCTGAATACATCAAAATTTTTACCTACTCTATTTTTATAACTGGCAATAAAGAGTAGGAATGGCCAACAAGAAAATGGTTGATAAAAGCCCATCCATAGTTCCTGTCGTTTGTACGAATTTTGATTGAAAAATTGAAGATGTGGCAATGTCACAAAAAACCTCTAGTATTTATTGGTAAAGTTTTATTACAAAAATATATAAATCTACGTATCGAAAGAAAATGACAGTAATATAATAACTTTTGTCACAGAAGAATGACGTGAAAGCTAAGTTTAGATAATTACAGCATTAGGGTTGCCACAGCCACACTTAGTTTTTTGGATATGATTAAATTGGCGGACAAACAAGCTTTTAAATAACAAATAATTTCAAAACCTGAAGTAACTAATACATAACATAGATATTTTTGCCACCAACCAACCCACTTTAGTTTCAACACACAGAAAGAGAGGCTAAGAGGGCCATAAAATAAGGTCAAATTTCACCGAGTAACTTTTTCCACTTATTGTTGCAATTTTCAGTGCCTTCTTTCTGTTTGAGATTTGAAACGTACATAGTGTATACTCAATATTATAAAGAATATTTAAATGTTTGCGATAACTCAAACACTACTGAATCGATTTTAAAAGCTCTTTTGTCAGAGAGTAACATCGGCTATATTTTATTTGTCTATCTGCTTACCTTAGCGAAGCTGGGACGGGTTTCTAGTTAGGAATAAATTCTTAACTACTGTGGGTAGAAGCTGAAAAAATTTCAAAAATAAAATGGACATAAAATAGATGTTTGTTGACATTTTTGAATTTGCGGTAGCCCTGCCCAGAAGATGGCGTTGTATTTCATAACGCAAGGTAATGATATCACATTGATGACATTATTTTTAATAGGATTATAGTGTCGTAAACTATGCTTTAAAAGATTTTGTATACGTCCTATAAACAAGTAAACATGAAAATGACCCATAATATGGATAAATAATTGAATTTGTTTTCTATTTGACAGCTTATGTTAATAATAATTTAGTTACAGCCCTAATGTACTTATATATCGGATTACATAGTGCCTATTGCTAAGACGCAATGTCAAAAAATGCTCATCATGGAATTAGTTTGTTAAAAAAAACATCAATTGAGATTGTCGGAGATAAGCCATAATTGCCTAATTTAGGGATATATATTTACCTATAATCTTAGGCTAGTTAAACCATAATCCAAAGACGCCATATTGTTTATAATAAAGTAAATTGTTTTATTTGTTCATAAACTACGAAATTGTCTTTTTAAATTTATAATTGTATATTACAGCAAACCCAGAAAGTGAAACAGATAGTTATAAGCTATATAAGTAGATAAATTCAAAATGTATACCATTTTAAAGCCGACTTTTTAAAATTGTAAAATGTTTAGTCGACAAAAAATGGTTATTAATGTTACTCATTGTGCTATATTATTCGTTATATTTAGCGTTTTTTTACATTAATTTGACACGAAAGTGCTTCTTTGAGAGTTACGTAACAGTTATTTGAGGTTATATCACTGTTATGTTTCAAACGCTGTCCATAAACATTACTCAAAGATGGCATTTGCTCAAAATAGACTCGACTCTTAAGTGAAGTGTCAAAAAAATGACATGCAGTTGACAGGGTCTAATAAAAACACGGTCTGTACATAGTTATTTTAGGTTATACTGAGATGTATTAAAAATAGAATTATTAAGGCATAGGACGAGAACGAATAATATATTCTTTATTATTGTGCACTTAAAAGAGTGATATAATACTAAAAGTGTCAGATATGCCATTGCGGTGGAAAAGTGAACATTTGAAAACCGTCCCCTTTTTTTACCTACGTCTTACGTCATGTTACGTCAAACATTTACGCTTTCGTCCTTTTTGGTCTTATCTTAATTACGCTATCCTTTTTAAATCCTTTATATACGAAGACAAAAAAAAGAATACCCACGGGAGCCGTACATATTTCTGGGATAAAAAAAACTTATATATTATTCCAGCCCGTAATCTATCTCTGTGCCAAATTTCATCCAGGTCAGTTCAGGCGTTTTTGCGTGAAAGAATAACAAACATCGATACATCCATACAAACTTTTGCATTTATGATATTAGTAGGATTTTTGTTACTTCGACTTGTTGAATTGTCTCTTGTCTGTCTTGTCATCGAATAATCTTATCACTTTATCCTTGAACTATTATCCTTTTAAAATAAAAAGGTAACGGTAGATGATTGTGACCAAACAAAAGCTGTACAAACAGGACAATGCAGTAAGTAATTTTTGTATTATTTCTTTTTTTACAAGATTCCTCCTAACGATCGTAAGTACAAGCATCGTAGTAACAATATTTTGTAGAAACTTTATACGGTCTAATAACGAGATACGACAAAATCCAATTATGTTTTCGGTCGTACGGTAGCGATGAATGACGTGCTATTTATATATAAACCTGTCAGAGTTCGGGGTGTCTGTGGAAGGATTTATTCCTGCACTACACGGACAGCGCGGCGCGGGCTGTGTGTCAGGGTGTCAGTTTGTTTGTGTAGGCCGCGCCTCTACTAGTTCAAGTGCAATAGACACCGACGTGTATGGAGTTGAAATATACTCAAAAACTTTGAAAGTATTTTTTTTTAATATGAACTCGTACATGATCTATATGCAATGTATCCAATCAATTATATCGACTCCAAGATTGCGCCCATGTTTCTCCGGCACGCGACCAAGCCAAACACATTTTTTCTTTTGTTAAATCATTTCACGATATAAACTTAAAAGAAGATGGGAAACGAGCAAGTGGTTCAACTGCTATTAAGTGACCGTATCGGTAGGACCGCAGCATAGGCATCTGCAACAAGCTAATTAGTTACAGATGGTGTTGTTGCGGGCACTACCACTGTAATACAATTTTAAAATAAATATTAAATTGACTACTATACAAATACTGTTATTTATACTGCTTTCAGTTCATAGCACTCACCACTTATTGCAATGTTTTTTTTAAAATAAATATTTCTTAAAACTCCTCTCGTCCTATGTTCCACGCCTCGCATTGTTTGCTAACTAAGCAGGGATCATCTCGTTTACGTCCCAGCACCAAACAAAAGGTTTTCTTTACAATACGCCAACGCCGTAAATAGTCCAGCCCCATAAATATACCGCGGCCGCTGACGTCTGCTACATGCCGAGCCGGCCTACACTTTCAATCGCCAGGACACTTTATAAAAACAGTTTGGTTATTTTAATGGCTACTCAAAGTACATCTGTTCTTGAGGAGCTTACACACTACAGTTATAAATTTTTATAAATCAAAACATATACTTTTAAACAACGATTGGATTAAACAGAAAGATACCTGATATATGTACGTTGAAGACGTCGTCAGACATCCTTGGCGTATTATACAATTTCAACCCCGAATTCATAACAATAATTACAGTATATGGCAACACAATAAACAAATTTGTCATTACTAACGACATCTGGCGCCGACAAGTGGCAATCGTGGGTTGAAAAAAGAAGTGCACTTTAAACAGCTATTGTGGCGCATTCTCTCAAGTGGAAATAATATGAGTAATGACGAGTGCAAGGTACCAACCAAAGCGTAGCTAGCTATAATATAAGATAGCACCAACGTTGGAATGCTGTGTTAAGATGCCGCCACAACCGCATGACTGGATTGTTATCTTAAATTGAAGTATTATATTATTATAGTAGGTTTATTTACTAAAGCCGCTTGATGGCGTGATTTACTAAAGATTATGGATCAAATTCTCGAAAACAAAAGTTGATGGCTTTAAATTCCAAATTGGAATTTTTCAGTGAACCGTAAATAACGAACTGGCCAGTATTGTGTTTTTCCTAGACCATAATATTACCACTGCCTTTTGTGAGTTGTGGATAGATGCGAAATGGCATACTTATCATTTTTAAATGCCAGGTCCCGCCAAGCTTCGTAATATGTCATATGACAACCCTATGGCAACCCTCAAAAAGGAATTCCGTAATATTAAAGTAACCTACTACTCCTACTTCATCCAGAAATACCTAATTACAGTTAACATCCTAACTAATATTAATAATTGCGAACGTTAATTTGTTTGTTTGTATGTAAAGCTTTCACCCGTAAACCACTCAACCGATTTTCATGAAATTTAGCACACATAATTTCAGGGACATAGAAAAGGACATAAGATACCTTTTATATCTTAAAATAAAACTTCCCGAGGGATTGGACAATAAAACCTAATACAGGTTGCCACTGCAATATTTGACGTGACGCTAACATTTTTTTGGACATTTTCTGACATAACGTGACATATATTTGGCAACGAATAACACCATTTTGACATTTACCTATAATTCCAAGTTATTACACGCGAAATCAAGTTACGAAAATTTTCAGCGAGAAAAATAGTAAACAAATGCGTGCGAACTCACGGGCAACAGCTAGTATAATATAATCTTTATGATTAAAAAGTTATTTTAAGCACAATTGAAAAAAGCAAATAATCACTAGAATACATAGAAAGTACCAGGCACTCATGAAATACATGCAGCTTGGAAAACTACATTCTCTTGATACGGGCTGAGACCAATTTATTCAATGCTACCAAAAGCAATATTTTATACGATCATAGACCTTATTGCCTGCATAGCAAGGCAATTGTAATCGAAGGGATAGTAAATGAAATATGTCGGTTTGAGGCATTGACGAGCTCTTCCATTGTTTTCCTAGAGAACGGTTCAGCATTCTGAACGGTGCTCAAAGCAACCCACTTTGTGTGCACACTGTATATTGGTTCTGTTTCCATTCTAATAATTATTACTGTTGTGTATTACATAAAAATAAATAAATGTCAGAATTATGAAATAAATAAATGATAGATTTAATGAACTTAACGTATTGATTGGAAATAAAAATGACACTTAAAAGAAAAAAAAAATGTGTGCGTGTGTAGTTATGTACGCACATAAGATGTTATACAAAAAATACACCTAAAAGCATTATCCCGTTAAGCGGTACTGTTTGTTCGTTTACCAACAAGTAAAAAGATATTGAATGCAATTGATAAATTTAATTAAATAACTTGGAATTATAGGTAAATCTCAAAACGTTGACATGGTAACACCATGAAATCACAACGTAAATATTCACTGTCATCATTTTTTCCGAACGCATCAAAAGAAGTATAACTTCAACAAGCCGATGAATCAAAACATTTTAGGTTTCTAATTCATGATGTCTTTTACTACCTCAACATCCACACAAATTTTCTTTTTAAAGTGGCATCTTCAACCGGAGGTCGGCTATCATAAGGGCTATTCAAGTTATAAACACTTAACTGACTAAGTGTTGGATAACTGATAAATTCTCCTAATCGTGCTATTCTTAGTACACAGCAAGTCTATTCGTTATACCATATATGTACATTCGCCTAAGAATTACTTCTACTGAACTGTTCTTGACTTTTGCAATGTTAAAATCACTGATGTATTGATCAATTGGTTTTGTACATCTACTCTTATGTTATACCTTATAAACAATATATTTACAGTTTATGTATTTTATTGTGAGTAAGAAATAGCGCATTATAAATAACTAATAACTCATGATAATGGATACTTACCCAATAGAAAGCTTTAACGTCAAAGCGAATTCTGACGGAAGCGAATCTTGACAGACTTCCACCCTCCAGTCCCCTTTCCTTGCGAGCTCTTGTGTTCTCTCATGCAAAGTGTATGGTAGTCTATTTTTAGGTTTACAGATTTTTAAAGATTGGAAACCGAACGAAAAAGGTCTTTTCAATAAATAATAAGGAGTAAATGTAGTCGTTTATTATTTATTACGAATGTCAATAACAGATAAATGTTGACGTAAGTCATTATTTCTTTCATCGTCGGTTCATCCGGTCGCAAGGTAAAGGATGTCATAGACATGTTAGGACAGGAGCCGGCGATGATCTGACCATCGTCATTTTATAAAACCTGAAAGTTTATTTGTGTATGTTTGTCCAGGTGAAAACGATCTCCGAATATGAAGTCTGCCTGTGGGCTGTCAAACACTAGTATTTAGAATTCCAGCGTTGATATTCTCAGTGAAGGACTTCTGAATTCCGTCTTCACTGTTAGTTTTATCAGAGCAAATATCTAAGTTTACATCGTTGCTATTACAAACTCGTAGTACTTTAACGAGTTGAAATTTAATACACATTTGCTACGTGATATCTTTCAAAGATAACGTGATCCATACTTTATATTAGGACAAAGACAAGCTTTCAGGTTTTATAAAATGTCAAAGGTCAGATAACCTTGATTTTTGATTCTCAATTTGCAAAAATGTGTGTTTTTCTTCCACTATAAAATAGCCGATCCAATACCTAAATTATATTTATTTTAGATTGGTTTAATACAAGATTCTCGAATTTACGAAGTGTGACCTTGAACTCTCCGCCGTTCAAGTGCGAGGATATGCCAAAACAGAGGGGACCAACGAATTGGCTAATCGGCCAATTGGCCACTCTTCCTCCATTCTTTGCGTCACTTACTAAATGATTTACGACGACACAGCCGGCAGAAGCGGCGCGTGTAAGTTTTGTCGTACTTTTATATAAAAAAATATATTATTCATTCTGTCGTCCAATAGGCCTCCAGAACATTATACATGTATATTTTGTTAACGAATTAATTTCACTAGCCCAAATAACTATTTGAATAGGACCACAGTAATATTTTTCGACATTAGAGTGAAGATCAATTTTGTTTGCTTTTCGCAGACGTAAGGCAAACTGCATAGGCGAGTACCGCCACGACAATAGTGTTGCGATTCTAAAGGTATCGGTCGAAAAATATCGATAAGGATTTCACAGCAAGGTTTTTCATACCATGGGTACCTTCAAGAGAAGGTAGAATAGGCTAATGCTAAACTAGTGCTTGCCATTTTTCGATCACCATGACGGTAAGCCAAGCACTACTTTATTTTATTAAAATATGAATAAAATATCAATATATGCGTAACTACTTATGTATATACACGTACATAAACACCGTAGCCCTAGCTGTTCGGATGGACAGTGCTGGATCACAAAATATACCAACATGGTGCAGTACTTCTGCTTTTCGTATGATAAGTGGGGTGTTATAGGCTCCCAGCCCCCAAAACCCTCACTTTTTCTTATCTAGTCTCCTTCTCTTTCCCACGTAAATAATAGGAACCCATGTTCCGCAGCTCTTCTGATTCTCTTGATTGGTTCCTTTGTGTTTGGTTGGTTTTGTGTTTCAAATCGATCAGTCGCCCTTCTTTTCTTAATCTTGTCACATTTCATGCAATTCATTCTTAGGCCAACCAACCACCCATACCAACATAATCCCTCCACATTCAGATCTAAAACTCTCCTTGTTCTTCCCTCCTCCTAACATGCCGATGCCGTACAACTTTTACTCCTAAGAGTATCTGTCACTGGTGCTACTTTCAGACTTCCCTTAATTTACTCAACCCAACATTTGGATACCTGCCGTATGAATTCTCTTTTCATCCATTCCCTTGTAATGCTTAACACTCCAATCCATATCATATTTTTAGTTTTTTTTTGTTTTTCCTCGTATTATAAGTTAAACGCGCGGGCCGATGTTAAACCTAAGCTGTAGGCATTAATTCAAATCCCTCCCGCATTTTTAATTGCTAAAAAAAAATTAAAAAATCCCAGGTGTCTGGGCGCTAGGCGCATGGACGTTAAATTCGTGACAACGAATCCTAAAACAAAGAGCACTCGGTACGGAATAATTTATTACAGATAACATATTGGTACACAAGTTATTACAGAAAATTAAAGTATGTTATTCATTGATTTGATGAAGAATACAAATGTCACTGTCACACAATTATTACATTTTGCAATACATCAGTAATAAGAGATCATGGTTTTTGGCAATTATAGTTATAATTTTTTGCCAGCGCCTGTCCAAACATAACAGCAGTTATTCGCTTCAGAATTGACTTTTAATATTTTTAGCTTAGCAAAAACTAATAATGTTGAAAACTCATTCAAGTACATAAAACTGATATAGAAAAAAGAAGCTGGTTCTTATTATGTCTTGTTTTTTTTTAAAATTAAAATAATTTATCATCGTTCCTTACCGACTCCAGCTGATAACAAAATATATTTTTTCACACTAGCAATATTTTTAAAATACGGCATTAGCACCAGGGCTGGACTTCTTGCTATAATCATACTATTTGTAGCATTTCATATTTTGTTTAGTTGTCTCTATACTACGCAAAAGAATCATAATTTTGCTTTGGCGTGAACCAACTTGTATTTTTTATAATTATCTTATTTATTATTTATCTTATTTATATAATATATCAGAATTTCTGTATATGCAGCAATATCAAATAGATATACTCCTTGTCCCAAACGAAAACCTTAATATTGTAAGCAATGAATAAAACGCACATTTTACGCTTAACCTCAAAATGTTTATGAAAAACTTTTTCCCACAATTTCCACAAAATAATAACATGTCTGATAAAAATATGAACTTTATAGTTAGTTAGTACATTATTGTAATGGTTGTCATGGATAGAATTTGGCATTTATTTGAAATGGGATATAAAACGTGTGACACCTCTAGCCGCAAAGTAAAAAGAGAAGCGAAGTATAATTTGAACAAAGTAGTGTATTTTTTGATATGTACAATTTTTTTGACGGCCTGAATCCAACCCTGATGGGCACAGCACAATTGTCGCTTGTCAGTTGTCAAATGTTTAAAATTTCAAATCATAACGTAAAAAAGTTTTATAAGATTTTAAAATAAATAAATACGAAGTTATAACAAATGTTCAACAATGAATTCAATAAATGATATTACTGACAGGGAGTTTATACCTTTTTTGCATAGTTTGGGCGTAGAAACATACAATAAGTCTTTTGAATGGATGCTGCAAGATCCTGATTTTGGGGGCGCTTTGAAGTGGCTATATAGAAATTTGGACCACAACAATGCTTTGACTGCTCGTGAGGAATACAGGTTATTTCATTCTTCATATATAAAATTACACGTCTTTCTAATTCAACCAATATTTTGGTCTTGCAACTATTTTATATTATACATATTTGTTGATAATATGATTAAATATTGATTATAGATATAAAGAACTAGAGAAAAAGAAATGTCTATTGCCGCTAGATGAGTTAGAAGTTGCAATTTCTTCGCTTCAAAGAGAATTTGAAGGGTTGTGCCTTCCAGGAGATCATGACTCATTGGAGGATATGACACTAGACATAACTATGCACAATGATAGACTGGACATTTTAGTGAAACATGAGCAAATAGTTAATGACTTGATCAAACAGAACCAGTAAGTATATTTCCATTACCTTGATGCTTATTTTAAGGATTATAATTGTTAATTCATTTTTATTGCCTTAGGTTATTATATTATATTATTTAACCAAAATATAGGTGAGATTTATAGAACTTACTTATACATAGTTTATTATATAAAAAGCATTTTAGTCTTCCATGTATACTCTTAAAGGGTTACAAATTCAATGTCCAAATATGTTGATAGTGTTATAAATTAGAATTACAAACAGCAGTGGTTAGGGGTTGAGATTTTTTTTTACACACTAAGAAGTTTGAAAACCACCAACAGTACATGTAAACATATCCCGACTGAATTAGAGAAGGTACAAAATTCTACATAAAACAGTGTTAAACACAATAAACCATTTCAGATTAATTAAAGATGAGCTGGATATTGAGCTAACAAAACTCAGTGCAACAGAGCAACAGTGTGCAGAAGATGAAAGAACTTTGGGTGAGCAATGCATCACCCTTGCAGAGGAAGTGGACACTATTGTTGACAATGTGTGTGATGTGATAGCTAACAATTTGAAAATGGCCAGTACTACAGATGAGGTATGTATATAGGATTAATTCACTTTTTAATAAATCTTAAAACAATGCAGCATCATTTCTTATAAATAGGCTAAGGGACACATAAGTGCAAACACAAAACAGGTTGGAAGGCACAGTAGTTCAGAAGTAAATAAATAATAAAAAAAACCTTGTATCTTAACAATAAATTTTTAAATTGAATACAAGGAAACTGTTCCAAGTAAACATGTTGCGGATGCATGTTTCATATCTTGTTTTTGCAAACCTATAAGGTTTTCCCCTACCAAATATTGATTAACTAAAGAAGTTTTCACTTCATTAAATTACTTACTGTCAACCATGCTTAGCTATGCATTGTCTTCTCTGTCAATGTAAAAATCATGTTTTATCAAAAGATATTTATAATGTTTATAATGTCACATAGTATTGTGTGACACATTCTTACACTCTTGTGACCATGGGCTTCCACTGGCGTATACAGTCACATCAAACATGTTGTCATCTCTGTTATTTTCAGAGAGAAAGAAAGGGATATCAACATGTTTTTGTGAATAATTTCGGTTTTCTCATCTATTTCTAAAGTTAATTTTTGTGGAAATTCCCGTCTTTACTCGATAAATTTAAAAATAAAAATCATTTCTAAATACAGTAATGTAATAATAATACTTACAAATAATCTCTATACACCAAATACATTTGCATCGTTTTTTAATTTTTAGGAAATGTGCAGCAAGTTCTTTGCATTTGGTCCTTTTGATGCATACAAACAGTCACAGTTGCTTTACATGTCTCATTTTGACCTTTATGTCTCCAAACGGTTGACCACCAACAATCCGGATAAAGCATTGGATCAAGATTTACAGAGAATATTGTGGGAAGCTAGAGATATGGAGGAAAGGTTGGTTAATTTTGTATCACAGCATTTTTTTTATAAAATACTTAATATCATCATCAAGTTGGATTTTTTGCAAGTAGCTGCTTGAATTAAAAAAATATATATTATTAGTGGAATTTAAAAAACACACTGTTTATGGTATTGGCACAATTTTAACTGCTTACCAGTTCTTGTCTATCATAGCGCTGGTAAATTTTAATACAGCATCAACTTGCCCACTCATGTGAGGTCGGCACCATATGACCAAAGTATATGTTTTGGCTAGCCGCCTGCCTTAAGGCAAACTTCTCTAGAAAATTTGGTATGGTTTGGTAATGGTAAATTTTAATAGAGCATGCCGTAATAATATAGCAAATATGCAATTGTCAATACTCTAGCTTTCTAATTCGATCTAATTTAAAGTCATTAATTTCATAAATGAACAATGAAAGATTAATAAGAAGAAAAAAAGATATTTTATTTAAACAATTCCAGGCTGTCAGATGCTTTGTGTGCGTACATCTCGACCAGAGCGGATCTATGTGCTGAGCAAGCCAAGTTAGCACTTGTCACTAATTATACTGTTCATCCTAGCAGAGTATCGTGAGTATGAAACATTTATATCCATACTAATATTATAAATGTCAATGTAAGTTTGTTTCAACTCAACCGATCATCATGAAACTTTATACACATATTCTTGGAGGTATTAGAAGTAACAGGATACGTTTCATAAAAAAAATATTATATAAAAAGCGAAATATTTATGTTCCCTATAGACCCATATACTCCGAAACAAGTGGACCGATTTCGATGAACAGGGATCGTCCAGATTGGCACATTCCTGTGTTTAGTAGCGCTTGGATCAAAATAATTAGTGGTACCCGGGCGGAAGGATATTTTAATAGTCAATTAAAATTAATTATATGTTTTAAATCAATATGATTGCTTAATGTTAATTAAATAAACTTAGTAGTAGTAAATATAGTATAGCTCACAACAACATCTGTTGCACGAATGTGCCGGCTCGACCGGTGAAATACCACGACCACACAGAAGACAGACGTGAAGTAGAGTATTCTGTGTTTCGTCTGATGAGTGAGGTGCCGGAGGCCTAATTCTAGTTCTCTAGCCCTTGCCACCCTTTTCTTATATGGAGAGGATGGAAATGGGAAGAGAACTTGACGGTGGAGGGGATGTATAGGAATTGGAAATAATCATTTTCTGTTTGTCCCCTCCACTGTCCATTAAAGGTGGGCAATGCATCTGCAACTCTTTAGTTAGTTGCAGATGTCTATGGGTAGCGATCACTTGATGTGGGGTGAACCGCTTGCTCTGCCACCTAGTGCTATAAAAAAAATGTTACAGTGGATGCTTATTAGAAGCACAGAATGCGCTTGAAATCTCAGAGCAAGAGGAAACCATATTAGACGAGCAAATGAGAGAAGCAGTACTCAAGTTTGTTTCATCGCGCACCAATCTCGCTGTGGAGACAGCTGCGCGGAGTGCACTCAGCATTAGAAAGTGAGTATTAAATTATAATATTGTTTTAAGCAACAATTTTTCATCTTATTAAAATTCTGTTTAGTAGATTTAAGATATGGAAGAGAAAGAACAAGCAAAGTGTTCCCTTGATATCAAGCGACCGCTACCCATAACTGCAGCAAGCTAATGAGCATTGCAGATAGGTTCCCTTTAATGAATGGAGGATGGGAAAACAGGATATTTCATTTTACTATCCCCTCCCCAGTTAAATCCTCTACCCGTTTGTATACTATCCTTATTAGAAATGGATGGGAATGGATAGAGGACGGAATTATGGCTTCACTCATTAGACGAAATGCATAATACATCAACTTCACGCCTGTCTTGGGTCGCCGGTCGAGCTGCCCAATTGTGCAGTAGATGTTGCGGGCATATTTAATCGTATGAAACCCGAGTCAACCATTCTGTTGTCCATCTACTTGACTTAGAATCGCCAACAGCGAATTACGCAAGGGTTCAACTTAATTTGGTTTTCACTTTTTAACAGTGTTGGTACCAGGTTTAGTTAGTCAAACACAAGCTTGTTCTATCAATGTACATATTTAACATATAATCTAGGCCCCGATCAAATAACAGATGAGTGTATAAATTTAGCCGTATCTTAGACCAATATGTTTGTAGACAAGTGCACAGCGACTTGGAGTTTCTACTGGACACCACACAGCAGGCTTTGACATTGGACAAGCTATTGTACTGCGCTTTGAGGAGCGAGCTGTACGCTGTAGAGGAGCTACTGCACTTTGCGTCGCATCTCCGACAATATCTTGTCAATGAGAATGAAGCGGTGAACAGTAGAATCGTAAGTTTATACAATTTTTTTAACAGTATCTGGTAGCAAATTAGCCGAGCTCCTAATATTAAGTGATCACCGTGTATGAACATCTGCAACACCAGAGGAACGATCGCTTCTTGAAGGACTCTTAAGTCCTATTGGTTTGGAAATACCGGGTTCAAATTATTCCACAATGTGAAAGTCACATAGTGAAATGCCAATCATCAAGATGGTGTGGATGGTTGTAGTACTTCTTGGAGCTCTGTCGAAATTTTCCTAATTGAATAATATACTTTGTCACAGGATTGGACATTTTAGATGTAAACAAAGAAACGTCACTTTTACTTTCAAGTGACTTTAAAAAAATTTAATTCAGATTACGATTTGGGTTATGCATAAAAAATAAATACTTTACTATAAAATGTAAACTATAAATCATTATAGGTTGAACCCTTGAGTAACTCGCCGCTAACTATTCTAACGACTAAACATCAATTTAACGTTCACATACACTTGACATAACGGTGGTTAATCAAGGGTTCAATCTAAAATGGTTATTAAGATTTAAGTGTTAATATATAGTGTTATAGTGTAGTATGTAGTGCCTCACAGAAAACAGGCGTGAAGCAGAAGTACTCTGCGTTTCGTCTGATGAGTGAAGTGCCGGAGGCCTAATTTCAGTCCTCTTCCCCTTGACATCCTTTCCTCACAAGGATAGGATCGGAAAAGGAAGAGGATTGGACGTAGAGGGTGTTAACGGGGAAAAGGAAATATCGTTTTTCCTGTCTATGCCCTCCTCTGTCCATTAAAGGTAGGTAACGCATCTTCAACACATTTGTCTGTTGCGGATGTCTATGGGCAGCACGCACTTAACATCAAGTGATCCGCTAGCTCATTTGCCAACTACTCGCATAAAAAAGGAGTACTGTTAATTTATCATCTATTATGTAACATATAATCTAGGTATAAACAGAGAAAAGTGTAAATTTCTTGCGCCGTATCTAAAGACAATTTAATAAACGAACGTGAAACGATTCGCTTTGCCAGGAGTCAATGAACGAGATCTGTGGGGAGCATGCGCTAAAGGAACAGCAGTTACAATCTTCAAGCGTCCTACAGCAGACCCTGTGCTCGATGCTGGGAGCGGAGGGCTCTGACGCGGCTCAGCTCGTCAGGCTTCATGCTGAGCTCAGGAACAGTATCCAAGATCTGAGTGAGGACGCCGCTGAAAGCTTTAAGAAGAAGGAGTTGGCTATTATAGCGTAGTAAGTTATCTATATTTATATAATAAATCTGAAGAGTTTGTTAGTTTTAATGTACTAATCAAAGGCACCATTCTCTAGATGATCTCCGTGCTGATTTTATCGAATAAGGAGATATATATGAGTTCGTTCTTAACATATATATGTTTGTATATTATCAGTCCGTTTGTCTGACGCCAACCCGAGAATGTGTGTACATCACATATAAAAAGTCGCTTCGCGAACTTTTTTTTTATAGTACTAGGTGGCAAACGAGCATGCGGTTCACCCGATGTCAAGTGATCGCTACCCATAGACATCTGCAACTAACTAATGAGTTGTAGATGCGTTGCCCACCTTTAATGGACAGAGGAGGGGACAAACAGAAAATGGTTATTTCTAATTCCTATACATCCCCTCCACCGTCAAGTTCTCTTCCCATTTCATCCTTTCCTTATAAGAAAATGGAAGGAAGGGGAGAGAACTAGAAGTATGCCTCCGACACCTCATTCATCCGACGAAACGCAGACTACTTCACGCCTGTCTTCTGTGAGGTCGTGGTATTTCACCGGTTTAGCCGGCCAATTCGTGCAACAGATGTTGCGGACTCTACCACTGTCATATCTTGTTACTTGCCAGTTACCTCTATACTTTAATTATTACATTAATTAAATCTTGTTAGCTCGGAAACAAGCTCACCTCTACGCGCCTATCTATGCGACGGTAACACGAAGCAGCCGAGCCGCCGCGACCCGCGCGCCGCTCAGCTGCTGCACCAGCTCAGAGAGCTGATGGCAGTAGTAGACGAGAAGGTGCTAGCAGCCAGTGGGACATTTGCTGCAGTTAAGGTAAGGACAGGAATTGGACCTAGTACCCGTAACACATTGGCTAGGTTACACCATTGTCAAATGTTGTTCTTTTAGCACTATGGGACATATTATGTTTGTCATTCTATAATCTTATGGGGGTGGGGGTAGCGACTTCGTATGGATAGCACACAACACAGATAGCACACGTAGATAGCACGCAACGGTACTATACGTAATTAGTATATTATTTATTACAACACTTGGCCACCCTAATTAGCCTCCACTAGCAACACTGGCATGAGGCATCGATATAAGATCCTCCATAACATTAAAATCCATTAACTTTGTCTACCCCTCTGCGACAATGGCGTAAAACTTATTAAATTATTTGCAGAAAGAAGATAAACACAACCTGCGCAAGTTCTGGCAATGGTTTCTGGTGGACCAGGCGAAGCTGCTGTCGGCCATCAGAGCGGTGCAGCCACGAGGTCATATAGCATGAAGTTTATTTGTATATCGGAGTTAAATGTAATGTATAATTTATTAAATGTAGAACTTCAATCTTTTATATAACTTAACTTAATTTTATATGGGTTTTCACTTATAACTGTACTGTCTGTAGGGTAACTTGTTTTTGTTTTATGGAAGGTGGTCAGTGAGTAAACAGTTAAGCTGAAGTGACCGAAGGCGTTAATAAGTAAATGAGTTGCAGACTGCTGCCTACCTTTTATGGACAGAGGGGATGGGTAGTAAAAAGTAGATTTTATTTTCCTATCCATCCCCTCCCCCGTCATGTTCTATCCCATCATCCAACCTCACACATCAAAGGTCCTTTCACAGAAGCATCCTTCATGAAATTCTGTCATATTTTTCTACGTCCTTACTACCAGGCGAGACGGCCCATTCACCCAAAAACTTGCTGCTTCGTCTACCTCTGTCGTTTTATTCACAATATATCCTAGGACATATTTCACACACGGCCACCTGATCCCAAACTAAGCAGAGCGTGTGCTATGGCAACCAGATAACTGATATACTACATATACTGCTTTTCTTTTGTAAATATATACTTAAATAGATAATTACACCCAGACTCAGGACAAACAGACATGTTCATGCACACAAATGTCTGTCCTGGGTGGGAATCGAACCCACGACCTGCGGCGTGAAAAGCAAGTATCTTACAAACCACGCCAACCGGCCCGGCGATATAATTGATTTATAATATGTAAATAATACAATCAAGAATATAAAAAAAACATGTGTTTATTAACAATATTTTATTATATAATAAATACGTACTAAAATGATCACAAAGTTTGCAGTCAGCACCAAGCATCACTACACTAAATGTGTACGTAGTAATAAATGACGGACGTCCTTCAGCTTGTCAAACCAACTGACA
Source organism: Papilio elwesi (assembly GCA_029849275.1). Classification (NCBI taxonomy): domain Eukaryota; kingdom Metazoa; phylum Arthropoda; class Insecta; order Lepidoptera; family Papilionidae; genus Papilio; species Papilio elwesi. The sequence goes on from CM056702.1 coordinate 9,609,714, forward strand.
TTTGTTCCGTACGTTTTGATTGACAGATCACCTTGGAACTGTACGGTTGTTGCGTAAGGAACTCAATTCATGAGTTTCGGACCGCGAAAACCTACAATCTCATCAGGAATTGTTATTAATTATAAAGTATCCTAGCAATAAATAATTTCAACTAATATAATCCTCCCAAGTTGTACATAGTAAGGTGCCTTGTAAGATATTGCTTTAAAAGCCCATACTGATTTCATTTGATAATCCCAGGAATGAGTGAAATCAATCAGTCCCAGGTGGGTCGCGGCACTTTCCGCATGAGCGTGTCTTCTGGCGCGATGTGAATGGGGTTGTTGAAGTCCACCTCGATGTTGTCAGGTATTGCGTCGTAGTATGTGACGTGCTCACCGTTTTGACCTGCCCAGCGATATAGAGTATCAGTATATTATTAATAAGTCGTTACATAGTGAGAGCAATTAGTTCTGAACCGAAGGAATCTTCGACTCGGAACGAACCACGATCACACAGTTGGTATGTGGGAATAACAGCATGGGTAGCACACGGCTGCCTAAGATGGATAGTGGTCACATAACAGCTTTGCTACCTTTTTTTATAAGATTTGTTAGGATACTGTAAACCATTCACTCAATCATCAATAATACACCCATTGAATTATAAATCGGTCCCGTTAAATGTCGAATCAAAGATGTTACACGCCTCCAGATAAAGTTAAGACTCCTAGGTCAACGACTTCGTAATCTGGTTTTGTTTCTCGCGGATAAGTCTCCGTGTTAGTAAATGACCGTTTATGTAAGAATTGCTCCGAGAAAATAAAAGTGCACGAAGATCGGAAACACGGCACACGGCATCTGGAGGTATATAAATCTATTGGTAGAACCTACTCCACGTGCGACCAAACCTCGTACCTTTTTACATTTGACAGCCCAATTATTCTAAGACTCTCAGGAGCCTAGAAGGAAGAAAAAGTGAGATGTTATGTAATAATAACAGAATGTAACAATGTAATAAAATCCAATGTTAGTTGACCTCAAGTATGATGAGGTATGACCCCACTGCAAGGACACAGGCCTAATCTCCGAGAGAGAGAGATACCATATTAAATATGGTTCAACTTAGCTGGATTAAAGTTGGTTAAATTAAATTGCACGCCGGATGAAACCGCAGGGCACAGCTAGTAGTTGCATGAAATGTCAACTAAAATAATAAATGACAGCTCACCGGTAAAGTTCAACGCTGCGATGATTTCTTGGAGATGCAATTGACCGAGGGAGGCCTTTACTGTCAGTCGGTTGTGGTGCAGCGCGCGGCGGTGGCGCGAGGACCTGCCGGCGCGCGGCAGCAACGGCAGCGTGAACACGGACTCCGACAGTGGTGTGTCGTCGGCACCGAACTCCTGTGATCAGGGTCACGCCATGACAACTGTGACACTTCCATAAAGTATAGTGCCAAACAAATGTACTGGCATAGAGCAATGGCAGGGATCTGAGGTGGAAGACGCGGACGAACACGCCGTAAATACGCAAGCTACTAGAAAATACTACACCCAAGGTGAACGCGCGTCGTGAGATGAAGGACCATAATGAAATTACTAAAAAAAAAATCAAATTACCAGACACTTCCCGCTGACGCAGTATGACGCGTTCCGTTTCCCGCAGGAGGTGCCGAGCGGGAACCAGCCCTCCTGGCCATTCACCAGGTAGAAGCGATGCGCGACACGCTCGTCCTGGCACGCGACACGGCACGGACGGTCCGGGTCCTCTGGAACATTCGATTCAGAAGAATCACATTCTGTTCCCTTTTTCACAGAAGTTATTAGATTGTGGTGACGGTGCTACTTTTAACAATGGTTCATTCCGAAAAACAATTATAAAACCTTAATTATATTTCAGTCGCCTGGCCTCATGCAGATAACAGTGATTTTGGTTGTATGCTATTTTTACTCTTTGGACTCAATACTTACTTTACCTATTAATATAACCAAAATTGTAGTTAAATTCGCCAAAAACTTCAGGACATTACCAATTACTACATGACCAATATCTGTTAGATTTATAATGTGGTCATGAATATGAACCTTTTAGAGATTTTTACTTTGGATGTTCTGGAGTTATTCTATGTAATGCCCCCCCCTATCACTGGAAAATCCTATAGATAGCTATATCGGTTTTAAGGAACGATGATTTCACTCATTGCTCCTTGGTACGATGTACGAGCGTTATCGACGTGCCATACAACCGCGGTACAATCTCGTACGCCGATGAGGCTTTTTAAACATCTTACCCAATACAGGCGATATCTGCATGCCCAGCCCCGATAGTCTTCTCACTCTCTCCTTGTACTTAGAGCACACCATTGTCGCGTACTGGTAGGGTGACTTCCTTTGCAAACAGCCCTGGAATCAATAAAGGTTAAAATAAAAATAAATAAATAAAATATAAGTCAAAACTTTATTAAATCCAATCCCGATAGAAAAATGGACTGAATTTTGCAAGGCACGAAATTAATTAACGCACGCAACAACTATAGAGCACGAAAAGTGCACACAACCGTGTGTAACATGACCTCACGAAAGTCCGAAGGTGTGAAGTAGACATTAACGGCGGGCAATAGCGACTCCACGGCCCGACTCTTTACTACTGAGATACTAACCAGGTCAGGTCGAGCGGCGTCAGGCCGGCAGAGCTGTATGGTTGTGTGGCGCGCCGAGCTCACCAGCCGCACGCCGCTGCCCGGGCTGACGCAGTGGTAGTGGCAGCCGCTGGCAGCGCGCCACTGCGACCCCACAGCACGCCGCCATGTGCCCGAACTCTTGGATCTGGCATGTTCAACTTTAGTTATTAGTAGCGAGCTTCATGTTATTTACGTCACGAGTTATAGTTTTTCTAGAGCCTACTCCTTACTTTAAAGGTGGACAACTTACCTGATGACAAAAAGTCCTTCAAGAGCGGACTCCTGTAGACGCTGGTACCTTCTATAAGGTTGTAGGTGTTAACAGGCGATGAGATACTATAAAAACCTCAGTAGTAGCAATCCTGTGAATGATTGCTCTAAACTCTAACTTCACTTGATGAAAACATTAAGTACTGCTAGTAATTTACCCTGGACTGTGGAATGTCAATTTAATTCTTACGTGGTAACGGTATGTGGTGTTGCGGTTTGCAGCTGTAATGCCTCCCATTCGCAGTCGCCGGGCTTCAGCGAGAACTCGTTGTCATTACTCGAGTCGCATGTGAATTTCTGTGGGCGATAGTTAAATTCAAATCTCATTGTTAATAGTTGGTGTTCGGAATTGATACTATCGTGCCGGCTTGGGGTCGTACCTGGCAGAGTCCAGCGATGCAGAATCTGGGCTCGGCACGCGAGCACGCGGTGCCGTCCGGGAGACTCCAACCGCGCGACTTGTACCCGCCGCCGCGTGTGTCACACCACACCGCGCACGCGCTGCTCACGTCTGTAATAAATAAATGCACTCATGCATTGTGGGCTTGAATGTTCAAAGACACTTGAAGGCTGTGGGTCGTTAATAGTAAGTTCACCTTCGGAGTCGATCCTCTGCAGACCGGTGCCGATGAGGTCGGGGTCGACGTCACGCGCGCGTACGCAGATCTGGTCGGCGAATTCGCGTACCGTCATACGCGGCACTTTGTTGCACTGAAATTTGCATTATATTTAACGACGCTACTATCTGATGAAATAATCTGTTTCCAGCGATATTTCCTAAGCAATACTTACGATCTTTCTAGAAAGCATACTCCATACTTAAAGGTAGGTGGTTGGAAGTACATATATGTAATCGCTTAACATATAGATAACCATCCCTTGTTTTCTACCTTATACTATACAAATAGCACAATTGTGCAGCGATCCAAGCTTAGAAAACTGAATCCCTCCCATCGTGCACGGTTTAAAAGTCCACAATCTCCCTTTGCTTCTTCCCGGGGAATGAGGAAAGGGAGATTTACCGTGTCAGTGTTATTAATTTTTAGGATCCGTACCCAAAGGGTAAAATCAATCCCATTACTAAGGCTCCGCTGCCCGACCTTCTGTCTGTCTGTCCGTCGGTAGCTCATGAACCGTGATAGTTAAAAATTTCACAGATAATGTTTTAATATCACTTACTTGCTGCGCATGACAGGATTGATATTTCTTGTCGTGACCCGTACAGTAATTGTTTCCGTTGTCGTGTCTGAAAGTATCACCATATTATACTTATCTTAATAATTAATTAGGCTTTCGTTTGCTTGTCCCTAAACCTTGAAAGTAGTCGATGTATTGATATGAATTTTTCACACAACGTTACATTTCATAACAAGTTGTTCTGTTCTTAATTAATTAAATAAAGGAAATTTTCATAAACTCGTCCTAGAAGCAGACAGTTTTTATGTATATTGTAATTGAGGAGGTAATATTTGTGTGATCAGTTCATTGTAAAATTAAAATTTGAAATATGTAGGAAAGCAAAAAGACCATTGATTATGATGTCACAACTGACGTCACTCACCTGGGTCGGTTACACCTGCGGGTGGCGACAGCGACTCCCGCAGCTGCGGGCGCGTGTGCGTCGTCCAGCAGGCAGGCGGAGGCACACTCCGACCAGTGCGACCAGCGGCCCCATGCCCCGCGCCCGGTGCGCACCGTTCCCTCGCGCTCCACGCAAGTACCACCGCGACAGTACTAAATACAATATAATAAGGCTACATAGTTGAAGTCAATAGGCTGAAATGGCAATGGGTCGGTCACATCTGTCAAGCTGTGACGGCAGATGGGAGAGGAAAATCTTGGAATATGGGCCACTGATGGGGCCTAGAACTCCATCCAAAATTACCGATGATTTCGTAAGGATGGTATGAAGTCGCTGGATGCAGAAAGCAGAGGACACAAGGCATTTTTCCGGCTAAACCGGCTGACAACTGTTCTACCATTGGTCAGATCGTAATACTCACCATATCGTCTCCACACTTGGTGCCCTCTAGTGCAGGGTGCGAGGTCCAGGTGTAGCGCTCCCGCTGGCAGTGTAGGTCGCGACAGATGTCCTCCAAGTTCTGAGCTGCAGAGTGACGGCTACCACTACCGTACTTGAGCATGCCTGGTGACCACAGGAATTGAAAAATATTTTAGCCAAAAGCCAAAATAAATGTATAATAGACTTTTAGATAAAACTTCCGGAGAAGAGAATCCAATCCTAACGAAAGTTAATGCGATACTCCTTGCGAGGCAAGAGAACAATGTTGACTACAGACTTACGAATTCATAGGAGTATATATGGAAAGATCTTATCAACGCCATGTTCGAAACTGTACTCCACAATGCAATTGACGTCGCAGAGGATCCCACAAGGTAGAAAATCAGGGCTTAAAGAGAAGTCAGCTTAGCAATGAAGAAACGAAATAGAGAAAGAGAACAGAACTCCGCTGACACCAGTCACATTAGTCATATCTTGTAATACTTTTTACATATACTTTTAAAAAGCATTACTCAGTACAGTTGAATACAGAATACGACTTACATTGCTGGTCGGCATCGAATCTCTCCCCGGGCAAGATTCCCTCAGCGCTGTGGTCCAGTTGGCCCGCAGAGTTGCCGTGGTCCAGCAAACATCGAGATTGTACTGTACTGTAGGAAAAAAACTCTTTAAAATCGATAAAAATACTGGATAAAAGTAATTTTGCAAGTAGAAATGCAGAAAATATCTGTAAATCGTCTTTAACTCGTACCCATGGTATATCTGATAATTCGGCGCCTCTAAGATGCCATAAGAAATAATTTTGAAAATAATGTCTTACTCTAGAAATTTTTGTAGATAATTTCTGCTGCATTGCGACCATGTGATCTTGCCGCTACCGAGAGTCGGGCTCATAATGTAGGCGCTCGGGTCACACCCGTTGTCAGCTAAAGGTCCGTCGTGGCGCATTCCTAAACTGCAAAGATAATGTAATACAAAAATAAGTGTATTTTTAACAAAGTATCTAACACAATTAAGCGGATTTGATTTAATTAATTTCACAACATACTAACAAAAGTATAACTGTATCGTGCTCTGTATCCAACAACAAAGAGGAATGAACTTTTGCAAAACATCAACTTAATACATATTAGCTTTTTATGGAAGTAGGTGGCAAACGAGCAAGCGGCTAGCTAATGAGTTGCAAATGCGTTGCCTCCTCTAATGGACAGAGGAGAGGATAGATAGGAAAAGGGACATGTCCTTCTATTCATCATCTCCCCCGTCCAATCTTCTTCCCCTTCCCACCCTATTCTTCGTAAGAAAGGATGGGAACTGTGGATAGGATCGACATCGGGCCTTTGGTACCTTATTCATCAGACGAAACGCAAAAGCATAAAAACTCTTAGTTAACGTCTGTCTTCTGTGAGGTCATGTTATTTCACCAGAGGAGTTTGTTAAAACTTGTTAGGATATCAAATAATTCTTGAACTGCCCAATTAGTTAATAATAATATTTCTTAAACATTTACTTGTGTCCTATTTCGTGAGCCACAACGTAAACACTCTCGAAATGTCTGCCTTCATTTACTGTGCAACTGCTTGTGACTGTACACATTCCAGCTACCGGTGCTAATCCTGAAAACGACGCAGAAACTACAGTTATACACATATCCAGTACTAGCTTAATATAGATAGTCATGGCTAGATATGTTGGTTGCTAATAATAATAAATAATACAACACAAAATTCTAGAAATATCTTTAAACTTCTCTACAGTTCTAAGTTTGTGGCATCACTTCTTATAAATTTTATAACTTTCGTTACTATTTGAAATACGGTCGTGTTCAACTTACCTACAACTTGACTACTGACTTTACCATTCTTGTTGACGACGTACAGATCCAAACCGGTCAAGATTAAAGCGTGATCCCAGTGCAACGGATCGTTGTCACCCGGCGGATTTTCCAGCCTCTGCCATGTACAGAAATTGCTTAGGAACCTATCGATATCATGCGGCCTCTTCAAGTTGACGGGATCTTCGTGGAGGATTTCTAATCTTTTTAAAATAAAATTGACCGTCCTGCCCAGTGATGGATCATGGTAAATCAGTTGCACAGCGTTTATCATTGCTAAAACGAATCTCACTAATTCTCTTTCAGTGTCCTTAGGAAAATTTACTGTCATATGCTTGTACAAATCTCTATCAACGAATACAGCCGTTTCGACGAATATAGACGGTAATATAGCTCGCTTATGTCTATTGGAATCTGGTAGTAACTTTTGGATAAATGAACCTATAGTTTTGTTTCTGTGAGCTAAATTTAATTTGAATTGTTCCAACGTTACATTTCTTTTGTTAATAGTCATTTCTCTTTTTCTCCTATGCTTTGTCCATGTTCGTACAGATTCGACTGAATCGGTTGTTTTAGTGCTATCTCTTTCTATACATGAGCTACTTATTTTGTTAATCTCGTTGTTTGAAGTTTGATCGTCCACGTGACGCTTGACTATGACATGTGGTTTCGTTTCATCACTATGAAATCTCTCAGGTAATGGATGTATATAGTAATAACTTCCATTGGCTTTAAATAAACCTCTCTGAAATCAAATAAGATGTTAATTGAAATTAACCTAACTAGTTTTATTTACATTATTAATGTAATTTGTTTAGGTTCATCAGAAACCTCGGGTGAACGTCCTCCTCAGGTAGTTGTAACATTGTGTAATATTTACATAAAACAAAAAAAATGAATAAACACCAAACAATAGAAAATGTTAACAACATAAGGATATATTAATTAAATATAATTTATAACCATAATTAAATTTACCAACAGTGCTTAATGGTTTTAATATTAATGGCTTGATGAAGGCGATTCACCTTTTCTCACCACTCATTAACTTGGAATTAACAGTGTCCTAACTTAAGTTATTATTTTATATGGTACGTAATATCCTAATACATCTAACAATACAACTTACCACATCTCCACAAGCATACAAAGTTGCAATTTCACTTCTATAATAACACAGATCCAATTCGTCATCATTGTGTTGGTCTAAAACAGCTTCTGTACCATTCGTCCATCGCCTCATGAGTAGGAACTGTGGATCTAGGAAAGTGTTTCTAGGACTTAGTTTAATATCTAAATGCCTCTTGAGTGAGTTTAGATCAGGATTGTCCTGATAAAGTGACCTCTTGCTGCGCTTAGGCTGCCGTAAATGTAATATCTCGAATTGTGCATCTGAAAGTTGATAAAACATTTGTTTTGACTATAAGGGTGCGTCCACATCTGGCGAATGCGCCCTGAATGTGCAGCTCGCGACGCAGCTCGCACCCTAAGATCCGTATAATATCGTAGTTCAAGTTTTTGTAGAAAGTTAAAAGATGTTACGTTTTTTAATTGTTTTTTTTATGAATTACCGCATCTGGCGATTGTGAACCCTCTAATGAACGATGTTGGTGACCAATGAATACGTAGGACTTTTGGGTTTCATATCTCGTGAAGCCTCCCACTGACGTTTGATAAAACGCGTTAATGTGCTAGATTGCAAAATTGAACATAAATATAGATGATATGGTAGACTTACGGTCAGAATTAGCGCCTATTAGGAACAGCCTCTCAGATTCCGTTAGATGATTCAGCAATTGTTCGCTGTGTTCCTAAAACAAATTAAACATTAAAATTAATAACATTAGTAGAGAGAGAGAGAGAAAGAGAGAGCTGTTGATGTTACAAAAGAGAGAGGCAGTGTAGATAGAAGATTTTATACCGATCGGATTGGCGACATACTAAAGAAGGGCGATATAAGGAGTAATCTAACTGACGAGCTTGTATGCGTAGATGTATGGACGTAGAAGAAGCGAGTGAGGTGTGCCAGAAATTGGGTTTGTTTCTTTTTTTTTACATTTTTCCTCCCGAAATTACACGTTTTTACATATATGGGTGTTACAGAGATTACAATTTGTTGCACATTGTAGTGAGAACGCCACTCAGTAACTATTTGATACTACTGAGTGACCGCTTATTTTAAGGGTACAATCTATTGGTGACATGTATAAGAGGTGTGACAATCTTTGGGGAAGACCTACGCCCACCAGTAAACGACTTTAGTATGATATTAACGAAAATACAAACTTCTATGTAATATTTCCATTATAAAGTTCGTAATCTCATACAAAATAATTCAAGACAAATTAATTCTTGTAACGTTAACCTCTTAATATCTTAATAGGTTTTACTTTAAGTGCATATGCTAGGCACACAGTCTGTTGAAGTGTGCTATCTAGGCGCAAGCGTGATTTGACACACCCTCTGCCATTCCATCAACCTTGGAACTAATGACAAAGAACGTGTAAACTGTTCGTAGAAAGTATGTCTTGTAATTATCTTTATATGTATATTTATTTAGGACTGAAGTCTACTTTGATTTTTATATACAAATGATAATCTTAAGTGGAAAAATCTCAAGGACGAGGATATTATGTGCCTGGACAAACAATTTTCCCCCTTTGTAATATTAGTAGGGATTAAATATCGATAAATTCGTTTTAAGGCTTCATATTACATATTACTTTACCGTTAAATTGCACAATAGTTATTAAATTATTTCAAAATTATATGAAATCAACATATTTACAAAAAAAAGTTACATCCATAGATTTATATAAATATGCGCTCACGCAACCCATAGGGGTAGGCAGAGATAATGGATTTCCAATTCGCGCGATAGCACACCTCTCGCTTCACATTCATACATCTACGCAAACAAGCTCTTCGATTATGGTTATATACTTCCAGATATACCGCGATAACTCTACATTCAAAAGTGAAGCACGATTTGTGTCGTGAACGTTTACCAGCGTGTAGGAACTAGGAAACAAATGACTGAGCTTGGTTTTATGAAGTCGCCAATTGGCGACTAAAGGTGGCTTCACATTTGGATCCCGGATGCTCCATCTAGAGGCATATAACATCTTTAAGTCCATCTGAATTATAGTAATGAGTTTAACTGGCCTTGTTAGATTGGTTTTTATTCGAAACACAACGCCTTCCGGGATTATTAACTGAAACAGGAATAAACTAGGTTTAATGTTTAAGTATATTAAAATTTAATCGTGAGATATAATCGTTATGAGGAAGCTACAAAATCCATACGACATTGTAATTACAAAAAGCCAAAGTAAGGAGAATTCACCTCGCTACTCACAGCACCCGGCTCTATTGTCTGAGCCACTGTTCTAACTGAACGGACAGCCTCGACATTTTGACAATGGCTAATATTCACACGGAGGCGCGAGTTTGGTTAAAGCTATGTTTGAAATAAACGATAAACTAAGCTAGCTACATATTTATTAGATACAAGCTGAGCCCCGCGGCTTCACCCGCCGTGCAAGTTAATTTAGGATAAGCTGAACCCTATTTAATATTATATAATTGACCATGTTCATCTGAGGTCAACTTCAACACCAACATTATTCATGAACTAAGCATATACTAATATTTCTTTCGTAACTACTGTGTTCTTAAATATATAATTACACGCAAACTCGGTGCAAACAGACATGTCCTGTGAATCAAACCCACGACCTGCGACGTGAAAAGCAAGTATCTTACTAACAACGCCAACCGGCCCGACAAAGTCTGATTATTTTACTTCAATAAATCTAAAATCTCATCTAGGTTATAAGGTGTAAAGAGCTCAATTCTTTTACAATCTAAATAAAATATAAATATGCAAGTCATTAAATGACTGCGTACATCTGCCGAGTCATTATGTCCGTTTGTTTTCATCGCATTATAACGCAGAAATATAACTTTCTCTGGAATTTTCTCGTCTCGATGATACTTAGAATGATAGAACAAAAAGCGAAAGCAATAATATAATTGTAGAAATTGCATTTGATATTGACGATAATATCACCGTCATGAAAATGCATAGTAAAACCTAAAGGCCTCTACACAACAAACCCGCCGGCCCGCCGGGCATGTCTTACGTTTTGTATTTTCGGGGACAGATCGCACCGGCTTACAATGTTGTAATACCACCAGCCTTACCCTCCGGCACAAACCCACAAAGCCAAAGCCGGTGAGCCGGCGGGCTTGGTGTCTAGGGGCCTAGATTCTATTCAGAAGTAAAATTTGGCGGTGGTTCGATATTTGACGATAATTGGTATTAAGACGCGTCATATCTAGTCACATTTCGTTATATGAAAAGAATCGTCACAAAAAAATCGCAATTCGTATTCTTCAACTTCTCTTGAGACTCTTTCTAGCTCTCTCTTTTTAATGGAAGAAGGTGGCAAGTGCTTCACCAGATGTTAAATGACCACTACCCATAGACATCAACAATAAGCGAATGAATTCCAGATGTGTTGCCCATCTTTAACGGACAGGGGAGAGAGGATAGACAGGAAAAAGGATATTTCCTTCTCCGATGCATCCCCCTCCTGTCCAGTCCTTTTCCCCTTGCCATCGTATCCTTTATAGGAAACGATGGGAAGGGGAAAAGGATTGACTAGGCCTTCGGTGTCCTAACCTATCTCATCACACAAATGCAAAATATTCGCCTGTCTTCTGTGAGGTCGTGGTATTTCACCGGTCGAGCCGGTCCATTTGGGTAACAGATGTTGTTGCGGGCTCTACCAGTGTTAAAGTATTAACAGTTTCTTTGGTGACCAGTACTGGAGATCCAACTAAGGAAGCTAACTGTGCAATTTAAAGCGCGTGAATTACTATCGTAGACAGCACCTTACAAATATAATTGCTGTTTAAACAACCTTAGAGGTTTGACAGTAGTTAAAAATAACAGGATCCTAAGTGAGACTAAATGAAACAATTGCATTGGTACCCCTGGTATTCACGATTGGAGCCGGTCGCTTCGCTGGCAATGCGTAGCTCGATTGAGGTCAAACGAATTTCGTCAAAGGTCACAGAGCTTCCTTGTCACGATCGGTAATTTTTCTGTAGTAAACTTGAGCTTAAATTAATCTGAATTAGGCGTGACCTTAATATTAATACTAAAATCGTAAAATAATTACAAAATTTAATTACCGATATAGTAGGTACGTATTTTATTATAGACTTCACGAGGTATATATAACCTCAATTCCGTAAGGCTTCTGTTTATCTTCAAAGTCACACATCCAATTACCCGGAAATCTTCACTCTTTATGTGAAATGGTAGCATATATATACTTAATATTTGTGTATTTTTTAAATAAGTAAAATTTGTAAATAAATACAGGTAAAATGTTTGTGTCATTTCCAATTTTTCCACAATAAAACTAAACATTTTTTTATTACAAATACAGTGGTGGCAGTACGTATGTTTTACGTTGTAGTATTGTATTCAACTTGGAGACAACTCATCCGCCTTCATTCAAAACTATCAAATTTTATACAAGTAGTGACGAGCGACTAATATCTTGTATCGTATGTTAATGTGTGAAGCGAAGGAGTTGAAACGATTATAAAATATTTTGGCTAATTTGAGTTTTAATTCGATGTGTTAAGGTATATTTTTATACATTAAGATGAAATTTACTAAATATTTGATAGCAAAAACAATGATTTTGAAACAACCGTTGAGGTGTTTATGGAAATATGTAAAAATTTCCGGAATGCACATGACATTATAAATATGATTCTACAGTGAAGTAATTATAATTTGTAGCTATCCGATTTACAATTTAAGACCACGGTTTCAGATCCCTGCAAATGCAAACCAACGGTAACATTGAAGTCAATCTATATATACATATATATATATATATATATATATATATATATATATATATATATATATATATGTAAAATTCTCCTGTCATAGTGTTAGTTGCCATACTCCTCCGAAACGGTTTAACCGATTTCAATGAATTTTTGCATCTACATTCGGTAGGTCTGAGAATAGGTTTTTATCTATCTATCTGTAATACTAATAATTATAAATGTGAATGTAAGTTTGTTTGTTACGCTTTCACGCGAAACCTACACAACCGATCATCATGAAACTTTGCACACATATTCTTGGAGGTATTAGAAGTTACATAGGATACTTTTTATGATAAAAAAATACGAATAAAAGCGAAGGGAACATACATATGTTCCCTATAGACTCTGAAACGGCTGGACCGATATCGATGAAATTTATAGGGATTGTCCAGATTGGCTCAGCGGGAGTTCCTGTGTTTGGTAGCGATCGGATCAACATTAGTGGTACCCGGGCGAAGCCGGGACGGGTCACTAATAAATTATATATATATATATATATATATATATATATATATATATATATATATATATATATATATATATATATATTCTTTATCCTTGAATTTATTTATTTATTCCACCACCCCGTTCTGTTTTTAATTTTACATCTACCTACTATTTTAATATAAGGTTATATCTATCATTACTATCATCGTCCCAGACATAATAATACATAATAAAGTCCACACCATACACGCGGACACGCACATACATGTGTACACAAACCCTACGCCATTATCTGCAGCTTGAAGCCGCGATCGTTAGAGATAAACAGAAGACGAGATATTTTATGCAATTAAAGGACAGGGTCAAAACAATACAATTATACTACTTCGAGGATTGCGTGTAAACAACATTTTTAATCGTCTTCGACAACGAAAGAAGAGTTCAATTTAATTTAAATGTACTTACTTTGCAATGTTGTAGGTTAAATATTAAAGGTAGTTCATCTTATGAAGTTAGTGAAGAACCACTAGCGCCATCTCTTAGTGTTCACCTAAACAAAATAGTCTAACCTACCTATTGACGATCATTTCTAAAGCACCCGTTTTAGGTTATAACTAGATTTTTATCTGGCTATATTCGTTCAGAAAGTTGGAAGTCACTAAGCGTATGTAAGTTTCCCTTAAGTGGCAATGGGCTATACATTGCTCGCAGAAGGGATGGCAAAGGGACGGGCGCGCAATGCAGCAATGGTGACCACGTACAAGTCGACACAGTAGGTAGGCCTCACACGATGGACCGATGAGCTCGTTAAGGCGGGAGCCCACTGGATTAGGGCAGGGAACCGATCTGGGCGAGGCCGACGTCCAGGAGTAGACAAAACGCATGTAGGAAATATGAGGTAGATCCTCATTATAATAGTTAAATCAATGATTTGAATTGACGATAATTCCAAAATAAATTAAGTGGTCACTGATCAGAAATTTTACTATGATTGAAAAGGGGAATTTTTCCTTCCATTATTTTATCCTCCATCCCTTCCTTTGTTCCCGTCATTATAAATTATAGCAGGGCAATTAAATTACCGAGGAGGGTTGGCGTCAGGCAAGCGGCCGGCCGTGAAAACTGTAGCCAAAACCTATACAGTATGGTCTACAATCATACTGTGCCGACCCTACATGAGTGGGAAAAGGGCTGATGATGAGCAGGTCAATTAACTCATCCATAAACATGTAATAATCTTAGTTTCAGATCAAACTTTCCAAGCAAAACCGCTATATAATTGCACTATTTGTTATCAAGATTTCCATCTATAATATATCCAAAAATAAGCTATAACAATAATAGACTTGACATTTCTTTGTTACGTTACGTTACGTTACGAAACTTATAAAAGCAGGAAAATAAACACCCAGTGCGCACGAAAGTACATTATATTCACATTTACTAAGCTATTTACGTAAATGTGGGAAACGTATAACTTTATCCCAAGGTATGTAATAAGCAAATTTCCTATACACCAACGGTGCTTCAGTTCATTGATGGTTTTTTTTTAATTTTTCACAGACTACCCTCATTTTTTGTAGGGTTCTTAACATATGATTGACGATCGTGGTTGTTACGTTAAATGCCTGCCGGTAGTTTTTTTTTATTACATTTCTTTTCATCCTTTTAGGTGGGGTTATGATTTCCAAAAATCTGTTTAATTTAAACATATATCTATCTTTAACTATATAGAATGTCTGGGACTCAATTCTAAATTCAATTAAATCCTATCTGAATCCCTACTCATATTATAAATGTGAATGTAAGTTTTTTTGTTAAGCTTTCACGCGAAAACTACTCAACCGATCATCATGAAACCTTGTACACATACTCTTGGAGGTATTAGAAGTATCATAGAATACTTTTTATGAAGAAAAAAATTGTATATAGAAGCGAAGTATGTATGTTCCCTATAGACTCTGAAACGGCTGGGCCGATTTCGATGAAATTTACAGGGATTGTCCATATTGGCACATTCCTGCGTTTGGTACCCGGGCGAAGCTGGGGCGGGTCACTAGTTTTAAATAATTATTCGGTTGAATGACCTAGATATACTCCTAGATACTGTCGAAACTTCCACATTGAAATATGTAGGCTGAAATTTATCTGTGCCTAAAACACCTGTACTAAATTATAGGTCTGTCTAAAGGCAGCTTAGAACCGGCCTATGTATTTGGAGCACGATATTACAAAACGAATTGTAGCATGATGTTAAACTGTAATTTGGCAGCAATACCGGTAATATCCACCAAGCCCTAAATGTAGATTTGTTGTAAATTAGATCTACTTCTGCGTAAAATAATTAACTAGCTGTCCCGGCAAACTTCATTCCGCCCTATAATTAATAGATGGTTCACTATTTTGACGATAATGGCTTACGCATATATATATATCTTACAAGAGAAACACAATTCGGTAGGCCGTTACTAGTTTTTACACTTAATGATAGAAACAGGTTTCACGTGTTTTCCTAATTTTTAAGATTATGTTTGGTCATAACTTCATAGGCAAGCTGTAAACTGATATTTGGAAACGAGGAAAACAAAAATTATAATTGTTTTTTGATATAATTATTAGGTCACAAATGTAATTTTGTTGGAAAACGTGTATTGCTTCACTTGTTTCTCTAGCGTACCTTTTGATAAGGTAGCTTGTATATAATAACCACAAATATCTAGTTTATAAATATTTATCTTTTAATATCTGGGTTGTTTCACTTTATGTTTTTCACAGCGTTGCACATAAGGGCATGCTTGTATGTTGTTGAATTGCATTACCCCAGATCAAAACATAACTGAGCCGCACCAATCGAATTGATACAGAGTTTATACTCTGGCTTTTTGTTTTAGGATATAGGAATAGAATTACATAACATTTATTAAATAATAATTAATAGCATTTCTTAGATTCGTTAATTAAGAAGTAATAAATACTGTAAAAGGTAATAGAATTTGATATCCCTATCCCTACTAATATTATAAATGTGAATGTAAGTTTGTTTGTTACGCTTTCACGCGAAAACTACTCAACCGATCATCATGAAACTTTGTACACATATTATTGGAGGTATTAGAAGTAACATAGGATACGTTTTATGAGAAACAAAATTAGTATATAAATAGCGAAGTATGGTTATTCCCTATAGACCTATAGACTCGGAAACGGCTGGACCGATTTCGCAGAAATTTACAGGGATTGTCCAGATTGGCACATTCCTGTGTTTGGTAGCGGTCAACGTACCCGGGCGAAGGGTACCGGGGCGGGTAACTTGTATTAAAAATAATTAATAAAAAGGGAACAATCAAAGTAAAAGTATGCATGTGAGTCTCGTCTGAGTGAAGTATCGGAGGCTCGATTTCGGTCCCCTTCCTTTCTTTTTCTAGTAAGGATGGGAAGTGGGAGAGGACGGGGAGAGGATGAATAGGAAAAAGAAATACCCTTTTTCCTGTCTATCTCTCTTCTGGCCATTAAAGGTATCTGTAATTAATGCTGCATTTCCTTGGTGCCCGTGGACTGCGTATCGGTGATTTAACATCAGGTTATTCGCTTGCTAGTTTGCCACCTTCTCGCATAAGAAATACTTGTGAGGTACAGTGATATTTTGAATAAACACCTAGATATCTATAGAGGTATGCTTTCGTTGCCTACTTAGCAATATAAGTCAGTTCGGTACTTTAAGAAATAATCACGAATAAGTCTTTTTATCTTTATTACTATAACTAGTGATCCGCCCCGGCTTCACACGGGCAGCACTAAAGAAACTATCCTATATTTTCAAAGAATATTTTAAGTACTTTTTACACCTTGGGTAACATTATTGGAATTTTAGTTGGGATCCTTATTTTTTTGACAATGTATTAAAGCCTATTTCACCCAGGGATAGTGTAGCAGTAGTAGCGTAAACGAATTTTTCAAATCGACTCAGTAGTTTCGAAGCCTATTCAATTAAAATTGCTTATTCAATGCTAACAGACAATCAAATCTGTCCTCTTTATGGTATTAGTATAGGTTATGGGAATTAGAAAAAATAACGTTATTGCTAATTTTAAGCTTAATTACATAATAAAACAATATACTCGTACATTAAAATGAAGTTTTAGAAGACATGTACGAACTTTTTATTTGAAATAATCTAATTTTTCAAGTTCCACGAGTACTGAGGTAATCAATATTGCTCAGTTATGACATTTATTATCCTTATAATTGTGTAAAGAATTAACAATAATGTTAACGAGAACAGACACGTGTTCTTGGTATTGTAGCTATTTGATCATAGAATTTTTATCACTTTGCTACAATTCGAGATATTTATTGATAAAAAATATAGTGTTATTTGTAACTATATGAAACACTCACACCCTTAACTCAAGAGGTGGGCAGAGATTACAGATTTCCATTTTGCGTAGACCTCTCTCACTTCTTTTATTTGCATGGTTAATAAAGGTTATCTCCTTTTCCTATGCATGGGGATGGGGGGGGGGGGGGCACAATCCCATCCTTTCCACAAATTATAAAAGAGTCACTGATGGGACGAAATGCAGAATATTTCTACTTCATGCCTGCATTCTGTGAGGTATACATATTTCACCGAGTAGGACTATTCGTGCAACAGATGTTGTTGCAGACTCTTCCACTATTAAACGTAAAGGTAAACCTAATCAAAACATTGAAAATCCTAATCATGGTTTTGATTCTGAAGAACCTTCCAATAATTTAGAACCTGTTCCTAAACCTAAAAATGAAGAATACTTGTAATAATGCATGAGATTAGTAAATCTTACATAGTGTTGAAGTGTCGGGATTGTTTACTTTACTTCTACAATTAAAATATACATTCGCGATCTTAACACTCTATGTAACATGTCTGGCGAGCCAACCTTACTTTTCACGAAAGCCTGCCCGAAATAAGATTATTTCTACATTAGCGATAGGACGCCATTGTCACCCAATCCTCCATTATCATCAAACCAAAGTTCCCGTGGGAGCCCTAGAACTAAATTACTCTTAAAGAGGCTTAGGCCAGGCGCCCTCTGTGCTCTGCCCACCTCAAGCCCGGTGTAGCTGTAGATGCCACAAGCAGTGACAATTCTGTCCCAAACATTTGTCAAAGATGTTGCGAGTTTATATTTGTTAAATTTGATCTTGTTATGTACGTAAATTGATGCGTTAACAGGATATGCCTATTTTAAACTGTCAATAGCTGAATCCAATAGTATAGGGCCTTTGAATATTACATCTGACATCAGTTCGTGCGCATTCGTCAATGGCTTCTGATTAATAAAAGCATCGTTAATTGGTCAGACGTTGACAGCTCAATGTCAGATCACCTTGACGAGGATTTTTGCCTTTTGAATAAAAAAAAACCCTAATAATAAATAACATAGATGATTTAACAGTGATAGAGGCAGTAGCTGTCGCTTGTAAGCGCCGATCCATCTAGAACCATGACCCAACAAAATTTACCTAACACCGGATTAATCAATATCGAGTTGTGTCGATTGACCTTCAATTTTGCGATCAATTGATTAAAAAGGACGATTTGACCTTCAAAATTTGTCATGGTCAGTAAAGCGAGGCAATGATTTAACACTTTCAAGGTTTTAATATTTATGTAAGTTGTACTGTATTGTCTCTCCCAAGTAGCTAGTAGTACAATTAAGTTATTTTCAACCAAATCTAGAACTCGGTTGTTAAGATTGTTAATTGTTTGTATGTAATTTATAATCTCCTCTTCTCTCATCTAATGAGATGTTTTAGATATTAGGACAAAGCGACCGGTGCGTTCCACCGGAGATCCCGGAGCCCTCACCTATCGCACTCGAAGATGGCCACTCGAGGGGTTTAGTGAGTAAAACCTCATATAAACTAGGGTATCTAGGTTAAGATCACTCCCCAAAAAGATAAAGCGAGAATGAATCAGACACCAAGATGGGCTGGTACTCAACTTTAAAAATAATATTTTTGTACCACAATCGTTCAGTATATGTCGCAGTATTCATTTAAATATTTAATTGCCTCAGTATATTTTTAAATTAGACTGTTTGAGTTATAAATTAACAATAGCAGTGGGCGCACTAATTATTATCAAATAATGAAGACTGAATGAGATTAATGAACTTGACCCGATTGAATCAATTGTAATGCGTCAAGAAATGTAAGCTCTCGTTCACACGACATGAACAAACTAATTAGTCACTTATTACCAGTCGCATAAGAGCTACAATCGCTTATGCATTTTTACAATTACATTGCATACAAATACGATCTGACACAGAATAGGAAAAATCTTAATTGTATCACACGAGAATTCGTACTTCGACGTTTTTAAAACTTAATGATTTTGCCTGCGCGACGGTGGCGCCACTCGCTATTACTAAACGGGCTTGGATGTGCAGGGATTATAACAATTCTCATATCATTTAGAACAGGGGTCGGCAACCTTTTAGCAGGCGGGGACTGCTAAAAGGTTCCAAAATATAGTAAAAGCGGGCCTCACTTGTGATATCAACCCCAGAAGGCTATGAATATAGGCACATTTGATCATAAATCAAATAAAATATATGTAGAATGAATAAAATTGTGTAAATTTATGATTAATTTAAGAAACAATCACGGACCGCAAATAGGACACCGGCTTCGTGTTGTCGACTGCTAATTTAGAAGAAACAAACCCAATTAAAATATCATGGGTACCAAAAGAGATCTTTACAAATGAGTGCAGCTTGCAATTTTTTTAAATGAAACTGTCCTTAGACTGTCAGAAGTAAAACAATAAATTTTTATCTTTCCGTTAGCCCAAGACGATTAAAAGCACAATGATATTATGTATTAGGTAGTGAGTTGTGCTAATGCTTTACAAAGTATTACCAAAGCTCTGAAGCCGACCTCTCCACTTAAAGTTTACAATGTGTTGCACCGCCCGCTTTGCACAGGCTATTAAACGTTACTCTACCAATTATAATATTTCGGTAGCCAATATCGAAGTCGGTCAAGGTAGCACACCTTCTATCGGGTGGGTAGGGTCAAAAACCTATTATTTTTTGTCGTCTAACATACACGTCGGTCCAAGTCATAACTTACGCAGCTTAAGTAAGTATAAAATTTATTATACTGTGTTAGAAATGTAAAGAAATAAGTATACTTATTAAATATTTTAAAAAAGAACGGAAATAAAAAGGTGAAAATAGTAGGAAAACTTTTAAAGTATTATATTTGTGGAACAAGGTGGCAAACCCATAGACATCCAACAAGCAAATAAGTCGGAGATGCGTTGCCTACCTCTAATGGACAGAGAAGGGCGGGAAAGGGAAATATCCTTTTCCCATCTATCCTTTCTCCGTCCAATCCTCTTCTTCCCGCAGGAAGGAAGAAAGGGTGGAAAGGGGAAAAGGACTGAAATGAAGCCTCTGCCGCCTTACTCATCATATGAAACGCAGAATAGTCTACTTCACGCCTGTCTTCTATGCGTATTTTACCGGTCTAACCGGCCGATTCGTGCAAGATGTTGCGGGCTCTAACACTTATATCTATGGTATTTTTTGTTTTATCAGATTTTTATGTATTTATATATGTATTTTTTATCATGTCTGCTTATGAGAACTAGTAAAGGTATATATTAATAGGTCTAAAGGACTATGCTTGATATTGAAGATAAGTTGAAACGATTTGCAAGGCTACGAGGACAAACAACTAGTAGTTCTGACTTTGCATGCTCTTTTAATTTTCAGAAAACGAGTGTACCTTGAGCTGGCGACTATACTCAAATTCTAAATTGCAATTTTATTGCTGCGGGTACGGGCATTGAATCTGTACAAGACGGCGTAGAAGGATTGCATTTTTTTTAAAAATGGCGCTGATTACAGTTGCTTTGTCTTGACATATTTTGAGCAAAAGCTTTGTGCAACGGTGCAATGCATGACTGTCTGCGTTAATATACTTGGCGATATTTCAATTAGAGTTCACGATAGCTCGATTACAATATCCAAAACTCATGAATATTAACAACGCAGAACGCCCGTCGTTCCGCTAGCGGTTTCGACACTTTCATCATTAGCTAATGGCGTGATAGATCTATGCTAACATTACTTTAGTTTCACGAACTTTGCTGTAAATCGTTTTATAATTTTTAAAAGAAATATCGTATCAGAAGAATGGCCACGTCATGAGAAGACCGAAGGCGGACCAAAAAAATTATAGGAAACTCAATCCGGACGAAAGATGGCTGGAGATCATCGAGAGGGACCTTGTTAATAGACATTTGGACCTAGCATTGACCCAGGAGTAGGAAGACGAGCAAACAGATCACCGGTTGCTATGTGAAGAATGCTACTTATCTACATTTCCACCATCAGAATTGAGGATGCGTTTTTGGAGAGTCGTAATTTTTTTAAGGGTCTGTAACCTTATAATGCATTGCCTGAAGCCAGTTGCAGACCGTGAGCTAATTAGTTCGTATAGGTTGCGGTCTGCGAACCAGTATAACATAATGTACATTTTTATAGGTACTGACTGCGGACCGCAAACTTTGTAAATAAACAGAAATATAATGAACTTACCGAGGCAATGAGGAACTGACTGCCAACCTCCGCTAGTCATAGAGGCACAAGGCACGTTCATCAAACTGAATGAATTATGGCATTAAATTGGTTTGGTTTTTGGTTAGTGTGCTTGCTATAAATTTCTATGTTAACTATAAGGTGACTTTGCTGTATTTAACTTCTGCAGACAGACCTCAGTCTCCAAACGGGTAAGTAAAAAAAGCATTCTTTAATCTTATATCTTGAAAACTGATACTCGACACAAATCCCGATGTTCAGTGGAGTAAGTCAATGGCATTTAAGAAACTAGACGTGAATTCAAGTGAAGTAAGTACTTAACTTGATGCTACGTCTAAGCTTAAGTGCAAAATCATTGTTACAGCGTAAGTTTACTAGCCTGAGGACATATTGTTATTAAAATAGTTCAACAGTGTGAGCTCTACAGTAGCAATAGCATGGTACGAATGCCTCGGATCGAGTTGGGACAAACCCCTTAACAGAACACCAGTGAAGTACAGTATTTTTTTATTTTTTTTTTATTGGGCGGCTCTATGCCGCCCTTTCGTCCCCTAACGTGTGTAAGGTCAGGGACCTTGTCTACTGGGTAAATAATTTTTTCAGTATTTCTTTATTTCATGGTACTTACAATTAAAAATTTCGAGTAGATTATACATTTCTAGAGCTATCACAATTCAATTAAATATACATTAAAAGTTTCAAAAATTACAATTATAATACACATTAAATTCGAATTCAAGCCAATCAAAATTTAAAATTTTAGTTAAAATATAAATTAAAATACAAATTAAATACTAGTTAAAATACAATAAAAGTTTAAAAACATTAAAAGCAAAATAAAATATACAATAAATACCATTTAATAATTACCCTAATAGTTACTATCACAGATTTACGTCTTATTTCTATTTATAACTATCAGGGCTAAGGACTTGCAGTACGTCAAGAATTCCTCTCTACTTTCTTTGCTTCTAACTAATTCGCTCAAGTTCTCTTTTTTTAATTTGCATCTTAATTTTATTTCCAGGTCTGTTCGTTTAGCCTCAAATATAGGGCATTCTACCAAAATGTGCAACACGGTCTCTTCCCGTACTGGATCACAGAGGCACGAGGGGCTCTCCTTGCACTTAAACCTGTGCAAGTACTCTGAGAACCCCCCGTGCCCCGTCAAAATTTGAACCAGCACGGGGTCAAGATCAATCTTCCTGAGTGAGGGGTGGGCGCTCGTTACGTCGGGGAAGAACAGCTTGGTTGTCGAGGCCGTGTCTCCTTCCATATATCGCCGGTTCCACTTGTCAAGCGTGTCCAGACGAATCTGCCGCTTGACAAATGAAACCGGAGCCCTTTCATAATGTGCTTTGGTCTTTATTCCGACTGCTGCCATCTTGGCAAGTTCGTCCGCTCTTTCGTTCCCTGCCATCCCTGCATGTGCTTTCACCCAATATACTCTAACATTCTTCCCTTGCTCTCTAGCTTCTTTCATATTCTTTCTAATACTCTCTGCAAGGGGATGGAGGGACATACCTGATCGGATGTTTTCTAGAGCGGATCTGGAGTCGGAATAAATACCAAAGCTCCTTGCTTTCATCTTCACCACATGCTTCACGGCCTCATGCAGGGCCAACAGTTCCGCCTGATATACGGTGCAAAAGTTGCCCAGCTTTAATTTCCGACAAGAAGTCTCCGCTGCGCTATCCCATATGGATAGCGCAGCGCCGACCCTGCCGTCAATTTTGCTACCGTCGGTGTAAATATTTACATCGACGGCAGCTCGCTGGACAGCTTCGTCACCGTTCGTCAGGCAGTCGAACTGCAGCCCCTCCCGGTGGGCGGGATGCGCAGAATCTACAAATGGCACCGGCCCCTCTAGTTCTCGGTCAAGCAATACCTGCTGGGTGTGACCCTTTTTTACTGAATAAAGAAGGGCCGCTTCTTGGACCCGAAGGTCCAGAGGAAGCAACCCAGCAAGCATTAGGACCGAGTGCAGAGAGGCGGTCCTGTAGCTTCGGACTATTTTCTGCGCAAACCCGCGCTGCACTTGGTTTAGCAACCTTTTAATGCCCTTCCTCCCGGACGCCGGTACCCACACACTAGCCGCATACAAGATGATGGGCTCCGCCACCGCAACGTATATGGTCCTGATGACCTCCGGATTGAGACCCCACGTGACTTTTGCAGCGGTTGATAGTTGACGATAGAGGCTCTGCGCTTTGCGGCAGACTGTCTCGACATGCGCTTTAAATGTGAGCTTATCGTCAACTATCAACCCGAGGATTTTTATCTGTCGTGAGAGCTCAATGGGTCTCCCGCCCATGCTCAGACGTGGGGAGTCGTACTTTAGTTTCCTGGTTAAAACCATGGCCAAGGTCTTATGTGGCGCGAACTTGAGTCTATTTCGGACTCCCCATTTCTGAACATGCTCGAGAGCTCCATTGGCTTTCTCCTCTATGTCCGCGGCTCTCTCTCCGGAGAACATCAGGACCACATCGTCAGCAAAAGCCTGGCAGCGGATGCCCATCTCTTCTAATTCCACCAGGAGAGGATTCAGCAGCAGGTTCCAGAGCGTAGGACCCCCAACGGAGCCCTGCACGCACCCTTTGGTTTGTTGGCGGGTCACCTCGGCTCCCGCGTACCTGACGCGAACTGTTCTATCACTCAAATAATGGTCGAACAGTCGCCTCAGGTTTGCTGGGCACCGGGTTTCGGCTAGTCTGCACCTCACAGCCGGCCACCAGGCGTTATCGAAGGCGCCCTCTATGTCTAGCGATACCAGCACAACAAGCTTCCGTCTCTCGACTTCGGCCCGTATGTGCTGGACCATGGCATAGAGGGCGTCTTCAGTTCCGCGTTGAGGCATAAAGCCGTACTGGTGCCGGCTGATCATTGGTGCAGTGTGCCATTGGACCCGCCTCACCATCATCTTTTCTATGACCTTGCCCATAAGGGGCAAGAGTCCTATCGGCCTAAACGCTTTAGGGTGCGTGTAGTTCTCCTTGTTGGGTTTCCTAAGCACTACAACCGCTGCCTCTTTCCATCTCCTGGGGAAGCAAGCCAGGGCTAGGCAGCGGTTTGCCAAGGCCAGGAACAGTGCTGTATCCAGGGTGATTGCCGCCAAACAAATATCCGCGGTGAGACCGTCGGGGCCGGGGGCCTTTTTCGGGTTGAAGCTAGACGCGGACCACATGAGTTCGTGCACTGTGAATGGTGGGTCGCATGTCTCATCATGCGACCCTTCGTTTACTGTCTCTGCTAAATTCCTCATTTCTGTGTGGTCCGCGTTGTCGTCTTCAACCCGATCTTCCGGGTAGAAAGTCTCGGCTAGGGCCCCGGCCGATCCCGACCCGCTCAGGACTTTACCGCCCTGAACGAGTGGGATTTCCTCCGGCCTAACCGCGGTGCGTCCAATCACCCTGTACACTCCGTCCCACATGGACTCCCTATCTTGGAAGTACAGTATTGTAAGTAATGCCTTTCGTATTAGTGCATACTATCTTTTGGTCACATTGCCTTTTAACATCAAGTGGAATTGCGGTCGCTGGGTCAAGTTTGATCACATAAAAAATATAATTATCGCAGTATTTCTGTGATCTTGTAATAATAGACTAAAAGAGATTAATTGAAGTGGCCTCCTGCATGCCTCCGAGCAATGTGGTGATCCGAGAAGATTTTAGTAAATTTCTTATTGGTTATATGAGCCAAACGTTTTATTTATAATGTATTCAAAACGAATGAGTTAGTTTTATTAAATAAAAAATGGAATTCTAATACTTTCTTCTGTCATCCCTACTAATATTATAAATGTGAATGTAAGTTTGTTTGTTACGCTTTCAGAAGATAACGTCAACCGATCATAATGAAACTTTGTACACATATTCTTGGAGGTATTAGAAGTAACATAGAAAAAGCGAATTATGTATGGTCCCTATAGGCTCCGAAACGTCTGGACCGATTTTGACGAAATTTACAGGGATTGTCCAGATTGGCACATTCCTGTGTTTGGTAGCGATCGGATCAACGTAATTAATGGTACCCGGGCGAAGCTGGGGCGGGTCACTAGTTAGCTATATAAATTCCTTAGTAAGTGTTTACTAATACTTTATTACCACACTCGTGGTTTTTGCTACAATAAAAAGTGAAGGTGCTTTGTGAAACTTGTTGCAATTATTTATGCTAACTTTATGTAACGATAACTTGTACACGATAAAATAATTGTTGCATCTTTCGGTTGTAACCTACACTGAAGTCGCTTGACCGATTCTGGAAGCACAGCTTGGACCACCGCGTTTGTGAGTGTCAATCTAACCGTGGGTCTAGCGTAAGACATCCCATAGACATCCGCAACAGGCAAATGTGTTGCAGATGCGTTGCCTACCTTTGGACATAGGGCATAGACAGGAAAAAGGTTATTTCCTTTTCCACGTTAACCCCCTCCCCGTCCAATCCTCTTCTTTTTCCCATTCTGTCCTTGTGAGGAAAGGATGGGAAGGGAAAGAAGACTAAAATTCGTGCAACAGATGTTGTTGCGGGCTCTACCACTGTGAAATTACTGATGCAATAAAAATAGGTCTGTTTTATTGCATCAGCAATTTTATAAGCTTATATTTAACCTTAAAGCTGGAATGAAATAATGGATCCTGAACCTTTACATTTTTTCGTTGCAATTTTTTTTCAAGTTGCTGTTGTAACGATCCCAAAGCTTTGTTATTTTGAAAACTTTGATTATTCTTAATGAAAGTTTTTTTTAATACATATTTATTCTACGTTTAAAAATGTCCAGTATGACATATTTGCACTGTTTTTTATCATATTGGACCCATATTTATCTGATTCCAAATGTTAATAAATTCGTTTCTGTAGGTTTAGAGGTTCGCTCATCACAAACAAACAAATCATTCCTGTTTATATGTATATATGTGTATACATTTATCACTCATATTGTTTCTTTAATACTATATGTATATATTTACAGAATTTACCTACATAGTTTTTGCTGAGCCTAAATGATTTTTGATTGCACAAATTATTTTAGTGCTAGACAATGCAAGGACAAGTTACTTATTTGGGTTGATACGTTTGAAGGAAGTTGGCAAATATTTCAAACTTTTGAACCATATAAAATATTTTTAACACTAACTTGAAGCTTGAAGGACTTACAAAAAAATACCATTGGCAATTGTTATAATTAAATTAGTAAAACTAATAAAAGCCTACTTCAATTCGTTTAAATCTATATAACTATGGAGTCACCATACTGGAATGAAATTTAAACAAGATCAATATGAAACCAAAATTATCGATTGTAAAAAGAATTCTCCAAATCGATTCATAAAGGTCGAAGTGAACAGAAAAAAAATACAAACGAATTGATAACCTCCTCCTTTTGTTGTTGAAGTCTGATAATAAAAGTAGAGGGTGCGTGATCAACCTATTCTACCTTACCATACCTATTCTAGAAAAAAGGAGGAAAGTGGTATTACCTCATCAGACGTAACACTGAAGCATACATTACTCTACATTAAGGATTTAGTCTGTGAGCCATGTAGAGTATTTGAGAAATTCATAGAGGGACTTTCTGTAAAGTTGGGTAATTCTATCAGCGTGCTAGTGATGTTCTCCACTAATGTTTTGGTCACATTTTCAGGTAAAAATTATTACTGATATTATAACTTACTAGTAATTCGATAGTCGTGAGGTAATTCAATAATTTACTAATATCCCTTGTTGATAAATATCTAAAGAGCAGCGCCATCCTTGGCCTGTTCCACGGTTCCATGCGTCGACGAAACTCTTGCCATATTTCGTAGCGAATTTTAATAAATAACGACTGTTGATTTTAATTCTGAAGCGGTTAAAGCTAGGAAACTATGTCATACAGCGAAAAAAGCTATAGTGATTGATTTCTCTATGGTAAATTTAGGGTTAGATTTTGCATTGTACGTAAGAATGTGGAAAACAAAAACTCGCACATAAACTAGCTAAGAATTTCACATTCATAAAGCTTAAAAGTCTTATTAAAAGCTGTCAGTCCAGGCTATTTAACCTAATTTTATTAGATACCTAAGTAAAAGTGTATAAACTAGTTAAAATATTAACTATTTAGGTAGGAAATCGATATAAATTGAATTGTGATTTCTGGTCATTCTGTCAAAAAAATGAAAGACGAAGTTCTTAAAGTGTCTAAACCCAACATGTATTTATCAGGATTATTGAAATTGCTAATAAGTGCTCTAATACCTGTATGAATTGAAGTCACGAAGTGGATTACGACACGATCTGGGATCTGCGCAGGCGCAGCGACGGTATGCAAAACGGCACATATTAAATATAATCACAATTGTTTTCCGTCAAATTACAATTTCGCGGGTCCATTGTTATTTATGATACATAATAACTTGTTATAAGTGTTACAATGCCTCGGAGCGATGTTTTGCAATGATTTTGTTTAAAATTCCAGGCCTTGTTAAAGATGGAGCCATAGATTTTGTTATCATCGATTTAACTACTTGTATAATAAGTCTAAACATTTTATTATAAATGACATACAAAGACATGATAGAGCTCTTCTCTGGAGGAGAAGACAAAGAAAATAAAAGGAAGACGAACGAATGGAATGGTGACAGTTGAAATGCTGAAGTATACTTACTCTAACAGTGGTAGAGCCCGTAATAACAACATCTTTTGCACGAATGGGCCGGCTCGACCGGCGAAATACCACGACGTCACAGAAGACAGGCGTGACGTAGAAGTATTCTGCGTTTCGTCTGATGAGTGACGTGCCGGAGGCCTAATTGTAGTCCTCTTCCCCCTCCTTCCCTTTTCTAATAAGGAAAGATTGAGAAGAGGAAGAGGATTTGACGGATGAGGAGGGGATGGACAGGGAATGGAATTATCCTTTTTTCTGTTTGTCTCCTCCTTCGTCCATGAAGGTAGGCAACGCATCTGCAACTCATTATCTTGTTGCGGATGCCTATGGGTAGCGGTACTTATTTCCAGGGGCCGCTTGCTCGTTTGCCACTTTGTAATATAAAAAAAAGAAAAAAAAACTTAGAAAATACTTCACAGTCTGATTCTGTGATGCCAAGCATAAGAGCAACAGCTGTTGCAACTAGCCACTGTTCAATTTTTATTCAAAAATTGTGAAATGTTATCATGCAAGAACAATTGCTAGAATATACGATGGTAATGTCTCACAGTTTATTTAAGGCCCTCAAATGATTGGTGGATTAATGCGATCGACGGAGTTGGAAAGACTAACTCAAGTGATGTCACGTTTACTTCTATACGCTGAAATTAATAAAGTTTATAAATTCATACGTTCTCTAGCCTTGCACAGAGGTTGCAAGAGAGGCGTCGGGTGCTAGACTGTTATCACGGCATATCAAGGGCAGTCACGATTGATGTGTGTATATGTAACTTAACTGATATATTTTACTTAAATTAGTTATTTCATCAATTATTTTATATTAGAGTGAATACAATCTAGTCAAGCGCTATATTCTTGATAGATAATTCAATTACCATTTAAACCGTGATCTGGTTAAAAATAATCAGAGTTTACGTATTTAAAAGTAAAAGCAAATGCTTATATTTTACCAATGAACCGCCCTGACTTCGCCCGGGTTGTCGTAGCCCGGGAACATACATACACACATCGCCTTTAACATACATAGATATGTACCTGTAAAAACAAAAATGTATCCCACGGGAATTGTACATTCTCCCGGCATAAAAAGTAGCCTATGTGCTATTCCATACTATAATCTATCTCTGTGTTAAATTTCATCTAGATCCTTCAGCCGTTTCAGAGTCTATAGATCTATAGAGAACATACATTCTTCGCTTTTTTTCATAAAAAAGTATCCTATGTTACTTTTAATACCTCCAAGAATATGTGTACAAAGTTTCATGATGATCGGTTGAGTAGTTTTCGCGTGAAAGCGTAACAAACAAACTTACATTCACATTTATAATATTAAGTAGGGATATAGAATAATATATACAATACCCTTATTGTAATTTTAGTATTAAAATTTGAACATTCGTTTCTACTTTAAAATTTATGTCCAAGAAGCTAGAAAAGGATAACACGAACTCTTACTCGGACCTAATTTATAGGACTATAAAATATTCAATCGACTTTAGTACAAAATGTTGTTGATAAAACAGAGAGAAGTCGAGAGATTTAAAACATATCTGTATTGTTTTTTAAGCCTTGTATCTCTAAACATGTATTCTAGAATAGCACATAGTGTTAAAGTTGCTATAAATGCCGGCCATTGAGTTTAACATAATTAAATTAAACTATAATATATTATAGTATACTATAAAATAATTATAATTGTGCTTTAGCTTGATGCTTCAGTAAGAATATAATGTGCAGTAATACAACAGCTAGTATGTGATCTCGTGCAGCGATCGGAAGCGCAAGGAAACATAGCTTTGCCGACATTCCTCGATGCAATATTAAGCGGAGTACACAAGTCTTGACGGCTTTAAATTAACATAAATTAATAATTCCTTGGAATTTTTACGTAACACAAAATTTATTCAAACTCACATACGTAACACGAAACTAGTCAACATTTGATTCTTAATTGTCGACGCTAAAAGATGCCTTAGAAGGCGGTAAATTGTGACACCATTACAGACAATGAAATAGCGCAATAGTTGACATACTAATTATCAGAATTTGCATATTGACTTATAATAATTATAATTGGACCTGGTATTACTAATATAAAGCGATATTTTATAGATATAACGAAAAGACGAGGTGAGAAACATATTCACGATACCTGAAATTATATCAATACAATGACTTGAGCTCGGAGTAATCAAAGTTGAGATTATAACTTCAATACAGTAGACCAACTCGCTTTTAATCAAATCAGTATTTTAGACAGTTTTCTATTTTTATATTGTACTTTAATTTGTTGTCGCATACATTTCCGGTTTGCCGGAAATGTATGAGTACGGTACTGAAACGTGATGTTGCGTAGCTGACTTTAGACAGCGAGAGTCTTTACAAGCACTAGTCAAAGGAAGGAGACAACACCTCTTGAGGCCCGAGCCTTGACTAATTGTTATAAGTATTCGTATATAGGGTAAACAGTATATTGTGTAGTGGAAATATAAGGCTACAACCTAATGTGAGATATCAGATTGTACTTTTGAAAAGGTATTTTACTTTAGGTATATATATGATATTTGTACTTGTGCATTCATTATTTTCCAGCTTGTTGCACTAAACTATATACAGTACTGCTCACGAGACGTATTCCTGGGGTGGTTTTGACTTTATAATCATATGAACAGATAGCATTTCCATTGACGGTAGGCGTGTCACGATCTATCAAGTTTCACGCAGCGTTAGTGTGTACTCAGCTTTAGTGCAGACGGCGCGTCTCAGCGATGCTCCGGGTCGGCGACCGGCAATCATTTACTGGAAATGGAGACTTGTCCAATGCACTGAGAAATACATTATATAATTATTTACTGTTAGACTGTTACGTCAAAGCGGTACAATCGAGGGACTTAACTTATGTATTGGCAAAATGCATACTATTTTAAACGCTTTTCGTATATTTTCTTTATTGTAGATTGGATACACGTTTAATACCATGATCATCGTGCATTTGGATATCAGGTTTACTTTAAGCGACTCCAATCGAATGGAACTCAGACAAGTGTGACAGTGGCTTAATTTTTTTTTTCGGATAAATGACAACTTTTTGGGACTGTCTTCTTATAAATAATCTGTCTTCTATTACCATTCATCTATTCAATATACTAGAGACATCTACGTTACCGGTCCGTATGGAAAGCGAACGCTCTTCTGTTGAAGGACCTAAATCGAATTGCTAAATATATAGCCTTAACAATAGGTGGCACCAAAAGGCAATACGAAGAAAGATAAGGTGTGAAAAGTGTAATGTCTAGAAATGATATGGATTCATAAAGTTATGTCACAGTAACCAAGTTTTGTTGCTCGCTAGATTATAAAGGGTCTTTCAACAAGGACGGGTCGATGTTAAAATTACTATAGAAGGCAGTACTCGGGAAGCCCAGCAGCGAACTAAGTCGGATATCGATGATGTTCTGTCGCCGTGAACAATAACACTTAGTATCTGGCAGCATACCAAACACATATCTAACAAGCTAAAAGCCAAAAAATGGCGAATATCGTCTAGCAAGTTCAAAAGGTCAAGTAATATAAGAGTTTAATTTAATCTACTCCAGATTTGCAGGTTTTGCATCGTAAGCAAATCTGTGAAGTCAATTATTTTATTCGTATTACGGCTTCTATAAATCAATTCGTGTTCAAATAATAATAAAGTAGAACCAAAATGTTAGATATCAACAATCATTTTCCTCCATACTTCATAAATTGCTTAATGTTGCCATCATAAAAACAGTATTACGCGTCGGTAACGCTCCATTGCGTTCGTTCCTAAAAAGACAATTTCTCGTATAAACTCGAGCAGTGATCGAACGCGTATCCGAATTGCGCAATCGGGGATTCGATACGATTACGGTATAAATTTGCAATAACGTCTATAAACAAAATATTTTACTACAATTTAGGGTAAAGATATTGTTTACATTTGTTTTGAACTGCATGTGTATGCATTCGATAACAGACCATGACATAGAGGCTCGGCCCTCTCGGGCACCCTCGAATCGGAATGCTAAACGCGTAATGAGTGACAGCGCTAGCCGAGGGCCCCTCTCGGAGTCTTTGAGCCGAGGAGCGTCCGCCGAAGCAACCCAAGATCTCAACGGCCTTCCAATCCGGTTAGAATTCTATAGTAAAGCCTGAGCCGAGGCTTCCTCTACGGAGGGAGTCCTCGAGCTTAGTTACTCTTAAAGGGGCTTAGGCTAGGCGCCCTCTGCGCCCTGCCGCCTCGCGCCCGGTGTAGCTGTAAATGCCTCCTCACGGTAGTAACCTTTCAGTCACAAAAAAAACGTAATAGACAGCTATTAAAAATAATTCAAAAGAAAGAAATAAGGAGGTTTCGGTTGGCATTTAAAAGAATTAAAACAATAATAAAGAGATGATAAAAAGATTGTGAGGCAAGAACTGAATCGTACATGTTATAATGCCTTAAGCAATGACTTCCTTCTTCAGTTTTATTGAAATTGGCTAAAAAACCTGGTATAATCTGGCAAAGATACGAACACCTTAGTTTTTATGTAGTATCCCCTCTTCTGTGAATTAATGGCAACGCAACACAACTCATTAGGTTGTTTTACATAGCTATGGGTCCGCTGCTTTATATCGCGTGAACCACTGACTTGTACGCCATCATCTTATAAGAGTTTTAGCAAACTCTTTTATAGATTTGTGTTATCATATCTGAAAACTCAAACGAACGACGAGCTTCTACGACACTTTACGGCTTTGTCACTTCTTTCTGACGATGTCCTCATCGTGGTAATACGGTCGTGAGATATTGTACATTGTCTTTCCTATTGTAATAACAGTCCACGTTACCACGCGATACTTTCTATCGGTCGATAGGTGGAAGGAAGCCAGTGCAAATTATCACAGCATCTCATCTCGCTCGGAACAATCGTTGCGTATCGTTGAAAGTGGCGTTACTGCAATTTCTAATTTCGTTACAATGAACATTTGCATTTCATTATTAACTTTAATGAAGGTATTTTATAAATATTGTGTTGTTATTTGATTTTTTTATATTATTCATTCTAATTGTTCATGTAAAATAATTCTTACAGCAATAATATACACAAATTTATTCCGTGTGTATCGATAACGGCATTAACGATTTAGATCCATTGCGTTCAATGCCACCACTGCTCTCGATATGACATAATATTACACGAAATATCTTTTCTGAATAATACGGCAGTACAAAAAATGTCATCAAGTAACGCGTTCGGCCGGTTACTGCGTGTACGTGTCAAGTCTCTAGCAGATCACCTGCACCATGCCTTTGTTTTATTTATCTACCATATCGCAATACTTATTCTCGTGGGGTGTTATTTAATCGCTGGAGCGTTTCGCAAGCCGCGCGTAGATATCGCCTACGTATTGCATTGAATGCCACCGCTCTACTTTCTTTGCTAATGTCTCAGATTATGTCTCTATCAGTTTATCTTTGTAAAGTTGCGATAGACTTAGTGGCTACATGTTGATTTTTATTGCAGGTTTTGAATAACCGAATATATGCATATAGAATAGCATTTTCTCCTTCTACTAACTCTTCATCTTTGACCGAAAGATTACCTGTTATGTTAAAAATACGTGGTATTTCTTTCATGTAATTTGGATTGTACGATGTTAATTTAAATCCTGGATAACTTTTTAGATTATAATTTAGAATAATCAATTATATTGAGGAGGTCCAAAGAGAATATAGAGTGATATAAAGAAGGGCGATATAAGGAGTACCTGTAACCGACGAGCTTGTATGCGTAGATGTTAGAAGCGAGAGAGGTGTGCCAGGATCACGCCAAAGAGAAATCTATAATCTCTTCCTACCCTGTCTCTGTTACGGGGCGTGAGGTTATAATTTAGAAATAATGCACAATCACAGTGATGCGGTTTTTATATGGTTATACTGAAACACAAATTGACATATTTGAATGCGCTATTGTATTATTTCCTGCAATAATTCTTAGATCTATAACCATACTAATACATATGTTGACTAATTACACATCTAAGTTAATAACCTATCCGAGTTTTGTACCCTAAATAACCTGGCTTGATATCCTAAATGTCTTCTTCGTGTTCAATTAAGTTTTGCTCACAAGTGCTCGCTAAAGTTCAGTGCAATTTCACCGTTCAGCCAACCATCAAGCGTGTCTCGGCGCATTGTGTCAAGGGAAACTCAGAATCACGAATTAGATGCTATTATTTTATTACACACGACAGACATTGTCAAAGTCTAGGTTGGATTAATTCGAGGTGCGCTTTTTTATTTTACAGTTGTCTCTCGCGTTGATGGTGGAATTGTAGCGATAAAATGATTGTGTCGAGAGAATGATTGCCCGTACAGTTAGAAAACTACATACTATAAAATAATTCATTTCATAGAATGAAATCCCAACATAAAAGCTATTAGTGAACATGTGCTTTGTGTGAACAGTCTCGGAAAAATATAAATGAGCTGTCATTCTATTCAGAATAGCCTCTAGAAGTGTGAAGCATAAGCCATTTCCCAAAAAAAGGTGGGGGTGTGTGTCTAGTGCACATATCTAAAAAACTAATAAAACCCGTTAAAAGTTGAAAAATTAAATTATCAAATGAAAACTACGCAAGTGGTTAAGAAATCTTTCAGTTTTTAAAAGTTAATCGGTTTTTGAGATATTTACAAAAAACCAAGCCCCCCCACCCCCCCTTTTTTGGCAATGGCTTATAAATTTTGCAACTTTTTTTTTTAACAACATCTTTTTTTTAATTCATCTAGACGCTACTCTATCTCGACTAATCTAAATCTCGTCTGGCACACCTTATATGTACTATAGAGTACACTATATACGTTAATAGTATATAAATGTAAATCATAAGTCATAAAAATTGTTCATATAAAATTGTCGAATAAAGTCCAGAAGGTAGAAACAACATAAATTTGGACCAATTTCCCTGATCAGCCGAGCGTCAATGAACGCGTGCACGCGCAATGTTTAATGTCAACTAAATTGCGAATGCCATCTTTGTTGCTTTTTCAATACCTAACAAAAAATAATTTATGTATACATAATGAAGTAACAAACTAGATTGAGCTGTGATTTGGTAAATAAGTAATCTGTATTCTTAATTTAAGTTTATAACTAGTATATAGCGTGCCTCGACTGTCTGTTCTCTCTTACATTTTTGGAAGGGGCGGGGGTGTGTGAAAGCCAGCGTCGGCTAAGCTGCCAAGTGATACCATCACTGTTACAACGTATCTGTGTTGTACAACTCTATACTTTTTGATGGCAATAAAACGTTTTTAAATAAATATGGACAAACAATCAAGCACAAAAAATGGCACTTATGGTAATAATTTAATAAATATTATATTGTTATGTTATCTTACTTTTTAACTATCGTATTACGGTTGTTTCGACAGTCAAAGAGTAACATAGCATAATGTCTTATGACGCAATAACCCTGGCAGCTAAAAATGATGACTTGTGTCAATGTGTCAAATAATAATGTGTGTTTGAATAATTTAGTGTCAAATGAAGGTGCATAGCGCTTAGCCCCATTCGCAATCAGAGCATCGCCCCATTGTCACGTGCAAAGTCATTTGAGAGTTAGTGGTATGGACTTTCTTATGTAGAGTTAACCATATATTACAAATAAAATTGCGTTTCCTTATTAACTTGAGCTTAGTTTTGATTCATTAATATATAATTAATGGATGTTTTGACTGACTGAGAAAGGTATGCTTCGGTGGTTCGGACATGTTGAATATATTCAATGTTGTAAAAGTATGGGCTTGTCCCGGGAGTTTTTATATTGATCAGATCAGTGACATACTGAAGAAGGGTGATATAAGGAGTAGCTATAACCGGCGAGCTTGTATGCTTAGATGTATGGATGCAGAAGAACCGAGAGGGGTGTGCCAGGATCGCGACAAATGGAAAACCATGATCTCTGCCTACCCCTTGAGGAAGGCATTTTATAATTTGCAATTATTAATTATTATTTTTAATATTTTACGTCAGAAAAACTAGATACAAGAAGGAAAATGAACTATTTTATAAGGTCTGATTATTGTCCGGACAAAAGCCATGTTGCCATGTACATCTGTTAATTTAAAACATCTTACAGATTGTAAATGTATTCTTAGTATAGTCAAATGTAAAATATTTTAGTGCTGATGGCATGCTTTCATTTTCTGTTTGGAATACTATTACATGGAATATTACAAAGTATTTATTAATAAAAAGACGACATCGTAAACAGCGACTACTCGACTGTGAAGGTACGTAAGTTGTTTATTTTCGAAAACTTCTACACTTCTTTCGCCAAGGACCATTGAAAGTTTATATTCCGTTAATAGGTAATTGCAGGATTTAAAAAAAAAGGGACATAGACGTGATAACGTAACATCCGCACTATGCTTGGATTTACGAAGCAAAATATTTATCCTCAGCATTTAATTATACCAGGACGTGAATTTTTGCGATAAGTAGATAGATAAAAACCTATTCTCAGACCTACCGAACGTATATGCAAAATTTCATTGAAATCGATTAAGTCGTTTCGGAGGAGTATGGCAACGAACACTGTGACAGGAGAATTTTATATATATATATATATATATATATATATATATATATAGATACTAAACTGGTTCAGGCAAGATTAATCATTTACGTCCTTACGTAAAGGTACACGCTTAGTATTCGACTTGGTAATATGTGTAAATTTCGAGCGTTCTACAAGGATGCACGAAGATTTTACTGTCGATGGACGTGTTTCGAATATAACAACAGAATACTTAAAAATAAATGTTATCATATTTCCTTAGTGCAAGCTCTGATAAATATTTATTCGTTTTTTTTTAAAAAGACGCAAATATTGCTGTGGTATACGTGACATTGAGTGACCGGTCGGTTCAATACACCTTATTTCGTTTAGAGTTGGGATCTTAAAATTCTGGAGCAATATAAAGTTATGCGAGATTACTAATTACTCCTTAAAACTCCCTCTGTTCTGTGTGTGACGGGAGGCTCTGGTACCGGACCTTTTTTGTGAATGAAAGGTCAGTGTTTGCCTAGAGGAGGCATTTACCAGGCTCGAGGAGCAGGGCGCATAGGGCGCCTAGCCTAACTCTCTTTATGAGTAACAGCTCGAGGGCTCGCGTAGGGAGCCTCGGCTCGGGCCGTTACTTTATTATTACTACCGGATTGGGAGGCCGCCGAGCTCTTAGGTCGGTTCGGTGGACGCTCCATGGAGTGACTCGGCTCAAGGGCCCCCGAGAGGGGAGCTGGTACCGGACTCTTCAAAGCTACCTTTAATAGGGACACGAGTAGTTAGCGGGGAGCGGAGGCGACTTGTGAAGCGAATCACTGATAAACGATGATATCGATTGATAGCGACTGAGGCCGAAGGCTTCTGATAGCTATGTGCCTTCTATGAGGCTTCCTTAAGCATTACCCAATGATAAATTTATTTAGTCTCAACTAAAAGAATGCGAAAATTTTGTTTGTTTGTAAAAACGACCTTGGCATTTGCTTTACTTATTTCTGCATGTGTTTATATTAAGATATCGTATAGGAACCAAACCAGTTTTGTGGGACTAATATAAAGAACATACGTGTATACTTTATGTTTCAGTCCATCGCGTTAGGCTTACTTCATTGACCCATTATTTTGATACTCTTCGTAGAAGTGTACGGTACTTCATACTGGTGGTGGTGCAACAAGTGATCGCATAGGCATCTGTAACAAGTTAATAAGTTGCAGATGCGATGCATACCGAGCCGATGCTCTCTCTACGGAGGAAGCCCTCGAGCTTAGTTATTCCTAAAGACGCTTAGACTAGGCGCCCTTTGCGCTCTGCCGCCTCAAACCCGGTGTATCTGTATAAGCCTCCTCCAGGCTAACAGTGACAAGTCAGTCATAAAAAAACTGCCAAAAGGAAGTTTTCTTTTCCTATCCATCCACCGTCAAATTTCTCTCATTATTAGAAAAGAATTTGATTAGAATTAGGCCTACGACACATCCCTCATCAGACACACGTACTGCACCGGTCAAACACATGTTGTTGGGGTTACCACAGTTAGATCCCGGAACCCCCTCACAGGTCACCGCGGGTTTTAGTTGTTTAAATCCAATATAAGCCTGTCTTTCACCGACAGGATTTATTAAGAAAATTTCGGTCCGATACAAAAGAAAATGGGCTTTATTGCGTACTCACTAAACTATAGTCCATTAGTTGTCAGAAGTCGTTGAAAAAAAATAAACTGACCAATAAAAAATAACCGAACTTATGAGGCAATGAATTATGTCAAAAATTATTATCCTTCTAATACTATACATAAAGTTCGTGATTATGCATGCATGGATGTTTGTTACTAAAATAAATATGCGGCCGTAACCCAGAGGGGTAGGCAGAGATCTTGGGTTTCCACTTGGCGCGATCCTAGCACACCTCTCTCGCTTCTTCTACATTCATATATCTACACATACATGCTCGTCGGTTATGGGTAATCCTTAGGTGGTGGATGTTTGTTACTGTTTCACGTAAAAACGGTTGAGCAGATTTTGATGACATTTGGCACACAGATAGATTACAGTCTGGAATAGAATATAGGCTACTTTTTATCCCGGAAAAATGTACGGTTCCCGTGGGATATTTTTTTGGTTTTTGTCTACGTATATAAAAGGTGATGTTCTCTATGGACTCTGAAACGGCTGGCCAGGCGATGCCGGGCAGATCACTAGTCTAAATATAATTCATATCTTGACGTTAAATTTGTTCTCCTAAATTGAGTCCCTTGCATATTTTTAAACATGTTTTTGAATAGGTTGTTTAACCTTAGCACTTATTACCTTATACCAATTTGTTCGAGGTGTTTTTATTTTATTTGTGTCGACTCATCATTTAATGATGGAACATGTTAAGCAATGGAAAAGCCCTAAGTAATACCAATTGATTAAACTAAGGTTATGTTTAAAACATAAGTAGATAATACTAAAGTAACATAAATATAGATGGTACCATTCTCGAATATTATTTTTACTATAATATTCGCTCGATTCAGTTGGATATTTCAAATATGGAATATTGATTTATAATTATCTATCGTTAATAAACCGGCCAAGTGCGTGTCGGACTGGCGCACGAAGGGTTCCGTACCATTACCTATTAAACAGCGAAAAATCAACCAAGGCCATGCCAAATGGAAATCTGTAATCTCCGCCTACCTGTCAACCTGCGGCTACGCCAATTCCTTAATGTACTTGACAACCATATAAAATATTTCGATAGTTCGGAAATAGTTATTACACCCTCAAATATACATAAGAAATTTATACCCTCATCTGTTATTGATCAAAACTTAAATAATATGTACATTATCAAGTGGGTTGCCCAGGTAAACCTGGGTCCAACAATGCTGACTTCAAGTCAGACCTGAGAGTTCACCTCTACAATCGCCAACGACGAGTTACGCATGGGTTCAACCTAATTTGGTTTTTACGATTTAACAGTCAGCTCCAGATTTAGCTCGGCAACGGATTTATCAATATGGACTAGGTCCTGATCAAATAGCATATTTTTTATGGCATATCTTAGACCAAGGGTTCTGAACCCCTGATATTTCGTGTGGTATGTACATATGTTATTGTAACTAGATACAATAATAGAACTACTCTGTGTAGATCACGGTTCCAAAGAACTTTACGTTTTTATGTACTTTTGGGTACTTGCATAAGCAAGCACGTAACAATGAATATCGTGATTGTAGTCGACGTGTGTGTCTGTGGCAGACCGTTATAGTTTGACGGCGTCGCGACAGTCCCGTTGCAAACGACTCTTGCGCAATTACTAGTCGACTTTAAATCTTTTTCTTAATGCTTTAGGTGATCGTTTTTTCAGGTCACACTTTTGTTTTATTGTGAACAATCAGTCTAGCATAATGTTAAGCTTATATGTAACCGCATGGATTAAAACAATATACATAAAAGAGTCTTTAAAAATGATTTTTCCTCGTTTCTCATTTTCCACGTTAGAAGTTTTTGTGAATGAATCCGCGAATAACTTCAAATTAGATAGATACAGGTGGCATGTGTCAAAAAGTTGTTACTGTCAAAATATGAAACATTACCATGACAACCGACCTACTATACTTACTAACTATAATCTTATAAATGTGAATGTAAGTTTGTTTCTTACGCTTTCATGCGAAAACTACTCAACCGATCATCATGAAACTTTGTACACATATTCTTGGAGGTATTAGAAGTAACATAGGATACTTTTTATGAAAAAATTATATAAAAAGCGAAGTATATATGTTCCCTATAGACCTATAGACTCTGAAACGGCTGGACCGATTTCGATTAAATTTACAGGGATTATCCAGATTGGCACATTCCTGTGTTTGGTAGCGATCGGAGCGGGTCACTAGTGGTAAATAAAGGGTCTATGTACCTCGGGAACAGTTTAATTTCCATAATTAAAGGAAAGTATCGCATGTCATTTTCTGTACCCCTGACAATGTGTGTGCGAAATTTTATGATGATCCGTGTAACGCGTCACAAACAAACAAACACACGTTCGTATTGATAATAATGCAGCCAACTAGTAATATTAATGTACCAAAGAAAAAGTAATTAGTTAATAAAAAAATATTATTAAAATTTTGTTACTTTATAAAGAATGTTCATAGATGGCGTTCATCACTATCGCTACACGTAAGCTATTTGCAGTTATTCTCCTTAGCAACAACTCGAACCCGACTTCGCTAATGGAAGAAGAACCCACGCTTCCATATCTCACGAGTCGTCTCGTGCGCAATCCGACCCTCTCTCGTCGTTCCCAGTGCGTTGCGTTAGCTTTCAAATACAACGGCTTGCGCAAATTCAGTCTGAAACAGATTCATATCAAGAAATCACTCCTATTATTAAAAGGCGTGTAAAGTTTTGTTACTTCGTCGGAATATTTAATTGAATTTTATCACCTTCATTTTGACGACGTGTCGCAAGATGCTTCTAAATTCTTCATTGTCAGAAACGTTTTATATGGGATTTTTTTTTCGTTATTATTGTCGGTGTAATTAATACGAATTCTAATAGTCAATTCATTTTAATCGTTCAAGAATATACATTACATTGTTTCACTACTCAGGTAATTTATTGTAAATTCATCTAAGTTAAAGCCAATAAATATGTATTTATTATATAAAATTTATAAACACATTTTTATTTCGCAGGCTAGTAGAGTAAATGCCGTTGAGATGTGATCCTTAAGAAGTATGTTAGGCGTGACATTGAATGATAGGATTAAAAATAGCATTATAAGAGAAAAGTGTGGCTTAAAAGCGGATGTTGTGACTGGAATTGAGAAAGTTATGCTTCGGTGGTTCGGGCATGTTGAAAGGATGAATGAAGAGAGAATAACGAAACAAATTTATATTGCGAAAGTTAGTGGCAGTGTTGGTAGGGGACGCCCTAGGAGAACTTATAACGATCAAATTAGTGGTTTACTAAAAAATGGCGATATAAGGAGCCCCCATAACCGACGAGACTGTTTGCGTAGATATATGAATGTAGAAGAATCGAGAGAGGTGTGCCAGGATCGTGCCAAATGGAAATCCATGATCTCTGCCTACCCCTCGGGGTTACGGGCGTGAGTGCATATCTGTTTATTTTATTTTTATTTTTTTATTTAGTTGCTACAACCATATGCAATATCATCTACGGCGGGGCATGATTTTATTGACCATTCCGTAGGTTATTTTTACTTGATTCTGTTGAACCTTGGTTATTTTTTGCAAATTAAATTAGTCTTAAGTTTTTCTTATAACAGTACAAGTTCTATCAAAATCCAGAGGTAGAAAGAACAGACAGACTTGCAACAATTTTAAAAATTTGTCCATATACCTACCCTGTTCCCACTTTAGATGTGGTCGGTACAAGCGGTTTTCGTCTCCAAAGTCGATCTATCATCCGTAACTGAATCGTCACTCCCTAATTAATCATGTCACCTTTCACGCGAGCCGTCCATCTCTTCTTAGGCCTGCGCCTACCGATATTCCTCACCATACTTCAGACCAAAACTCTACTTGTTCTCCCATTGTTTCCTCTTCATAACAGGGTGATATCACCAAGGTGATCAAAGTGGAATAAGCCACCCGTCCGCGCTAACCCATACATCACATGTAAAAAATATAAATAATTTTTTTTCCTTTTAAAACAAATATAAGAGATTTTGAACCGTTTGTATTTAAACGTATATTTGTATTGTATTTAATTTCCTGTGTTGGAACGTAGCGTCCGTTGCCGGCCAGATCTAACGACGTTCACAATCTAGGACACTTATTTTATGTCGCGTGTTGCGGCGACATTTGAACCTGACGCGGTTCAAGGTTCACTGTTGCCATTCAGAATTTAAGTGTGACCTAAGACCAGATTCCTGTCATTGTTTAATTTGGCTAGGGGCTGTGACCTCACCGTGCATAAGCCTATTATTTTTAAAAAACAATATTACTAGCTGTGCCCGCGACGCCGTCCGCGTTGAATAGTCACATTGTGCAGCATTTTTATTTTATTTTTAAAATTAACATATGGGGTCTAAACTATGTCTGTATCAAATTTCATTTAAATCAGAGCTACTTTTGCATTTATAATATTTGTAGGGACTAGATTATGGGAATCAGGTATTAAAATTTCTCTGTTTACATTTAATATTTGAACTTAAGCTTA
The DNA here is from genome assembly GCA_029849275.1 of Papilio elwesi. Lineage (NCBI taxonomy): Eukaryota > Metazoa > Arthropoda > Insecta > Lepidoptera > Papilionidae > Papilio > Papilio elwesi. The sequence continues at coordinate 9,652,862 of CM056702.1, forward strand.
CGCTAGGAGATACGACTATAGTCGGATGCTGGGTTCGAACCCACGACCTCATGTTTCCCGGTACGTACTATTGGCGCTTATATTTCGAGTACGGTTTTTAAAAATATATACTTAGCTCTATGGGTAAGTAATTAATGTATCTAGAATTAAGAAGACACAAGTTTCGGACCTTATGGAATTAATTGTTACTCGTAGATCACTCCAACGACTCCGGAAACTTGTTTTACTAAACGGAATTATTTGGAAGAAATATGATAAATATTTGTAGCCTGTCAATAAAACTACGTTTAGCTACTATTATATCCCTGTTTCTATTTACTTATATATCTATTGAAGCATTAAATGAAATGTCCTCGTTTGCAATTCGATGAACGGTAAAAATACGTGTGGCGGAATGTGACAAAATTTGGTAAAATAAACAACACGGTCATTGTCAACTGTCTGATTCCGGTTTATTTTATTTATATAGAGCATTGTAGTAGACATTACAGGAAGACAAGACGGAGGAAGACGAAACACTGAAGATAAAACTGGTGCTTAAATGCCATGCCTCCGTGTCGTGGATATACCACGTTCAAGTTGATCTCCTGCCTCTACCCGTCAACTCTAGACCTTTGTGCAAGAGAAGGAAGCAAACGAGCAACGAGCTATAATTAAGTGATGACTGCTGCCCATGAACATCACCACCAGACGAATTGCAGATGGTCGAGGAAGTAGTACGCGTCGTGATGGTTTGAGATAACGCTGGAGGCAGATAATTCCACAAGGTGGTTGTATGAGCCAGAAAGTTATAGTGAGAAACGCGGTAATAGAATGCCAACTATCAAGGTGTCCTTTGAAGCTCTGTTGTGTGGTGCGACGAAACTTAGCGGCAGGAAATGTTCCAAACAACAAAGGCAGTAAAACATGTCAACGGGACTAACGTCCCTTCACAAGACTAGAATTAGCTCCAGCATCTTCGTGTGTACACAAAGCTAAGCGTGCTAATTTTGTTAAATTTTTTGTTATACATTAAATGTTTGTATATCAGGTAAATAATCGGTTGAATTTAATTCCTGCGTTGCGATGTCTAATATAATAATTGATTAGGCGCTTTCAGGAATTGTAGCCTGGTTTCCACTGTCTCAAGCAACCTGTTCGCTTAGAATTTAATCTATTTACTACGATTATAACTCACTAGTAATATTTTATACCCATGCCACTTTATTTTTAATTCCTGTTTGTATCTAGCATGTGTCAAAATTGCTCGTTAATAATAAAAAATATATATTTTTTAAAGTACATGTAAAGAAAATATCTTCTAAAGTTAAAAAGCTAACAAATTAAATAGATCATTAAAAGTGGTAGGGCAAGCATCAGGGTAACTTTTGCACAAATGAGATGGTAACATCGGGGAAATACTGTGGTATTTTTCCTTCTGCGCTTCGTCTGAGCTCTCATTGCTCCATCCTCTGTCTCTTGCCAACAGTTTGTCTCCACGACTTTCATTTATCTACTGCCTTCCGTTTGTAAAGGATAGGAACACATAGTTAATTACAACAATAGTTGTTAAAGGACGGTAGATATATACAACTTATTTACTAATATATCGTGTCTCTAACGGTAGTCTAGAAAACATTGGTAGTAACAAATAAAAGGCTATCTTCCTAATTAAATTATTTTAATTTATATAATACATTTATTTATGTTCATAGTGATGTACATAAAGGTAAATAAATTAATTAATAGAGATTTGAAAATAAAATAAAAGTGAACTCACATCATTCCCGAAAATCTCTTCACTGTTAGCATATATTATTGAAGACAGTACAGCAACAAGAATCACTTTTCTCCAACACATGTCTACTTAAGTTCAGTAAAACACACGAAACGTCCTAAGTTCACATGCTTAACACTAGAAATACAAAAAAAAAACTAATTCGAAGACTGAAAGTCATTTAAAATATAATTTTCGATATAATATTAACATTATGGCGCTATTTGATAGCACGTCTTACTCATAACCACTTGTATATATCTAATATATTTATGTCATCAGAAATACGAGTCTAGAGTCTAGACGAAATCATTTTACGAGATATTTTTCGCGCGTTTATTGAAGGCATTTGTCAGTCGCCGCGTCGACCCAGCCGGTATAGCGACTGGCGACTGTGCTTGCTGCACTCGAATTAGAACGAACTTAGAATGACCAGTGTTGTGATTTTTATCGATATAATTAATAACTTTGTTTACATTTTGAAGTTACTTTTCTTGTTGGTACGGTGATAGATAGACCGTTCAATTAACAATTTGATGTTCGAACGAGGATTTGCAGATATATTTCATGTGCATAATATAATGTTTACGGTGACATGAAACTAAACTATTGTAAAATTATTTATTATAATTAGAGTGAAGGTGCTTAGTGTTTAATTTTTATTTTTGTGTTTATGTAGGACTTAAAAACTACAAAGTGCAAATTGATACAACGATTATCTACAAATAAATGATACATTATTAATAAAATAAATTGCAGCTGAAGGATTTGTTCGTGCAACTTATAAGTAAGCTTACAACTAGATTTATCTTTAATAATATCTTAAGTATTAGGATTGAACAATCTATATTAAATGATAAAAAATATTTATAGGTTAGGTAACTCATATAATGTACCAGAGGCATAAATAAATATCGATATATGCAAAGGTAACTTGCGAACAACACTAAAGTATTGCGTTTGAGCTTACGCAGGCTATGCAAACTCATTCAATGTGCATCACATTAACATTATCACTTTCGTTTGATATTGTATTAAAAAAAAATAAAAAGGAAATCAAACATTTAAATTAACACTCATCAAAATTATTATCCGGTCCGTTTTGACGTATAAATTTTTATTTCTAGAGTTTTTGGAATCGAGTGCTTTTGCGAGTAGGGCACTACTATAAAAATTCCCTATATCCTCGAATAAAGTGAAAATTTTTAATTTACAACTTATTAGTCCATTAAGAAGTCATGTCTAGATGGAATGCTTGTCTGTCTTCTAACCACATTACGTGTTTTTGCAAACATATGTCCCTATTATGAAAATTAGAGAGACAGTGAAAATGCTAGAGTTGTAGCCAGTCGAGTTCCGCTTCGGTTCCTACTGCGCGCGTAAATCACTCGCGGAACAGAAACGCCGTGGAGAAGCTATTATTTAAAATAATATTATCAACTAAGCTTGCGTTCGAAGATTACAATACCTCTACTATATGTGCACAATAACGCGGCGAATATGACGCTAAATCGCTCACGTCTCACCTACGGGCGTCCTTTATTCTACAGCGAGCGAAGAAGTTACTCTATATCTCTCGTTTCATTGTCTCACGTCGTTGTTTTTGTATAATGTACAAGAGCACCGCTGCAGTGACGCCATCTGATTCGGATAGCATGTTAATATGGTCGGGTAATAAACTATTGACAACCACAAATAGACCTTAAGTCATACAAAAAATTAGCGCAGTACTCAAAGTAATAATTACATGATGAGTTCGTTAGCGTTGGAATAAAACTAATTTTACCGATTATATCGCGTTTATTCCAAGAAGTCTGCAGTTTGTGCATATGTTTTAAATCGGCCCCCACCATTATATAAGATTTGATAAGCCACAAGTCCTCGCCGCACCGCTTCCTACCAAGGATGACATGTGAGGCTAAATTGACATTGGGACGCCTGACTCAGTCCCCCCGCGACCATGGGCGCTAATCCGTAAAATTTGTTTTTTACAATGTAGTATAGCGTAAATATAAGAAATCATTATGTGAATCCGTTACCGGTTAGGACAAGTCTATATATGTGTAAGAGCATCCGAATTAGCACAATACTTAACAATTGTTGGTAATAACGTATAGAATGGAACTGATACTGGATCGGATAAGGCGTATGTGTCAGCACGTCTATTGTTCGTAGCCTTTCTCTGCTGGTCCGACATTCGGGGCGCATTGTTCACGAAATCGCAGAAAGTAAAAAAGAGAAAGGGCATTAAATCTTCACGCTAATAAATCTGGAGCGTTCGCGTAACGCTTCGATAGGCTTTGTTGAATGTAGTTTAAATAAGTAAGCGCTGTTCTGTTCCTATGTATTGGTACATTAAAGCCATTTCTAAACGCCACGTAACAAATGTTAATTATGCAGTCAATTTTTACCTTAGGAGGCTACCACACATCTTTAACAACCAGATTGTAGATTTATTGCCAACCGTTGTGAAGGATAAAAGAAAATGAGACGGGGGGTTGAAAGAAAAATGGCCCTGGCCCGCGGTATCAATGTCCGTGCAATTTAATTTTACGGAACCTTTCCAGCCCAAGTTACTACTTACTTAATATAATGGATCACACAGATCTGAATTATAATTAACTTACATTGAATTATAATTATTTCTCCATGCAAACTTTCACCCCCTACTCTAGACTTTTAGAGGATGACTTTAGAACAATCCTTTCTTAGTGCTCGCCTGCGTAATAACAAAAATATCTGTGCGAAAAGTCTCTTGGCCCAGTACTTGAGAAAACGCATATATCAGTCCGTCAGTTGTTTATTATGACTCGTATGACGCTCGGTCCACACGTCTAGTATATAATTATACTAGACGTGTGGACCGAGCGTCGTCTCTATTATATGCAAGATCGTATTTTTTAAAATGCAGCGCCATCTAACAAAAATATGAGATATTAGTAAGTTCGCCCTTGACAACACGCCAACGATAGAAAATGCAAATACATATCAAAAGATGGTACACATTAATAATTTACATGTATTTATAACGTTTTTATGGACAAAACATAGATAAAATGAAAATCGAATCGAATCGAAAATTAACAGTGGTAGAGCCCGCAACAAATGAAATACCAGGATCTCACAGAAAATAGGCGTGAAGTAGAAGTACTTTACGTTTGGTCTGATGAGTGAGTAGCAGGAGGCCTAATTTCAGTCCTCTTTCGCTTCCAACTCTTTTCTCATAAGGATAGGATGGGAACGGGAAAAGGATTAGACGGGGAGGGGGTTAACGGGAAAAAGGAAATATCCTTTTTCCTGTCTATGCTCTGTCCAATAAAGGTAGGCAACGCATCTGCAACTCATTTGCTTGTTGCGGATGTCTATGGGTATCGCTCACCTAACATCACGTGATCCCCTTGCTCGTTTGCCACTTTATTCTATAAAAAAAGTCCAAAATTCAGATTAGATAGAAGATTGTAGACGTTTAGTTGAGTAGAATTTGTCTACGGTAATTATAACAATTATTTTCCAGGCATAGTTTAAGTGAAATAAAAGCTTTTGTGTTCTGTCAGACTGACGTTGTCATGCCTCTTCGCCCATGACATAGTACAGTTAAGTAGTGCCTTTGTAATTCGCCTTCGCGGTAATGTGATTAAAATGTTATGACGATGTAACAGTAGTCCTTTGTTTTAACTGTTGGTCTGTAGGTCAGTCGCTGATAGACGTTTTTACATTTTTGTTTATGTACGACAATGGACACTGTTTACGTATAAAATGTATTTTTGGACAGTAAAGTCAGTCAGTCATTACGACTGGCTATAATAATGATACCGTTTTAAAGAGTATCTGTCTGTCTGTATCTCCAGTTGAATTAATAGACAAGTAGCTGACCCGCCAAACTTGTTGCGTTAACTTATTAGTATTCATTGATGGATTGCTTTCACTGAGATCGATTCCCTTCAGTGAAGCCTTGAGATATACATTTTTAGTTTTGTTACATAAGTCAGCATGTATACATACTTATAGTTTACGAAAAATGTCCAATCCGGTAATTTTAATAAAGTAACGGCCCGAGCCGAGGCTCCCTGTACCGAGAGCCCTTGATCTAAGTTACTCTTAAAAAGATTTAGACTAGGCGTCGTCTACGCCTTGCCGCCTCAAGCCCGTTGAGTTGAGTCTGTAGATACGTGTTCCAGGAAAACAGTGACAAGTCACAAAAAAAGTTAAAAAAAAACGCATTTCTAGATGTTTTGGATTCAGGAATTATTAATATTTTTATTAGTTATTCTGCTATTTCGGGGACAAGTCCAATCAATTGAAAAACATAAAAAGGTATAAGTGGTGTTAATAATACGACTTTGTTTTATATAATAGATATTTAGATGCCCTAAATCTTTATCTATCTGAACGCGATGAACTTAAAAGATGTGGACTGATTTTCCATAGTATTCACCGATATATAGATAGGTTTCGGTTTATAATTCATTAATGTTTCGTGTAAATATACTGAGACATGATGAACAATGACTTGAAAATGTAATACTCTGGTACGGTAAACCAGTACGATATATATATTTATATATAGACCCATAGACATCTGCATCTAACTAATGAGTTGGAGATGCGTTGCCCACCTTTAATGGACAGAGGGGGACAAACAGAAAATGGTTATTTCCAATACCTCTACCAGGATGGGAAGGGGGAGAGAACTAGAATTAGGCCTCTGGCACCTCACTCATCAGACGAAACGCAGAATACTCTACTTCACGCCTGTCTTCTGTGAGGTCGTGGTATTTCACCGGTCGAGCCGACCAATTCGTGCAGCAGATGTTGTGGGCTCTACCATTGTTACATTCTACAACATTATTGTTTAAATGCTAAAAATCAAGGAGAAAACCGACAGTCTGGTGAAAAAAATTAAACATAAATTTGCCAAATGCTCACAACGTGTAACATCCAAATTAATTTCATTCGCTTTTGATTGTGTTTAAGTAAATTAACTTTCGCTTTAAACAGTCGAAATCGACTTTCGGTTTTGTTTTTCTCGAGCATACTAATATGGCGTTTTGTTAGTGACGGACAGACGGACGCGTGGCCTGAATATATATTGTTGTGGTATTGTAACCGTGTGCGTTTACGGATAACGTTTTGGGTGAAAGTGCTTTTGTATTTCATACAAAACAAGCGCAATAATAGGAAAAGCATATCGTTTTGTTAATTGGAACTGTGAAATAACATGACACGGTTGAAATAGTAAATTTATATCGAACATTCAAATAACGTTGTGGACACGCAATCATAGAAATTGTCCTAGTAATTCACGTAGATTTTGCGACGATCGAATCAGATATAATGTGTGATACGTGAAAGAATCAAGGCTACTAACACTTCTCGTTGAAAGTCGTAAGTGACAACGACCATATTACTTCAAGGTCGGATTTAAAGGTCTGGAGGCCTCGGAGCAATAGAGCAGTGGAGACCCCCTGGCCTCAAATTATTTTCCAAATAAGATGTTTTTTTTTAGTAGAGTTTTTCAATAGATACATGAATCATTTCTGGTAGTATTTGAGAATACAAAGTTCTTACTGGATGTAAAAGACCCTTGATATTTTTATCGCAAAAAAATCATTTATACAAAAAATATGTCAAACGTATCAAAAATCAATATATTATATTAGGCAAAGGCAAATGCAAAATAAATAAATGCACTTTCCTTCGCTCTTCGCGAACACACACCACGTTATCATTTCTCCTAGCTAGGTAAGCGTTACTAATTCGATTCCCAGCCGATGCAAAATATTTATTGTTCTGATAAACTACAATGGCTTGCTACCACTAAACATGGCTCAAAATACGTCTGTCATGTAACGTCCCAAGAATTTATTTCTTAATTCGATGTCTTCAGTTCTAATCATTCGAATTACAAAAAAGAAAAAAAAATATCTATCAGAATATACAGTATCTTGTTATTTTCATGCGTTTATTTTGTTGCCTGCAACATTTCAATAGCAAATATAGCGAGTTACATATATGCTACTCCAAATGTGAAAGGCAAATAATTTTTGTCACCGTTAAAACACATTTTCCACCGAGTTCATTAGGTCCCAATAGCAAGGGGGTAAGTCTATCACCAATAAACATCGATAGCTGTCTGTTGCAAAGGATTTTTAGGTATATTTTCGCATATTTACCTACGTAAAATGTACTTAGATCGTGTTTTTGGTTTGTTATTAGTAAGAAATGAAAAACTATGTAAATGCAAGTTTAATTTTACTTTATAAATAATATCACAATAGATTAGTTTAAGGCAATCGTAAATTCTTCCATGTTTTCCCTTTACCGGGTCGGAGGCACCAGGATTTCTCGCTCCTAAAATTTAAAAAAAAATAATTGCATAACGGTACAATGCCAAACTACAAAAGACTATCAAACTTTACTCTTTCAATAGAATAATGTCTAAAGCAAGATGTTCATGTGGGAAAAAGATTCCTTTATGTGTGAAGTCCCTTCATGGTGATGTATTATCGATTAGTATTTTGAAGCTCTTCAGCTCCGCGTTTTCGCTATTATTATTTTTAAATGACGAAATTAAATGCTTGACCGCAAACCCAACTATCCAAACGTGAGTTCACACTGCTGAAAACACTCACATAAAACACGATTTTATCTCTTCCTTTCACAATGAAAAACACTGAAATATTTTTGGCAGTGTGAACTCACGGGAAGTGGTAACATTATCAAAAGAATTACCAAATAGAGGTTGACATAATTACTACGCAAATTTACTGCAAATCAAGGCTAAGGACTCACATTGCAATTTTTAGCCGCGCTCGCCGCGGTTGCGGAACCGCGGTTTTATTTCTAAACTCACAAGATCCGCGCCATTTCACTGGTAGGTAGGTAGTAGAAGCCGTGGGCTAACAACCGCTACGGGCGTGGGTAAAAGTCGTTCTGTGAGTCCTTAGCATAAAGTATGTGACGTACATTAAATAGCGCTTCAGTGCGTGTTTGCTGCAGGTAGACCAGACTCGCGGATGGTTGACGGGGTTATACTTCGCACCCATCATATATCGCTGCCCGCGACACTGGTTGTACGGTGCACCATCGTGGTTGATTCCCAAGCTGTAATTTAAATTTATTAGCAAAACCGCCTTGATTTCAATTAGTTAGAACAGGTGACAAAAGTGGCCTACACTGCGTAATGTTTTTTTTATGGAATAAGGTGGCAAACCAGCAAGCGGATCAACCAATATTAAGTGAACCCTACCCATAGACATCCGCAACAAGCGTGTTGCGCAAATGTGTTGAAGATGCGTTGCCTACTTTTAATGGACAGAGGAGGGCGGGCATAGACAGGAAAGAAGATATTTCCTTTTCACCGTTAACCCCATCCCCGTCCAATTCTTTTATCGTTCCCATCCTATCCTTATAAGGAAAGGGTGAGAAGGGGAAGAGGACTCAAGTTATGCCTCTGGCACCTCACTCATCAGACGAAACGTAGAGTACTTCTACTTCACTCCTGTTTTCCGTGAGGTCGTGGTATTTCACGGTCGAGCCGGCCCCTTCGTGCAACAGATGTTATTTTTACGGGCCCTACCACTATTTCTAAACTTTCCAATCCAGACATTTCTCGTGATAATTGGGTAATAAGGTTTTAATGTTGTAATGTATGGTAAATGTAAATGTAATGGTTTATATTTATTTTTGACCGCATTTTAAATCATAGTACACTAAGATTTGCCCACTCGCTAGACATGCTCCTGTCAGCAGGACTATCAAGCCATTAGTTTGCCGAGAATATGTGAAAGACAAAGGTTCACGGTACACAAAAAAATCTCTGTTTCGTGTAAACTTCTTTCCGCAAATTCCAGGGAGGTTAGTCACATTACGCCTGCCTAATTTTACGTTCAGGCCTAGTGTTGTCGGATTTAACCGATATAGACATTTCTGTTTATAACTTCAGTAACGATTCGTACTCGACGTCGTCCGCGTGAATTTTGAAATCGAAAGATAATAATGAAAATATATTCTTTGTAATGATTAAATAGTTAGTTAAATCGGCTCTATAATTTTACTGTGCTTACGAAAAACTCAACTTTATTAAAAAATAAAATTAAAAATTCGTAATTTTTAGACACTGAACCTCCAAAGGACAAGGGAGAAATAGTTTTAAATGTAAAATTAAAAGCATTATTAAAATATCACAATCGAAAATTCCAATACTACTTGCAATACAGCGTCAAGTTTATTTGACATAGCAAAGTTATTTGCGGATGCCTCTTACGAATTACCTATGGGCGATTTCGTGGGCCAGTAGATATCCGATGTTCCTCGAGTTCCATTCCAGCAGTGCACAGCTGTTCCTGATGCTGCACATACCTCCAACATAGCCACGGCCTGGAATATAACATTAAAAGTTTTATGAAGTCAATCATTATGGTTTCCAGTCTGTTCTGGCTTCAGTTTATAAAATAAATATGCGCTTACGCCCGTAGCCCAGAGGGGTAGGCAGAGATCATGGATTTCCATTTGGCGCGATCCTGGCACACCTCCCTCGCTTCTTCCACATTCATACATCTACGCATGCATGCTCGTCGGTTATGGGTGCTCCTCATATCGCCCTTTTTTAGTAAGTCATTAATCTGATCGATATAAGTTCTCCTAGGGCGTCCCCTACCAACACTGCCACTCACTTTTGCAACATAAATTGGTTTCGTTGTTCACTCTTCTTTCATCCTTTCAACATGCCCGAACCACTGAAGCATACCTTTCTCAATTCTAGTCACAACGTCCACTTTTAAGCCACACTTTTCCCTTCAGTTTATATATCTCAATAAATGCGTGTTAATCATTTAAGATATAATACATGATTTTATTGAAATTATATTCCTTATTGTATTTTTGACGAGTGGCACCTAGGCGAAAATAAACGACACTTTGTGAGCTTTCAGTTAAATGATATATTTATTGCAAATTAAACCTTAACCCCCACAGTTAAATCTGGTTTCGTAGTGTATCTTGCATCAGACGAAGTCCTAGCAAAGCACACACCACACTTCACTTTGGGGATGTCTGTTTCGGATCATAACGATTGGGCTTCAACATTTTGCATACATGCAATCGTCATTTAAAGTCATTTAATTATTTTGTTATATTTTATCGCATAAAGACCCAAAGACATCAGCTATGAAGAACACTTATAATAGACGGTATTTCCAATGTGATAAGAATATTATAAGACTGGAAAACCGTTGAAACGAAATACGATGATTGTACCATATGGCATATGGGTAATCCCCAACTATTTGTCTTTTAAAATTCCCTTAATAACTAAGTATAACGAAAATAATCGAAAAAAATTGTGGATCCAATCCAGCGCCACCTATGTTCATTATGTGAAAAAATGAGTTAGCTGTGTAGCTGACGTCTCACCTTGTAAATAAGCAACATATGACCGCTAAAACCGCGTGCTGTTATTGGTCAAAGCGCGCGCTCCTCGGCTTCCTGTTACACACTTCCGTTCCTTTTCACGAAATCACACTCATAGATTACAGTAACGCGAATGGAAAGATGTTATATATCAAACATAGCGCAGCCGTTTAAAAAGAGATTAGTGATATACAACATAAATAAACCATTACCAATACCTGTACTTCTTCTTACTTCTTCGCCATTCTTGCTGAGGTAATAAAGATCTAGCCCTGTGAGTAAGACTGAGTAATACCAATCGTTTACAATCTTCTTTTGACCTTGCCATTCACAATAACTCTTCAGGTACGCGCTGCCATTTTCGTCCATTCTTACAATATTCGAATTATTCTTTAAGAACCTCGTATCTTTTAATTTAAATTTAATATTTTGATTCAAGCTCGGATGATGGAAGACATTTTCGACTTCTTTTAGAATTCCGCTCGATATTATTTTAAGTTTCTTCCGTGTCGTCGCTCCGTACTCTTTGACTAGTTTGTCTGTGAGGACCTTGTCTATGTGTATCATCAGGTTGATGGTTTCTTTTGTTTTAGGCTGTGGCTTTACAGTGAACTGATGCAGGTTTTTATGTAGAGCCTGGAAATTAATGAATTTTAAGTATAATAAGCATAGAATAGGGGGACGGAGAAGAGAGATCACTCCGGTCCATTAAAGATAGGCAACCCATCTGTAAATCATTTCCTTAATGCGGATAGCGGATGCTTACGGATAACGGTCACTTCAATAACGAACATTTCAATAGCAAATATAGCGAGTTACATATATGCTACTCCAAATGTGAAAGGCAAATAATTTTTGTCACCGTTAAAACACATTTTCCACCGAGTTCATTAGGTCCCAATAGCAAGGGGGTAAGTCTATCACCAATAAACATCGATAGCTGTCTGTTGCAAAGGATTTTTAGGTATATTTTCGCATATTTACCTACGTAAAATGTACTTAGATCGTGTTTTTGGTTTGTTATTAGTAAGAAATGAAAAACTATGTAAATGCAAGTTTAATTTTACTTTATAAATAATATCACAATAGATTAGTTTAAGGCAATCGTAAATTCTTCCATGTTTTCCCTTTACCGGGTCGGAGGCACCAGGATTTCTCGCTCCTAAAATTTAAAAAAAAATAATTGCATAACGGTACAATGCCAAACTACAAAAGACTATCAAACTTTACTCTTTCAATAGAATAATGTCTAAAGCAAGATGTTCATGTGGGAAAAAGATTCCTTTATGTGTGAAGTCCCTTCATGGTGATGTATTATCGATTAGTATTTTGAAGCTCTTCAGCTCCGCGTTTTCGCTATTATTATTTTTAAATGACGAAATTAAATGCTTGACCGCAAACCCAACTATCCAAACGTGAGTTCACACTGCTGAAAACACTCACATAAAACACGATTTTATCTCTTCCTTTCACAATGAAAAACACTGAAATATTTTTGGCAGTGTGAACTCACGGGAAGTGGTAACATTATCAAAAGAATTACCAAATAGAGGTTGACATAATTACTACGCAAATTTACTGCAAATCAAGGCTAAGGACTCACATTGCAATTTTTAGCCGCGCTCGCCGCGGTTGCGGAACCGCGGTTTTATTTCTAAACTCACAAGATCCGCGCCATTTCACTGGTAGGTAGGTAGTAGAAGCCGTGGGCTAACAACCGCTACGGGCGTGGGTAAAAGTCGTTCTGTGAGTCCTTAGCATAAAGTATGTGACGTACATTAAATAGCGCTTCAGTGCGTGTTTGCTGCAGGTAGACCAGACTCGCGGATGGTTGACGGGGTTATACTTCGCACCCATCATATATCGCTGCCCGCGACACTGGTTGTACGGTGCACCATCGTGGTTGATTCCCAAGCTGTAATTTAAATTTATTAGCAAAACCGCCTTGATTTCAATTAGTTAGAACAGGTGACAAAAGTGGCCTACACTGCGTAATGTTTTTTTTATGGAATAAGGTGGCAAACCAGCAAGCGGATCAACCAATATTAAGTGAACCCTACCCATAGACATCCGCAACAAGCGTGTTGCGCAAATGTGTTGAAGATGCGTTGCCTACTTTTAATGGACAGAGGAGGGCGGGCATAGACAGGAAAGAAGATATTTCCTTTTCACCGTTAACCCCATCCCCGTCCAATTCTTTTATCGTTCCCATCCTATCCTTATAAGGAAAGGGTGAGAAGGGGAAGAGGACTCAAGTTATGCCTCTGGCACCTCACTCATCAGACGAAACGTAGAGTACTTCTACTTCACTCCTGTTTTCCGTGAGGTCGTGGTATTTCACGGTCGAGCCGGCCCCTTCGTGCAACAGATGTTATTTTTACGGGCCCTACCACTATTTCTAAACTTTCCAATCCAGACATTTCTCGTGATAATTGGGTAATAAGGTTTTAATGTTGTAATGTATGGTAAATGTAAATGTAATGGTTTATATTTATTTTTGACCGCATTTTAAATCATAGTACACTAAGATTTGCCCACTCGCTAGACATGCTCCTGTCAGCAGGACTATCAAGCCATTAGTTTGCCGAGAATATGTGAAAGACAAAGGTTCACGGTACACAAAAAAATCTCTGTTTCGTGTAAACTTCTTTCCGCAAATTCCAGGGAGGTTAGTCACATTACGCCTGCCTAATTTTACGTTCAGGCCTAGTGTTGTCGGATTTAACCGATATAGACATTTCTGTTTATAACTTCAGTAACGATTCGTACTCGACGTCGTCCGCGTGAATTTTGAAATCGAAAGATAATAATGAAAATATATTCTTTGTAATGATTAAATAGTTAGTTAAATCGGCTCTATAATTTTACTGTGCTTACGAAAAACTCAACTTTATTAAAAAATAAAATTAAAAATTCGTAATTTTTAGACACTGAACCTCCAAAGGACAAGGGAGAAATAGTTTTAAATGTAAAATTAAAAGCATTATTAAAATATCACAATCGAAAATTCCAATACTACTTGCAATACAGCGTCAAGTTTATTTGACATAGCAAAGTTATTTGCGGATGCCTCTTACGAATTACCTATGGGCGATTTCGTGGGCCAGTAGATATCCGATGTTCCTCGAGTTCCATTCCAGCAGTGCACAGCTGTTCCTGATGCTGCACATACCTCCAACATAGCCACGGCCTGGAATATAACATTAAAAGTTTTATGAAGTCAATCATTATGGTTTCCAGTCTGTTCTGGCTTCAGTTTATAAAATAAATATGCGCTTACGCCCGTAGCCCAGAGGGGTAGGCAGAGATCATGGATTTCCATTTGGCGCGATCCTGGCACACCTCCCTCGCTTCTTCCACATTCATACATCTACGCATGCATGCTCGTCGGTTATGGGTGCTCCTCATATCGCCCTTTTTTAGTAAGTCATTAATCTGATCGATATAAGTTCTCCTAGGGCGTCCCCTACCAACACTGCCACTCACTTTTGCAACATAAATTGGTTTCGTTGTTCACTCTTCTTTCATCCTTTCAACATGCCCGAACCACTGAAGCATACCTTTCTCAATTCTAGTCACAACGTCCACTTTTAAGCCACACTTTTCCCTTCAGTTTATATATCTCAATAAATGCGTGTTAATCATTTAAGATATAATACATGATTTTATTGAAATTATATTCCTTATTGTATTTTTGACGAGTGGCACCTAGGCGAAAATAAACGACACTTTGTGAGCTTTCAGTTAAATGATATATTTATTGCAAATTAAACCTTAACCCCCACAGTTAAATCTGGTTTCGTAGTGTATCTTGCATCAGACGAAGTCCTAGCAAAGCACACACCACACTTCACTTTGGGGATGTCTGTTTCGGATCATAACGATTGGGCTTCAACATTTTGCATACATGCAATCGTCATTTAAAGTCATTTAATTATTTTGTTATATTTTATCGCATAAAGACCCAAAGACATCAGCTATGAAGAACACTTATAATAGACGGTATTTCCAATGTGATAAGAATATTATAAGACTGGAAAACCGTTGAAACGAAATACGATGATTGTACCATATGGCATATGGGTAATCCCCAACTATTTGTCTTTTAAAATTCCCTTAATAACTAAGTATAACGAAAATAATCGAAAAAAATTGTGGATCCAATCCAGCGCCACCTATGTTCATTATGTGAAAAAATGAGTTAGCTGTGTAGCTGACGTCTCACCTTGTAAATAAGCAACATATGACCGCTAAAACCGCGTGCTGTTATTGGTCAAAGCGCGCGCTCCTCGGCTTCCTGTTACACACTTCCGTTCCTTTTCACGAAATCACACTCATAGATTACAGTAACGCGAATGGAAAGATGTTATATATCAAACATAGCGCAGCCGTTTAAAAAGAGATTAGTGATATACAACATAAATAAACCATTACCAATACCTGTACTTCTTCTTACTTCTTCGCCATTCTTGCTGAGGTAATAAAGATCTAGCCCTGTGAGTAAGACTGAGTAATACCAATCGTTTACAATCTTCTTTTGACCTTGCCATTCACAATAACTCTTCAGGTACGCGCTGCCATTTTCGTCCATTCTTACAATATTCGAATTATTCTTTAAGAACCTCGTATCTTTTAATTTAAATTTAATATTTTGATTCAAGCTCGGATGATGGAAGACATTTTCGACTTCTTTTAGAATTCCGCTCGATATTATTTTAAGTTTCTTCCGTGTCGTCGCTCCGTACTCTTTGACTAGTTTGTCTGTGAGGACCTTGTCTATGTGTATCATCAGGTTGATGGTTTCTTTTGTTTTAGGCTGTGGCTTTACAGTGAACTGATGCAGGTTTTTATGTAGAGCCTGGAAATTAATGAATTTTAAGTATAATAAGCATAGAATAGGGGGACGGAGAAGAGAGATCACTCCGGTCCATTAAAGATAGGCAACCCATCTGTAAATCATTTCCTTAATGCGGATAGCGGATGCTTACGGATAACGGTCACTTCATCAAGCGAAATTTATTGCTTTTGTGACCTTAATAAAAAAAATACAATCCCTACTAATATTATAAATGTGAATGTAAGTTTTCTTGTTACGCTTTCACGCGAAAACTACTCAACCGATCAACATGAAAGTGTGTACAAATATTCTTGGAGGTATTAGAATATGTTACATATATATTATGTTACATAGGATTTTTTATGAAAGAAATAGTTTATAAAAAGCGAAGTATGTATGTTCCCTATAGACTATAGACTCCGAAACGGCTGGACCGATTTCGATGAAATTTACAGGGATTGTCCAGATTGGCACATTCTTGTGTTTGGTAGCGATCGGATCAACATAATTAGTGGTACCCGGGCGAAGCCAGGGCGGGTTACTAGTAGTTTATAAATGAGTATATGGTGGTCTTGGAATTATTATTGTGAACTTGGTGTGGCTAGTCACATGAGGTTAAATCGAGTTTTAAAAAAACCAGTCGTGCAGTTCACAGTTGCAAAGTGTCACATAAATTGGATACAGGACTTCCAACCTGTATCAAAAATAAGGAAATACAGGTTTATTGGTAATTAAATTATTACACGTCATGGTTACAAAGACATTATAAATTTAAAAACTCACCAAATTCTACTTTAAGCTACAAGCAATAAATAACATAAATAAAAAAATATCTAACAAAAAATCGAAATGACCAAAAAAAGCAATATCGTGATAAATTGATGTCTGTTATACCAACTTTTTATATATTCATTTTTGCCATTGCCCTTGGAAACGATTACTACATTGTAAAAGCAATTTGTCCGAAAAATATAATTTACGATAATATTTTTTACTTCCTTCCTTCAAAGGAACTTTACTTACCTGCTTTACTACTTTACTTTTACTTTACTTTATATGTAGGATAAATTAAATTAAAAGTAAATATTACTGACGGGCATGCTTACATGTAATCCCACATGTAGACGATGAGAGACAGCATTGCTATCGTGACAACCCTAGCCCTACGAATCGCTTATGTGATTTTTTACATTTAATATTTTAATTAAGTTATAAATCTTGACGAAGCCACGCATTCAATATATATGACTGCAGTTTACATAATTTCCGTCTGTAGACGTGTACCAAATATTTACATAGAAAGAAGAAACATAGACAGCTTGATCAAAATAAAGACTGCGGACAGAGTGAAAACTCAAATGGAAGGCAAAAATAAATATATCGTCGAACGCGGGTAAAGAAGTTGTCACTTCAAATATAACGTAACATGTATGTATGGATAAAACTCACGAAATCACTAGCGATCCTGCCATATCCGAGGCCGATAGCACAACACCACACTAGGACCAGTAAATTCATCTCGCGCGTGCCCGCCGCAGCACCGCCTGCACCGGACTAACCGAAACTTACAAATAAAGCAGCATACACACTGCACCGAAATGTGCGACATTTCTAAGAATTACTTCTCAAAGTAAATAATTGTAACTTTTCTTTGGGCCTAAATTCTGGTCAACAATCGTATTAACTTTTTGTATGTTCTGTTAATCTAAATTGTGTCTATTAAACTTTCAAATAATTTTTTGTCATTGATAGTCCCTTTAGCATATAAGAGGCTTATTTCGGAATCGGTCATCTTGCATCGATTTTGTATTTTCTTGGCAAACGAGCGAGCGGTATACCAACACAGCTGTAGGCCACTAAATGCCAGGGAGTTGCAAATGTACATAAAGAGAAGAAAAGGATATTTATTACACCAAGTCATATCGGAGTTGAACATTACTAGCAGACCGCTCTGCATTGTCACTTGTGAGATAGTGGTTCGGAAGATATTTGGAATGCGAACATCTGACATCACAGGAATTTTATATTGATGACTTATAGATGGCGCTGTCAATATTTTTATCTTTTGTGTAAACATTCGCATTACGGATAGGACACAAATATAGATAATATAAATATATAAAAATAAACTGGATTCAAATCAAAAAAGCCATTTTCAAAGTACTCGGGATATGAATTGCTCGCTTTATTTTATAAGAGAACTATAAAAAAAAGTTAATAACAAATTGGACATATCCCTAGTTCTGAACTAATTACCATATCGTTTCCGAACACAATGCCGACTTAATCTTGTCTGTATACGTGACTCTATTCTCTCGCGAAATTGCATTCAATGTATCACATAATTATGTTTGTATGTTTTTTATCACAACAGTTCAAGGTCTGAAGACACGAGATGTTTCTATACGCATAAATTGCGATAACTTTGTGAGTGATAATAGTGTTTAGTCGCCGAATCTCTTTTTTTTTGTACGAGGCGGCAAACGAGCAAGCGGTTCACTCGAAGTCAAGTGATCACACCCATAGACATCTGCACCTAACTAATGAGTTGCAGATGCGTTGCCCACCTTTAATGGACAGAGGAGGGGACAAACAGAAAATGATTATTTCCAATTCCTATACATCCCCTCCACCGTCAAGTTTTCTTCCCCTTCCCATCCTTTGCTTATAAGAAAAGGGTGGGAAGAGGGAGAGAACAAGAATTGGGCCTCCGGATCTAAAGGATAAACAAGTTTTTGTGAAGCTAGATGTCTGTACCCGACGTCAGAGAATTTTAATAATGCATTTTAATACTAATAAAATGTAGCCAATATTACTCAATGGTAAAAGAATTAAAACGGAAAAAAATCAGTAGTGGAGTTTAATTAATACAAACAAACAAATCTTTCGTCTTACTATTATGTACATAATCTATTTTCGTAACCCCATATCCCCTTCCCTGGCACCGTATCTACCCTTGCTTGTCCTATAGAATGGATGGCAACGCATCTGGAGCCCATCTGTTCGTTGCATGCGTCGATGGGTGGAGATATTTCAACTTCAAGCGAACCACTTGTTCGTTTATACTTATACTTCAACATAAAAAAATTAAATATGACATAATTTATCGGTTTTGTGTAATATTTTACTATAATATGATTATTGGAAATTTCCAACAGATGGCGGAGTTAGTTTATTGACACAAAATTTTTAACTGGGCTGTGGTCACACTTCACACGTGTTTTGTCATTCGTGCGAAGCGCGTGTAAGCGTAAATTATAAATAAATGAATACTAGCATAAAATATTGTGATGTACTAAAAGGTCACTACAATTTGTCTGCACCTTTATTTAAGGCCTACGTCATTTTGCTTACTTCATTCAACTAACATACATTTAACGGATACTTCAAAGTCACTAAGGACACGTTTGTACTTGAAACTTAATATACAAGCATAGCACCAAAACATTAATCAAATAAAAAAACATGTTTAGCCGATGGATAAAATGGTTAGTGATACCAGGTTTATTTAGTACGAGTTCCTTATTAACTCATCGGTTACTTAAGGAAGTTAATGGGTTGTGATAATTTGACATCAGTTGAGTCGCTTGTTCGTTCACTTGTGAATTCTGTTGACATATTAATGTCAAAGGGAACCAAACAGTATGTCCCATGATTTTATTATCTTATGGAACGCGAAATAAGCGATATAGTCCTCCATTCATATTATCATTTAATTACCTGTGCAATAAGAAAAACGGAGCGAATGTATTAACAACCATAAAAAAGGAACTCCCTCCACGCAGCAGTCTCGCTTTTTTGTGATAGAATAATCCTTATACCCCCCGTGTATATAACAACTTAAGGATGGCGACTAGTCGTGAGTGAGTGTTAAAATTTAAGCCAAATTCATAGTGAAAGCACACTAGCATTTGAGCGGTACAATTTAAAGCAGTACATTTTAATTTAACACTATCTTATGAATACGGTTACAAGAATATGTATACTATTAAGGCCGCTGTAGTGAGGTCATTGCACCTTGAAGCGTTCTGTGTAAGTTCATTACTGAAGTCGTCGTCAATTAAGATTTATAACGCAGCGTCTACTTTCAAAGTAACGTATGTCTGGTTAAAAATAGTCTAAGCTGTAAAACTAGCATCTGCCCCATTACGTTAGCTATCCTTGAAAACTTCAATAGTGTGATTTTGTTCAGAATATTTTTCAATAATTCTTCAAAAAATGAAGTATTTTAACAATGACATTTGTTTTTTTTCTATTATTTTATCTACGTAAGTAAAAAGGTAAGTGACAAATAACAACGCACAGCCGATACTACTAGACCTAGGAATAGAAATTCTTTCACTGACAGCTTCCATTTATGATGGACGCTGACCAAGGATTTATCGAATTGAATTCCTATGTATGAAAAATAATGTATATGTTGTACTGTTATGCGGAAAACCGAAGCTAATTTCGACCAGACGTGTGTAGGGGTGTGGGGGGGGGGGGTTGCAACTTCTAAGTCTAGTCTAATGGTGATAAATTCAATTCGATGACTTGTCACGTCGTGGCCTTCTAGAATTAACGTCAGTTTTATAATTGCGGGCTAACATTCAAATTTATTGTTATAGAGTTGGTCCCGTTCAAACGCGAGTCGTATGTTTTGTTACAGAATCTTTATGAGACCTACTTACCGCTGTTATTGTAACCTCTTAAAATACGAACTATGACGCACTAACTGTTGCCCGCGGCTTTGCACGTCATCTATTCTTATTGTACTCATTGGGCTTTTTTCTAGAATGAGTCCGAGTTACTGGATATTTATGTAAATAGATTAAAAAGTTGTAATTGTTAAAACGCTTTTTCATGACAGGCAATATAAGTCTATATTTTTCTGTCCCTCAGGCAGTTGTGAAAATGCTATATCTGTGTGCAAAATTTCATAATGATGAGTTGAGAAAATGAGTGTTTGAGGCGTAAAAAATGAGAAATCTTAAAATAGTAATTATAATATTAGTGAGGATTGTATGTCAACATCGATAATAACTCAGTGGATCTATCCAATCCTCTTCTCATTCCCCTAACGGACCCATCCATTCTTTATTAGAAAAGAATGGGACTTGTGAGAGATTGATAGCGGTACAAGATAAAACCCTTCATGTGTGATTGTGAAAGGAAATACGATACTATATTACACTAATATTAAATTAAACTTATGATAAAAACAATCTTTAACAGTGGTAGAGTCCACAACAACAACATCTGTTGCACGAATTGGCCGGCTCGACCGGTGAAATACCACGACCTCACAGAAAATAGGCGTGAAGTAGAAGTACTCTCCGTTTCGCCTGATGATTGAGGTGCAGGAGGCCTAATTTCAGTCCTCTTCCCTTCCTCATAAAGGATAGGATGGGAAGGAGAAAAGGATTGGACGGGGAGGGTGTTAACGGGGAAAACGAAATATCCTTTTTCCTGTCTATGCCCTCCTCTGTCCATTAAAGGTAGGCAACGCATCTGCAACACATTTGCTTGTTGTCTATGGGTAGCCACCCTTTAACACAAAAAAATTCTCTGTGATATAGACACGTGCAAAAATATCACAGTAAAATATGCTTTGATTACGCTAACAATTCTCGTAATAATTCGTCATGTTTTAATCGATAGTCTGACTTCATCTCTGTCTGTACTTCTGATTCGATAAATTGCGACGAATTTATGACATTACACAGACAAGCGTTGCAAGTTTTTTGTGCTATTGTAAGGATTGTGAAAGGTATGCTTATGTTGCAAAGACAAATTAATATTGCAAAAGCAAACGTCAAAAAAATTAACGTGTGCCATCCTTTGATAGGATTTGCATTTAATATTGTTGGAGCGTTGTCAAGGACTAACTTATTGATATCTCGTATTTTCGTTAGATGGCACTAAATTAACAAGAAACATAAGCTTACAAATAAAGTACAACGCAGAGTGAAGCTCGGCCCATGGCAAGCTAGTAATATCTTAACAAAATTATATTTGCAATGGCTCTATTTAGTGTTTGATAAATTAGCTACAATATGTTACATTCCAACACAATCGACCGCTTATCAATTCTCAGTAAGAGCTCCCAAACTGATAGATATCGCTGGAATGTTGACACAATACATATAAGTATATGCATAATAATATAATATACAATGAGTTATATCATAATATATAATAAGGCTTAATATAAGTAAAAGTTAGCCGCGAGGTAAGAAGACCCAGTTTCAATTATTATCCTTGAATCCATCCTTAAATTGTAGTCTTGTACTACAGTCGACAGGATAACAATATCGGGGATTTGCTGCCCCTGCCAGATAGAAGGCGATATACGCATGAAGGTGGCGAAGCCGGGCTGGATTGCTAGTTTGCTATACATATAATAGTCCGCAGCTTCGAACGTATGTTTATTATATTCGTGATAAAAGGTTCCTATGTCCTTTTTTGTATCGCTGACAATTTGTGAAGTGAAAAAGTAATAAACGAAATTATGGGAATTTCGTTATATTTTTAAATAAAAAAATAACAATGTATTTTTTGGTTGTTATTTTATGAAGACTGACTTACTTTAAATGTTTATAGCATTTAAATTTGAACGATTAAATGCTGCTATATTTTTATCAGGCGCTTGATTTTCTTTGACAAAAGTTTACTGGACAATTGAAAAGACGTCTTGATTTTAATAAAAAAAGTATATTTAAATGCCAATAATAAATCAACATATCGATTCTTATACAATTACTTGACAATAAGACTAGTTCAGGTTAAATTTCGTGTAAATCCATGATCAACTTATAAATTTAGAACAGGAAATAAAATTTTATAAGTTGATCTAATCCACTGTTTGTTGGTTTGAAAAATTCTCTTAGTAGCCAGCGTCGGCGTCATAGCTACTTTTCTTACTGTCGTACTGACCTGAAAGAAATGAAAAGTAATGTAATGTAAATACTGAAACTAATAGGGCCAATAGCCAATAAGTTAAGGGTACACACTAAAAAATGCACACCATGGTCGTGGGTTCGAATCCGCCATTTGACTATTGTGGTAAAACATGTCCTAGCACAAGTTTTTGCTTAGTTGGAATGGATTTTTTTTATAAAATATATGTAAAGTATTGAAATAATTTACTAATCTTTCTCTGTCTGTCACCTGATAAGCTCAGGCCATGGTTCACGAAGATAGTCGAATGGCGGATTCGAATCCACTACCTCACGTTAGGCAGCCTGTACCCTTAAGCATTACGCAATTAGCGCTTTAAATTCTAAAAGAATATTAGTAAATTATTTTGATAATTTAGTAATATTTGTTTATAAACTAACCAACGTGGGTTAGCCTATTGCAGGTTTTGCGACCGGCGAACCCATATAAGTAAGACAAGGGCAGGAAGAAAAAATACTCGCTTTCTCTCTGTGTCTTACGAAAATGCAACGTATTCTTACCACCTGTTCCAGCAGTCAGCTGCAAGCTCTTCAGGATCGCCTCCGGTATCGGCGGTGGAGTCGGCAGGTGCTCGCCGTCCGCGTGGTAGCCATTTTCGTCAGCAGTGTACGTGATGGAATACGTTTGGCCGTCTTCACCAACGTACGAGTATGAACCTGACACTTGAAGGGATCCCTCTTCAGGTTTCGCTCCAGGAAGTACGCGACCTGTAAATATTGCATTAGCAAATAGATAATAAAAACTCATGTTTTTTTCAAAATTACATTTATAATGATATTCAAGCCTCTACGGCTGTAATGCAGGTTGGTATCGTACAAGAGAGTTTTATCCATTAGACATTCCTAACATAGTAAATAATGACACCTCACTTTTCAAAATTCGTTAAGCCGTTTAGGCTACAGGTGATCACAATGGAACAGACATAAAATATAAAATATTACTGTCCTTCTGAGTCAGGCGAGGGATATATTATTAAAGTTGCCACCATCGTGCAGTGGAGTGCGACCCTAGATACAGTGGTAGAGCCCGCAATAACAACATCTGTTGCACGAATTGCTCGGCCGGTGAAATGCCACGACCTCACAGAAGACAGGCGTGAAGTATTCTGCGTTTTGTCTGACGAGTGACGTGCCGGAGGCCTAATTCTAGTTCTCTCCCCCTTTCCACCCTTTTCTTATAAGGAAAGTATGGGAAGGGGAAGAAAACTTGACGGTGGAGGGGATATATAGCAATTAGAAATAGCCATTTTCTGTTTGTTCTCTGTCCATTAAAGGTGGGCAACGCATCTGCAACTCCTTAGTTAGTTGCAGATGTCTATGGGTAGCGATCACTTGAGATCGGGTGAACCGCTTGCTCGTTTGCCAACTAGTACTATAAAGAAGAGAGATTTATCGGTTCTATTTATATCAACTTAATTTTGTGCACCTCAACTTGAATAGTAACTATATCCGTTTAAAGTTTAAGTATTTAAGTCATCGGGGCTGTTCGATATTCAAAGTGCAGAATAGTCACGAATGCAGATACCATCATACGAACCGAACTGTCATCGGGCACAACGCGTTCGAAACCGAATTTAACCGCCGTGACTGGAATCGACCTTTCGTTTCATTTCTAACGGCTCGTTTGCATGTTTCAAATACTAGTTTATAAGGACATCATTTGAGAGGAGAACTGGTTTAGTTACTTGCGATTAATTTATCACATCGACCCTAGATTCATACTGAGGTTAGTCGGAATACATTATATGTTTGTTTTGGAATCTCAATGTCTATTAAACTTTAGTTTAGTCTGTATAGAAGAATTTTAACCTTCTATTGCAAGAAAACGTATTTAAGTTAGATGTTTAGTTCACCTTCATGAAGCTTAACGGTTATTACTGGGGCTGGGACTACGATAAGTTTTGCTGTCAGTTTTACCACAGGTCTGTTGGAGCAGCGGTACCCAGTGGTGTAGGTACCACTTACGTGCTATAGGTCACAAGTTCGAACCTAGACAGGCGCTTTGCTTTGTGTAATTTATCATCTGCTCAAAAAACGGTGAAGGAAAACATCGTGACGAAACCGGCATGTCATAGAATCACCAAATTGATTGATTGAAATGACATCCACCAACCCCCACTGGGCTAGTGGTGGATAACATCCCCTTTTCTCTCTCAGAGAGGAGCCCAGTGTCCGTGTAGTGGAAACATACTAAAAAAATATATTTTCTTCATGCAACCATCAGCCATGACTTTTGACACATTATATTAATAAAACCTTCCTATTTAAAACCTTTTAAATGTATAAAATCTTTTAGTATTAAATTTTCACAAGTATTATTGTTTAAAATATTTATACATTATCATTGGCAAAGGCGAGATAATTGTTAAAATTAATAAAAGCATTTTAATTATTCATTAACAATTTTACTAAAATATTTTTAAAGAATTTAATTCGGTATTTTTCCTGATAAGCGTATGCTTGTAAAGTAATTGTACATACAGATATTTCTTATGTTTTTTAGATTGAAATCTTTGGAAACGCCTAGATCTAATTTGATGACATTTTGTATGAGTGCTTGAGTAGGTTGTTTTCACAATCGGGCCCAGTAGGAGACCTGCCCTCGGGTTCTATGGGGGTTCTTTTTTAATTGTTTGCCGAAAAAACGCAATATCAGGCAAGCTGTTCATGCAAGGCGTCTTTTATTTCCTCTAGTGGCTTTATAAGAATTTAAATTTTCAATATTCTCACCCGGAACACGTTTCTTGCGCTACAAATATTCTTTAGTTCACATAACCGTATTTCGAAGTATAAGGCTAAAGTTTGTTTTGTATAAATTAACGAGCGTATTCCTGAAAGTGATTGTGAGATATATACAGCTCAACTTAGCGGTCGATGGCCTGAATAACATGAAAATGGCAGCGAGATGATTACGTACGTCAATAAAGGCATAAAAGAGATGAAGTATCGAGTATTTAATCATAATTCAATCTAACAATGTAATTAGGTTATCAACTGGGAGACCCCCAATTAAAATTCTATACGAACAGTAAGCACTTTTAAAATGTTAATTAAAAAAAAAACACTTACCAATCTCCTCGACTTTGGTGCCGTCACTGGTCTCGTATGCGTAGTGATAGCCATTCTGGTCCATGTCATTCTCGTATTTCAAGATCTGTGCCTGATGGTTGGTCGCTGAAGCGGTAGGGGTGTAACTCTGAGTAGGGGGTGAATACGTCCGAGACGGTGGGACATCCGCGTTAACTCTCGATGGCCCAGTGTTGGGTGGCAGGTAGACTTTGTCCAAGCTCGCTGCATTAGCAATGGCAGCTAAGGTCAATACGATGAACTGAAAACAAAACAATAATGAAATTAATAATTTAAGTATACACAATTAAATACTGACTTAATAAAATTCTAAGTAATTCACTCCAGCTCAGAACATTTGCTTCAAGTAATGAGTAACACGTTACTGAACAATTCGACCCAGTTCCACGGTTCCGTTTGATTATTACCACTCACTTATATTTTAGCTATAAAACCTTTTTACACATAAATCGATTATTCAGTTAAAAAAATTACAAATAAGTCATTGAATCGTTGATGTTCTTAAATCACTAAAATATTCGATGTATTTATAAATAGGCGATATGCAAATAGAAAGGTAAATTCGCACTTAAAATATTGCATAAAGTGAATAAATACTAACGTATTTCATGGCTGATTGCTTAGAGATGCGTCTTCTGAGGGTGATGATAGTGAAATGTGACCATTTGGTGGATCTGCGGACGTTTTATACTGGACCTCCATGTTTAAACGATATAGGAATTTGGCGTTCGAATGTCCCTTAATTGTAGGCTTCTTTAATGCTATGAAAATAAAGCTCAAATTTGAATGTGACATTTAGATTAGCAGCAAGGAAAGATAGATTTTTGGTATTTAATTTATTTAGTACCACATGTTACGTGTTGATTTTTGGTGAATGGTTTCGGTATGGTAGTGGGCAATCGTATTATTTAATTACAAGGTACATCAATCAAGCAATCACACTAAAGTTAACTGTCAAGTGCTTGAATATTTTTTCGAGTTGACAATTCAATATTGATTTTTGAAAACATCTCACGAAGCACGTTCCAAAGTCAATTGATTTAAATGACTTGATTATTCTGTGTTCATTCAATAATTTAAGTATTAATTCCTATTCCCTATTTCGGTTAGTCACGGCATCACGCTTGCGGATTTTGTATCTGCTTTTGTCAGGAGAAGGTTCTTATGCAGTAGATAACTAAGTAAGCTGCGCGGAAAATTTGAAAATTTAAGAAAACTGTGGTGGTTAACATTAACGTTTCTAATGTAACCTCAAAGCTTCTGACATAACTTTCAATCAACGTTTGACAGTTAGCGCGATTGATAGAATGTAAACAAAAGTTCATATACGCGCAGGAAAGTTGTGAATCATGAATCATTAGAATAATAAACACTATGTAGAAATTTTTTTATTAATTATACCAATTCAAATTCAATATACATTAAGAAAAGATAATGTCTGTCGGGTAGTATCTTATGATGTTCGACTCGAAGCAAACAATTCTTGTATGTAGGTATATATTGATCTCGGAAACGATATGGACCATTTTGTATTTAGACACAGATTTTCAAATCGATCCATAATTTTCCTGTAAAAACGCGAATTAAAAGAAAACTAGAGCGTCTTCTTTTGAGGTAAGATGGTATGAAATGGATTTATAATCCATTGACACCGATGCATTTTTTTCTGGTATCTAAGATTTCTGTGGGCGCTTTATATGTTTTCCGAAATATAACATTCTCAAACTTGATTCTTAGCTAGTATTTATTATAGAATGATATTCTTACGCCAACCATAAATACGCAGTTTCAAAGTGCACGATAAAAACGTATTTTTACACTTCCTAATTCAAAGTAAATAGATTCCTAATGGTCAACATGCAAGATGCGTAGCTTGACGAATGCGTAAAGCGTAGAGAAAACGTGATTAATTTATTTATTTGAGACTTAAAAAACCTGAACTGAAACAATTACAGAGGGTGTTTAGTGGTATAAAACCTGCTCTACAACCCGTGAGATGAATTTATCCACGGACGGACAGGGAAACGTAAACAACTATGTTTAACAAGTAAAACGTAGGTATAGAAATATATCATAGACACAAACTTTCGCATTTATAATATTAAGAATGATTTATGAACTTTATTTTTATTGAAACATTATTATATTATTTGAATATGAGAACAGCTAACATGGCGATGGCCCGAACACATGACAAGGGATAGCAGGTTAAAATGGACAAAAATCATAACGGAATGGCAAGCACGTGACGGGAAAAGAAAAGGAGGCAGACATATTAAAAGACAGGACAGATGATACCAAGAAAAATTGGAGGTACAATCTGTATTTTTTATGTTATTAGGTGGCAAAAGAGCAAGCGGATCACTTGATGTTAAGTGAACGCTACCCATAGACATCCTCAAGAAACAAATGTGTTGCCTATCTTTACTGGACAGAGGAGGACAAGAAAAAGGATATTTAATTTTTCCCGTTAACCCCCTTCCCATTCAATCCTTTTCTCGTTCCCATCCTATCCGTATAAGGAAAGGGTGGGAAGGGGAAGAGGACTTTAATTAGCCCTCCGCCACCTCACTCATGAGACGAAACGCAGAGTACTTCTACTTCACGCCTGTTTTCTGTGAGGTGGTATTTCACCGGTCGAGCAACATTCGTGCAACAGATATGGTTGTTGCGGACTCTACCACTGTAAATTGGATAAGAAAGCTAAAAATCGTAACGAATGGAAGTAGCTGGAAGAGGCCCATGTGTCACAGAACACGCTGATAACTAACAACAAATATGTACAAATAACATAAATGTTTACCAAGAATTTAATTTATTAGCAATAATGCCTTAATAATTATAAATAATATTTATGCTTAATATTACTCGAAGCATTCACGAAAATCTATAAGTAACGGAATTGAATTAGATATCCCTAACATCTTAATATGTTAATTACTGATCACGTACATTTTAGAGGCTTCGCGGCGTGATCTGACGTCTAATGTAAGCCAGCCTTGCGGTGCGAGATGAGGGAAGGTTGCGTCGAAATCTACTGCCGGGGAAACAATTATCGGAATTGTCGGAAACTGTACAAGAGTTCTAAAACGATCTAGACAAAATTGAGGTTAATCAAACGGATGTTGATTTGCAATGCGTGTTGATGATTGGAACGAATTATTAACTATTTAAAGCACGCGCTCAACAAACTATGACGAAATCAAAATAAATAAGCTCCCCACGATTTGGATTCGGTTCGAATCTGACAAAACAGCTTCTTCTCAGTTGAGGATCCAACGATCGCCAGAAATATCGGTCCCATCCAGTGGGCTCCTACAACTTACTTTTATTTTCGGTGCATCTGATAGGCCTTTGCGTTGACTTGTACGTGGCCACCATTCCAGGAATTTTCAACTCCTTCGGCCATTCGTTATTCAATCAATATGTCCAGTCCACCCATTGCTACGTACAGTATAGATTTTTCGTTTATTGTGCGTGAAGCTGAGGATTGGAACAGTTGCCAGATTCAGTATTTCTGGTTTTGAAGCGGGCACCTTCTAAAGAAGAGTGAATATACTAATGCTAAACTAGTGAGTGCATAGCATCAGGTATAATTGTGTAACACCAAATTACTATTATTACTTCTGTCTCTTTTTAACACCAGCGCGTGTCTGTCCGTCCTCTGTGTTCCTCCCTGAAACAGGATATCTTTTTTTTAATTTCAACTTGGGAAGAAGCAGGAGATACAGAGGGTCCAGGAAATTGTGTCCAACGTTCTTTAGTGTAGCATACGAGTATCTCATGACACCAATAGATCGACCTTGTCTTGAACTATGTCTGTTTAATAGTTACTTTATCATTTAAATAAGGTCGAATATATATCCTAACTATGTATATAATATCGTAAATGCAAGTTTGTTTGTTACGCTTTGACGCGAAAACTATTCAACCGATCGTCCTGAAATTTTGCACAAGTTTTGTCAGGAATACAGAGACGAACATAGCATCATCTTTTATTCACTGTTTTTTATTTTTAAGATCCCGAGGGCTTGGGAAATAAAACCTTATATAGGTTGCCATGATAATATCATCTTTTTAACATTGAAAAGACAATGACACCTTATCAACAATTCGTTACATATGACATATTACTATGGTAACAAATAACAACTGTTTGACATTTACAAAATTAAGTTTCAAAATTCCAAGGAAGATAAGAAACGCGAGCCACAGTTTTATATGTATACTAGTGACCCGCCCCGGCTTCGCCCGGGTACCACTACTTATGTTGATCCGATCGCTACCAAACACAGAGGAATGTGCCAATCTGGACAATCCCTGTAAATTTGGTAGGAATCGGTCCAGCCGTTTCGGAGTCTATAGGAACATACATACTTCGCTTTTTATATACTATTTTTTTCATAAATAGTATCCTATGTTACTTCTAATACCTCCAAGAATATGTGTACAAAGTTTCATGATGATCGGTTGAGTAGTTTTCGTGTGAAAGCGTAACAAACAAACTTACATTCACATTTATAATATTAGTAGGGATGATATTATTAGAAAATAGAATCCCCTGTCCTGTGACGGGTTTAAGTAGAAGTGCATTTTCTCTACTATGGTTTATGGGTTCGATGGTTTTTTAATCATAAATGACTGCCATTAAAAGAAGATTCCCTTCCCACCACATCAAAAAAAATCCAAGGGCTTACGATTCAAAGCCTTTCTAGCATCGCCTTATCGATAGTATAGATGTTTTAATTTCTTTTACAATTTGAGAATTGCATAATAACCACTTGTAAATATGCAGCTTAAGACAGACATCTTCAAAAGTAAGTCACGTTTCATTGCTTCAGTTTGCAACCTGTCGGCCACTTGCTAATAAGACAAATTGTGCAAAAGTGAAACATGTACAATGTCTTCTTACAAATTGTAGTAACATGATGTTTACAGTCTCCGTCTCAAAATCTGAGACAACTTTCAGGGGCTTTCTCACACGATCGACGTTACAAATATTAATTGTACGAATCGATTGTGTTAATAGTTTATCAATAAATTTCATCATGACATAATCGTGAGGTTATATTGTATATAAAATAGTTTAAATGGCATTTTGGCAAAGCGTGTTTTGTGTATTATAATTACATACAAGTCTCTGACACTGTCATACAAAATAGAGTTCAAGGTCTGGTTCCTGGACATCAATTCTGGTATTTTAATGTTGTCATGTTATGAGAATGAGGTTGTTGGTACCCACCTATGGGTTCGAATTCGCTCTGAATTACTAATACACGAAGTTCCTTGGGTACATTCAAGAGGCTTTGAAGGATTTGATAGGTGTGTATAAAACCACTTCCATGTTCAATTGAACCGAGGTTTCGATTTAACATTATTCAATACATGCAACTATCCCAGTATCCAGTGAAAGCGGGTTCAATTGTTTGGTACCCGGGAGTCAGAGCTGTCTTATCCTTTGTGAGATCTTGTTTTTTGGAAAAGATATTTAATAATCGAATAATGTGATATAGCGCCATCTCACAGAATCTTAAGATACCAGTAGGTTTTCAAACATTGACAATAATACCACAGTAGATGGCGGTTTAACAAAATTGTTTTTTTTTGGGATAATTAACGGTTTTTGGGTAAGATCAACCAAATATATACAAACATTAGTTTAAATATCAGAAAACAAAATGCACTCAATTTATGTATATTTATTTATATTTATTAGAATGTAATTATACCCGAAGACTGAATGAATGAAGGGAAATCCTGACCCCATAGATAGAAACTGAGTCGATTTTAAAACCAATTTTATTGTCACTTATTTTGTGGTTGTCGTGGTGATTATTATGTCATTTATTTATAATTAATACATATTTTTTTATAATATACCTTAAGAAATCTACCAAAACAACAGACATTCTAAAATATATTATATAAAAATAGTGATCCACCGGCTGCGGAGTCCTTTTATTTCAAGCATCCAGTGGTCAGGGTTACAGAGAGAGGAACTTTCTCACAATGCGGGCAGACTCCAAAATTACCGCTTTTTGTATCAAACCCTTAACCCAACCGTCTAGCGAGAGCTTCTTAAGATGTTGGTCGAAGCTCTTCGCTAAAAGTCCGTTCACTGACACGACCACCGGAATAATGGTAGTCGATTTCATACCCCACATGGCAGTAATCTCGTGAGCCAAGTCTAAGTACTTCATCAACTTTTCTTTCTCAGCTTTCACGAGATTTTCGTCATGCGGGATAGTGATATCGACCAACATTACACGACTCTCAGATCGGTCTATTATCACAACATCAGGTCTATTGGCAACAATATTCCTGTCTGTGATAATAGATCGATCCCAGTAGAGCGTGATATGACTATTTTCCAGAACTGGCGATGGCTAGTATTGGTAATACGGTACCTCAGTATCCACAAGAGCATATTTAAGGGCAAGTTGCTGATGGATGGTCTTGGATACTTGGTTATGATTATTATTATTTTATTTTTATTATATATTATAAATGTGAATGTAAATTTGTTTTTTACGCTTTCACGCGAAAACTACTCAACCGGTCGTTATGAAACTTTGTACAAATATTCTTGGAGGAATTAGAAGTAACATAGGATAATTTTAATGAAAAAAAGTATATAAAAAGCGAAGCATGTATGTTCCCTATAGACCTATAGCCTCCGAAACGGCTGGAAATGTACAGGGATTGTCCAGATTGGCACATTCCTTTGTTTGGTAGCGATCGGATCAACTGAAATTAGTGGTACCCGGGCGAAGCCGGGGCGGTTCACTAGTATTTTTATAGAATTTCAAGTAGTTCGATAGTTAAATTGAAAGTAACCACGTTGGGAAACCAAGTTCTCGACTTTACCAACGTTGTATTGATAATTTTTTATGAAAGTAACAAAGATTCGTGTTAAGTCGAACGAAGCGGCACACATTCGAGCGATAGATCAATTGAGTGTATGGAGGTCAATAAAACAGTATTTGTACTTGTATCTGGTCAACACTATTAGATCATGTTTTAACGACAGTTGAAAGGTGTGACGTCGTTTCCGAAAACCTTATTTATCCAACCGCTTATAAGTGATTTATCTGGTTTTAATATCTCTCTAGAGTCGCTCGTCAGTGATCGTGGTCAGTGTCAGGGTTGTATCCGGAACGGATGATCTGCTTCCACCGGCTTCTGTCCAGCGCGTCTCTTACGACAGTGTAGAGTCTGGTTTTAATATAATTTTAAAATATTCACGTCTTAGTATTATATACTTTCCTTACGATATCTCTCTCTACCCTTAAAATACGCGGTAAGCAAGTGACAGTGGTAGCCAGCATGAGCTGCATGGATTAGCTTGACTTAAGAAGTACCAGGAACTTATACAACACTAGCAGCTGACCCCAGCTTCGTCCGGTTATATCTAACCGGGCGAATATATATTTTAAAAAGTTTAAAAATATATATTCGCTAAATATATATATCCCTGATCTATCTGTTAAAGTGCTGTTTTTCACTCGCTGCATACTGGGTCATGAGGCTAGCAGTAAGCATATTGCACAAACGCAACGCGGTTATCGACATAAAAAGGAGGTTCATAATTCATGTACACGGCGATGTGCGAAGATTTCGAAATAAATTTTAGATTCGATAGCAATATTGCGCCTGCCCTTAAGATCCATGAGTGGGAAGGGTCGTACTAGAGAATACTCTCTGCATCGCTCCTACTTTTTACAACTAAGTGTGCACATAGTCGAAAACAGTATCATACTGAAACCTGTAGATGTCTTCACCAGGAAGAGTGGCAAATCAGTCCCAGTAATATAGTCAAAGATGTTACATACCTCCACATGGAGCATTCGGGACCCAAAAGTGAAGTCTCCTTAAGTCACCAATTACCGACTTCGTAAAATCCAGCTAAGATATTCGTTTCCCGCCACACGAATATAAAATCTCCGTGGAAGTAATTTAAAAAATTTCGTAGTTTTAATTAATTTTGTGCTAAGAAATCGCAAAAACCGCAAAGAAAGATAAGTCACACACACTTCACACTTCACGAGTAACTTGACAAATTTAACATATTTTAACAATAACAATGCGACAACATGTTATGAGTGTTGTCAACATTACAAAGTTATATACAAATACAACCCTAAAAATATAACTAAATATAAAAGACGAGCAGTGGTGGCACAGCGGTGTATGCCCCGACTTACGTACTGTAGGTGTAGGTTGCGAGTTCGAAACCAAACAGGCGCTTTACTTTGTGTAATTTATTTCATCACCACTGCTACAAAACGGTGCAAAAACGGTGAAGGAAAACATCGTCAGGAAACCGGCATGACTTAGTACCACCAAATTCGAAGACATGTGACATCCACCAACCCGCACTGGGCCAGCGTGGTGGATTACGGCTCATACCCTCCCTCGGAGAGGAGGGCTGTGTCCCTGCAGTGGGAAACATTCTAGAAACAGCTGATTTATTATTATTATTATCTATTATAAAAGACGACAGATTGAAAATATGGCTTCATTTTTGTATGGATTGCGGTATCTGGGGATATATTAATCTATGAATATAGTATTCTAAGACAAGATACATGGTCGGTGCAGATCGATAGGCCAATGTTGTAACATACAATTCATAATATTGCAAAATAAAATTACGTAAAACCGAAGTACGATCATCGAGGCAGCTGACCAATTGCCATAACATACATTAGATTTGGGCCGACTAATTGTTGTTACGAGAATATTTAAGTAGCGAGTTTATGATATATTCATTAATGTTTGCTCGTATCTTACGCTCTGAACTTTAAACTTAACGTATGGTACAAGGAGAGAAAAAAGTAAGTCAAGTTTGTAACATGTAATTTTTTTGTCTTTTTCAAAAATGTCATTTGCGCCATCGTATTAATATGTTATCTATACAAATAAAATTGAAGTGTCTGTATGTAATACCAAAATAAAATTTCCCTATTCAATAAAAAAATACTATTTTAAAAATGTTTGTCTGTCCGGTTATTCCGGTAGATCTCCGAAACGACCGATCGGATTTGGATGGGACTTTTACTGGAAGATAGGTAATGTTGTAAGGATTCAAATAGGCTAATTTTATCTGGACTAAAAATTATTAAATAGGGTTCATCTTAAGCTTAATTTAAATTGCAGGTGAAACCGTAGGCTTGTAAGCTATATGAAGTCCCAAAAGAATAACTATAATCATGATACTTATTATGTTTTAGCTTGAAATTTATCTGAATCTACGAAAGCTTGTACTTGGACCACACCAAATTACTGTATCGTATTCGTTTAAAAAGTGGCAGCGGTACCAATTACTTATTATAAAAATACCTGACGGTGAGCTTAATAGCATGCTTGGAAAATATCGTTTAGAGCAGGGGTTGGCAACATGGGGCTCGCGAATGTACCATTTGCGTTCCGTTATTGTTCCGTTAATTAGTCAACCTTAGTGCCTTCCCAAGGGTTGAAAACCGCTGGTTTAGAGACTTATAGATAGATTACTTTCTGTATATTACTTAAGGAGTTGCATGTTTGTCTTTTACTTAAAACTGAACCAACCACGTTCGATACATTTACAAAGTACAGTGGCGATCTGTTAAGCATTAATTCCCAGCTATGATTTTCTGAAAAAAAAACTCCTTGATAAAAAAACGAATTAAATATGGAAGGGTTTCAAGGAAGCAAGGACAGTAATACACGACTGATGGCCGATGGAGCTGAAAGGTCCTGGAATGGTGGCCACGTGCATATCGTCGCAGACACCGCCCTTCCACAAGGTGGACGGCAGTTGACTGGTCTTTGCGGCGATCAATGGGGGAGGCCAACATCCGGCAGTGAACGACTATAGACTGAAAAGAAGAAAAACGTCATATAAAATACTTTTAGTTACAAAAATATTCACAGCTTATTTCGTTTCGTAAGTACCTGGTTATTAGTCCATCATACTGAGCAAGTAAGCGATTGTTTTTCGTAATAAAAAAAACTACCTTAAAAGTGATTACCACACTTTGATCTGTATTTGATAACAAAGTGATCAGTGAATGGATGGTCTGAGTTCACTGGCTTTCGTGACTTCAAAATGAACTACAATTATTGTAATTATTTTTGACAAGTAGAAACAACTGAACAGCCTTGCTCCATTTCCATTTAAATCGTGATGATATTCGTTGCGCATCGCTGCAAAAATAAATGAGATCCTAACTAATAATACGAATGTATGATTGTCTGTTTGTTAAGTTTTAACGTCTTTAAATCATCAAGAAATTTTGCACACACATTGTCTGGGAACAGAAAATTCAAGTTAACTTTTTTTTAACAGTGGTAGAGCCCGCTACACCAACATCTGTTACACGAATGGGCCGGCTCGACCGGTGAAATACCACGACCTTACAGAAAACAGGCGTGAAATAGAAATACTCTGTGTTTTGCCTGATGAGTGAGGTTTCGGAGGCCTAATTTCAGTCTTCTTTCCCTTCCCACCCTTTCCTCATACGGATAGGATGGGAACGGAGGATTACACGGGGAGGGGGTTGGCGAGAAAAGGAAATATCCTTTGACCAGTCTATGCCCTCTTGTGTGCACTAAAGGTAGGCAACGCATTTAACACATTTGCCTGTTGCTGATGTCTATGGGTAGCGCTCACTTAATTTCAGGTGATCCGCTTGCTCGCTTGCCACCTTCTTCCATAAAAAAATCTAGAAAAACAAATACACTTTCCGTTGAATAATAAAATATAACCTTATGTCAATAGCCATGATAATGTCCTATGATTTTATCAATAACAAGTTTGTCAGGCGGAAAAAATAACGAAACGGACGCAAGCGAAGCCGAGCGCAACAGCTAGTATTTGTAACATACTAGTTGAATTGTAGTGTCTTTGGCAATCACTTGATACGTGTTTATAGTCTAGTTATTTTCACATAATATCTTTGACAGTATAAAAACTGACAGATATTTCAGCGGAGAGCGCGGGGATTACAAACTTTTAAAAAAAAACCTCCCCTTGTAGATCCTCGAGGGTGGACAATTTTGATTTTATTTTAAAGGAAATATAACGTCATCTGACAATTTCAACAAGACAAAGTAACAAGAAACAAAATTGAAGACTGTAGACCATGGGGTCTAAAAAGTCGCTTAAAGTCAAAATTTCATATCACCTTTTTTCCCATCTAATCTTCAAAACCCAATAGGTCCCCTTGACACACATGGATGTACAGGTTTAGCGTCGTCGGCTCCCGTACTATAACATGTAAGATTGCTTACAAATTATTACTCGTGCACGTCGTACATTTAATTGTATTGCAATTACTCTGGAATTTGATTCTTAGATTTGTCTATGGAACGTACACGAGAGGTTGCAGTCAAGCAATGAGGTAATGTATATGTAAGACAGGAGGCACAAGAGTAAATTGATTTCCTGTTTAGATTACGCATTCGGTCAGTTGTATTGCGAAGGCTTGTTCAACGAAGACACCGCGACTTGACCCTTGTATATTTATTTGGGCAGCTAGTGCAATGTGTAAGCATTCATGCAATCAACAAAGAAAATGTTAGATGTCATAGCTGAATTGTTATTTTTGTTGTAAACTTTATTTGTAAATGTCAAATTAATTCATCAAAACATTCTTTTGGCTGAAATAGAACGGGACTATTTTCATTATTTGTAGTGCCGAATAAATAAGATTTCCTAGTACAACCTTCACTTGAAAGGAAAATAATATTAATATAACGTGGATTAAATTTTTACTGAAGACAAGGGATCCAGAAAGAGATTTACCTACAGAAATCATCTACGAACAAATAATGACTTCCAAAAAGTGGAGTAGGAGAGGATGGGAAGCAAAAATGAAAGGGCAAAACGGCTTCGCCCGGGTACCAATAATTATGTTGATCCGACCGCTACCAAACACAGGAATGTGCAAATCTGGACAATCCCTGTAAATTTCATCGAAATCGGTCCAGCCGTTTCGGAGTCTGTGGGTATATAGGGAACATACATACTTATTTATAAAAATAGTTGCGTTCTTGGCAAATAAATGGCAACGGTTTTGTTAACATTGATATATTTAACGCCATCTGTAAGTTGATTTATGGACTAACAAGTAATTCTTTTAAGGATGTCAACGCTACAATTTGTTTCATTCTTATTACTAGTGTTTTAAATATGTACCAATAGATGGCAGTTTTATTAATAATATTTTTTTACTAGATTTGATAGTTTATCAATTTACACGAATTATGAATCAAAGCACAGTAAATTATACAATGTACCGCTAAAATACGACTTTATTGACGTTGGTAGGTCTAATATTTTTACTACGATTGAAAATTTTCAGTCGTCCTGCATTTTATATATTACATTGTAGATTTCTAGCATGCATGTATCAATACGACACAAGTCCTACTCAAAAAGACTTGAAAGCGGTGATTATTTGAATTATGTAATGTGATGGTGTAAATATTAATGGTATTTAAGGACATGTGCAATGGAAAACGGATGTTGTGGGAAGATGTGTAGGCTCATCATTGTTAAAGCGGCGTGTTTATCGCAAAGACTAATTTTATTTATTTTTTTTAGATCTTTGTACGGGTAGAGAAAATAATTAGTTTACTGTAATACTGTAGGACACATTTTGATCAGAACAAGCATACCTTTTCGTATCCATTGGCGGCTAGTAGGTTTATTCCATCATGGTAGTTCCAAATACTGGTCAATA
The DNA here is from genome assembly GCA_029849275.1 of Papilio elwesi. Classification (NCBI taxonomy): domain Eukaryota; kingdom Metazoa; phylum Arthropoda; class Insecta; order Lepidoptera; family Papilionidae; genus Papilio; species Papilio elwesi. The sequence continues at coordinate 9,691,622 of CM056702.1, forward strand.
TTTTGTAAACATTGACGGTTAGTTAAATTTATTATTTCAGTTATAAGGAAGTATGTAATTGTACAGTCAGTGTGTATGACAATGGCCGTTCACCAGTAACAGCTCCCGTCTTTTATTTTGAAAAAGTCTAAGTTATTAGTCCCCATCGTCATCTCGTAAAAACTAATAATCTTTTGTATATTAATGTGCAAAAACATGAATAAATTAAAACTTATCAAACAATTTTGCTACCGATATGTTGTATAAAGCATCTGCGTTTTAAAATATTAAAACAGACAAAGATTAGACAACGAAAGTATTCATATACAGTTTCAGTTTGGTACCAAATTGCTCTTTGCGTTTCTGAGGAAATAAAATATGAATGCTTGGATCGAGTAGGATTCAGCGGAAATTTGACGAAACTTATAGTAAGAGGAATATTAAAATGAATGATTCTATTTATCCGATCCGATGACCAACGGAGTCAAAGCTAGAACCTTTTGAAATGACGACGCAGCGCACGTTCGGACCTCACAAGATGGTGATCCCAACGTCCAACAACAAAAAAAAAGAATGATCAAAATCGGTTCACCAGGAGCGGTGTTATGAGGTAACATATATAAAAAAACATACAGGCGAATTGATAACCTACTCCTTTTTGAAGTCGGTTAAAAAACCATCTAATAAGATAAATACTATAGTTTCAAATGAGATTTACAATGTAATTATAAAGTACACGTCTTAATTTGACTTTCAATAAATAAATAAAAATATACAAAAGGGCAAAAATGCCCCAGTGGGGTTTGTGCTGGCCGACGTCAAAAACTGTAGCTGTACTGTATTACAGTATGAACTACGGTCGTACTGTGTCGGCCACACAAGTGAGAAAAGAGCAGGCAGAAAAAATACTTGAATATAATAAGAAAGTTTTTTTTAACACATTTCGGGTCTGTTTATTGCTAACCATCTAATCTTTGATCATGAAGGTCGCTTATTCAATATTCGGAGGTCACAGGTGAGATCCATAACAATGTTTAGACGCGGGAAGCGGCGATTAGAAAACAATTGTATTGCTACACTAATGTATTACGAATTTTATTAGTTCTTTGTTGAAATAAAGTTTTGATGGTTGCTTTACGATGTAATTAAAAACAAGATTGTTCATAGTCATTGTAACCGATGATTCTGTCGGTTCCCACGTTAAATGACGTTGTATTTATGAACCACGGATTTAAAAGATAAAGTAACAACAAGTATGCAATACGTTCAGCTTATGATAAGCTTTTTTCGAAAGACAGGGTTAAATGAGGTTAACTCACTAAAACCTTATCGGTGGCCATCCTCGTCTGCGTTTTTGGGGGCTCCGGGATTTCCAGTGGAATGTACCGAATCAGTCACGCCCTGAGGATCGATACATTGAGATATTTTAGTTTCTGAATTGTAATTCAGTAGGTATTGCAGAATTATGACGCACTGTCACATCCGCCACAAGATTTTGTAAGAGTACATTAACATGGGATCTATGAAAAAAATCCGAGATACTTCAATAATACTAAGCTACGTTGCCGAGTCAATACAACGGTTACGCTGTGACAAGCAATTTTTTTCTAAAAACTGATTATAAAATATCCGATAATCTAGTTGCGTCAAGATCCTAAAGTTCGAATGCCAATCATTCTTGTATTTTTCTTTTAAGAACAATTTATTTCTTAAGTTTGTTTGTAATAAAAACTGTATTGTTAAATGGTCGATAGAGCAATCACATTTTTCAGACACACCTTATTTTGTGACCTCGACAAATCTTAAACATACGCTAGAGAACTTGCAAATCCAATCTTTCAGACTATTTCTGTATTGTCTCTCTTTAATGCCACTTATAGAAATTAATAACATTACAAGATAACAAGCAATAGTAGACTGTAAGGACTCCAAAGAAGAATACAAATCGAATAACAGCTCAGTCTTCAAAATTGGTCAGGATACAGATCACAATGAAACGGACATTATGCACAAACCGAACCGAAACTCCTGGCTTAGTCGGTCAAATAAGACCAAAAGAACGGGTTTTACTGTTCTTTTGAATTCATCTTCTTTTTATGTTTTCATAGTATTTACTATTATTGTCTGTTTATTTTATAGTATTGTAAATAATTACAAATAGCTTGCACATCGTTGTCAAAGAAAAATGTATGAAATATTACGGTTTTTTTTGCGCCATATCAAATTACCCGATCAAGTTTCTTATCGATTTTATATTTCAATCTTAGAATATTGAACAGGATGTTAGTTACAGATGATCTTAATGCCTTGATTTTCGATCGACACGATATCAGGTTTTATTTTTTGTGTATGGACCCATTTTTTTATTGGGCCGTAAGGCATCTCGTTATTGTTAACATTTTATTAATCGCATTATAATTTGGTTTATGGAAAAAGGTGTGAAACGAGCATGCTGTTCACCTGGTGTTGAGTAATCCCTATAACCTACTTCAAAGGAAGGAATAGACAGAAAAAATATATATCCTCCTCCCATTCTTTCCCATCCTAATCCAATCCTCTTCCCCTTCCCATCCTTTGTAGGAAACTATGGGACTAATGCCAGGCCTCCGGCACCTCATCCATTAGAACGCAGAAGCATAAAATATTCCTAGTCTTTTGTGAGGTCGTGGTATTTCACCGGTCGAGCCGCCCCATTCGTGCAACAGATGTTGTTGTTGCGGGCTCTACCACTTTTAATAATTTAATACTAAAATATAGATGTAATATACAACATGTACCTATTACACACTAGGTACTACAGTAAATACTCTTAGCTAACTAACTAGTTTAAAGTATAGTTATATCTATATAATGCGTTGCTACGTTTTGTTACCAACTAATTCGAAAATGATCCTTGAGTTTTGTGTACATCGAAATTCAGTGACCTTTTTCGTGTGACGAATTCGTTCATGTCGAATTTGGACTCACTGTTGGTCATTTAATATATCGATACTATATTTTGTTTTGTTTTATAAAAGGAATAAATAACACTTATTTTACAAAAATAACTCTACGAGTACTCTACTTAACAATAATCAATTATTACGTTGTTGATCAACATGCGAAATTCCATATAATTTGAAAAATATAACACAATATGAAGCTCCTAATTTGGAACAGCACCACTGATGCATCGCTTGAGAAATTGTGGTGACAGTAACGGTCTCCTGAGCACCGTGGCGTGCATACTGAGCTCACCATTCGGTCGGCACTGGGTAGCTCTACGTATATATTTTTTTGTAATAATACTAGGTGACAAACGAGCAAGCGGTTCACTCGATGTCAAATGATGGCTGCAACTAACTAATGAGTTGCAGATGCTACCTTTCCTTTCAGAGGGGACAAACAGAAAATGGTTATTTCCAATTTCTATACATCCCCTCCACCGTCAAGTTCTCTTACCCTTCCCATCCTTTCCTTATAAGAAAAGGGTGGGAAGGGGGAGAGAACTAGAATTAGGCCTCCGGCACCTCACTCATCAGACGAAACGCAGAATACTCTACTTCACGCCTGTCTTCTGTGAGGTCGTGGTATTTCACCGGTCGAGCTGGCCCATTCGTGCAACAGATGTTATTGCTGGCACCTTGATTTTTTCATAAGCACATCTGCAGCGTCAAAATACTAACTTCAAATTTGTATTTAAGTCCCACACATTACATTAATACATTAAAATGAAACAAAAACTAATGTATCAAGTTTATTAAATTATAATTTCGTAAGGCGGATATTATGTCGCGGCCATGTTAAGCTTCGTGTACGATATGACAGCGCATCAGGGATTGTAATCTTGTTAATTTGTACGCGAGCGCAAATTGCATGCGTGCTAAGATGACAGGCTATGTTTATGGCCGGGAAGTGTGTACCACAAGTGTTTATAGTAGCAGGTACGATAGTCCGCCTCCGAATGTATCCACGTTAAATTAAGCAAGCTTATTACCGTATATATCCAAAGTACTCGAAATAGACGGGCCAGTTGGCGTGGTTTATAAGTAACTTGCTTTTCACGCCACAGGTCGTAGGTTCGATTCCCACCCAGGACAAACATTTGTGTGCATGAACATGTCTGTTTGTCCTAAGTCTGAGTGTTATTATCTATTTAAGTATGTATTTACAAAAGAAAAGTAGTATATGTAGTATATCAGTTATCTGGTTGCCATAGGACAAGCTCTGCTTAGTTTGGGATCAGATGGCCGTGTGTGAATATGTCCTAGGATATTATTCTGCGAATTTGGTGATTCTAACTCACGCCCGTAACACAGAGGGCTTGGCAGAGATCATGGATTTCCATTTAGCGCGATCTTGGCACACCCCTCTCGCTTCTTCTACATTCATACATCTACGCATGCATACTCGTCGGCTATAGGCGCTCCTTATATCGCCCTTTTTTAGTAAGTCACTAATCTGATCGATATAAGTTTTCCTAGGGCGTCCCCTGCCGTCACTGCCACTCATTCTTGCAACATAAATTTGTTATGCTTTTCCATTTTGTTTTGAAAACAATGGTGATGAAATAAATTACAAAAAGTAAAGCATCTGCCTGGATCCGAACCCGTGATCTACAGTCGGGGGTCCAGTGGTATGGACCACCACTGCTCAACTACATTGTGTATTCATGTTATTTTAATTAATCGATTAGTTCTGCATACAGTCTGTGGTAATATTCACTTACAGATGTCTCTTTAATAATTGAATTACGTTATTTATAATGACACCTAGATGCAAACGTAATACTTGAATCAAAACGACATAACTTTATATAAAATAATGTGCTAATCCTGTCGACCTTTCTTTAAACAAAATCGAACGTACAATAATTATATACAAATTAGTCGGTCATAAATTTGGGGCTGTAGTTATTTTTACAGATGTGTTTGCCCGGGGCTAGAGTATGAATGACGGTAGTGATTATAGTGACAGGAGACGCGATAGGAGAAAGCGATTCTTAGATTAATATTTTAAGAAGTGAAAAATAATCCATTTTTCGTCCGTTCGACTTTTTAATAGGATGTGTAGGAAGGACGGAACCACATTGGTATTTTTAGACTTCAGGTATCCTAATTAAATTTATAAAAAATTTCAAACGGTTTTTAAATCGCTTATATTTTCATGTTAGTTACTTTAGAACTTCGACGTTTATACACCGATTCCATTTCTTTCTTGGAATGAGGACAGTATCAAGGTGCCCCAAGCTACTTGTTGTCAATACACGTCAACGTATACTTGACCTCTAGAATAATGAACGGCGAGTTAAGCAAGGGTTCAATCTAATTTGTTTACCCGAAAAATGGCACAGAGTCATCTCGCATACTGTTATTTAAGATCGGTTTTGTTTTTAAACGCAGCTCAATACATTATTTTAATATTAACCGTGACTTTTAAGTCCATAGAAATTGCGGTAGTCACAATCACAAGACGGCTAACAAAAAGCCAAACTTTTTATAGTCGGGTCTTGTACGTAGAATTATCTGTTAATTTTTCTTAATATTTTTGGTTAGATTTCTTTATTTTAAAACAATAAAAATAAATCCAAAACATTATACAAACGATTTGCCTATAAACAATAACAAAAACCACGTACACTTTGCGATTCCTGACCTTTTTATTCAGCTAACTGGATCAATATAATAACACATCTCCTAATAAATGTCATAGCCTTGTATTACAGTTCCTTTTAAGTTCGTGCGACTCTGAACACTGTGAACATGCCCAATGTGATAAAGTAAGATAAAATCATACTTGTTACAATCACAAAGAATCCTTTGGAAAATAAGCATTGCAAGAGTCTCACAGGATAATGTATGGCTCCAGGTCTGACCTGACGACATTTAACTGACTTATTTCTTATTAAGAGTTTTGATTAAGATAATCTAAAGCTGTATTTTTTATTAATATGCTTTATTTAGCTTTTTAAAATGACTTTCAAGAATTTTATCATCTTAGAAATGTAAATGTCCACAGCTTTGGTGGTCGCATTAGCCCATTACGACGCGCAATTTGATTCGATCCTCTTTGAGCCTTCCTAATGACGTTATAAATAATTAAGTTAAATCGAAATCTTGTATTAAAGTCCGTCCGTTCATATTAAAGTTACCGTATAATTCCAATTACTACTTTTCATTATGTTTAAATGTATGTTATTTTGTATTCCAACTACCTTAAATGAAATATTTAACAAAGAAAAATAATAACGTGATTTTAATATTTTGCTTAGACCACACGATCTTGGATTACAGAATCCTAGAAAAGAGTGACAAGGAAATAGTTTTTCTGGAACGCTTATCCTACAGTAACCATGATCAGTCCTATCACGTATTTAAAGTCGAAGTTCCGAACGATGAGACGTTGACATATCCTGGTAGCCTTTAACTATAAAATTACAAGTAATAAATTAAGTTAAGCGCCGTTCATACTGATTATACATTAAAAATACACAACCTTTTAGTATAACTCAATATGTTTTCTTGCAGGGGACACTTAACTACATATATTTCTTAAATACTATAGTAGCAATGTAATGTCCATCGAGCAAGCGCTCGTTACCAAGCTGTAGTCCAGATGGCTCCAAGGCACGAGGTAGATCACCCATGAAGTGAATCGACTAGGTTGTTCTAACAGTAGTAGACCCCGCAACAACTGTTGCACGAATAGACCGACTTGACCGGTGAAATACCACGACCTGACAGAAGACAGGAGTCAAGTAGGAGTATTTTATTCGTCTGCGTTTCGACTGACGAGTGAGGTCCGGTGTCAGTCCTTTCTATAGTTTCATACAAAGGATAGGATGGGAAGGGGAAGAGGATTGGACTGGGGAGGGGATGACGCGATGAATAGGTGAAAGAAATATCCTTTTTCCTGTCTATCCCCTTCTCTGGCCATTAAAGGCAGCCATCACATCTGCAACTCATTTGGTCGTTGGTTTACATCAAGTGAACCGCTTGCTCCTTTGCCATCTACTTACGTAAAAAAAGAGGCCAGAGAGATAGTGGACATCCCTCTCAAAGAATATGCGATGAATAGGAGAAAGAAATATCCTTTTTCCTGTCTATCCCCTACTCTGGCCATTAAAGGCAGCCATCACATCTGCAACTCATTTGGTCGTTGGTTTACATCAAGTGAACCGCTTGCTCCTTTGCCATCTACTTACGTAAAAAAGAGGCCAGAGAGGTAGTGGACATCCCTCTCAAAGAATATGCGATGAATAGGAGAAAGAAATATCCTTTTTCCTGTCTATCCCCTTCTCTGGCCATTAAAGGCAGCCATCACATCTGCAACTCATTTGGTCGTTGGTTTACATCAAGTGAACCGCTTGCTCCTTTGCCATCTACTTACGTAAAAAAAGAGGCCAGAGAGGTAGTGGACATCCCTCTCAAAGAATATGCGATGAATAGGAGAAAGAAATATCCTTTTTCCTGTCTATCCCCTTCTCTGGCCATTAAAGGCAGCCATCACATCTGCAACTCATTCGGTCGTTGGTTTACATCAAGTGAACCGCTTGCTCCTTTGCCATCTACTTACGTAAAAAAAGAGGAGAGAGAGGAAGTGGACATCCCTCTCAAAGAATATGTGAAAAAAGTTTATTTAGGGAGTAACGGAGGTGACTGTACAGCCACTCCAATGACTTGTATGACCACGACCTAACGATAGAAAAGAAGTCATTGGCAAGTCTTCCATCGTTCACAGGTAACCTAGTTTCGGGTAACTAATAAACTATTCTTCGGAACATGATTACCTTTCTTACCCAAATTGGGAAAGAGATCCGTCAAAATTTATGGTCGTGATTATAGACCGGCACTATAATAGAAGCCCTTAAAATTTATGAGAAAAGTTCATGGCCTTTGGTTTAATAAAAATACGTATATAGCAATTACAAAACCCACATCAAAAGTTATGTTTTTCTTCACTACAAAGTATATATATACACACAACAGTGGAAAAATGGACGAATTATAAATTACTTAACAAATAAATTATTTAACAAAATTATAACTGCATGCTTATGCCATTTAAATACTAATTTCAGTAAATATACAAACATATAAAGATAAGTCGATTAAAAGAAACCATGTGTATAAATATTTATATTATTTAGATACTAGTTCGCCGGGAACTTGGTTCCGCCCTATAATAAATAGATGGTTCACCATTTTGGCGATAATGGCTTACACATAAAAGATAGATGCATGCCGTCGCGGGCTATTTTGTAGGACTACTTAAGGTGAACATTTCATTATACATTATATACGTGGAACTCTAACGGTTTTTGCAGCGCACACCAGAATAATTCGCATATGGCGTAATTTTTTCCCCGTACTTGACACCTATCGTTATGTTTCGGACAATTCACATAATATCTTTATAAATTATATATGTTATTCTGACGTATAAGCTATATTATTGTAAAGTTTCATTAAAATCCATTCAGTAGTTTTTGCATGAATCACTAACTACACCCATACTTACAAACTTTCCCATTCATAATATTAGTAGGGTTACGCCACACTATAAAACGTCCTCTCATTTCATAATGGCATAATGTAAAATACTCAATAATTAGCTTACACCTGTCCTTAAATAATGCGATTCGAAATTACAAGAAAATCTTGATGCATTGTATGTCTTACAAGTGGACCAGCTTATCCGTGTTGCAATGACCTCAACCGGTGACATAATACTTGTTACATTTATGTTATAATTTTTAAGGCAGTTGAACATTGTCAGAGGTTGTGTAGCTCTACAATAGTTTCATGCTCTGCGTACTTTGACTTTCTATTTCCTGTTACCAAAACCTATTTGTTAAAAAAGTAATGCAATTTAATATAGTTTGTAAGCACGACCTCACTTATAACAGAAATTACCTTGTAATTAATTTATCGGTGGCTAGAATTGCTGAGAGTCAAAGTGTTTCGAGAACATTACGAATTTAGCAACCTCCTCGCTCAACAGGCTGGGCTCGAAGTAATCTCATCTCTTTACAAAACGGATGAATTTTAATGAATAACTTGTTATAATATAAGAACACTATAATTTATGATTCGATACTGTCACATAAATTAGAATTAATGTTGATACCAAAGCTGTAAGGGGAGAATGTGTATGCGTTTAATTTGTTGTGTTGACTTCATCTTTAAATCTAAAAGACATCATCGAAATTACGTACGTACGTACTTACAATCTATTTATAGATATTTATAGTGACTGGCGGTTTTAGGACTTGAGGAAATGAAATTATAAGAATCCTTATCGAATTAGAAAATATCTGTGCAGTCTCTAGCCCCAGTAGTTTGAGCTTTATTCAAGAATAATCACATGAAAACCGATGCCAGCGCCACCTTCTGGGTACGATTGTACCCAGTGAATCTTAACCATCCCGGGACCTACTCAAATACTCAAGATTTCATTGATCCGTGTTATTATGCTGGTGGAGTTCGGTAAAAATACTTATGTACAGATAAGAAAAATACATAATCAAACCCTATAATTCAGGTGAGTTAGGAATTTCCTTTTGGCGCGGACCAGCTATCTTGTTTTACACGTGTCTGCGTATACGGTCATCGGATCAAGTACTCTTAATTACTATTCCTACTGTCACAAATGTTCCGCTTAGACAACCCGTACCAAAACAGCCACACCCTTTCTTTATGCAAGCTTTAAACGTCATCGTCGAGCTAGGAAGGATAAGATGTGGCTGATAATAATAGTCAAGAGCCACATTATTCATTAATGACGTATAATTCGACTCCAAAATTATACCTAGGATGCTTCAGTAAATTATTGACTCCGTATCAGCAAGTATACAAGACTTATTGCTTCCTTACACCAATATTTTATCAATAAAAAGAATACATTTTCAATGCAATTAAAAATAATTATATATGCGACTTAAGAACAGTTGAAAGGAAGTATTCATAAAACATTATGGAAGGCCTCTCCAAGCGGACAGTATTTTACAATTTCTTTTTAAATCCAATCGTCTTACGAATATATCAATAAATCAATTCGTGGTTCGTAAAAATACTGAATAATAATAGTAAAGCTTTCTTTTTTTTTAGATTTATTTTGAACTGATGTTTGTTTCTAAAGCATTAAGCCACTAGTTACGATGAGAATTTATGTCATGAAACGGAATCTTAAGCGCCAGTTAGGCTATCGTCAGCAACAAAAGATGGCGCTTTCAAATTCAGTTACATTTCGTAAAAAAATATTTAAGGAATTCGTATCTAAAATAAAAAAAATGATCTTAGATCTTTAGATGAATCCATTACTCTGGTCAACGTTCTTTAATCGCAATGTTCTTACTAAACACACAGAATTACATGAGACCCCCGCGGAGTGATACGCCTAATCGCGTCTCACCTAACCGCATTGGCTCTATGTTCGTTAGATTATTATATGAAGTAACTAGTGACCCGCCCCGGCGGAATATCTAAGTTTATTTGAAAGCGTATTGCTACTCCACTCGTGTAACCATTAAAAATAAGCAGTTACAATTGCCATATTTTAAAAATAAAATATATAGTTAACAGTGGTAACACCATTAGACCACGAAAGCGTGACCACAGAGCGAGGTACGCAACAAATTTGATTTACATTTCACGCCCACTTCAATTTTTAATTGCATGTAACGTGCTTACGGTAAGTAGGATAATCTTAATGAAATATAATAATATAAAAGTTTGTTAGCTAGGTCAGTCTGTTTATCTACAGGGTCTCTTCAAGAATATTCTCGTTTTGGGTTCATTTTATGCTATATACTAGCGACCCGCTAACAGTGGTAGAGTCCGCAACAACATCTGTTCCATCTGGTCCTGCTCGACCGGTGAAATACCACCTCACAGAAAACAGGCGTAAAGTAGAAGTACGCTGCGTTTCGTCCTCTTCGTACCGTTTCCTCATAATGATAGGATGGGAAAGGGAAGAGGATTGGACGGGGAGGGGGTTAACGGAGAAAAGGAAATATCCTTTTTCCTGTCCATGCCCTCCTTTTTCCAGTTAAGGTAGGCAACGCATTAGCAACACATTTGGATGGATTTATTGTCTTGTCAACAATGATAAGCCTTAATCAAAATTTAATTATTTATGAAACGCTAGATATTTCGATTTAAATTGCAGTTAAAAGAAAAACTAATTTCCGATAAAACATGATTGCGTTATCTGAATTAGTAAGCTGAAGCAAAGTAAAGCTTGTGAAATATGTATATGTAATGATAGCAGTTCCGGCATATCTATGCCTCATCTGTTATTTGATAAGGGGCTATATTATATGTTAGCTAATATGTACATTGATAAAACACAAGTGTGTTGCCGAGCTAAATCTCAGGCCAAGATATGTAGATCCTGATGAAATAACTTGTGTAAATTTATATACTGAATCTTAGATTATAAACCGTCGTCAGAAATCACTTCTCGTGGTGAAGCCCATTTGAAAATCCTTCGAGTAGTTTTATAGTTTATTGTGTTAAGACTGATATAGCGTGGATATTTTGTACTTACGTACATATATAAGAGGCGACGAGTCATGTATGTCCCTTAAAGACTCCGAAACGGCTGGATCGTTTTCAATGAAAATGTAATGAAGCGTTTAGATTGACCAAGCGGATGTTCCTGTGAAGTTTAGCGGGTGAAGCCGATCAGTAATAACATAGAGAATGCCAGTATGATTTTAATTCATGTTTTGTTATGTTAGTATCCATACAAGATAAACGATGGTTTTCCCTATCTACATATACTCGTACATTACGAGAAACTTCCTCGTCGTTCGACTTCTTGGTATTTCGAAACGAAGTCTCGAATTACTTTGTACGTATACAGAATATTATCAAGTTGACTTATCTACTAACGCGTTTTTGTAAAGCAGCAAGCGTTCAATGATTTTTTCTATTTTGTATTGATATTTAAAATATTTACGAAAGGTACACAACGTTAACATAAGGAGAGAAAATAAACGTATAGTTTATTTTATTCTTCAAGTTTTTACACAATATTTTTTTATTTAATATAATTAAATCTAAATGAATTAAGAGAGCGGTGGTGGACCAGTGGTTTAGTCCGTTACATAGTTCTGTAGGTCGTGGTCACGAACCCAGGCAGGCACTTTACTTTGTGCAATTTATTTCATTACAACTACTATAAAAGCGGCGAAGGAAAACATCGTGAGGCCAAGGAAAATATGACTTAGAACAACCAAAATCGAAGACATGCAACATTCACCAACCCGCACTGGGCCAGCGTGGTGGATTACAGTCCCTTCCCTCTCTCGGAAAGTATGTCCAGGAATTTCACCTATTATCTCCGAATCAATCGCAACTAGTCACAATAAGTTTAGATAGAATTTCAATTATTCTTAAATTTTACCCAATCGAATAACATGCTAATTCTTTTGTGCCGTTACATTCGGCAAACATTCATACATTCAAAATCCGTTACATTGTGCACCTAATCGACCTGACCGATTTTGACGCATGTGATATTCCATACATTTTCATAAATTCACTATCGCAAACCCAAAGTCTGTGTGGCTCACAGCGTGAAGTCCTAACAAATTGATTATTGCCTCCTTAAAGTGTCCGCAAACCGGCGATTATGCTTTATGTTTAATTAATTCATAATGGGCGAATCCATTATGCTTAAAATATATTTTATTACCATTAACAAGAATCATAACAACGCTTTGTTGTAGCTAGTAGTAAAAGTATTAATTTTATCTTATCTTATATATTTTATACACATACTAGCGGGACGCCCCGGCTTCGCACGGGTACCGCTAAAATTTAAGATAAATACTGTCCTATCTTTTAAGTTGAACGAAATTACACACATTATCCAAATTTAATTATGATCGGTTTTGTAGTTTCTAAATTTAACCCGGACAAACATAATAACATGTAATTTTTATATAGTAACACTCAGGGATAATATACCTTTCTAATATTGAAAGAATTTTCAAAATTGGTTATGTAGATCCAGAGATCACCTGTGACAACCTCACAAACACCTCTTTAAAATATTAGTATATGTCTCGATGTTTGGATTTCGTAACTATTCAGTAGATTCATCCTACTACGTCATGGTGAAATTTGTCCAGTATATGTAATTTTGCCAACTTGAAAGATATATATTTTTATCTTGATTTAATTATTTAATAATTTAAAAATTAAATAAGTTTCTAACAGATGGCTCAGTCAGGTTTATTTATACATTTGAACTTGTACGTTACGCGTGTTTTCGTGGCTCTCTTCTCTCTGGTGGTGGTCTGTAGTATATTGTAAATATTTTGTTAGTCTGGTTCAATTGGATCTTGGTATTTGTAGGTCCAATACTTCTACCTTACGTTCCTGTTTAATATCGCCAGGAAACAGCAAGGTCTTTTGTTCTTAGCGTTGATAACCTAGCGGTGGTCACTTTTGATCCCATTGCTAGTTTGCCGGATGTGAACTTGTTTGGTTATAAAACTATGAGTAGTGCGACTGAATTTATTGCTGCTAAATAAATAAATATTTGCTCACACCCGTAACCCAGAGGGGTAAGTCATGGATTTCCATTTGACACGATTCTGGCACACCTCTCTCGCGTCTTTTACATTCATACATGCTCGTCGGTTATGGGTGCTCCTTATATCGCACTTTTTCAGTGTCTCACTAATTTGATAGAAATAAGTCCTCCTAGGGCGTCCAACACTGCCACTCACTTTTGCAACATTCATTTGTCTCGTTATTCTCTTTTCATTATTCTTTTAACATACCCGAAAGACCGAAGCATTTTTTTCTCAATTCTTGTTCCAACATACACTTTTAAGCCACACTTTTCTCTTATAATGCTATTTTTAATCCTATCATTTAAAGTCACGCCTAACATACTTCATAAGGATCGCATCTTAACTCTACTAGCATGCTTTTCCTGACAAACCTAGTACAGCATTGTGTATTGCCAGATGAGCCTCCTCCTCACTACTGTACCTATAGCCCCATTCATTTTATTTCCTGCATTCACTCACACAACTCTACTAACATGCTTTTCCTGATAAACCTAGCATACATACATTAAAGTGGGTACTAGTACAGCATTTTAAATAATTTTAATATCAATTGCCAAAAGAAGCAGAACTTTATGAGTCCTATATATTTTATTCGCACAACAAATTACTGCATACATTTGTGTCCTGCTATATTGTTTTTTCTAGAATAATCTTTTCAATGTAAGTGACATTTTAAGAGCTGGGCTGAGGTCATCGCAAACAATCCCATGCATTAAGCCGATCATAAACAAAACTACGTTTAATGTTGCGTTTAAAGGTTACTATTAAAAATGAATAACATTATTGTATTGCCAACCTCTTAGTCCAGTTATTAGTAGTGGTCAATCTACACACACACACACACACACACACACGCATATATATATATATACATATATATATATATATATATGTGTATATATATATATATATATATATATATATATATATATATATATATATATATATATATGTGTATATATATGTGTGTGTGTGTGAGGAGTGACGTCACGTACGTCAGTGGCGGCGGTTTACCGTGAACTATATTACATTAAAAAAAATATTAAACAAGTACATTTTATTTTAAATTATATCGCGGAGTGTAGTATAGTGTTTTATCGTCAACTATTATTATTATCTAATCACAATTCGCTCAATTTCACAACAAAAAGTGTTCGTAATATGTGCGAGAATGTTTCTCAATCTACCTACTAACTTCGGTATAATTTTAATCTCGCCAACAGTGAAATTAAATCTTAGTGGCTATATACTGTAGTGTTTCTAAATCCATTAAGTGGTCTAAAGATAGAAATTGTTCGCTTAAACATATTTAAATAAACAAAATAAGACATTTTTATAAAATATACAGTAGTGCCATCTATTACCTACAATGCCAAAGTGCCGTTCCTGTGGTAAATACGCGGCAAATGCCGACTGTGTTCGGTGCTCTAAATGTTCATATGTGTTCCACCGAGCCTGCAGCGCCGTGCCTGCCGGCGCTATCCCTCAAGGGTTTGCGTGCCAGGGCTGCAAGGCTAAGCCTGCGGACAACGTCTCGTCAGAAAGCTCGAGTCCCGGTGACGATATTATGGCCCCCGGAAAGGGTGACGCAGATAGTACCCGAATGCTTTGTGAGCTAATAAAAGAGGTCAAAGGACTTCGAAACGATCTCAGAGAAACAAGAGATGAGATAAAGCAGTTTAAAGCGGACCTGCAAGCGTGCTGCAGTCGGATAACGGCGGTCGAAGAAAAGGTCCTCGAAGTCGAAAAAAAAATCGAAACAAAGACATTGGGCAACATTGGTCACCTAGAAGACACAATAACGGACCTGAGGGTACAATTGAATGAACGTGACCAAGAGCTGCTGTTGAATGATGTGGAAATAGCCGGGCTGCCAGAGGAGAGAAACGAGAACGTCCTCCATTTGGCCAGTGTCGTGGCCGTGAAACTGGGGATTACGCTGGAGGAGCGCGATATAGTGCATGCAGAGCGGCTGGGTGCCGTGCGGCGCAACCGGGGCGACGGGGAAGGCGCGCCGCAGCGGCCGCGACCGCTGATCGTACGGCTGGCTCGTCGGGCTCAGCGCGACGCCATGCTACGTGCCGCGCGCATCCGCCGCGGCCTCAACACGGCCGACATGAACCTAGCCGGGGAGCAGAGGAAATTTTATGTCAATGAACATCTAACGAGGAACAATCGACAGCTGTTCGGTAAGGCACGCGAAGCGGCTTCCCGAGTACAATGGAGGTACGTGTGGACAAAGGGTGGCCGAATATTCACAAGGAAAGACGACGGTAAGGCTATTGAGCGTATACGTAGTGAAGAGGACATAAAAAAAATTTTTATATCTTAAATAGTTGGACAAAATTATGTAGTGCTCAACGCGTTCGCATCGCATGTTGTACTTGTCTGGTATGGCTCCTTATTCAGTACGCATGCACTTGCCAGTACGTGTACTCTTTTTGTTTCGTGTTATTTTATGAAAAAAGTTGCTATTTTATTCTAAACAAAATATATTTGTTATTTTATATCCTACATTTTACGCAATATTTAACATTAATTACCCTGTGTTTACTTCTTACCTTGCTTAAACATCGTACATTTCTATTGAATAAGCTGCGAGCCGACGATTTATTTAAATTCAATCATTTCTCGCTGTTTATAAGTTCTTATAATGGTAGTAAAATAGAAGTTTTATTTGTGATTTTGCTATATTGTTATTTTTTGTATATTTGTTGCAGTGGTGTTTGGTGGGCTCTTTGCTATTTTATTTTGAACTATTTAAAATGTTTATTTTCTTGTACATGTAATCTTACATCCTTATATAATGTTGTTGCGCTAGTCTATTGTATATTGGAAATCATGTATTATCTTTTTAGAAATAGTCCGATCAGAACCTTTTTCCGTATTCTATCTAAGTCCCCGTTAAATCGCTGTTATTTGAACTTAAAATTGAGTAAGTTTATCAGCCGGCCTTAGGTCATTTTTAAAGCTCGGTTATCTTAACGTCGGCTCACTAAACACATACTGTGAAGACTTTATTGCACTTGTCGAGCGCCACGCGATGGATGTCATGGCAGTGGGCGAGACGTGGTTACGTGCGGGCGAGGAGAGCAGCGCCCCGCGCCCCGCCGGCTACCGGTTGCTGCACGCGCCGCGCCCGCGTACCGTACGCAACGGAAGAGGTGGCGGGGTCGGATTCTACATAAAGCGCGGAATAAATGCCCGCGTGTTTACTCATCCTGTCGAACCTTCACTCATTTTTGTCGAACAAATGTGGTTAACGCTTAAGGTCGATAACAAGACGCTCGCTATCGGGACTGCGTACCGTCCGCCCTGGCTCGACGTCGATTCATTTTTTGACGCGGTCACTGTATCAATAAACTCGTTAGCGTTTTGCGATAACATCGTCCTCCTCGGTGATTTTAACATTGATGCGCTCCGCCCCGCTAATGATGTAAAGGTTGCTAAGTTTAATACATTCCTAAACTGCTTGGACTTGGTGCAGCTGGTCACATCCCCTACTCACTTCACGGATCACAGTCAAACTTTGATTGATGTTATTTGTACCAATGTGAGAACGCGTCGGATTGAGGTGGAACCAGTTGCACCTCTGAGTAATCATGCCCTGTTAATTTGCGAATTGCACAGTGAAAGAAGTAAGATACGCGCGAAAAAAATTAAATACAGACCTATCAAAGATATACCATTAGAAGCTTTTAATTTATCTTTAAATTCCATTAACTGGGACGACATAACGCTTATACCCGATATTGATCATAAGGTATTATCTTTCAATTCCTACGTCAATTGTTTATTCGATGTATTTGCCCCAATCAAAACTACTGTGATTAAAGCGCACAAGCAGCCGTGGATAACCGACACAATCAAATTGATGATGAAACTTCGCAATGCGGCCCACAAGCGGTACTTAAAAACGAAAAAAGATTCGCATAAAATGTATTACAAAACTTTAAAAACTTTAGTTATTAATTCTATTCACAACGAAAAAAGGGCATATTTTGATCATAACATAAATAATAATTTAAATAGACCTAAAATTCTATGGCGCAATTTAAAGTCCACTGTATTGCCGTCGAACAAAGATACCCCTTTGCCTTCACATTTGGCTGACCCTGACATAATTAATAGTCACTTTTTAAATATACCCGGAATCGCACATGCCGACTCGTCCACTCTGAGTTATTTCAATACACACCTACATACGACTCATACTTACTTTTCCCTTCAGCCAGTTAGTGAGCTGTTAATTTCCAAAATTGTTACTAATCTTAAATCGAATGCAGAGGGCATTGATGGTATTTCACTGAAAATGTTGCTTATGACGCTACCACAATCGCTCAAAGCAATAACTTCTATCGTAAACTGTTCAATAACAAAATCCACATACCCAAAAATATGGAAGACTGCCATAATTCGACCTTTGCCAAAACACCCTAACCCTCAGGAGCTGAATGATCTTCGCCCAATCAGTGTACTCTCATGTCTATCTAAAATCGTCGAAAAGGTTGTTTGGCTTCAGCTAACTGACTATCTGGAAACTAACAACATGCTTCCCGAATTTCAATCTGGATTCAGGAAAGGTCATAGTACCACCACGGCACTTTTAGATGTAACCGACAACATTATGACTGCTCAGGATGAAGGCATGTGCACATTGCTGGTGCTTCTGGATTTTTCGAGGGCTTTTGATTGTATAGACATATCCCTGCTTCTTTCTAAGATGTCATATTACGGTTTCAAATCAGATACAGTGCAGTGGTTTCAAAGCTTCCTCGCAAACCGCGGTCAATGTGTTGAAGTAACTCGGGACAACGGTCAGACGCGACGCTCGGGATACAGATCCCTTGAAAGAGGCACTCCTCAGGGAACTATCCTTTCTCCTCTTCTTTTTATCTTATATACAGCGGATATCGTTAAGTGTATACACAATTGTAAATATCACCTATACGCCGACGATTTACAAATATATATTTCATTTAGGAATAGCGAATGGGCCTCCGCCTTACGATCCCTTAACGATGACCTTGACAGAATACTGCACTGGTCCGAAAGCAGCTGTCTCGTTCTCAATCCTACTAAGACAAAATATATGGTCTTTGGATCACAGTATCAGGTGAATAACATTCCATCAGACTGTCAGGTTAGATTGGGGTCCAAAGTCGTTGAGCGTGTGTATGAAGCCAGGAATTTAGGATTAGTGCTAGACCCAAACCTGCGCTACGAAAAGCATATTTCGGAAGTTACACGAAACTGTTTCTACAGATTAAAAGTGCTGTACAAAGTTCGGCGATACCTGAATGAACGGCTTCGTATCCAGCTAGTAGAGGCCCTAGTATTGTCCAAATTAAACTATTCAGATACTGTGTATGGGCCTCGTTTATATGCTAGGACTGAAAAGTTAATTCAACGGGTACAAAATGCATGTGCTCGGTTTTGTTTCTCGATACCACCACGGAGCCACGTTACGCCGTTCTTGAATGACCATAATATTTTAAGAATCGTTTACCGCAGGAAACTTCACCTGGCGTGCCTCCTCTTTGAAGTTATAAAATCAGAAGCCCCAAAATACCTCTGCAATAAACTAATTTGGACAAAGAGCAGGTGCCCAGAACGAAGGCGACGATTTCCACAGTTGTGCACACAACGGCATAAGTCCGCTGCGTTCCGTGGTGGCTTCCGATATGCGGCTACCAAATGTTGGAACAACATCCCGCCACCCATTAAGAACGCGCGCACCAAACTTAGTTTCAAAAACAAACTGAGATTGTTTTTGATGGAGGTTCAAAAAGATATGTAAATGCGCTAGTTAGATAACATCACTTAGTTAGTTAGATAACATCACTTGTGTTGAACATCCATCGGAACATTTTTGTTGTTAATATATTATATTATTTTACTTCGAGGTAGCTTTTTAACTAAAATCGCTCTTTATATTTTTTTTTTTTGTATAACAATAAATATTATTATTTATTTGTCTTTTTATTATTCTTTTTAGTTTAGAATTATAGATATATCTAAGTATTTTTCCACTCAACTTGTATATGTACGACAATTGTTTGTTTATTTATTTATTACTGCTACAACTGACGCACTGACGCACAGGCTTTTGCAGAATACCAGCGCTTATTTCCTCCACAGGTAATAAGCACATAGCTGAGCAAAGGCCTTATCCATTCAACATTGCAACACTTTGTAACACGTGTTTGTTCTTTCTTTTAATTTTGTTTATTTGTATTTTGTTTTTTTTGCCTTTTGTCATTTTGTTCGTTTTTTTTTCAATTGTTTTAAGATGTAATTACTTTATCTTTGTTTATCAATTTTATAAATTAGTGTGCAATTTTTTTTTTTCTTGAATGGATTAAATGATTTATTATTATTATTATTATTATTATTAGATGTGTGTGTACGTACATACATGGATCATTTCCCATACATTACGAAACGATTGGTCCGATTTCGATGAAATTTTCAGGAAATGTTCAGATTGGCCTAGCGGTGATCCTTTAAAGTTTGACAGCGATCGGATCACCATTATACACGGGCGAAGCTGGTGTGTTTCGGTATTCCCTACTCATATTATAATTGTGAATGTAAGTTTGTTTGTTACTCTTTCACGCGAAAACTACTCAACTGAATATCATGAAACTCTGTACACATATTCTTGGAGGTATAAGAAGTAACATAGGATACTTTATATGGAAAGAATTATTTACGAAAAATTAAAAAAAAACATTTGTCAAAAAATCTAAACATCTAGCTACTTAAAGCCATAATATTATAAATGCGAATGTTTATATGTGTATGTATGGATGTTTGTTACTCTTTCACTCAAAAATGGCTGAACGGATCTGGATGAAATTTAGTACAGGGATAGATTATAATTTTGAATAGCACATAGGCTATTTTTATCCCGGATTAATGTACAGTTCCCGCGTGAAACTTTTTGTTTTTTTACGGGTGCATTCCGACACGGCTATCCGGGCGAAGCCTGGGCGGATCACTAATCGTTAATAATGTGTTTATTTAACTCCAAGAGATCGGGATTCATTTCCTTGTTGAAGCAAAATTAATTTACGAATATGTGCAAGTTATTATGTTTTAAAGTTACTAGCGTACATCTGATATTTTAACATTACGCAGACAACCGTGCAATGAGCGGTTACCATTTACCACTGTGAATGCAATAAGTGGGAAGTAAGTAGTCTATATTTAAGTTTAGTCATGTTTCATGGCTGCAACATGATTTTATAATAGCCTCTGAGACGCATGATATATTAAATAACTACCCATTACGTCCCTCATGATGTAAGACTAGCTTTGATATACATGAGATTTCCAGGTATCCATTGACTCATCACCATATCTCTGGAACCATACGGCTTGGAGACTTGAAATTTGGAAGGAATATTGCTTTCACCGAGTAGAGGTCGCTTTTTACGAAATTCCATCCGCAAGGGGGTTATGGGGCGTTAATTAATTATAAGGAGGAAGGATGTTTGCGAGATCAGCTAGTTTAATACATACATATGCCTAACTAGAATTCAAAGAAAATGAGTCCTGTCTATCTACAAAGTTTATAAAAAAATAAATACTTAAATATTTTTAAAAAACTACTGCAGTTGGTCTACTGGTCCCCTTGATGGATAGTAGTTACATAACTTGACACCTCAGTCATGAGCGCTATGAATTACACGAAATGCCGGGAAATACGTAAGAAAATGCGAAAGTCGGTCTTGAACTTTTCTATCGGCGATTACTTTGATAAGTAAATTGATTGCAACAATATTAGAGTGAACGAAAATAGTATAAGCGTTATTATTCTTGAGATACCCACAAAGGAATTAACGTATTAAAAGATAAAGGAATTTCATAGGTTGATTCACAGTTTAATCCTGAAGATTGATTGACAGAATAATTAATTTTCGAGTATTGAACTTGCAAGAGGATTCAGCGGTAGTGTTCAAGTAAATAATGATGCATAGACATAGCAAAGAATACTTTATTATATTAACAACGCTTAACATCGTAATTACATCAGGACTTAACGGATCTTTTCATCTATGCCCCTATTCAATAATGGGGCAGGTGTTTTAGTATACATATTATAAATGTAAATCTAAGATTGTTTGTTTGTTACTCTTAAGAACCTTTACAACTCAACGGATCATCATGAAATTTTACACACTTGTCAGGAAGTACAGAACAGATTATACGGTACATTGTATCCCGAAAAAAATAAACATTCCGAGGGATAGAAAAATATAAACTAGTGGCAGATGAATACAATCGGTTTCCATGGTAATGTTATTATATATTATATACTATGTCAACAGATTTTTCTTATGGAATATGTTGGCAAGCGAGCAAGCGGATCACCTGATGTTCAGTGACGCTACCCATCCGCAACAAGCAAATGTGTTGCAGATGCGTTGCCTACCTTTATTACAGAATATTTCCTTTTCCACGTCAACCAACTCCCAGTCTAATCCTTTTCCCGTTCTCATCAGGAAAGGGTGGGAAGGGGAAGAGGACCGAAATCAGGCCTCCGGAACCTCACTCATCAGACGTAACCCAGAGTACTTCTACTTCACGCCTGTTTTCTGTGAGGTCGTGGTATTTCAACGGTTGAGCTGGCCAATTCTTGCAACAGATGTTGTTGTTGCGGGCTCTACCACTGTTACATATTTAGAACCACTATTTTTAATTATACGCAAAATAGATTTACAAAAATCTCCAGCGGGGAAAATGTGAAACGCGAAGCAGCGGGGAACATCTAGTAGTTATAGTAGCTTCTTGTATCATGGCGTCGCAATGATGGTGATCTCTCTAACCTCGCAGCAACCATCTAGCAATACAAGAATAAATCATCCCCAGAAGGACCGATGACCTTGGAAGATGTCTGGAAACGGTTGAATGAAGTAGAGAACCCTATACTGTGGAAGTGGTATTGGAAAAGGCCTATGTCTAACACCACAGCTGCCACTTCTCACTTCTTTTAAGAACCGCCAAAAAACAACAAAAGCCACAGAACTCGTCTGTTACCGTGAAGAAAACGAAATTTGATTGTTTCTATTAAAGGTCAATTTACTGATCATTTCAAATGACGCAAATCGTTAATGCATTAAGATTTACATGAGGTCATGAGATAACCTGGGTTATCGAGATCTGATGGGGTAATTCCTAGAATCTACGATAGCACTTGACACGCCTGCGCGGTTTCATGAAACACATTGACGGCTCGTTTAATCATCGATTGTAAATAATAAAACATTTTTGTGTACCTGATCGCGCAATAAGTATGGAAAATCCAAACATAAATCGTAAAATTGATTTATTTAAATCACATTATACATAAATCAGTTGTTGGAATGTGTCCCAAGCATATGATATTTCTGTGATAAAACCAAAGCATGAAATATGCACGAGAAGGCATTTTATTAGCGCTAGTGACCACGACTAGCTTCTTAACCATCTGGTAATTGACATGCGCTTCCAGCTCTTACGCAGAACAGGAACAGGAAAAGTAGAAGAATCAAGCCACCGAATGTGAGCAGGCTCACTGCATAATAAATCCCAGTGTGAATGCAATCCATTTGCACGTTTCGTTTATACTATGCTTTCTACACGCCGTGTATACTCGGCTTGTTTTTGTTTACATTGGACGCGTTCGCTGAGCAACGTGTAAGATATGGCATAAGAAATATATTCCCTCATCTGTTACTTGATCAAGACTTGGATTATATATTAGACAACATGTACATTGACAGATCACAAGTGTCGTAAATCTTGGGCTAATTATATCAAATTAAGTCGTATAAACCAAATTAGATTGAACTCATGCATAACTAGCTGTTGGCGATTCTAGGTGTCAGATTTATGTGGACGTTCAATCGATTTCAAACATAAAACAACATGTACTTCATCAAAGAATTGCTAACAGTTATAATAGTGTTTTTGTAATTTATTTTGATTTTGATTTGATTTAACTCGGCAACCCACTTGTGATTTATCAATTTACATATTATCTAACTTAATCTAGATCCTGATCAAATGACAGGTATACATTTTTTAAGCCGTATCTCAGATTATAATGGTGTCCTAATTTCGTAGTTTCATACAGAGATAAATTGTTATGGATGGCAAAATCAGCCAGAAGTTCGTCTTCGAACTTATATTTAGAATGTGGATTTGTATGAGTGGGCGGAGCGGGTTTATCACAACATTCAAATTTGTTCATACTAATATTTCATCTAGTCCATTAAAAATAATAATTTCGTAAGCCTAGTCGTAAACAGGTTCCTTTTTTACTTGATGTTGGATCTGATCGACGAAAAAATTAGCTAACCATTTGTCTAATGTACGATCAAATGTCATTTGTGTGGCTGGAAACATTTTTTTTAATAGAAAATAAGATCGATTTGACATGATATTTAACTTGAGTGTTACTTGACAAACCTTTCAGAAACTGATATGATTGAAGTAAGGTTATATAGGAATAAGTGATAAAAATTAACGAATCTTGGATCACCCACGGGCTTGATATGGTCTTAATTTTTTTTTGGCAAATATTTGTTTTTTTTTTAAACGAAGTCCTGAACAAGGAAATAGTAACTCCTAAACATTCCCATGTTATTATAACCGATCAATATTCTAAATATTTGCAAGCGGTGTCATAAATTATGAACATTCGACGCGGCGTGAAGTAAATAAGATTTGTCCGTCTGTCTGTCTGTCTATTATGTCTCGCGGATGATTTGTGCGTGAACACGACAAGGCTTCACCCACGCATCATTAATTGTGGCACAGATTATGTTAATATTTCTTATAAACAGGTAACATCTTCAAAGCTATTAACAGAACAAACTAGAAGATTGTTCGAATCAAAACAATATGTACTGAACCTGGCTGATATTCCTCATTCGTAATTTATTAAAACACTATCAGATAAAACAAAAAAGATTAAAAGTAAACCAAAACTAACCCTCATTTTTATTTATAAAACCATTTTAATGTCGTAATAAGTCTTATTACATAGACATCTATTCCCTACAACTCTGGTATCGTTAAATATTTTGTAAAGCATAAGCTATATGCCAATATACATACATATATATACTATTTTATGGAAGAAGGTGGCAAACGAGCAAGCGGGTCACCTGTGTGGCCGCTACCCATAGGCATTTGCAACAAGCAACTCATTGCAGATGCTTTGCCTACCTTTAATGGACAGAGAAGGGGATGACCAGAATTAAGGATAATTCCATTTCCTATCCATACCCTTGACCTTCAAATCTTCCCCTTCCCATCCTCTCCTTATTAGAAAACGATTTACATACACGTTTAGGATTTCAACTCAGCTGGCGTAATCTAGAAGCTACGTCGACTAATCGTGATAAATTTATGAAGTAATTAACCAATACAAGATATATCGGTTCGTTATTAATTCCTAAGATTTACATTCGATAAGGATGCGTGTCAAACGCCTAAACATCTTTAGTTACTATTTATATCATTCAGGCACTGAATGTCTTCAATAGGGATTGATCAATAGCTCGTACGATTGTCGAATTGATTAAGTTATGCTTATAATTCATGCAAACTGCAATATTCACGTGAAGATATTTTCTTAAAATATAGTAAGCTTTATGCTTATTGGTACAAGATAAAACCATGAAACTGTACAGTTGTAAGGCCTATATACAGAGTGTCCGGGAATCCGGAACACTAGCGTAGTTCGAGCATCAAAAATGAATAATACCTTCAATTTTTTTCTTATAAATCAATTCTTTTAATGCAGCATTTTGAAAGCACTAGGATATCAAAAGACTTGGTCGTAATAAATAATCATTTATTGATTACGATCAAGTCCATTCATTCATATGAATGATGAATGAATGACTGGGTGGATGAATGAATGAATAAAAAAATAAGGATATAAAAATTAAGGGGGGGGGGTACTAAAAAAGGGCGATATAAAGAGCACCCATCATAACCGACAAGCATATATGCGTAGATGTATGAATGTGGAAGAAGCGTGAGAGGTGTGTTTAAAATCCATCATCTCCACCTACCCCTCTGGGTTACGGGCGTGAGCACATAAATTAATTTTTATTTTAGATGTTTATATATATATATATATATATATATATATATATATAATAAAAATTAAAAACTAGTCTTAGTAACAGGAAGGAAAAATACTATTAATTAATTAGCCGGATGGGATTTACAGTTTGCTATGCAGTTGGATAAAGCGGTCCAATGCTGGACTAACCCACCACGCTAATAAACTATCCATTCATAATTGTAACACCTGTAGAAATCACATGTACATGGTGTAAGTGTACTCGTCAATAGGTCGGCCGCATCTGTCAAGCTAACGACGTCAGTTGGTGACAAAGTATGTAGGAACGGAGGCCACGGATGGGGACCAGAAGTGTATGTGTTACGGCCATTTTATTCTGAACATCTACTTTAAAACACAATACTAATTATTTAAAACGAAATCGTAAGGTATCGTAGTAACTGTTTATAAAACAAAAGCTTCGAATATTTTAGTAATGCGTCGGTTAATAGTATACTCCCAGCATTGTGCCTCCCACTCGTATGTCAAGGATGCTGTGAATCATTTAGGAAGTTTGGGTAGGCGCGCTATAAGGTCTAAGTAATTTTTCACAGTCTATTGCATATAACTTATTAGCATACCATAGCTAGACCGTCTGCGTTGCGCGCATCCTATTATCTTACGAATATTATAAATGCGAAAGTTTGTAGGTATGTACATATGTATGTACATATGTTTGTTACTCTTTCACACAAAAAGTACTTAATGGATTTTATTCAAACTTTACGATAACATAGCTTATACATCAGAATACCATATAGGCTGTAATTTATAAGGATATTGTGTGAATTGTCCAAATATAACGATAAGTGTCAAGTAAGGAGGAAAAATTCCGCGATATGTGAGTTTTTTCTGGCTGCTGCAAACACCGTTAGAGTTACACGTATATAATGTACAATGGAAATGTTCACCTTAAATTGTCGTACAAAACAGTCCGCGACAGTATACATCTATTTTTTATGTGTAAGCCATTATCGCCAAAATAATGACAATAAGGTCTGCCGGACCAGCTAGTAGTATTGGTATTCGATATATAGTGATCTGTACGTGGTTACAATTGCAATTTAATACTGTGTTTGAATGTACTTGTATGATTACAAAAATAGATCTTCGTAATTAGCACCGGAAGCAGAGTCAACTGCAGGACGTAGGTGCTATCCTCAGCCAGCAGACTACCAACGCCGATACTAGATAGAGATCGTTGGTCCATCGTGTGACAGGTTTACGTGTGACGAAAATTAAGACACATTGTCACGGCAGTTTGTGGTTTGTCTGGACTATCGCAGGGTTAAATTAGTTGTACAGTCTCCTTTTTTTGGATTATGTTTGTACGTAATGGAATCTTTGATTTTGCACCCCTTAAAAGCCAGAATTCATTCTTACCAAAATCTTAGGAGTTTGCGATTTTTTAAGATTGAGAATAACGCCATCTAGATATTAAAATTTGCGTCAAAAACAGTGAGTCTGATTCGCTCATTTCTAATTAATTGTTATTAAGTATTTTAAGGAGAAGTAATGGTAAAAAAATCAGGAGCACTTGAAAATTATGTTATTAAATGTCTATTCATCAATATAAAAATTGAATTGAGTTCAATTTCATTTACAAGTAATACATTCTGCATTTGGATCTGTGTTATTACTAATTACTATAAAAACAGCACAACTAAACGTATGAAATCTAATTAATGTATACAACAAGAAACAACCTAAATTACACCTGCGATTTATTAACTGTCAATATGATGGCATCGGATAATGAGATAATCTAATTTATTGATTTATTACTGTACAAATGGCAATCGCTATGACCCAGTGGTGATGTGCCTTCAATCCTCAGGGCCCTGGGTTCTTCATGGTATACTGGTCAACAATCCTTTTCTCGTCCCTACTACTACTACTACGTACTATAATAATGCAACGTCCCGCGGCTTCGAACGCATTTTTTTCTTGTTTCATTGTCATTTCCGCGTAATGTACCGTGTGTCACACTTAGAATAATATGTAACATTTGTCATAAAGTTGTTATTGTCAAAGCGTAACATTACCATGGCAACCGATAATGAAAATTAAAGTTTTATACATTTAAGTATATTCCTTTTCCTCTGGAACAATTTATTTACGGGATAAATCCTGTCTTTTTTCTGTACCCTTGACAATGTGTATGCTTAATTTCACGATGATCGGTTGAGTTGTTAAGAAGTTAAAGCGTAACAAACTTACATTCTCATTTATATTATGATGTAAGTTCTTCATATATTTCTTAGGTTATGTGTTTTAATGGTTTTTATAAGTATGTTTTGGTGTTTTGGGAATGTTGGATGGATGATTTTAGAAGGACAACAACAACCACCAAATTATATTGTAATCAAAATTTACTACACTATCTTGTCAAGTTATACCTTTTGGTACTACAAACAAAAATGCGTAACTTGGCAACTTTTCTATATTAAAAAAAAGCTGTCTTACCCAGTGTTATATCAACACGCACAGCCCAAGCAACTGGGTCTAGATACATGAAATTTTGCACAGAGATTTATGTTATTACCCAAGCGAGTACTACATAATTTCATTCTTTTTTTCTCTATCTAAATTCATTCCATAAACGTCTTTAGGGGATGAAAGTTTGTATGGACAAATTATCGGTACAGACCCGGGGCAGGTCACTAGACTATAAGTATAGTAGGGAATCTAAACTTCCAAATATAATAGGAACTTCACCCCTATAGTATATCTTATTAATTTTCACTCAAAATATGTAGATATAAGTAGCATCTGTCGAGTGTATGGGCCGGCTCGACCGTAAAAATACCACGACCTTACATAATTCAGGCATGAGGCATTACGTACCGCCTTAGAATTGAGGTGCCGTAGGCCCTATCTTAGCTCTTTTCCATCCTTTCCGAATAAAGGTACATAGGTTGAGAAGGGGAAAAGGTTTGAATGGGGAGAGGATAAGGAAAAGACAATCTCTTTTTTCCTGTCTATCTCCTCTGTACATTAAAGAAAGGCAACTGGTTTGCTACTCATTTGTTTGTTGCGGTATCCCTTAATATCAGGAGCGACTCGAGATAAAAAAAACAATTGTAATATGTATACTTTACTGTTCTTACCCGGGTGAGACTCATTATAAATATTAAAAATAATAAATAATAAAATATAAATAAATATTAAATGATACAATAAAATAGATTAAATCTTTTATTCGGTGTTTTTGTCTGCATGATAATTTTGGCCTTATAAACGACTTTAAAAGAACAATGTATTTAAAAAATATTTTCTTAACAACATCTTTGAAGGGCCAATAATCAATAAAATCCCGGACGTCGGTACCTTATTACTTATCTTAATAAATGTAATGCTATTTCTTGTGTATTCGGTTTCGAAGAAATGTCATAAAAATTTAATATTATTCGATAGTACAAGCTATAGACGCATTAAAGGACCTTAAACGAATCGCTCGAACGTCCGTTATGCAACACGCACTAGTACCTACGCCCAATGTACCTTCTCAATTATACTTCACATGAAATCCTTTGACCTTGACACTGGCAGTACTCCAGACACCTATATAAGCTCAGCTCGGTACCAGGACCAACATTCTTCGGTCGATGTTTGAAGTGATAACAACATGAAATTGGTACGTCCGATCCTGAACAGAACTAGTTATTTAGTACTGTTATTGGGTACATCACGATTTCGAACTTATTTTTCCTAATTTGTTACGGTTGTTCAGTAGCATTACATGGCATTTTATCAATTTTTATTTTATTTTTTAAATGTCAACCAGTAAATATTATTGAAGACGGCCGGCTTTAGATTAGTATTACAGTTAATAAACACACGCACACAACTGGAAAACACTGTCATTCCTTACAGGCTACTATGCAGCCTATTTAGGATACAGTGTAATGGGAATCTAATTTTTGTGAACTTAGAATTAAAATCTAAAAAAAAATCTAAAAATTATTTATATTTGATATACTTACAAATAAAATACCTGGTTAAGATTTTACCAAGTATTATATTAGTAATTTCCCATTTTCATCTTAGTACCAGAGACCTTTTCAGAGTTTTCCATTAAATAAAATAGATAACAAGGTTCAGATTTTCGTAAATCTTTTATAACTATATGTGCCAACTTATCCAGTGATTAAGAGACAAACCACTTGAATTTCAGATCATCTTAGCGGCTGTCTTCGGAGTATGCGCTGCCGGTGCGCTCCCGGATTACGTGCCACCGCAATACCGGTATTACACGGACGGAAGGCCCAGGGCAGGGTTGGAGAGAAACGCCGCTATCCTGAGGTCCGTCTCCGATGTCAACGGGCAGGGCTACCGCTATGCTTATGAGACGGAGAATGGTATGTATTAAGTAAATTAGCGAAAAATAAAATAGTTTAATATCCCTTCTTTATACTTTGCTTACTTACAAATAAAACGATGGCACTTGACACCTTTTAGGGGCACGCTGTCCCATCTGACAAAAGTTAAAGGCTTGATAAAATCCAAGAAGTGGCTTGTTATTTTAATTTATAATAAATTAACGTACCACTAAGATAATATTAAGTTCATCGGACGCTTAAAAGTTCTTGCAAATATATAGCTTCTAACGCCCTCAGTTGTCTGTCTATCAAAGTTGCTTCTATATAGGAGTATATACATAATGAGCAGTGGTGGTCTAGTTTAGGCCCTGGCTTACGTAGTGTAGGCTCGCTGGTTCGAACCCAGGCGCTTTACTTTGTGTAATTTATTTCATCACCGCTATTCCGGTATAAGAAAACATCGCGAGGAAACAGTTATGTCTTAGCACCAGCAAATTCGAAGACATGTAACATCCACCAACCCGCACTGGGTCAGCGTTGTGGATTACGGCCCCTTCCCTATCTCGTAGAGGAGGCCTGTGTCCCTGCAGTGTGGAAACATACTAGAAAAGGCTGATTTATTTATAATATATACATAATAAATAACAATTTACGACTTCAATAAGTTAGGCAATGACGGGTCTTACCCAACTTGAAGTTTGTGTTGCCTGCCATTTAATTTATATCGCTCGCTGGAGTACCATCATATTTAGTGAGATAAATATGTTAATCTAATGTGTTAAGGTATTAGCTATGGAACAAGGTCTCGGATTTGCCATATAACTGTTGCTTTTTCATAATCTCGTTCGAATTCTATACAAGAAACAAACTTTTAATATTTAACCATTAGTCAAATATTGCAGAGGAGAACATTTACACAATATCTAACCAAAGCTTGTTTACACCTTTATGAACAGTAACAGGCAGCGATTAGACGAATATCAGCAGTACTTGTATCGCTAAGTAAAGACAGAGTATGGCTCATTAATCCATAAACTATAACTGGATATAAATTGTGCGAATTTGTGTCATCACTAGTCTAGTGAAATAAACATTCATTGGAGTGTAAAATATAGGCAGTCATAAAGATCGCCGACAGATAACTCAAAACAAATGACAATAGTCCAAGGATAAATAAATGATAAACAAAAAAAAGCCCTCGTACCTTGACAATAAAATTCAAAATGGAATACAAGAAAAATAAATGAAAAAGTTCGTTCGAAATCATATTCGAATAAAAATGCAGTGCTGACGCTTGTTGCTGACGCGAATTGACCGTGTTGTCCACTCGGCTAAAGAATTTTTCACTTAACTGCGTCTGTTACTAATAAAGTAAGCATTTAACTATGAATTTAACTGAACCCTATCTAAAATTATTATTCCAGGTATCCAAGCCGAAGAGGCAGGTGTTGAGGCGAATGGTATACAAGCTCAGGGCGGGTACTCTTACGTGGGAGACAATGGGAAGGTGTACAGCGTCAGATATACCGCTGATGCCAACGGGTTCCAACCGCAAGGTGCACACCTCCCCACCCCACCACCGATACCTGAAGCTATCGTGAAGTCTCTGCAAGAGAACGCTAGAGCTCAAGCCAGTGGATTTTACAATGATGGTATGAATTATAATACAATACAACGTATAAAAGATTTCGTAGTTTAGTCACAGTCTATTCTTTACTGATACTTGTGTTGTTTGTAGGAAACATATATTTGCCCTATTACAATTGCCCCTTTCATTTGTATAGCATAGCATTGGTAACAACGCACTCAAGAAATAGCTATGATAATTTCTAATTTAATATTTGTTACTAGACGTATATAAGAAAATATTTTATAATATTTAGTACTAACTTAAAAAGCTTTCAGTGAAAATACGTAAAGAATTATAACAACCTATTTATAATTAAATTTCAGGCAGCTACCGCGGGGACAAATACGTGGATGCTTCTGGGGCTGTCATAAACCGCTACAACTACCCATACACCCCATACAGACGCTACTACGGCGCCCCCTACAAGACCTACTAGTAATGTTGCATCGGGTTTTATTGATGACGTGCCATCGCTTTCTAGTTTAAAATTGTATAGTGCTCTGTTAACGAAATAAATCGATTTTGTATTATTCTTTTATTTGGTCGTATTTATTTTTCTTTCATTTATTTATATCTTGTCTTACTTGCTCTTACGTTGAATAATTGGCGCTTCAGATTAAGGAAGACAAATTCACTTCATGTATTTAAAATTTCTGTGGCATTGCAGTCATCCCCTGTAAGCGATTACTTGCATTTCCGGCCCTTATGACCTCCACATCTAAGTTGTGCTTGAATGTTGTCCACATTTGGTGGAAAATATTAATTGATTCGAAATGTTAGGTAATATAAATAATCAATTCTGTAATTCAATATAAAATATTTATATAAAAAAATCGATCCTACTTGTACACTGAAGTAAATTGAAAATCTACTCATTCCATGCATTTAAACAATATGAATTATTTCACGAGTACGTGCATGACTTTAATTACGAAGCCAAACTCGCGGTATGTTCAGGGAATCCATTAATTTACCATATATATCATGAATGCTTCTTCGACGTACGCCTTGTATGCAGTTTAATACTGCATCTATAAAAATAAAATGCTAATTCGTTATGAACGTAGTAATAATTTAATCAATTGAATGTCCGGGTTGAGAACTTTGTTTATAACCTAACAACTAGCTTATAAAATCCTGACTAATATAAATAGGAAATTGTTTGATACAACTTAACTCCGTAACAACTCAAACTAGTGACATAGAGTACAATTTATACCGAATACAGTTTTAACAGTGGTAGAGTCCGCAACAACATCGTCTAGTGCGAGAGTATATTGGTTTTACCGGTGAAATACCACGATATCACAGAAGACAGGCGTGAAGTAGAGTATTCTGAGAATTGTCTGATGAGCGAGCTGCCGGAGGCCTAGTTCTAGTTTCCTCTCATCCTTTGCTAATAAGAGAAGGAGAAGAGGACTTGACGGCGGAGGGGATGAATAGAAAAGGGAAATAACCATTTTCTGTTATCCCCTCCACTGTCCATAAAAGGTGGTCAACGCATCTTCAACTCATTAGCTTGTTGCAGATGTCTATGGGTAGCGATTACTTGATATCGGGTGAACCGCTTTGTTGCCACCTAGTACTATAAAAAAATCCCGAGGGACATGAAAATAAAACTTACCATAATATACGTTTCGTAGGTAATGCTGCGTTACCAAAGACAAAAAATAAAAACTTAATGACATTTACCCAAAGGTATTTTATACTATAGATATGTTATACTCATACAAAATTACCTGACAAAAGTGTTCCAAAGTTAGTGACAGCAACATTCACAAATGTCAGATGGTGTGAAAACGATAGCGTTATTAAAATAATAAGAAAAAAGTGGACAGATAGTGTTTGTCACTCACGCGTAAATGTAAACACACGACGTAAGTAGAAAAAGCGTCCTAATTAGAACGCTTTTCAAGTCTTCACTTTTTGACCGCTAATGGCACATCTGTTGTATTAAAATGTGTACCTTTTATCGATATGTTCATCTGTTTGTGCTTGTTAATTGTACGTAATTGTATTTCAACTTTTTTGAACATGTTAATGGTATACCTATTAGAAATAAATAAATAATGTAATTGAATTGACCCATAAATCTAAAATATTATACGCATTATGAAAAAATCCAGTCAGGAATATAAGAAAAGAATGTGTGAAGTCGCGGGCAATAGTTAGTCATGTTTTAAGTCCTAATTCAGTCTACATTGCGGACTGACAACCTACCGAGTGTATAGTATTAATAAAATTATTAATAAATAAATTCGATTCACCAAATGTAAGGAAATCCAGATAGGGTACTTAGGTAGTGCAGTCCTAGTAAGCGCATTACTGAAACAATTTTCTCAAGGCCACAAGTGTTACTGCGAACTATTTAGCATAACAAAGTCGTAGGAGGTACGGGAGGTAGGTACTTCGTATAAAATTACGAGTTACCAAGTATCTAGCTTTCATGATACATTTTCGACTAACACCATTCTGAAAATTAAGGTAATGTTGTGTGACCGCTACCCATTGACATTCGCAACACGCTGTGTCTATTGCTTACCATTATAGGACAAAGGAGAGGATAGCCAGGAAAAAAGGATATTACCTTTTCCTATTCATTGGTCCTATCCTCTTCTCCTTCCCATTCTTCCTTTATAGAAAGGGAAGGAAGGAGAATTAGGCTTTCGACACCTCGTTCATCGCAAACGAATACTTCTACTTGACGCCTGTCTTCTGGTCGTGGTATTTCCGGTTGAGCCGCCCTATTCGTGCAACAGATGTTGTTGCGGCTCCCCTAATATAACTCTTGGTCTCTTTACAGCCATACATCTATTCATATATATTAGTTCAGTTCTGATATGTGCCGGAGTGCACTAACGTAGCAAATTGTGACCTTTATATTAACGAATCAAAATAATTTGTTGTCTGTATTAATTACATATCGATTTAACGCAAGATACATAATGCAGTGGAGTAATAACGTTTTTTAAATTTCATTACAGTAAGAATAGTTTTATTTATTGAACTTAAACACGAATGACACACGATACCGAGCCTACGCCCGATGCAACATCTCACTTACGTGTTCAAATTCAGATCTCTAGCCGAGATCCTCCGACCTTGACACTGGCATCACTCAAGCGGGCACCTATATAAGCCGGGTCCCGCACCGCAACTAACATTCATCGATTGATATCTGAAGAGCTAACATGAAATTGGTACGTCTGTTTTTAGTGAACTAGTTCTATGGCACTTTTGTTTGGTACATCACAATTTTGTTTATTTCGTAGTTTTCTATTGCGCATTTTCGATTTTTTATTTGACAATTGTTATTTATTGATATACGAATTTCCCGTTTAACGTTATTGATTTAGGTGCAGTTCTTATTCCATTGCTCCGTCCGTCAAATGGTAGATGGCTTCTTTAGTAGCTAGTAAACCTTTTTGTTTTTTTTTAATTACATATACTAAAATTTCAAAGATTATGTTAAGATCTTAGATTCAAATCAGATGTGATATTTTATACAAATAATAATAATAATAATTATTATTATTTTATACAAATATCCGACTTAAATTTACGCTTTTAAGGTCAGTTGTAGTTAATGTTGTGATTTAATGAATGGAAGTAATTAGTAGCTAAAAAAAATATTAGAAAATAACGATAAAGAGAAGACCACGTTCCACTATAACATTAATCAAATGCATTACAGTTCATCCTCGCTGCCTTCGTGTGCGCGGCCAGTGCGCTGCCCCAATTCGCACCACAGTACCAATACTATCAGGACCAGAGGCCGAGAGCCACGCTGGAGAGAAACGCCGCCATCCTGAGGTCTGATTCCGAAGTCAACGAGCAAGGCTACCGCTTCGCTTATGAAACTGAAAATGGTATGTACAGAATCTCTGCTCTTGTGTATTCATTAACTGTTTTTAACACTGATAGATCTGTAGCCGTTTGGTTCCTGATTCCATATTCATTCCAGACATTCGATGATAGATTTTATGTTAGAAAATAATAAAGGGAGCAGTGGTGGCTCAGCGGTTTAGGTCCCGACTTACGTACTGTAGGTCCCGGGTTCGAACCCAGGCAGGCGCTTTACTTTGTGTAATTTATTTCATCACCACTGCTCCAGAAACGGTGAAGGAGAAAATCGTGAGGAAACCGGCATGTTCTTAGAACCATCAAATTCGAAGACATGTGACATCCACCAACCCGCACTGGGCCAGCGTGGTGGATTACGGCTCATTCCCTCTCTCGGAGAGGAGGCCTGTGTTCCTGCAGTGGGGAACATTCTAGAAAAGGCTGATTAATTATTTATTGTTATAAAGTGAAGAGTTGTATGTCGAAGCTCAACATTTCAGAAGAGCGAAAATAATTTTACTTTTAAGTCATTTTCTAAGTTTCTAAAAAAGCTATATTTGTTTCTGATTGGAATGCGATTGAATTGAATGCGTGTACTGATTTCTAATGGCATCAAAATACACAAACTGCCCAAAAATCACTTACGACGATACAATGTAATTTAGTTCACTCCAACAGCAAAGCTACGAATGTAAACGAAGCAACAGCATGAGGCTGTATTTTTGCGTAATTTCAAACAGATTGATCGATCGGATTAATTATAATTAACTAATCACGCCTACTTAAATAAATTGGATATAGCTTAATATGGTAATTCTTTTTAGGTGCTTAAAATTAATGTCTCTAGATAAATGTAATAATTCAAGATGAATTAATTCCCTCTTAAGATTGTATTGCAAGAGTGATTGACGAACCTTAAACTCGACAATAAATTAAAATTTTATCTCTAATCAGGTTTGATACCATAGACACACCTTTATGAACGTACAACAATCGGTAGATTGACACACTCTACCGTAGCTCCTAGGTTTGAAACAATTATTTTAACAAATATTTTAAATCATACATATTTTATTAAAGTTCCCGTTGTAAAGGGAGAGGCTTAGTTCTTGTCGCATTTGTTATTTCCGATTTCTGTCAAAGCTATGGTTAATGTAAATCTATATTTATAACTAGCTGTTTCCTGCGACTTCGTCCGCGTGGAAATAAAATTCGAGAACACAATTTCGAAGGTTTTTTACTTTTTACGCGGAACCCTAAATATTTTGCTTAAA
Source organism: Papilio elwesi (assembly GCA_029849275.1). NCBI lineage: Eukaryota > Metazoa > Arthropoda > Insecta > Lepidoptera > Papilionidae > Papilio > Papilio elwesi. The sequence continues at coordinate 9,728,367 of CM056702.1, forward strand.
TTAAATTACCTTATTTGAATCTCAGCAATATTAGCTATCTTCCAGTAAAAGTACCATCCGAATTGGTCAAGTCGTTTCGGAGATTATCCTGAATAAACAGACAGACAAAAATTTTAAAAATTGTATTATCGTTATAAGTACCGTATATGCATCATGTGTATTGAGTATGGAAATGTTATTTTGATATTACATACAGACACTTCAATTTTATTTATCAGTATAGATAATGAATCCCTATTTCTCTTGTCACGGCATCAACCGTGAATTGATAGACCAGTTTCGCTTTTTTGTTTTGTCCTGAGAAGGTTCTTATGAAAGAAACATTTAGAAAAGTTAGCCGGAAAATTAGAATTTTTAATAAAACTTAAGATGTCAAATAAATTTTTCTAATGTAGGTAAAGTTAGCGCTTTCAGCTTAATTGTCAGTCGTTTGACAGTTGGGGATGAACATTTGTATAGAGAAACTACCCGTGCGAAGCCGGGGCGGGTCGTTAGTCTATATATATAAAAGGGGATGTGTGTATGTATGTTCCCTATAGACTCCGAAATTATTCAATTTATTTTTTATATACACGTTGTGATTTCTGAGTAAATGAGAAACTAAAATAAGACTAGGAGGAAATAACGCTTTCGTCGTAGTATTATTTTTTGTGCTATGCGAGATTATTTTGAATTAACTACTTCCTTATTGGATTCAACCGGTGTGGGACCACGTCACAGTCTTTGTTAAATATGCACAATAAAATTTAAATTTTGAAACGTGTCATATATCAAATGTTAAAATTGTATTGTTAATTCAAAGTAGCTTTTGCTGAAAATTGTTTTTTTTTTATTATTTTATTCGTCTATGGAAATATTATTATTCATTTTTATTGGAATATTATTGACATTTAAATAGCCATTATCAGGTTAAGGTAGGTACGCACGAACGAATTTCCAAGCCTGCTTATATCTAAGTAAATATAACAGTATCCAATTTGTGTACTCCTTTAAATAACCTTACAGTGTTAATCAATTAAATATTGATTATTTCCTTGACTTTGCACGGACAGCATATATTTTACACCAACCTATTACGTCTTTTTCAACAATCATCGGCATATATTAAGTACAACAAATTTAAAAACACTTAATGAATTAACAGAGGAGTGGCGGCTCAGTGGTTTAGACCCCAACCTATGTATTCAGCGTTCAAACATCGTGAGGAAACCGGCATGTCTTAAAACCACCAAATTCAAATATATGTGACTTCCACCAACCTGCACAGGGCCAGCGTGGTATTAGGCCTTTTCCTCTCTCGGAGAGGAGGTCTGTGTCCCTCCAGTGGAAACACATACTAAAAAATATATTATTAATTAAGTTTCCTCCTAAATTACTCCGTCTGTAGATGAAATTACAGAAGTTTTTGAGTTCAGTACTTACAGACGGACAGTTTTAGAAAATATAGTGAAAAAGGCAGTATTATTTTCGTGTAAGTTTTTTTCATTATATCATATCACTTGCATCCTGTCGCTTATTAATATGTGTTTACCCGTTCGTGTGATTAATAAACGTGTAATACTTGGCAGGTATCCAAGCCGAAGAAGCAGGTCGTGAAGCGGATGGTATCCAAGCTCAAGGAGGGTTTGCGTACGTCGGTGATGACGGACAGACTTACAATGTGAGGTACACCGCAGATGCCAATGGGTTCCAGGCCCAGGGCGCGCATTTCCCCACCCCGCCACCAATCCCGGAAGCTATCGCCAGATCGCTCGAGGAGAACGCCAGGGATGAAGCTAATGGCATCTTTGATGATGGTGCGTTGACTACAAATTTAATCAATCTGTAGCCAAGTTAATTTGGTTCAGTTGTTGGGAAGAATGATAAATCATTTTAACAAATCTTTAAGATATCTTAAATCCAATGCCCCGTCCATTCTGATGTGTGTTATTTTATGTCTATTCTTAAAATACGTAAATAAACTTCTTGTTTTTGAATATAGGTTTTTTGAAGTCGGTTTTGATTTTGTTTATTGTCACATGTTTGCTATCCTAGAAAATTTTAAAAAGATCTAATTTTAATTGCAGGAAGCTACCACGAAGGCAAATACACAGACACGGGAGTGATCGCCGCGCGCAACCCCTACAACTACCCCTACAGACAGATCGCCGGCGCCCCCTATAGGACCTACCAGTAATGATGTCGGATAACTTTCAACACGTGCCATCGATGTTTAGTTTAAGTTTAAATAGTCTTCCGTTTACGTAATAAATTGATTTTTTACTCTTACATTTGGTTGTTTAGATTTGTGTTCCTCTATTGAAATAAGCAACATATACAAATACGATATTACCGAAGACGCGTTAGCCGGGCTACCGTAAAATAGCCAGTATACGGTCATACTGCGCCGACCCCACATGAGTGGGAAAAGGGTGATGATAATATAATAAGTTTACACCAACATTTAGATACTGGACTTATGTCTTTTAAAAGTATTCTGTATTAAATTGAATTGATTAGACATATATCCATGACCTCAGGTCTTTAGATCCGTTCGACTACTGTCGTAAACCACGTTTTATGCTTATGTACGGACATAAAATTTGCAATTTCTTTAATTATTAACAAGCGATTACTAATTACTTTATCGCAGTTAAAATAACTTTAATTATAGTCAAGACGTTCACGATTGGCTCATCGCCTGCTATGTTGTTTAGATTTAACATTTTAAATGGTATTTACCTTTATTGTAGACGCAACATTTCTAGTTGAATTCAAAGTTAATTTTATTTTTACCCCCCAAAAGGGTTCAGTGCTGAAAATGACAGTGAGAAAGTATAGTTTAGATTTGCTAAATTAATGCGATGAATACTCAAAATATGAAACATCCCCCACTTTCCACCCCAATTACTGAAGGGCGGTGGAGCCAAGGGATTAGAATTGTGTGAGACAATTTTTAACATAATATAGTCAACATGAAAATGACAAAGGCATCGGTACAAAGATTTTTATAAAGCTACAAATCTACCTGTACTAATTTATCGTTGTTTGTGTGTATGCGCTTATCATAGGAACTACAATACGAATTGAATAAATATTATGCATTTGATACATCAATTATTAAAAAAGGCTAATATACGACTACTAGGAACTTAGTATAAAGGCGAGGGCGAGCGAGTGAAATCACGGGGCACCGCTAGTGCTTAATAAGCCCCAAATTTAATAATTCATACAACTGTAACCTCCTTCATTGTGCTACAATTTTGTATGGGAACTTTCAAAGAACCTGTTTTACAAAATATTTTGTGTTCTTAAGTAGCTATTAAAATGCTGTCGATTCGAAACGCGACTGTAATTATCGCAACCGTACGAAATAAGGTATACAGAGTAGCTTGGCTATAGACGTCACGAAATATTTAAAAAGTATTTTATTGTCTTATTTTCTCGAATAACAAAAGTCGTTAATTTCTCAAACAACGTAAGTGTTAATATCCATATATATCCTTAAAAATAGAAAACTTGTTTGTGTAAGACAGAAAAATAGAAACGTAAGATAGAAAAGATTATTGAAGGGTGTTTCTTTTGGACTCTTACCATATGAAAGGCTGAAGTGTTTCTGGACGGTGGACCGTCAATAATAAACGCCGCTGTATTCGGCGTAAATTGGTCGCCGGACCGTTATCAGGCGCGTGTTCACAATACGGTCCGACGTCCGGCGTAAAAAAACGGATGCGTAGAAGCACTGTAACAAGCAAACGGACGTTAGTTTCTTGGGCAACAAGAAGTACTTTCTCTCACTTTTAAACAATTAATTTGATTTCAAATTATTTGCGCTTATAATTTTTAACATAGTTTAACTTGGTCTCTTAATATATAAAGGTTCAATACTCGTGTACTTTTGATAACTGTTGGGAACAGGAGTTTCATGTCATTACATTATATAGAGTTATATTCGGCAATAAGCTTGTGATAATAAACATGTTGCCTCTTACCGTAATGATTTACACAGCTTACTAATATTATAAATGCGAAAGTGTAGATGGATGTATGTTTGTTACTTAATCACACCAGAAAGGCTGAATGGATCTAGATAAGATTTGACACCATGATAGATTATATTCTGGTATCACAGAGGTTTTTATCTTGGTCCTAATTTGTAAGTTCTTAATTCAAATACCCTAAGTATTGTTATATTTCATCGAAGTTGAAAGGATTAAATGTCTACTCTGTTATAATCTACTCTATACAAATACAAGGCTTTAATTATCCATTGTTTTTCATCTTAACACAAGATTAATCATTGTTTGGATATCGCGAGACAATGAATACCCACGGATTAAGCGTTCTGTTGCCGGTTACCTAATTACGTCGATACAGTAGGATACTGTGAAATCATTACGTTTATTAATTAACCAGATGAATCTCCACAAACAATAAGGAAATCGTGTATATAAATAATAATTTGGACGTTATCTCTTTTATTTATCCCTACTTAACATTAAAAATGCGAAAGTAGCTCTGTCTGTTTGTTACGCTTTAACGCCTAAACTACTAAACCGATTTAAATGAAATTTGGTACAGATATAGTTTAGACCCTGAGTACGGATATAGGCTACTTTTTAATGCGAAAAAAGGGTTGGCCAAAAGAATTTAAAAATACTGTCCAATGTCCTTATTCCACGCGGACGGAGTCGCGGGTACAGTTAGTTAAAAATAATCTATTATAACATCAAATATTCCGGAGTTGTTTGGGTTTCAGCCGCGGCTACACATTCGTTTCTTATAGTAGAAATAATAACTTGGAATTATGGTTAATATATGTAAAACAAATATTATTATCAAAACATAATCGCATGACATTACAAGGGAAACCCAGACTGGGTCACATATTCCTATTCTTCTGTTTGTTCTTCTCGTTTCTTTATATCTTTCCTGTATCCCTGACAATATGTACGCAAAATTTCATCATGTGCTAAGGCGTTAAAGCGTAACAAACAAACTTACATTCGCATTTATAATATTAATAATTTAAAGATTTTCTTTATTGAAGCGAATATTGTTCAAACTAGTTTTCACTTTTATTTTATTACTTGTTTCTTTCAAGCAAATTCTTATGATTTATTTAATCTTAAACCTGAACAATACATTTGAGTAATGCATTTTACATTTGAAAAATGATTCACATCACCTGAAAATACTTACCCATAATCCAAGAGCATGGATGCGTAGATATATGAATGTAGAAGAAGCGTGTGAGGTGTGCCAGGATCGCGCCAAATGGAAGCCCATGATATCTGCCTACCGCTCTGGGTTACAGGCAGGAGTGCACATTAATTAATTTATTTATTTATTCACCTGAAATTGCGAGTAAGTAAGTAAGTAGTAACCTGTGAATCCAAATATAACCTGGGATATATTTTGTATCGTGATTTTTTCCGTCCGTTTTACGTAACACATAAAGTGCATGCCTTAACATCCTTACCCTCTTCGAATAACAGGATGTGCGCGTTTCACAAAAAAAATGATATTGTTAACTCATCGGGATTATAGCCACCATCTTAATGCTACGAAAGTGTAAGTGGTAATATAAATATAGAGCTAAGAAGTTATAGAAGGAATTCTAAAAAAATCGAATTGTTTTATATTTATTTCTAAATAAACATGCTGTCCCACAGCCGATGTAACATCCAGGTACATATTGTAGACAGGAGAGAGATTTCATTTGAATTTTATCATTTGAGCTGCATTTAAAGATTTTTAAGCAATATCTTGTTTGAAAGGGAAATGTCAAAATTACAAAAATGCATGTATTTTATATAAAGTTGTAACTTATGTTTTATTCTTTCACATTTTCTCCGCCCAATTTTTTTTTAAATACAGTTCAAATTATATTTAAAAATAAAATGAAGTATCCTTTATAGTAAAACTTCCCATTAACAATATTTAGATACGTCACTTGAATGTGGCATCGCCGTGGGACAGTCTGTACTTAGCAGGGAAATGGCAAAGTATATTTTTTTGTCTGTTCGTTTGTTCCGCTACCATTGTTCACCACGTGACCTTGACGAAGGTCATTGTCTACTATTTGGTGCAAAAATAATACTTGGGATGAAAGTGTATACAATTAATCTCTAGTAAAATGAATACAAATATTTTAGCGAAATGCTGGTAATTTTTGTTACTTTTAATTAATAATCTGTTTAAATTTATCAAAAAACAAACTTTTAAATTTAATGATAATTGTACCCGCTTAAAAATTTAATATTTTAACACACATCGGCATACTTAATTTTGAATATAATTTATCTCGCGTTCTGTCTATTACATAATAAGTCTATCCGAAATGCGTTCCACTTGTTCAGTCAACGGGAGCATCTCGTTACCTCAGATTACTTAACCATACATTCACACAAGAAGAACGCAGTTAGACAACTTAAACTGTAAACATCGTCTATATCTTAGATTGTAGTTTGTATTAGATAGTAATCGGATTTAATAATTGAGAAATTCGGCCATAAGTCATTTTTAAAAACTGCCCAAAAATAAGTGTCAGCTCGGAAGCACGACTAGTTAACTCCATGCTAATAGAGTTTTAGGCCAAGGGCCTACCGCCCGCCACCAGTGCATCGCCCAATTGCCGAAACCTACTGTCATTTTTACAACCAAGCCAAGCCGTTTTACGAAAGTCCGGACTGTTCTTTCTCTTTGTTGTATATTCTGTACTAGGGAATGCGCGAGATAGGTTACGCGAGAGATATACGCATATATTTTTTCGTGTGACGCTTACTTTGATCTTACTACTCATAAAATTCATACCACAATGCTTATACATGAAAATCTATTCTTAATAGTTCCAAAAATTTAAATAACTTTATAAGTAACAAAACATTATTCTTCATTACAACGAAAAAATCGTAATTGGAATTCGAATATCTAATTTATTATACTATTCTAAATATTACTGGTAGTTTGAAAAAGAAGTCCTAACTTCCAGTGGTCAAATTACTGGCAACACAAGTGTGGCTCCATACGGGCGTGCGTAAAGGCGCAAAATGTCGAGTATAAAAACTAAAGTACGCTTTTTTTCTTCGCATTCATTGTCCAAACATCTCGAGCATTCAAATCAAGTGTCATCATGAGATTGGTACGTTGTTCATATGATTTTTTTTTCAATTAACAATTAAGAGCTCAGATTGCATATAAACTATGCAATTAGATTTTTAGTTTAACTCTTGTTTGATGATATTTGTTACAGCTTGTGTTTTGTTTATTTCTGAAATTAATTTATACAATACAGTAGTATAGTTTATTTATTCAAAGATGAAGAGTAAAATACTATGTAATTATGTAGTATTTTACTCGATTGAACCCTAAAACCTGTTGTATCCTACACCAATTTACTAACTTGGGTATGCGAGAAGGCTTTATAAAATATTGTTTCGATTTAATTCTAGAGAAGAGAAAAATAGCGATGCCGATAGCTAATAGCCACCTTTTACGTCAGTTCCAGATAATACGAAGTACGAATCTTCTCCAACTGTCATAAAAGGCGACTTATAGTACTATTTATACATAGCTCCATCATCAAGACTCCAGCTTATTACGAAGATTAGCGCCTAGATTGTAGCCAGGTTTATTAGGAGGAACTTCAGTGTAATGTATTATTTAGATCAAACATTAAATGTATATTTTTTCAATTTCAGATCACTTCCGTTGCCGCCGTACTCGCCGTAGCATCGGCAGGTCAGATCTACACACAACAACAAGTGGAGAACTACCAGAATACCGAAGCATACCAACCAGGTCTGGATTACCAGCACGAGGGATTAGAGAATGCGCATGCACTCTCCGGCCAGCAAGGATACAGCAGCAGACCTCTGGCTGAGAAGACGGCGAGGATCCTCAGCTATCACTCGGAGAACAATGTGCATAACTACAATTATGGCTACGAGACCGAAAACGGTGAGTGCATTTATTTGTAATGTGACTAAATAATTCGAATAAGTTTGTCGGTGTGGACACTATTTTTTTTTATAGTACTACGTGGCAAACGAGCAAGCGGTTCACCCGATGTTAAGTGATCGCTACCCATAGACATCTGCAACTAACTAATGAGTTGCAGATGCGTTGCCCACCTTTGATGGACAGGGAAGGGGACAAACAGAAAATGGTTGTTTACAATTCCTATACATCCCATCTACCGTCAAGTTTTCTTCCCCTTCCCATCCTTTCCTTATAAGAAAAGGGTGGCTAACTAGAATTAGGACTCCGGCACCCCACTCATCAGACGAAACGCAGAATACTCTACTTCACTCCTGTTTTCTGTGAGGTCGTGGTATTTCACCGATAGAACCGGCTCATTCGTGCAACAGATGTTGTTGTTGCGGGCTCTACCACTGTTGAAACTTCCTATTGGTAAGATAAACACAAATTACTCAAGTAATAAACACTGTCCTCTAGGTCTGATTAGTCTCTACCTAACAAAAGTATGTAATTTCTTATGGAAGTAGGAGACCCAGAAAAAGGTTCTCATAATCTATCTAATAAAAGTGCAGATACAATGACAAATTAGCTTGAAATATTTCGTTAAGTTGGAATATTCTACAAGGAATCAAATTAAGTTATTGTTAAGTAAGCGGTACTAGTGTCGTGACTCGACATGAGAATAAGAACAGGGTAGCCATTGCACTTAATATGATATTTTAGAACGATCTGTAAATCAGCACTAATTGTTTATAGCCAGGAAACTCGTGTCACTTGTAAAGACAGCTTCGATATGAAAAGATATTGAAGTGTCAATAAACTAATGTACACCGCCATCTATTACAAACTTTTAGAATTATAAATAATTGTAACTTTTAATTTGCAATAAAAATATTGGCATCAATAATGGAGGTAAATTCTAGGGTTATCCTAGGGTCCTAGTTCTCTTTCAGTTGGACTAATTCACACAAAATGACCAATTTTCATCGGGATTAGCTTAGTAGATTCGGAGTTTCCCGGGACAAACATCGTGAAACGAGATTTTTCATATAATATACTTTATAATGAAATATTGTTTTCTCTTTACAGGAATAAAGGCGCAAGAAGTTGGTCAAACTCCAAAGGGGACTCAAGCTGAAGGCGCTTTCTCTTACATAGGAGACGATGGCCATGTGTACACTGTACAATACGTTGCCGACGAACATGGCTTCAGGGCGCAGGGTGCTCATCTTCCCACTCCTCCCCCTATCCCTGAGGCCATTCTAAAGTCTCTGGAACAGAATGCCAAGGACGAGGCTAATGGAATTAGTGATGACGGTAAGCTAGTAAATATATTTTAGACACAAAGCAAAGCATAAGAAACTCTGTAAGATTCTAAGTAAAGAATAAATATAAAAAGCGAGGTGTAAGTATAGACTGTAGGACTTCAAAACGGCTACACCAATTTCTTTGAAGTTTCGAAGGGAACGTTCAGATTGGCCTAGCTGGTGTTCCTGTGAAGTTTGGCAGCGATGGGATCAATATAAACGGGCGTAGCTATGGTGGAATACTAGTAAAGAATAAATAGATTCGGACCATAAATACACACTTACACATATCAGACTTTAGTACTTAATTCTTTAAGTTTGATAATAATAATTTTTTAACCATGAATCAAACTTTGAATCATAATAGTTAAAGAATTAGAAAACATTTGAACTACGAAACTATAAGACTATGTGATAAATTATTCCTACGGTCTTGCAGAACATGCAAATGTAAATGACTAAATTGCATCCAAAAACTACAAGTGTTAATACTATTAGATCTGAAATACATAATAATGTGTATATTTTTCAGGCCAATACAAGGATCACAGCCTATCCTCTCATCAGGTTCAAGCTTACCAACAGTACGATGCAGCGGCGTACCAACAGGACTATCACACGGCGCAAGCGCAAACGTCAGCTGTGGAAACCGGTTACCATTAAGCTGAAATTAAACGAAATATGAAAACACGAGCGATTCAAAGATGGATGTACTAACCTGTTCTCGTTTCAAGATATCTGAATTCCAAGAATAGTAACTTTAAACCATTTCGATAATTTAATTCTGCTAAAGTTATATGGCCTATAACTTGGTGCACTGTCCACCACAGCCCAATTGGGTCATAATGGAATGTATAATAATAATGAACTCCCCAATTTAAAATTTTTAATTACATATTAGGATTCTGAAATAGCCTTTAATGCTCAACCGCAGTGTCTTTTATTATTTCCAATGCATTGATCATCGTATGTAAACTTGACAATAATCTTGTTAATACATTAACATACAAAAGGTGATATGACACTGGGCATATGCATAAACACTATTGTTTGTTCATTGATTTCAATCAATTATATGATATCTATTCAGATTTGGGTACGATTGTTTTGAGTCAATTCAAGATTAAGTCAATGAGTAAAGCCTTAAGTAATGTACTTATTTTAAGCAACAGAAAAACTAAAGCCTTATTGAGAATAAATATAAAACAATTCTTAAGCATCTAACAGAGAACAGCGTTGAGAAAATGTTAATTGTACAAATATCTCCTATAATGTTCCTGTATTTAAAATCAATGTTTATTCCTATTAAATCCTAACTAGTCCTTTTCTTAAAATGTTAAGAATTTTTGTGTTTTTTTTTCTGTTGAGTTTTTGAATTTTGTAAATAAAACATTTTTTTTGTTATCTACAAGTTTTATTTTACAAATTTGAACTTGAATGGAACTTTAAAATTTTGAAATTACATTCAATCTTATAAAGATTTATATTTTTCACCCAATCATAAAAATAAATGCATTGAGAAGACCCATCATCTTCCTGATAATTACCTACTTGTGCGGGGTCGGCAGAGTATGACCAAAGTCTATACTGTACAAGTTTTGGCTACAGTTTTTACGACCGGCTGTCTGCTCGACATTATCTCTGAAACCATTTGTTGACAAAAATATTCTTTTATCAGTGTGATCAGGACAAAGATATCTCGAGGATAGCTATTGTGTGGCAAGTGGGCCCGGGAATTCCACCAGTATCTGTAATCAATCACGTGTAATTAAAAATGTCAGACAAAGGGTCAGACACATTGCTCGCAGAACGGATGGCCGATAGGGCTGAGAAGTCCTAGAATGGCGCCCAAGTACGTTGTCACGATCGGTTATATCCTTTCGTTCAGCTGTGAACGAACATTGACTAAAACCAATGTAATGTGACTATTGATGCAGTTATTCAATCACAATTTCACGTGACGTTAAGTGGTCATGTGGTCAAAGTATACGAGAATCTTAAAGCAGCGTTTTAATACGTACGATGGTACAAGCTTAGGATGATGCCAAGGATTCAGCATGCTAGTAGGATTCCACTTAAAGTAGCATCAGTGATAGAACCCGCAACATCATCTGTTGCACGAATTGGCCGGCTCGACCGATGAAATACCACGACCTTACAGAAAACAGGCGTGAAGTAGAAGTATTCTGCGTTTACTCTAATGAGTGAGATGTTGGAGTCCTAATGCCTTCCCATCTATTTGTAATAAAGATGGGGGGAGGGGGGATTCGACCGGGCAGGGTACAATAAGGAAAAGAAGATAATATCATATCTACTGCTTGTACCATTAATTGTAAGCAAAGCTCCTTTCGCACCTTCTGTTATATAAAAATTCAATTACTTTACTTCTCACTCATTCATACTCATATTTGGTATACCACATTTAAATTTGAAATTGAATATGTCTGCGGCCCTAAACCGCATTATATTGAAATCCAAATTAGTTAAAGTGATGTAATTGAAATAAACAAATATGTTTACAATACTACACACAGTGGTAGAGCCAACAACAATATGAAATACCACAACCTTACAGAAGACCAGCGTTTAGAAGTACTCTGCATTTCGTCTGATGAATGAGTTGCCGGAGACCTCGTTTCAGTAGTTCTTCATAAGGATAGGATGGGAATGGGAAAAGGATTAGACGGGGAGGGGTTAACGGTGAAAAGGAAATAACCTTCTTCCTGTCTATACCCTCCTATGGTCATTTAAGGTAAGGCAATACATTCTACAACACATTTGCTTGTTGCCACCTCTTGCCATAAGAAAAATTACACATTGAACAAAATATCATCATATTGAAAGAAGCATTTGAAAATCTTCATCAATTTTAACCAATAGTTTTCCAGCACATATGATGTGGATAATAAAAATTATCGACATATCCAACGATATTAAAACATAACTTAACACATTTAAAATTAAATAAAACGTAAGCTACGTTTCAAATGTAATCAAAACAAAAGAGGTTGCGACCTCGCTTAATAAAGACATCAACGCGTTATTAGAGACATTTTGATTGATACGTTGCCTAAGTATTACAAAACCCACAGCATTATATTACCAAAGAGCTTGTATGATATATTTATTGATATATTAGAGGGTGATACATTTGTAATAATAACACTAATTTGTATTACAATTAGTGTTATAGCTAGGTGCTTTAAGTTGACAATCAAAAATATTACCTCGATAAGTTACAGTTAACAGTGGTAGAGCCCGCAATAACAACATCTTTTGCACGAATGGGCCGGCTCGACCGGTGAAATACCACGACGTCACAGAAGACAGGCGTGAAGTAGAAGTATTCTGCGTTTCGTCTGATGAGTGACGTGCCGGAGGCCTAATTGTAGTCCTCTTCCTCCTTCCCTTTTCTAATAAGGAAAGGATGGGAAGAGGAAGAGGATTTGACGGATGAGGAGGGGGTGGACAGGGAATGGAATTATCCTTTTTTCTGTTTGTCCCCTCCTTCGTCCATGAAGGTAGGCAACGCATCTGCAACTCATTAGCTTGTTGCGGATGCCTATGGGTAGCGGTACTTATTTCTAGGGGCCGCTTGCTCGTTTGCCACTTAGTCATATAAAAAAAAAGTTCTAAAAAAAACGAGATACAATCATTTGTTATAAGAATAAGTATTTATTTTTAAGTCATTCCCATTTAGAAAAATTATGAAATCGTAAAAAAAAGTGTTTTGGATGTAGAAGGAAAGAAGGGTCCAAGAAAAATATAGGAGACATAATTTGCCTTAAACTCGGGCCTTCTGGTCGAAAGTATTTGGACTTTTGAAAGTGCTTAGAAAATTGTTAATATTTTATTACTAATACAGAAGAAGTTAGAGGTATCTTGTTATCACAGAGTAGCATAGCTTTACATTTAGTGGCATTAAGAATGAATGAAATGAATAACATTTAGCGAGCAAATAGTTCTGACAATTAGGATAAAATTTTGTATTTAGACACAGTTTAAAAAATCTATGCAGTTAAAGAGGCGAATTTCCATAAAAAAAATGGTGGAAACAAAACGTATTACAGTTCGGTATTGATGGAACATCATGTACTTATAATGATTGCTTATATTTATTCAAATAAAACGAAGTGTTAGAATTTTATGGCGTTTACTTAACGTTTTTTGTTCGCGAAGTTACAAATACTTTACCCCTGGTTCCCCCTGACCATGAGCGCTGTAAATTACTCGAAACATCGGGAACAAAAGACGTAAAATAAATGCGATAAAATGGGTAAAATTAGTTTTATTCCAATCATTTACTTAGTTACGCCTAAGTAATCCCACATCCTCGGAATATTTCAGACCCACGTATCTGTGATTTTTGTCTTTGGTAATCGACACTACAGACATACCTTAAAGTATTTCTGATTGCTTTCCTTCACTTTGACCTACTGACATTCTAACGTGTGTAATAATCGCTTGGAGCATTTTACACGATTAGAATGAATCTAAGATTTGCGAGTTGTTATGAAACAGTATTTTATTTGATTGCCCAATAAGAAATTAGTCTATCATTTTTACGAAACAATCACAAGAATACACAATCCTTTTAATATTTATAAGTTTACTTACGAACAGTTTCTGAAAGGTATGTCAACACTTATTCAACTAACGCTACTGTCAAATTAAAAGTCAAACTTAATTCATTTTAGTTTCGAAATGAAAAAGAAAATAAGCTAACGATCATGCTACTAGCAACTGAAATTACATTTAATCGGACTTTTGACAGCTAGCTGGTAATTTTTTTTGTTGATCAGCTCTTAAAACACTAAGCGTTTAACCAAGTTACTGTTAAACAGATTATGTAATCACTGATTTGTCTTTAAAAAAATGAATCCAAGCTACTTCAGCTTTCTCTAGCTTACTTTTCTTGTCAGGATCATTTAGTACGACCCTAGGTATCATTCAATTTAAACTCAGGTTATTAGGTTCTTAATTAGTAACGTTCATTAAAAGCATCCGGATCCAATATATCCCGTAAACGTCCTGCGTGTCTAGCCGCAAGGCTACGATTTATACTAGAAAAAAAAAAAACTTCATCGTCTGGTTTTTATTTTGATCTACAAAATTGTTCAACTTGTCTATCATGACTCTATTATTTAGTTAAGACATTAAGCTATTTAGAGAAAGGATTCATTCACAAGTGCAAATCGAAACAAATCTAATCGAACATAGCAGCGTGTCAAGGACATCGATATTAGACACGGTGCTATCCTACACCGGCAAAGCTAACTTAGATGTCGATTTAGGATTAGTCACTCGTTGCATTGTTAACCGTTTAGTTTCATACCTGTCATAATCTCATGACAACATTTCATAGCGGATGACGCGTGGATTTACTTACGTTGCGAACTTTTCAAATGTCAGCTCCTAAACTTTTGTATATCAGATATTTATGCCGCAATATTGCTGCGCTAGCGTGATAAACTTACAATTTCGAATTCCGTGCCAACTACAATTTGCAACATCTACTGAGATTGGTGACATGCATATACTTAAATATAAAAGAGATGAGTTACTTTAATTAAAACTTTTAATATAATTATACTTATTGTTGAGTCAAGTCGATCAAGTGTCCTGTCTGTCAAACATATTGCCTTAAGTTAAGAAACAGTGGTACAGCTGGCAACAACAAATTTTGTTGCATAAATGAGCCGGCTCGACCGATCAAATATCACCTTACAAAAGACAGACGTGAAGTAGAAGTTTCGTCCAACGAGTGAGGTGCCGGAGGCCTAATTGTAGTCCTCTTCATCCTTTTATAATGAGGATAGGGTGGAAGGGGGAAAGGATTTCACGGGGTAAGGGTTGGATAGTGGAAGGAAATTTATTTTTTCCTGTTTATCCCTTCCTCGGTAAATTAAAGGTAGGCAATGTATTTGAAACTCATTAAGTTGTAGATGCGTGCTCGTTTGCACACCTCATAAAAAATGTTTACAATTGCACTTTGAATTCCACGTAAGTGATATCGATTACTGTTTAAAAATTTAACAACATGGTATAAAACCTAAAGAATTTAGATTCACCTGATAGTAGAATGTAGGAGTGAGCACTACATCATTTTTCTATTCAGGGAAATAAAGATTTTTGTTACTTTATAACACTTAATGACGTGATCAAATGTAAAGTAATTTTGAAATATCTAAGTCCGTTATTGACCGGAACTTATTTGTATCACTGCGAGAGGTCGCATGCAATATTTAGTAAATTAACTAACATTGGAATGGTTTGAAGACATTTCTTATTCTGTATGGTGTAATTAAAGAAATATTAAAAATCATGCTAAAACACTGCATAGTAACGTTCGATTAAATAATTAAATAAAATTAACAAATCCATGAAAGGAGATACATACGTATTTTTGGTGACCGGATCTGTGCTCTTGCTTCAAGTAAAAAACAATCAAAATTAACAGTCAACGTGCTCTGGAGCAAGATCCGAAATTAAGTTAAATAAAAATTTATTAGTTGAAGCTTATCTTAAAAATAAAATGTCTAAAATTAAGCCTACGGCTGGTCATATATCATTGATTTATGAAGAACTAAAGTACTATAATTTAGAAGTAATAACACAGCTTACATAATTGTAACGTATACGAATACCAATTAAACATTGATGAAGCTCTTGTATCGGTCGCATTTCAAGGAGTACATCAATAGATAATGTCCTATCTAACGGTATAATATATAAAGAAAAAAGACATCTACCATAATAAGGAACTTGGCATACAATTATTAATTTCGTAAAATAAAGTTAATTTAAGTTTAAAAAATGATTACTAAATATTAACGCCCGTTTGCTGACAAGTTTGTCAAATGGTTATCCAACTAACACTTGTGTCACGTTAACAGCCATGTCAAATCAGTTACTGAAAGAAAAAACTAAAGTTGTTGAAGATCAAGCTTCTAGCAACTCCACTGACATTTAATTGGACATTTGACATATATCTAGCTAATTTTTATGTTCATCAGTTTTACAGAAACCGGACGTAAATGTTACAGTTCAAAGTAATTGAAGCTTTTAGGTACAGTAAGAGAAGTCTGACATACGGCAGTGTAAAATGCGTTGATTGGCTTAAGTTCAAAGTTTACTTATACACATGACATCTAAGTTATAAAGAGTTGCGAAATGTTCTTCGGAGGCAAAAGAGGCCCGAAATAAGCGACATTATGCTGCAATCTTCATTAATCATGCAACAGCCTCTAACGGTAGCTTGTAATTATTCTTACCTAAACTTGTCCTACCATTTTTTTTATGGATGGAAAATTTAGTAGTTTTTAACCTTACTATTTCACTTTATTATTTTGAAAAAAGTTACTAAATTATTTGAAGAAACTCTTCGTATCAAGGAGCATAAATAACGAAAAAACCATCGTATCAATGTAGACTAGTAAGTAAATTTTATTAAGTGAAGTTAAATATTATTTAGACACTTCATTAACTTTTAATGTCTTACAAAATTTAATTTATTTGTAAATATATTTATCGCTGTTTATATATACGAAGTATAATTCTAATTTTCTGACAAACCATTTGATTTCAACTTCCCTGTTTATTATGCAAATAAATAAACCTATCACTCACACCCGCAACTAGGAAGAACTAGGAAAAGAATACGGATTTCCATTTGGCACGGTCCTCAATCGTCTTTTCCACATGTACATCTATGCTCGTAGGTTACGGGAACTCTTAATAACAGTTTTATTTATGCAATTATAAATACTACATGCTGTTATCTTTTCAAACGATTTTCAAAATACTAGTTTTGATCCTAAGCCGAGGAATCGTTTGCGATGGCATCATTGCATAAAGACCACCTACGCGTTATGACCGCGGTCGAGCGTGTAGCAACTTAACTTTCACCTTAGAGCGATACACGTCCGTCTATCGTTGAGAGACGTTTTGTCCTATTAACAGGAAATGTCACATACCTTAATGATTAATTGTTGTGTTAGTCAATCTAGTCTTTGATACGACACGATACAACAGCTAGGTCCAAGCTAGTCTTGCTTCAATTTTTTTTATTTCACCAGCCGGCTTTTGCGCTACACATTTGATATTCCTCCAGAAAACCTACCAGTGGCTTCGAGTAAATGCATAAATTTGAAGGTTAATTTACTAAGTAAACTTTTAGTACCTCCGTCTGCCTCCTCACTTATTCGTAAGACTTTCGCCCGATTGATTTAATTTTGAAATATCTGACTAATTCTTTATGGCTCTACTAGCGGACCCAGTCGACGTTGTCTTGCAACACGCTTATGTATTTTCGTAATTCCTCCAAAAATTAGAAAAATCTCATGGATTCCGGCAGCGGCACCTTCCAGGTCCAATTTTGAATCTAAGCCATCCCGGAGCCTACTCCAATACACACTAGAAAAATCGGTTCATCCGTTTCGGAGGAATTCCATACAAATGCACAGAAGTAATATATACACAAATAGTTTTATAAAGGAATTAGTTGATCAATCTCGTTATTACATCTGCCTTATTGTTATAAATAATAATAATACATTATTTAAAAGTACAAAGTTAACCTTCACAATACCTGTGAACTGCAATCCAGCATTATTGAAATCTAAATATCACATCATTAAAAACACGTTACGCACCGACGTTATTATATAAGTACCATAGACAACGACATGGCGCTGCATACTTGTTACAAATGTTAATGTCAAATTTGACAGCTGAACATTATATTAATAAATTTGTAATAACACTGGCAAGCATACTGAACAATAAATACTAGGAGGTTACTAGGACACCATAAATGTACATTATAAATGGAACTATTTCTGAAAAATATATGGTGTCGTTTGATGAAATTACTGAGGATTTACACAAGGAGGTTTGTATAGGCAAAAGAGATCGAATGCTGAACGCAAGTCTCCTCCATACGTCACCCAGGATACATGGAATATACTATTAATGCTCGCCGGCATATCACCTGTCAATAATAATATAACAATCATGATACTAAAAACTGTGCTAAAATTTTAGGAGTTAAACTATCAGTTAATATATTTTTTCCTTGTTTATATAGATTTTTTTGGAATTTATTCCTTTCATATGTATGGATGTAGAAGAAGCGCGAGAGGTGTGGTAGGATCGGGTCAAATGGAAATCCATTATCTCTGCCTACCCCTCTTGGTTATGGGCGTGAGTGCATGTTTATTTATTGACTTATATTCCTTGTTCATAATAAAGTAAATATAATTTGAGGGAGTAAAAGATGGTCAGATAATCTTCGAGATTTAGAGTTAGATGCCATTTTAGTTCCATCGTATGTTATAGGAAATGTCGTTCGAATAATGCAGAAGTTATTTCTGATGACATAGATGACGTAGACACCTATTATAGAATTTGGAATTTCATCCAGTTTTGGAATTTCAAATAGTTCTTGTTAATTAATTGTGGTAGAGCCTGCAACAACAACATCTGTTGCACAAATGGGCTGGCTGTAACCAACACCAAATACCACAACCTTAGAAGACAGGCGTGATGTAGAAGTATTTCTGTGTTTCGTTTGATGAGTGATTTCAGTCAGACGGAGGACTAATTTCAGTTATCTTTCCTTTCCCATCCTTTTCTAATAAGGGTAGGATGGGATCGGGAAGGTAAAGGGAGGGGATGGATGGGGAAAAGAAAATACAATTTTTCCTGTCTATCCTCTACTCTGTACATTGAACGCATCTTCAACTCTTATGATTGTTGCGGATGCATATGGGTAGGTGTCTCTTAACATCAGATTACTTGTATGTTCGTTCGGCCCATTCTTACATAAAAAAATGTAAAAAACATATATTCAGGATATGATTGTAGCATTTTTGCTGTCGGTACTTGCTAGCGCTTCGTTTGATACCGCGGATGGGCATTAGAATGTGCATGGAACGCAAAGGTCAGTGCTAAACGAAGCAGTATCTTCATTTGTTCGCCGTGAAGTCGATAATTTATTGAATTAAATACCGATGGGGTCACTTCGTCCAGGACATTCCCACAGTTAAGTTGCGGATGCTACAAGAACAAAGAAATACGTACTGATTACGTAAAGGAATGCTCTGCCACCTGACCCGTAGTTTCTGAACGCTTATTGAGAGTTTCAGGGAGTTAGAGACCCAGAGAAAATATCTAAGTAACGATTTGCATAACGAGTGTTAACCGAATTCATTATTTGTACATCTTATCACCCCGTTAGCAGCCACCGTGAGAGTTGCTTAAATAAATTTAGATTGGTACAATGATTAATGCATAATTAGATTTAAAATATACGAGTAACCTTTACACAAACAATGGGAAAATTCGTGTCTAATTAATTACTACTACTTTCATTGCCCTTACTTCTGTTTATTAAGTTTGCTTAATAAACAGAAGTAAGGGCAATGAAAGATTTTGGTTTTGGTAATATTTTTGTTTATGAAACTTTAATAAGGATGTTTAGGATATAAGTTGAATCTCTACTTATAATACTATAAATGTAAATGTAAGTTTGTTTCTTACGCTTTCACGCGAAAACTACTCAACCGATCATCATGAAACTTTGTACACATATTCTTGGAGGTATTAGAAGTAACATAGGATACGTTTTATGAAAAAAATAGTATATAAAAAGCGAAGTATGTATGTTCCCTATAGACCTATAGACTCCGAAACGGCTGGACCGATTTCAATGAAATTTACGGGGATTGCTCAGATTGGCACATTCCTGTGTTTGGTAGCGATCGGATCAACATGACTAGTGTTACCCGGGCGAAGCCGGGGCGGGTCACTAGTAATATTATAAATATGAATGTAAGTTTGTTTGTTACGCTTTCACGCGAAAACTACTCAACCGATCATCATGAAACTTTGTACACATATTCTTGGAAGCATAAGAAGTAAAATGGGATACTTTTTACGAAAACAATTTTTTTAAGAAAAAAAAATGTTTGTCAAAAGATCTAAAAATCTAGCTACTTCAACGCCATTTAGTATATAAAAGGCGACGTATAGACCTACAGACTCCGAAATGGCTAGACTGATTTCGATGTTTGCAAGGATTATTCAGATTGGTACTCCTACTTACATACCCCTACTTACCCCTACTTCAGATTGGTGTTCCTGTGTTTGGTAGAGATCGGATCATAATAATTAGTAGTACCCGGGTGAAGCCGGGGCGGGTCAGTAGTAATATAATATATCTGACCTACCTTAAGGACATTGGGGAAGGCCTATGATATATGATGATGCGAGAAGAAAGAGCTATTCATATCTCGAGCTATTGGCTCACGCGATAATCAGTGAATACAGCGACCCATCAACATCCGCTGCAGTCACACAACAGTTACGAATACGTGGCAAAGTGCTTAAAAAGTAAAGGAGTGTAGTAGACAAGAGAAAATGGAAGAGTGGATGAAAATTGTATATTCAGTACGTAATGTGTCGAAATGATAGACAATCGAATTGATGTTGAGAAAGTGAGTGGCAGCGTTGGAAGCTGTCACCCTACGTGAATGCCAACCAATCTGTTGGTGACATCTAAACAAAGGCGGTATTAACAAATTAGCAAGCATGTATGAAGTGATAGAGGTGTGCCGAGACCGCGCCAATCAATAATCTCTGCCTACACCGCTGGGTAAGGGTGTGAGTGAATTTTCTAATTATAAGTACTACTTCTTGCCAATATCCTGTGTGGTCGTCATAGTTAACCCGTTGAGCCGGCAAAATCATACATGGCGGCCATCACACCGTTCATACTTTCATCAGAAATGCTGTAATTTTGTGTAAATCGTTGTAAATTTTAATGTCAAAACATTTGTGTACAAAAATTCCATCTGTCTGTGAAACAAGGTATACATACGTATGCTGCAAACTGTAGAACCGTTAAGCAAATAAGATGTAAATAATGTATTTTCTTATACTGCTCCGGGTGCATCCCCAGCTTTAAGGGTACTGTGTTATTACCGATTAATCAAGAAAAGAACAGGATCTTCTAGTGGCATAAGAATAAATCTATTACAAACTTGTATCATAATTCTGCAATAATATCCGTTTGAAGAACTGCCTACAAATAACTTAACGTTGTTGTAAAAGGACCAGAATGGCCTGATAAGATCTTAAAGAGCCTCTTTTCTATCTGTAATCTCATGCACTTGTATTGCAGGTGCTTAATTGATGTGTTAACGCGAAGGGAGTAGACAGAGGCGCAATATATCGCAGTCAGAATATAAGAACACCTCTAGGAAATAAACATTTGTGCATGTTGTGATTTTTTGTCTCTTTTATTTTACACTAGCTGTGTGGATTGGCCTTGTTTTTTATATTGTCGTGTTGTTTCGGAATAGATATTAATTATTCAGATAATTTTATAATACCTGGGTGACCGCTTATTACGTTTTTTTTTCGACCTAAAGCTTCGTTTTAAACCACATTTTCTAAAAATGAATCCTAGGAAGATCAATTCATCGTAGTATTTCAAGCCCAAAACCCCCTAACCTAGGGATATGAGTACCCTCGTACTATTAATATACTGCATAAGAAATTTATACGTAAGTCAGAATGACACGAGTTCCATTTGATTAAGAAACGTTCAAATAAACTTGACCCCTAAAGTCGCCATCGGCAAGTTACGCAATATATCAGCCTAATTTAGTTTTTACGATTTAACAGCGCTGGCCCTGTATCTTGCAACCCACTTGTGTTTTTTTTATCAACATATCGTCTAACATATAATCTAGGTCCTGATCGAATAAGATATACATTTATAATGCAGAATATTATACTATATGATATTGTTAAAATAAAAAAGTGCTAAACTAAACAAAAACTAATTCGTAATTACCTACTGTCGCCCGTAACCCAGAATTAGACATTTTCACAACATAAACTTATCTTGTCACTCTTTCAGTATCCATCCCTTCAACATGTCTGAACCAAATACATGATAACATAACGTTTCGTAATTTACAATACGATTTCTTTATTTTTTTACATGATATTTAATTCACAATTCGAAAAAAGATTAATTCACAATTGGATTCAAATCCTTACTAATGTGAATGTAAGTTTGTTTGTTACACGAAAACTATTCAACCGATCATCATGAAACTTTGTACACATATTCTTGGCGAAGCGAAGTTCATATGTATGTTCCCTATAGACCTATAGACTCCGAAACGGCTGGACCGATTCCGATAAAATTTACAGGGATTGTCCAGATTGGCATAGCGGGTATTCCTGTGCTAGATAGCGATCGGATCAACATAATTAGTGGTACCCAGGCGAAGCCGGGGCGGGTCACTAGTAGATAGCAATTGTTCTCTTTGTTCATCTGCAATTAATCAATTAATAATAATTTTAAACATAAATATATTAATTACCACAATCTCATTATAATGACATGAAACTAAAGTAATATTGTAACAACAAAACGTATAGCTATGATCCCTTGAACTTACAATATCAAAAATAACAATATAAATTTTCGAGTATAAAATTATAAAAATAGGATGGGTTTATTCAGTACAGACGTAGGTATTTCAAGAGGAACGCAGCGCCCTAAAGGTGAAGGCTAAGGAGCCGCGGTCGTGTTTTTATTTTAAGATTCATCGCCTTATTATTATTTTAAAAGTGTACATGGAGTATGGAGTCAACATATTTTTCCTACAATTATTTGCGCACTAACTAAGACATTTGTAACACATATTTTCTTAGTATACACGCATATGAGTCAAGTTGATAGGTTGATTATAATAGTTATTTTTGTGTTGAATATAAATTCGTCTTGAAGATTCCGTGACGTCGAAATGTTTAAATTCTAATTCTCCGCAATATTAATGATTTATACTGATAAATAAAATGGAAGTGTCTGTATGTAATATCAAAATACCATTTCTATACTCAATACAAATGATGCATATACGGGGTTTATAACGAAAATACAATTTTTAAAATTTTTGTCTGTCTGTCTGTCTGCTTATTCCGGGTAATCTCCAAAACGACTGCACCGATTTGGATGGGAATTTTACTGGAAGATAGCTAATATTGTCGGGATTCACATAGGCTAATTTAATTTAAGCAAAATATATAGGGTACCGCGCAAAAAGTGAAAAACCCTCGAAATTGTTTTCTCGAATTTATTTCCACGCGGACGAAGTCGAAGGAAACAGCTAGTATAAGAATAATAAGTTGTTGTGTTGATTTCGTTGGTCGCGCCAGATATAGATCTGGCAACGTTGTCGATGGCACCAGCACTCGATGGTGGGGGGGGGGGGGCAGTCGAGCGACGCACTGGTGGCGGCCGTCTTCAGAGGCGACGTAGGGGAACAACAAGCGGATTAGAAATAATTTAAGTAAAATAAAGTGAAATACTGTGAAGTGACTGTGTCCACTGTCCACTGGCCTAAAACTATAACGTATTAGAGTTTTCTTTTTACTTTAGTAATTTGATCTAGTTTTTCTAAAATTAAATGCAACATTGAGTATAGCATTTTGACAGTGGTAGAGTCCGCAACCACAACATCTGTTGCCCGAATGACCTGGCTCGATCGGTGAAATACCACGACCTCAGAGAAGACAGGCGTGAAGTGAAGTACTCTGCGTTTCGTCTGATGAGTGAGGGACCGGAGGCCTAATTTGAGTCCTCTTACCCTTCCCACGCTTTCCTAAGGATAGGATGGGAACGGGAAGAGGATTGGACGGGGAGGGGGTTAACGGGGGAAAGAAAATGTCCTTTTTCCTGTCTATCTTCCCGTATATACTCCCTCCTCTGTCCATTGAAAGTAGACAACGCATTTGCGACCCATTTGCTTGTCGCGGATGCACATGGCTAGCGGTCACTTAACATCATGTGAACCACTTGCTCGTTTGCCACCATCTACCATAAGATTATAATAGTCATGTAAAAAGGTAACAAGAAAAAGTTAACCGAAGAATTGTTTGGAACAAGTCCTGCCGCTGAGTTTCGTCACCGCTCAACTCGACAGAGCTCCATCTACTATCTTCACTATCTTGATGGTTGGCATTCTTCTACCGTGTGGTTTTTTAATTTCCTGCCTTGCAAGCCGGGTTGTGGAATGATCAGCGATAACCCAATATGGTCCTTCAAGAAGCGAGCATACTCCTTCTTTAAAGGCTGGCAACGCATCTCCAGATCCTCTCGTATTGCGGATGATATGGGCGGCGGTGATTACTAAGTTGTGACGTTGCTCATTTGCCCCTCTTATCCTATAAAAAATCGTGATATGGTCTATATTTTTATTGCTTAATGTGCATATGATGGTAAAATCTATGATGCTATAGGCTTATACACATATATGTATAAATGTTAAACAAGGCGCGACATCAAATATCGTAAATCAGTTGTCCAGTTAAGGCACTCCTAATGTGGAAATACCTTAAACATACTAAATTATCTTTATGTTCCTGTAGTATGTAAAATATTTTGTACCTAGATACGTTCTAATAACCTTTAATAATAATTAATACGTGCGCATCAGAACTATGTAAACATACGCATGTGAACAGATAAATAATTATCCGTTACGAACCGAGAAATGAGAAAACAAGGCGTTAGATTTTATTCGCTCATGCAATCCTTTAGCCTCTAAAATAATGCTCCTAAATCGAATAGATTATCGCCTACCGACCTACAATGAGGTATACAGAAGGTCGAAGTCGTTGTAGTTATTCCGTAACTAAAATGGTTATAGTACAGCGATGAAATTAATCAATCTAAGACATTGAATTAATCAAATATAAAAAGTCAATTTGCAGTAATTGAAGCGCCAATAGCCATGTAGTATGGACTGTCGGTCATGAGGTTGTGGGCTCGAATCCCCCATGCGAATATTATCGTGAATATCCTAGCATAAGCTTTTAAACTTAGTTAGCATTTTCTAAAGAAATATTAGTAAATTAATTTAATAATCTAGTAATATTTTTAAATAAAAAAAAACAATAATTGTTATTTAGTTGAAGATAGGGTTGTATATCATAACAGGTTGACTTAATTAAATATTGTTTTGTTCTTATTTCCTTTTATATATGGTGTTTCAGGTAAAATAAACTAAATAAAATAAGTGCTTACAATAATTTGTTATCTATAGGGTAGTATTTCCAACAATAAGGTTTCTTCTCGGATTTGAAGAAATTCCCCAACATAATTTATAGGCAATCTATAAATCATCTAATTGAATTTCTAGATTTGAATTTGGCTAAAAAAGGAGACAGAAGTAAAAATGTTAGGTTGCATGATTGGGGTTGTGAAAATTTTGTCTCTGTCAAAGCATAACTAAAACATTATGTACCAAAACATATTAATTTAAACGTACTTTAAGATCGTTTAACTTTTATTTCGACTGTAAATTAAAATTTCCAACATATTATTTTTTCGTGGATTAAAGATAGAAAGTAGTTGGAACTCTTGGTCGCGTTAACGAATCCGGGTATCTTTAGTTAAGCAATTTATATGTTTATTTCCTTTATATCTTTAATTTAATTTTACTGTTGACACAGTAATATATCAAGAATTCCTGCATCTTAACTTTTATGTTATTGAAAAACTATTTAAAGACACATTACTCGAGTAGGGTTGGCATCAAGTGGCCGGCTGTAAAAAGAAACTACCAAAACCCATTACAGTATGGACTACGTATCATTTCATCATCAGATATTCTTCTTTAGGTTCCTTCTCCTAATATAGTTTGCTAATTATAGCAACTTGAAGCTTTTTTTTATAGAAGCAGATAGATCAACAAGCGGTTAACCTAATATTAAGTTACTGCTACGCATAGGCATCTTCAAGAAGGTAATGAGTTGCAGATGCATTGCTTTTCTTTAATGGTCAGAGTATGAAGGGCTAAACAGAAGGAAAGATCTTTCTAATCCATCCCCATCCGTCAAATTCCCTTTTCCATCCTTTTCTAATTAGAAAGGGAAAGGTGACCCACAGTAACATGGTGATTGGGTCCGCTTCCAGAATTGTGCCCTGGTTCTTATCGTATCGTACTCTTTATTATATACGTATCATGTTGGCGAAATAAGCTAGCCTATCAAAAATTCATTCGAAAAACTTAATATTTAATTGAATAAGGATTAAATACATTGCTTTGTCTACCCTGTTAGAGTATTTTAGTCTTCTTGATTTTAATGAACCAATAGTGATGAAATTGCTAATATCCTTCGATTAGCATCTTGGGTTAGTGGCAAGCCCATCGTTTTCTTGACGACATATATCAACTAATAACATATTATTCTGATAGTTATAAATAATGGTACAATAAATTTTAATTTAAAAGACATTATTATATCCTAACTTTATCAAAGTAACTTAAATTGGGTATACTGATGAGCTACGAGAGACTACTGAGTGAGTGTCTTCAAATGAAGACCCACAAACCTGTTATTTTAGATCTTATAATATATATTTTTATAAATGTAGCTGGGCTATATACAAGGATATATAATAAACTAAATTGTGCCAATGAATTGTCACCAAATTAAATAGTTGGCAACACTTATACTTAATAATTCTAGTGTTCAACAAATCATTAATAATGATGAAATAATGTGGATATATACAGGCGAATTAAAATTTATATAGGCCTTGTAAATTATGAATTATTACATCTTCAATTAAATATAATAATAATTGGTGCGTTTATATTATTACTCACCCATTTCGTACAGCATTTCAACTAGGTGATGTTAAATTACTGAGTCTAGGTAAAACATTGAATCCTAAAATACGCATGAATAAACTGCAATGGAATATCCGGTAAGTAGAGTCCGAAAAAAAAGATGTGTAAAGTTCAATTTATGTATTGGGAAAAGTTGAAGTTTCATTATTATGTGGAATGAATTTTGTAACATACTCCGACGCGTATATATACCGCAGGGAAGTTACAACGATCATCATTCGAGAACTCACCTCCGACCTGTGTCACACATCGCCAACACCGCTAACATCGCAGATATGCAGTTGGTGAGTCGACTTTTGAATCGATATTTATTCCATCGAGTTAACATAGTAGGATGTAGTGTGAATACTTCAGTTTCTATCGATTATTTGATTATTTATTCTTGATATTTTAAATAACAAAGTAGATTTCACAATAAATTTATTTTCCATGGATTTTTATTCAAAGTTCGTTTGTCGTTTTATTTATTCTTAGTATAATTGTATATAAATTAAATTATTTTGATAATAATTACGAGCATAATTTTTTATAACTTTATTTTTTATTAAATAATAATAACTTATAACTACATCGAGTAGCTTATAACGTTAAATAAAAGCATATTTTAGAGATAATATTAGTCAACATTTATAGAAATTCGTGAATAGTATTGCACAAAGAAACCATCTGCGCAATTAAGTGTTTAATTGATGCTTTTAAGTATTGCCTAACGCTCTTCAGTCATGAGCGGTATCGGAATGATGATTTAAAATATAGGACACATAACATATATCATTAAATTACTGGTCAAAGTAAAATAATTAGCATATTTAAGTGTGGTTAAGCCATGTTTTTGTATCGTAATATTAAACCAGTGTCTTCTTCGGCAAATATCGTCGATATTTCAGCCACACTATCCGTCTTTTGGAAAAATTACGGAAGTTATTGTACTTGAATAGTTTTTGAGTTTATAGAGTGAAGATAGTTGTTTATTATATTATTCAATATTAATATAAATTTACGAATACGTTGTATTGTTTTAGAACGCAAATTTAATTACTGGTTCAAATACAGTTCTGAGACACATCTTCGATTTACGCGCCAATTGACCTTAAATAGCCGATAGCTTGAGTGTGCTAAATATGACAGGAAGTGAACTTGAGTGTTCTTTTTAGGTCCCCCTTTCAACTTATAGGATAAGGCCTATTACTTTATAAATCAAAACTAATCATTACTTTATTGTTAGTATGTCTGTGTGTATGCTAGTAATAAAGTCAAGTAATATAAATATCAAACACATTTACTTCATCGATTACTTTTTTTGCGTAGAATCCTTAAACAGATTCAACAGGAAAGGATATAAGGAAATATGTTGAAATACAACATTAAAGTATTCGTACATGAGTACCGTCATAAATTAAATACCGTTTAAGAAGCGTACTGTTTCGATTAACGCAAATAGCTTCGGCAAGTAGATGCACATACTGAGACGCAATTTAAAAACAATGCAACATACAATGTTTTGTGAGACCTTTATCTTTGTATGTGATTTTTGTTCGAATGCAAACAATGTGTCTGATTGTTGAAAATAAAGTATACGTGTACAGGTTACTGGTTGTAAGATGTCTGGTTTTGTGAAGTTATTATTTTTGTTTGTGATTTATTACAATAGCCCAATTATTGGACGGCAAACCCCGAATGGTAGACGGACCGATCCGATTACTTTCTTCAGTTATATACCACAAAATTTCATATGATTAAACATTTTATTCCAACTTAGACAAAAATGAACATTATGAGTGTCAAACCCAACATGCTAGGCAAATATATACAGTTCTGATCAGACAGCTATGGTGATAGGATCGTAAATCCTATGACCATAAATTAATACTATTTCACGCTCCTTCTGAAGCCATAGACGCAGTTAGGAGTCTATTCGTCTCCACTATGGAGCAAATGGTGGTTTGGTTTTATTCTTACTTCATTTGGCTCTAAGCATATTTATATTGTATGTGTATTAAGTTTTTTTGGCAAGAATAAAGCATCTTCTTTTTTTATATTTTATATAATATCTCATATTTAATTCTCATTAGTGTAATATGTCACATTATTTGATAGCGTTTTAGTAAATTTTGAAGATATAAAAGTGACAAGAGAGTAGCAGTTGACGTTAGACCTCACGAAATGTTTTATGCCAGAAACTATTTAGGTTGCCTGTACTAAACACAAAGTCAATGTGATTGTGCTACTGTGATATTACCTCATTAAAAGCTTTTTAAGGCTTTCCTTGTATTATCAACTTTTTATTCTTCAAGGTACTTATCGCCACTCTGATCGGCTTCGCCGCTTCAGCATTCGCCCCCGCCTATGAATCCAACCGGCCCCAAGCTTCCTACGAGAAGAATGCGCGCATCCTCGCCTACGATGCGGACGTAAAGGAAGACTCCTACAGATACAACTACGAAACTGAGAACGGTATTAAAGCGGAGGAACAGGGACGAGAGGTGAGAATTACTATTTAATTCTGATGACAAAGGAACACATCCATGTAACATTGTACAATAATACTGGTTACAAGTCAACTGCCGCATAGCTTTGTGGAAAAATATACCTCTAGGAAACTTACAATTCCTCCGCCATTTCCAAACCGATATGACTTAGGGTACTCCAGGAAGAGTACGCTCCTTCCATAAAAGTCGTTAACATGTCTGAAACCCCTCTGGCTAAGTACCCGCTGCTTATTTGCCCCCTTATCCTATTAAAACCAAATTGTATTCCTTACAATTTTGTCGCTTATCAAGCTTGCAAGTTTAAGAATTATATTTATTACTTGGCACAAACATACTATTTTATGACTTCAAAAGCAATCTAGTTTTATATAGAAACAACGTAAGCAAAGATTATCCACAGTTTTTAAAACAATAATATTGCCAATAAATGTCACTAGGCTGCATCACATAAATAAAATGTTAATACAGTTCAAAGATCAACTGATTCATGAGATGCCACAGCCGAGACACGCACCTGTGTACCGGAGCGTGAGGGTGACCATGAATACGTGGGACTCAGTTTTAATAATTTAAATTGCATTTCATGCCAATAATTGTTGGTGCGACAGCAACATAACGACAGTTCCGAAGTTAAATATCCACTGCTGTACTGTACTGTACAAGTTGTCTTTTACATCAAGTAATGGTCGAACAATGCCAATGAAAGTGTTACCTCCATTCTAACCTTTTGTCAATCTCTTTTTTTAATAAGACAGTCAAATTTATCAACTTACAAAATATATTGCCCATGTCTTATATAGCAACTTAAGCTAATCCTTTGTTAAAACAAATTATACAAACATTTATTTAAATAAATATAAATATTCTATCTCTGAATGCAATATAATTCGAATTCGAAGTAATAAATTATACCTTAGCAACCTTATTCTGAACAATAAATCTGATTTTGCACTCTATTGCTTGGCAATAATGACAATGTGAGTAATAATCTTAAAAAATAAATAAATACATAAATAAATATGCGCTCACGCCCGTAACCCAGAGGGGTAGGCAGAGATCATGGATTTCCATTTGGCGCGATCCTGGCACACCTCTCTCGCTTCTTCCACATTCATACATCTACGCATGCATGCTCGTCGGTTATGGGTGCTCCTTATATCGCCCTTTTTTAGTAAGTCATTAATCTGATCGATATAAGTTTTCCTAGGGCGTCCCCTACCAACGCTGCCACTCACTTTTGCAACATAAATTTGTTTTGTTATTCTCTCGTCATTCATCCTTTCAACATGCCCAAACCAACGAAGCATACCTTTCTCAATTCTAGTCACAACGTCCACTTTAATAATATTTATTAATTTATTTTTGTCCCTAATTGATATTTAAAAAAGTTGCCACACTAGTCCTAGACGATCCCATGTGTTAGATTGCAATGATGAAGTTGAAAAGGGCAGTGACCAACTCTGCCGACCGATATTCGAAAGGTCGCAGATTATGCAAAAGACCAACTTAGATCTAATTATAGATTCTAGAATGTATCAATCATTTGAGAGGACACGAAGGTAGGTCTATGTTGACCTAATAATTACGTCTATAAATATTAATTTAGTCATCTGTTGTAACATCTGCACCTAATCTGTTACCTGTCCGAGATCTAGCTCAAGTCAAGGATAGGTTTGATGTACTATTGACCTATACATTGTTAAAGATTGAATTATTGTTAACATGATTTGACCCTGACACAATATTGTTCAACTCATCTTGCCTTTTGTGATGTCAACAGTATCAATCGACTTGTTTGAATTAAAAAATAGCTTATATTTTTTCAGTCACGCTAGGTCTAGTGAATATTAACTACAAATCAATAAAACCGTAGATTTATTATATCTTTGAGAAATTAGTAAGTATATTCAAAGAGTAACCGGTACTCTAATTGTTTTATATTGGCATAACAAATTATTCAACATGTAGCAGTTTCATAATACACCAACGTAATCAACATCACGGATAGTAAATTGATCCGTGGAGTACATTCGACATGACTTGAATAACGGGACCGTTTGAAATTCAATACCACAAGAATATGGTGAGAATCACAGATATTACATGATGTGCAAACTGGAATATGGTTCCATTATCAAAAAGCAAACCAATGATACAAAAACACTATTCTTGTTTGGATTTTTAAGATAAAATATCGGAAAAATGTATTTAATCCGTTCATACGGTATATTGTTCTCAAATATCGCAATTGTTAAATGGTATTCACAAATAACAAATATTTTTTCCAGGTCGAAGGTATCGAAGCTCAAGGTGGGTTCCAGTACACTGGTGACGACGGTCAGGTCTACGCTATCAGCTACTCCGCTGGTCAGGCTGGATTCCAGCCACAGGGCGCCCACCTTCCCACCTCTCCCCCCATTCCTGAGGAAATCCTTAAGGCTTTGGCGCAGAATGCCGCTGATGAGGCAGCTGGGATCATCGATGATGGTGAGTACAAAATTGTCGAGTCGGTGAAGCGTTAATTTATACTTTTTACAATTTACGTTAAACAAACAAACAATCTTGTATATTTATGAATAATTTTAGTAAGATTAATCCTATGTTATTTTCGAAAGCATATTTTATTCACATACTACATAAATACGAAATGTTACGTCTTACCTAGACTTCCAGTTAATTCTGCCAGTTAACAATAGTCCATTAATCGTTGAAACGTAATGAAGTACAGATTTGCATAACGTTTCATCAACTAGGCACAATCACTTCAGCTGCTTCTTACGGATTGATTGATTGTACTTCATCAAGTACAAGTATAATTAGCCCGTCAGTATGTCTAAATTTCATATATCTCTGTCCCATTTCATAACAAATTTCCTTGGTCATTCTAAAGAAGTTCAAAGTAACTTATGCCTTCTCTTCTGCGTCTTTAAATTCTCTTTATAAATTGAAGTCTCTAAATATCAGTGCAGACACAATCTTCCAAATTTCTATCAAATCTATTATCAAAGTACATCGTAAATAACACCCAGTCGTTTCCTCTCGGCGTTGATGCGGCCTAACCGGCTGACCTATCGCATTACCCCGCCCATATTGCGAACAACGCAAGATTGCTGGGTAATGTGAAAATAATGGCTTGGATATACTTAAGTCTTATTTGCAATATTAAGTAGTAAGAAAACTAGAAATTCCAAAACAGTACAATATAATATGGGTGAGCTTTCTGATAATTTTGTTAAAATGATGGTAGGCCTTATCTTTCTATTCACCAGATCTTTCCAGAAATTGTCTTTAATTATCTTGCGCAGCTAAAGATATCTTGCGTATTAGTGTCAGGTAAAAATTTGCTGTACGACTGGAATCTTTTACAATACCCAAAGATCCTAAACAGCATTATCAAAAATTCAATACTTGTCCATTAAATTGAATGTCTGAGAAGAAAAAATTGTATAAAGATAATTGAATAGACTGTAGCAATGCCGCAAATTTAACACGTCTCAAAACAACAATGCGGTTTTCTAGCATTATCAAATAACAATCATGTGACCACAAACATGTTGCACCACACCAACAAATTATATGTACCTTTCACCAGCCTGTTGGGAACAAGTTTCGGTGAGGATATACACTTTTCTACATTTATGTTTTACTTATTAAAATCATTTGCAGCCATATTAATTGTGATATACTTCATTAGCTTGAGGCTTATCTTGCGCTCTTCCCATTAGATATATGATACCGGAAGCTTGGACCATTATCGTTTCTTGAATATAAAAGAAAGAATTTCTTTAGCAGTTTCTTTCCAACTCGAAAGGTAACATGTAACGAAAACAGAGACCTGGGTCAAAGCCAACTTAGCCCTTTAATTTTTATAATATCAAATTCTATGTATCAACATTTTATCAAAAACTGGATAATTTATATAGCTGTCTGTTCCAGTGGCTTTAAAAGATTTAAGAGCTTCTTTGTCCTACTATTAGAATTCAAAGCATTCGCTAATTAAGGACGATCTGTAAGTACTGGTTTAAAAAAAAACTCATTTATTTTTTAACATAAAAAAAACAAATTAAAATAATAGATCGCATCCGTTTCACACGCTCCGTTGTCCTTGCACAAAGAATTAGGCTCAGATGTTACACAGTACCGACCTTTGTGCGTTGCAAAATGACCTCTCACTCTGAATCACACCGACAACAAATTTATTGTTCAACTTCATATGTCTTATGTTAATAGCAGTAGAGTTTAAATTAGCAAAATCAGGATTCGGTTTATTTTGATTATGTTTACGAGATGATTTCAAATTATGATTCCTGGAGTTTAATAATGAATGTACATACATAGTTTTGTTTTGTTGTACTCGTTAAAATTTCACATAAACTACAATATCTGATTTCATAGAATCTACTATTTCATGATAGATTTGACGATTATGTTTTGTATTACGCCTGTGGTATATAGATATTATAATAAAATATATACACCTACGACACCGGCATTACGTTGACAGACATCGGCGCGAGCGGACGTGCCCCGCACGCACTCTTAGGTCAATTCCTGTGTTTTATTCCGAGCCACCTTTCCCGAACGCAAGACTTAACAACGCCAGCTAATAAAATGATTGTCAATTGCTTAGTTTTGATCTAAGTAAAAGATATTTAAACTATTTTAAGAAAATTTGAATCAAGAAATCAAACCGTTACCGTTACCGTATTATGGTACAGTGCTATGGTTGGTACCAGGTACCCATTGGACTCGGTATAGGATTCTTTTATAAAAAATAATATTAAAAAAATGTATTCCGTTACACTGAAATATGTTTTCAGTCTAGAAAAATGTTAAAATATTTTAAGCTTAGCCGTATATGTTATAACTATGCTAATTAATTTCTCAAATATTTTCCAGGTCAATACAACCCCGGTAAATACGGAGGCGGCCAACAGCAACAGTACTCGCGCGCCCAGAGCACCGGATTCCGACAGCCCTACAAGTTCTAAGTGTTTTCTATGCCAGTATTAAGTGATAATCGATGTAGCTATCACGGAGTTTTTGTTCAAGATTTAGAGCGACCAAAATCTAAGATTTGTGATCATTTGATTTGACTAATCTATTAACAGTAATTTTATCAATCGGTTGTGTGTCTCGATTTTCCTTCACTTGGAACTTGAGAAATTTTGTACGTAATACTGAGAAAATGAACGCTTTAAATTTTGTTAATGAAAATTTCATATAAAATAACAATCTTCTATTCTCTGTTAGTATCTAAGATAAAAGCGTGCGTGGTCATATAGTGTATAATATTGGAACAACATGTATTACCATAGTCATACTGATTACCCGCGAGTTCATTGAGGCGATTATTTATTCTATGAATAAAATATTTATAATTTCGTACGAGATATATTTTATTTTCTATCCAAATAAAGGTCCTACATATACTATTACATGTACAGAAATAAACATGTAGTTAGGAAGCTATAACTGGTAAAAATATACAAACGTAACCACAACAAGTGCCATTACTTAAACATGGATCCACATTTCAAACAACAGAGTCAAACTAAATACATAATGACAAACAATGTAAAGTCACTTTAAATTAGTGTAAATTTAAACTCGTAGAGGCACTAACATCAGCTACAGCAGCTTTCATTACACATAAAGATGATAATTCAATTTCCGTTGCATTCGGCATTAATCTGTTAGTAAATGAAATCATGTATCAATCATAAATTATCAATTTATTGAATAATTATAGGTTTTATTGCATTTGATTCTTCTATATCAATGAATATACAATCAGTAACTATATCCTGTGTTGGCGTTAAAGCTTCCCGAACTGGATGAACTACCTCCATAGCCACTTTGGCTAGGTCTGCGATTGCCGGATTGCTCTGGATGATACTGACCTATAAAAAAAGGTTTTCGAAGTTATTTTAAAACTTGTAAGGGAAAATCACGCAAATCCAAACGTTCTGATCAAAACTGTTTTGTGGAGTATGACCTATATATCTAATCTTATGTAGTAATGCTTAAATATAATGTTAATATTGTCTCATCCCTGTAGAGTTAGATGACGGATGCAATTGTTTATTAATACTATGATTAGTTTAAGCATTACGTAGACTATAAAACAAATATTAGGTAAAGATCAAAAAACTTTGTAAATGAGATTTTGAAAAGAATAGATTACCATCATCAAAGATTCCAGCAGCTTCATCTTTAGCATTCTGCTCCAATGCTGACAGTATAGCTTCAGGAGTTGGTGGTGCTACTGGTAAATGAGCACCTTGAGGGCGGAAACCGCCTTCTCCAGCTGTGAACGTTATGGAATAAACGTTTCCATCATCACCCTTGTACGCGAAACCACCATGACTTTGCGATACGTCACCCGCCTCTTCTGCACGTATGCCGTTTGATGTCTCGTAGGAATAATGGAAACCTAGAAAATAAAAAAATACAAAATATTAATTATAGTTAATGCTCATATAGATTCATCGATCCATTGTACTCATACAAAAGTATGCTTTTATACAAGCTCTGGAAATTATAAATTATTTAGTACGAATATGGAACTACTAAGTTATACTTGTTTTGGCACTAGAATTGTCAAAATATTTACTAATAGTTTTAAGTGTCAATCAAACAGATGAAACAGATATTGAGGGTTCTCGCTGTATATTTTTAGGCTACCTTTTATAAATTAGGTCAGTGTTTACCTGATATTTTTCTTGCTACTTGTACAAAAATATATATTATGTCTTGTCAGAATCTTAGGAAACTTATCGATTAAAATCGTATTTATACCCACAGATGACATTCATTACAAAAAAAATATTGAACTAACTTCTAGCAGATTCTAGCAGAGTGATATCATATAATAGGTTTAATCGAAATACAAATGTAATAACAAGTAATTGAGTCTTCAATATTAATCACTTTACCAGTATGATGTGAATCACTCGCATATGTTCTTACCGTTTTCGTCTATTTCTTGGTTTTGTTGCAGAATTACAGCGTTCTTCTCTACAGCTTGCTGAGGGCGTCTATTCCCGGTTCCATAACTACCACCATCACCTGAAGGTCCCAAGCCACTGGCACCACCTTGGTTAGGTGGCAAGTAACCTTTTGATTGTGAACCCCCTTGGTTTGGTGGTAGATAGTTACTAGAGGGAAGCTTGGCTGCTGCCGCTACAGCGATGATGGTCGATACCACAATCTGGAAGAGCAAACATCTTATTGTAACTTTAGTCGAAATTTGACCATAGTTCTTTATGTTTTTTTTATTAATTAGTTTTAAACAAATGTATTAGATATATGAAATGTAGTTTCTTCTCGCTTCTAATCCCTGGAAACTTTATACATGCAAAATTTAAACGCGGCGTACGATATTCTTACAAAGGTTTGTTTTGTAGAAAAAAGTGGATAAGAAGCAAGCGGCTTCCCTGATGTGATCATATCGCTTCCCATACACATTTGCAACAATCCAATTTTAGAAGAAAAAAATCTTCTGATAGTTGGTGGTTGGTGATGCAGCAGAATTTTATCGTCACAGTTTTGGTCACAAAACGAAATTAATTGCTTTTAATGACTTTCAAAATATTTATTCTAAAATGTATGGTTCACTAGTAGCGATTGCATTTTAATAAGTATGCTTTATTATTTCAGAAATGATCTCCCTAGCCGTTACATTATTGAATACTCAACACAATTGTTAATCGATAGATTCCAAGCATTCCACACGTAATCCCTTAAATTGAGTTACTTAGAGATTTGTTTTATATTCTTAAAGAAATTTTATATTTAATACTCACAAATTTCATGTTGTCTACTTGATTTTTTTTACGGTGTAGAGACAGATAAGTGTAGGGATGTACTGTGATCGGAATACGGTCTCCTACACTTTTATATAAAACCTAAAAACCATTGAGACGATTATCAAACTGGATATTATCGGATGACATCGATTTAATTGTAAACCTTGACTGTTCAATTATTTTCGGAAGAGCGTTACTTTCGAAGAATACGGTCGAGTGCAATGTTAATGTAACAGGGTCATGAGAGTATACGTGTACTTTTCTTTTTACATACTTACTAAATTGTTAATTGATTCATCTCTTTGTATGTTCATATCAATTTTGATTAGTTTAAGTAACTTTATCAATACCAAAATTCTTGGAATAAATTGATTGTATACTGGTGAATGACAAAAGACTATTTGGTGCAAAAGTAATACTTACATAGTATAAGGCCTGGATGAAAGTTTGTTGTATGTCATTGATGGGCAATTCTTATGTTAAAGATTTAAACGTTCATTAAGTATGAAGTTTTGGTATTAGGAATAATTAAATGCCACATTTGGATTATTAGCATGACCATTAACTCAGAGGTATAGGCAGAGGTATTGGATTTACATTTGCCACGGTTCTGGCACACCTATCACGCTTCTTATACATTTTCTACTGTAATTTAATTAGGTTAATTATTATGAAGACTTTACTTTTAAATGTATCACGAAAGAGTTCTTATGATTTTGTATGGCTTAGATCCCTGGATAAGTCTGTGGTACACCATAGGTACTTCTCAAAGATCATTTTTTTGAAATGTCCACGTTTATAGAAGTAATAACAATGCCATCTATCTGAAAATTGCTAAACTGCTAACATTGATAGTGCGAAATAAAACCGTAAGTTAAAATTGTTTGGAGCTCAAGAGTGCGCTTCATTTAAATAGAGGTATATTGATATTAGAACTACGATTGTACAGACGGCGTGGAATTACGTCTTTCGTTTACCGTAAAGCTTATACATTATTATGTTAATTATTTTACTCAAGTCAAATCTGATATTAATTAGTTCAAGCTCCAGAATAATTCGATTTCAGTCTGCTTCTGATTACATTGAGATACATAAATCATAAAGATATATTCTGTATATCTCCATAAAAATATTAAATCATCACTAGAATATAGATTTACAATATACCAAATAACTACTGCTTTTTAGTTATAATTAAGGTGAACAAAATAAGCTCTGGTTGTGTTAGTTTTTAAATCTTTTACTAGGTGGCTCTTATCTAAATCAAATATATAATTATAATTTTTCATGCTAATGATTGCAAACGTTAATTATTAAATCTCGGTACAAAACATAGCTACACACAGGTTAAACTATAAGAATGTAAGATGGGACTACCCCGGTCTTCGCCTATAACATCAATGGGCAAACGATCAGTGGGTTGCCTAACGTTAAGTACGTCTACGCCAATGAACATTACCCAAAGGTTCAGCAGATGACAGTCCTTAAGAAAGTTGTTCACTTTCTTGAAAGCTCTTAATTTGCACTGCTTTGGAAATGTCACCGAGAACAAATAATTTTACAACACAAGTATGCGTTGCAGAAATTTACATTAATACCATGCAATTATGGAATGCCAATGATCAATTTGGAATTTAGAGCACTTTGGTGTTGAGTTTTAAACAGTATTTCTTTGCAATATTCACCATAAAATATTGCACACAGACGTGACGTCTCTTTGCAAAGCCAAAGAATCGAGCTCATCAGTAAGGGAATGAATGAAGAACCAAATCGTTCCCAACTAGCACCAAGATTGGCAATATTTTATTGTCTAGTTTAGTTACATTAATAAATTGGTAGGAATTTGTAACCGATGGTCATGTTTGCCGAGATGTTGAAGAAGAGATGTGAGGCCATCGATTTAGCCCTCAAGATCGCAGAGAGACGTACAATCGCAACGCCTTTATTGTAATAGAAAGAGGCCAACAAACAAGCGGGCTATCTGATGATGTATGATCACCACTATTCAAGACCCACAATCACAAGCGTTACGGATGCTTTGCTAGACCTTTGGTAGTGAATATAGGGCAAGCATCCCTTCTTGAGAAGAAGAGGCCTATGACACCTCATTTATTAGAAGAGACGAAAAACTAATAATATATGTATATACTGAATACTGTTTGCAACTCTCGTTCATTTTCAAGCGATCAAAACTTTCGAACGTTTTGACCTCATTAATGGCGGTTGGGGTAGCAAAATTAATACTTTTTTTTAATTATCATATCCCATGTTTTACGATAGTAAATATTCTGTTGCGACAGATCTTGTATTAAAGTAGTATAATTACAGTACACTTAGATCAGAAAGTCACATGTATATTGCACAAATTAACCTTAGCTATGTAACCAAATACTCTGTAACTGGATATATCGACTTCTAACCTACGCGGTCGTAATATTAGACAATCCAGTAAAGAGTATTAAACACGTAATTTGTGAAGTGAGATCGAATAAGTATAATTTTACTTCGACTTTTGCAGACAAGGCTGTTCGGTAGACCTTTCATTGGTTCTACAATGTAGCAACCTATCTAACTGTTGTTTATAATTTTAGCACTTGGACCCAAGGGTCAAATCACTTCCCAAGGACTACAACCACTGTGATTTTCTTAGGGCTGATTGATGGTTTAACTGAATACAGACACCGGCGCATTGTTTATGTAAATTGAATCGATTTGTTAGATGGCTACAATAAGATGTAATTACGGTTGGAGATTTGGTAGTTCAATTTTCTCTTATCAAGGACGAGTTGTGTGGATGACAACGAATCTAATTGGTTCTTTTTTCTCTTAACAATAACTGGATTTAACTGTTTTCAAAGGATTGGAGTATAGCACAAGTTCATGCTACTGGAGTTCTTATCGCGTTTAGTAGTTCCACGGTTTACAAATTACAAACATTTTCTTTTCCTTCATAGATGATTATATTAGAAGAACTGGGCAGCTCGGAGCCTGTGCTATCGACTACTACTAAGTTTAGTAGTTATTGTGAACCGGCACGTACCAATGATATTTCTTTCGGTTTTTTTCGTACGGGCTATATGGCAGCTCTGTATGGTCGTAAGTTTGTATTCGTTATTCTAGTATCATCATGACTCATCTATTAGCTTGAGTTTTTTAGTGTTAATTATTTATTACGATTGTTTTAATAAGAAGTTGATGTATCAATAGCTTAATGGTGGGTACGGATTGCAAAACATGAGGTCGTGGATTCGAATTCGATTCGACAATTTTCGTAAACCATGTCATACAAACTTAATCTTAGGTGGTTGTGAAATATGATTTTATTTCAATGTGTAGTATTGGCGTAAATATAGGAAATCATTGGTATGAGTTCCTAATATTCATACCTCTCTAGATTCTACATACATTTTCCCAGGATATGGGTACTCTTAATATCGTGTAATAAGTGAGTTATTTAATTTTTCTTTGTGTTCTAATGTGCTATCTTCACCGCGACGAATTAACCAGTATAGCTAATTTATTAACCTAACAAAAAACATTTGAGTATTGTAACATTTAACATTCACAAAAAATATGTTAAAAATCGTAACAAATTTATCAACACGTACAGACGCAACAGATCTAGGAAGAACTGGTTTGAACCTATTTATAGATACACGTAAATACGTTAAACATGATGTTAGTTAAATTAACTTGGATTTTTGCTACTGATTAGGCATGTTACCACGGTTGCGAGCGCGACCCGCAAAGTGCGTATACCAACCGAGTTGCCAACCGCATTGGAGCCGCAGCGTTCGGGTGACAGCCGCACCCGCCATCTTAATAGTGCGAATGGAAACTGTTAAATACATATTTTTGGCTGCGTATATAACTATTGGGTGTATAAAGCCGATAAGTAACTGTCCATTATTCAATTAACAGGCTTATCAAAACTCAGGCCCTTATATTTTGACATATTAGGAGCGGGAAGTGGATGTATTCAGCCTGTATAAATGTATCTAAATTATAATTCCCTTCTCCTTTTGATAAGTGAGGGGCTTCCTCCACGTATCTTCCTAATCTACAAATTAGCTGGCAACGCATCTAAAATTCGTCAAGTTACTGCGGACGTAGCTTACTCGTTTATTTTATGGTAAAAAAATCTTAAGCTTACGCCAAAATTTCATAATTATTTATTGGCACCGTATGCAAGTCTTATACCATACTATAAGATGTATGTCTACCTCATCTTGTTGGATTGTCAAAATCATGATTATAATTCAAAAGTATAAGTAATAAAAAATAGAAAAGTCTCTTGTTAAGTAAACGAAAGTTTCTAAATTGTTAACTAGATGGCATTATTCTCAAAATTTAAATTGTAATTTATTTCCAATCGAATTACACCGAAAAATCTTCGAGCCATTATAAATATGTGATTTTCTATATTTTTTAGACATTTAGGTTAATAAAAATTACGTCGAAATACTTTAAACATTGGTTCGATTACATACATGCGGGCAAAGATAATAAAAACTTCATAAAATGAAGACTCATGAGGCACACAAAAACAGTTTTTTTAATTACAAATTAATGGTCTTCCCTTCACCCATTAGCCATCAAACTCGATATTTCCGCAGATCAGAACAATACACTGATAACAGATCAGACAGCTTTCGTATTGAAATCAATTCGAACGGTAATCGTGTTGCTGAAATTAATTGATACCGTATCCTTGGGCACATGCGTACTTCATTAACAAGCCGAGGTCGAGTCATCACGTTTGTGGGCGAAAGAAAAAACTATGGCAACTAATTACTTAAAAATACATATTGTAGTCGTTCATTATCATATGAAAATATCACGTCATCATTCGTGAGATGTTCAGGATTAGGTTCAGTTCAGGTATATATTGGGTCAATACGTCTCAAAGAATCACAGTTCTGGGTAAGCTACACATTTGGCAGGACCTCTCCGGCTATTTTAACACATTTCAAAATGAAACTGGTAATAATTTATTAATTCTTTCTTAAATATCTTAGTTTAAGTTATTAAGTTTTCCTTCCTAATAAATTTGTGTCACAGGAAAGGCCTCAGTCTTGCCTCGCCTCAGCTTGCTTCCATCAGTTCCTTAATCATCATATAAACTTGCTCATAATCAAATTAATTACAGTATTTCAATTTGAAACGAATAACCATTATAATTAAATGTGACAGAGGTAACTCTATCTTGTAATGTAATCTTAACTACGTTGAAACTAAAGTAAACTATACAGGTTAGTAATATTCAACGTGCAAATATTTTGTTTTCAAAGACTTTACACATTCGAAATACCATCTTCAAAGCAAACCAACCAATTGAAGTTATGTTTTAACTTGTAACTTATGATTCTTGGAGATATGAATTTAAAAAATAGCTTTTTCTAGATCATTGTTGCCGCTTTGGTCGCTGCATGCGCCGCTGGTCGTCTCGAACACCTCGAGCGCTCCTATCTACCTCCTGACAGCAGCAATAGCCTGGAATATGGGACTAATGGGCGCTCACAAAACGGTTTTGACTCTAACATACAGGAAGGCATAGGTTTCGATTCGCATGATTCCTTCGTTTCCAACGGTGGTTCCGATGCTGGCTTCGGTTCTTCAAACGGCAATGGCTTCGACTCATCCAATGGAAACACATTCGGTGCTGCAACATCAAACCAATATTTGCTCCCTAATCACGGATCATCTGCCTCAAACGGTTTTAGCAGAAGTGGATCTTCTTTCAGAGGTATTGTTTCGACTTTTTACACTTTTAATTTATTTTTAAATCATGCAAGCCTAGAAAAAATTTTCTTTAAAAATAAAACTTCAAAATCGATTACATATGAAAGTTAAATTTAACAATATATTGTTAACATTAAACTTACAGTCTAAGTATAGCTGTACGTTTCTTAAAATTGTAAGCGTGTTATTATTTTACACAGTCAAGTATTATTTTATCTGGTTTTATTTTAGCCTAGCAAAACGTTGACGCTTGTGGACTGTTTTTCAGTAGATTTATTGTACTACGACTAATTACAAAATTTACAATTTTTTAATTACAATTCGTTATATTACTCATGCTGTATATATTAATGACTCTTAACATGTATTCCATTTAAATATCATTTTATTAGCCCCGAACACCCAGTACGGTACTCCATCCTTTGGTAACAACAACGGCTTCGGAGCCCAGTACCAACAGGGCCGCTCGCAGCAGCTTGGGTCAGGCGTCAGCAACCAGTACCTGACGCCCACTCGCTCCTCGAGCTTCCAGAACATTCCCCAGCAGAGCTTCGATGACCAGACCGGTTACCACTACTAACGAACATTATTCCTTT
The DNA here is from genome assembly GCA_029849275.1 of Papilio elwesi. Taxonomy (NCBI): domain Eukaryota; kingdom Metazoa; phylum Arthropoda; class Insecta; order Lepidoptera; family Papilionidae; genus Papilio; species Papilio elwesi. The sequence goes on from CM056702.1 coordinate 9,771,994, forward strand.
GTTATCTTTTAGATAATCTGATTGTGTTCTCTCAAAATGTTCATGTACATAAATATATTTACTGATATTCTATTATTTTATCTTTCATTTTCGTAGACTAAAAGAAGCTTGAAAATGCCACGACAAGCGGTGACTTACAATATCAGTAATCTGACTATACCCTCAAATGAATATACATCTATTTATTTATATATTTATGCATTTAAGCTTTACATATTCTATACATAAATATATTTATATTTACCAAATGTTATGTATTTATATTTTCTCTAAGGACCCCGTTCGGGTAAAAGCAGGAGGAGGCTAAAAACATACACAAATAGATTATAAAAGATTGATTGATTTTTTAATTGAAGAACATCCGCAACAAGCAAATGTGTTGCAGATGCGCTGCAGACAGAGGAGGCATACACATGAAAAAGGATATTTCTTTTTGCCGTTAACCCCCTACCCGTCCAATCCTCTTCCCGTCCACATACTATCTTTAAAAGTAGGTAGGGTGGGAATAGGGCTAAATTAGGACTCACCTCACTCATCAGACGAAACGTAGTACTTCTACTTCACGCCTGTTTTCTGTGAGGTCGTGGTATTTCACCGGTCGAGACGGCCAATTCGTGCAACAGTTGTTGTTTTGCGGGCTCTACCACTGTTTTTATTTTTGTAATGTGTTAAATGTTCATTAAAATTTCGGCTACAAATCCAATCCTACGCCGGTATTAGCTGCTAAATATTCTAATTTGTAAGGTTCCAACAATACAGTAACAATAATAATGGTCACATATCAAGTCATTGATTTGTGGAATTACGTTATGCTGTAACGACTTTTACATTTACGTTAACAAACTTTCCAACTCAGAACAGTTGGAACGGGGCAATATCAGTTAAACTAAGTTAAACTCGATGTATCCCGCGGCTTCGCCTTTTTAATTTTCCTCGCTGGAAACATGAACGTTAAAGAGGTGTCCAGGTTATGTACGATATGACATGTCGTTGATTACCATGGCAACCGATTTTCTGTTTTCATCGAGACCATCTTGAACGTTTGTACACACTTTCATGGTGGTCTGTTGTATCATTAATGGCACCTAAGAGTGTAAAACAAAAAACTTTACATTCGAATTTATAATATTAGTTAGTATTATTCGTTTTCGTTGTGGAAATGCTTGAAAGCTTAGTAATAGTAGAGCGAAGTAATTACAAAGGAAATTTACAATAATTTACTGTCAATCCTGACGTTACCTTTTTAAGACATTATTTGTTTTTAAATAAGCAAGCTTATTGCTGAAATATAATATTAAAGTAACATCCGTAAGATTATCTAGTATGCAATATATTAACCGTACGAAAATGGATCATAATGTACGTGAGTAATGGTCTTCGTTAAATTGAAGCCAAGGTTACCGCGTGATCCTAGTTAGGTAGTCTTCAAATGTACCCTAGTTTTATATCTCCTACGTGTATACTGATATAATCAAATCATAATCAAGAGATAACGTCATGGGTTCGGATCTGCCATTCGATTATTGTCGTACACTTAGTTGGAATTTAAAAAAAAAAATATTAAATTATCCTACCCTATCCTGACTGAATAAATAATATTGCGAATGTAAGTTTGTTTTTTTTTCTTTTGAAGGTTTCAAGTTTTATAACTCCTTGTCCTTAATGGACAAATATTTTGCGCCCGTCGTGTTTTGTTCCATTTTCACGAATACATATAGAAGGAATACGAAATATTTTAATTATCTAATATGCATGCGTAGCCTAAGTGCTTGCACCTAAGATTCATTATTTTGTATAATATTTTTGCACGTCCCACTCGTGCCTACGACGTGGTGTCCATACTCAAGTGCTAACACACTTGAAAGATTTAGAATACATTCTAATTGGGCGATGCCACGTGAACAGTATTGAAAACCACATCTGGAACTGAATATGACCTTCATAGTTAAATTAAAAAATATTATCTCTTGACATTGTACATGCACATATGAAGGGGCCTTCGACCTATACGCCTACCGTTTTGTATCTGAACGTGTAGAAGATGTACGATGCCTTTTAATTTGCACAAAGGTCCAAATTTATGTAATAAAAAACAGTATTAGTATAACTCTAATCCAATCTAATATATACATTTAAAAAAATATTTTTAATTTTTAGTAACAAACATACACTGCTAACACTCTTGTTTTATAGTGAAAACAATCTTACTTCGAAGAGTGCTTAATGCAAAGTAAAGTTTGGTTATAAGGGAAATATTAGTTTGGTTATTAGATCCTAACAGATTTGGTCTTGAGTTGGTCCTTCGAGCCGGATCTGTTGACCTATGGATTATTTTCGAATATTTCGGAGTTTACTCCTTAACTGACGATTTTCATATATAAGCCCGGGATATGAAAATGTATAAAGAGTAAGATTAAACTAAGGGTTACACGAAAATCGTTATGTCCATCATGACATGGACATGCGCATGAGCGCAAACTGTCTTGAGAACTCCTCAGTATAGACTATACGCCAAAAAGAGTGTGTTAAATAATATAAAATGCATTCATTTACCCCCATCTACTAATCTTTTGTTTTATATATTGTAAAGTGGCAAACGAGCAAGCGGCCCCTGGAAATAAGTACCGCTACCCATAGGCATCCGCAACAAGCTAATGAGTTGCAGATGCGTTGCCTACCTTCATGGACGAAGAAGGGGGGGGGGGACAAACAGAAAAAAGGATAATTCCATTCCCTGTCCATCCCCTCCTCATCCGTCAAATCCTCTTCCTCCTCCCATCCTTTCCTTATTAGAAAAGGGTAGGAGGGGGAAGAGGACTATAATTAGGCCTCCGGAACGTCACTCATCAGACAAAAGGCAGAATACTTCTACTTCACGCCTGTCTTCTGTGACGTTGTGGTATTTCACCGGTCGAGGCAGCCCATTCGTGCAAAAGATGTTGTTATTGCGGGCTCTACCACTGTTAAAATAATCTGTTTATTTTATAATCAATGTAAACACGCACTTTTTTTGGACAGTTAATAAATAAGCGGATACTCGTATATTTGTCAATTAATTTGATTTTTTGCAAGAACCTTAATAAAATTAACAAAAACAGAACGCTCTCAATACTCCTAATAGTTTTATTTCACGTAACGGCACTGAATATTGCGTACATGACGAAGCTGGCTGGACGGAGGTACGCCTTGCGTCGCCTTCTCGTTGTGCCGACTTGGCAGATCTTCGTACAATACGTGCATGCACAATGAATGGCTGCCATGGCGAGACTTATGGGTCTCAGCACATTTTGAGATTTGTATAAAGTAAAAAACCGGATAATCAAGTATAAACGTCTCACACATACCCAATGTTTCTTGCACTGTTGATATATTGCGTTTTACCCCTTTGCGGTAATATTGATTTTGCTCTAAGATAGTCCTATATGCTTCATGAAGCATCTAGACTCATTCTGAGTATAGAAGTGTGCCATATTTTACAACACAGTATTCCACGTTGCAGCTACCCAATGTGGTCGTATACGGAAGTATGCGGCCCCGATAGCTCGCGATATTAGATCGCAACATCAGGTGGGATTGTGGGTGCAATAATGTTACTTATTTATAAAGATGCACCTCTTGCAGGATTTTCGTTTCCAATAATGTATTAGAAGTAACATTCACACAGAATCGGGTTTTATTGTTTTGGAACTGTATTCACACACTGTATCCGATTATCTACATTTTATTAAGACTTGAATAAGAGACAAAAAAAAATTTCGAGTAAATATATTCTGTTTATTACATTTTTGACAGAACTAAGAGCATTAGCTAAGAGATTACAAAGAAAAAAAAAATGTTTTTAGTAGTGGTAACCGGTCTGGTCATCGAAGCTCTGCTGGGGAATGTTCTGGAAGCTGGAGGAGCGAGTGGGCGTCAGGTACTGGTTGCTGACGCCTGACCCAAGCTGCTGCGAGCGGCCCTGTTGATACTGCGATCCTCCCTGTGCTCCGAAGCCGTTGTTGTTCCCAAAACCTGGAGTACCATACTGGGTGCTTGGTGCTGTAGAAATAAAATTCTAATAGAGTACTTCTTTCAGAGAAATATTTTATGGAACAATACATACACTTGTATGAATTTCTTCAAATTATAGTTTCTGCAATTTACCCAAAAACTTGCCGAAAAATTAAAAATGATATAGTCGTGATACCGAAAATCTATTGAAACAAATGACGAATATAAGTGCCATTTTTGGCATGCTTGATCAAGTGAAAAGCTTTGATAAGTAATAAGTTACAGATGCAAAAATCATAAATAAGCTGTAAGGCAGATAAACCAATACTAAGGATGCTATATTTTATAATAAAATTTTTGTATTTCATCATGACACAATAATGAGATAAAAACAAAATAGCAATAATCAAAAAAATACCTCCAGAAGATCCACTCCTACCAAAACCGTTGGAGCCAGATGATCCATAATTAGGTGGCAGGTATTGGTTCGATGTGGCAGCACCAAATCCGTTTCCATTGGATGAACCTAAGCCATTGCCGTTGGAAGAGCCGAAGCCAGCATTGGAACCTCCGTTAGATCCGAAGGCACCATGTGAACCGCCGTTTGAACCGAAAGCACTATGTGAACCACCGTTTGAACCGAAGGCACCGTGTGTACCGCCGTTAGAACCGAAGGCACCATGTGAACCGCCGTTTGAACCGGATCCAAAAGAGCTGCCAGAAGAACCATGCGAACCGAAACTGCCTTGTCCGTTGGAACCGAACCCATTTTGCGAGCGGCCACTGGCACCAAATCCTAGACTGTTGCTGTTGTCGGGAGGTAGGTAAGAGCGCTCGAGGTGTTCGAGACGACCAGCTGCGCATACAGCAACCAAGGCGGCGGCAATGAACTAAAAAAATATTTTTCCAAGAATCAGTGTTAGAAATCAAATAATTTTAGAGGTCGACTCCCAGATGACTTGTATTTATTACCCAATAATAAAAAAACTTAAATTGCAGATTCAATAATATTCACTTTTAAAAATATTGTTGACATGACTACTTAGACAGTTAAGTTCCAACTAATAATGGTGTAGACAAGCCTCTGGTACACATTCATAACTCCTCAATAGGAATAATGTCAAAGTAAATTATTTCTAAGTAAGTTATATTAGTATTATTTTTTATATTAGTTGGGTATCTATTTGATCGTCCGCCTTAACCTAGATTATCCAATACGGAATAGTCATAAAGTTTGTGGATGTATATGGTACAATAAGAAAATGCATTGTATATATCTCAAGACTCGAGACCCCAACCAATGTAAGATGGTTTACCGGTTTCAATTCCATTCTTTCTTTCGTTAACTGAAAATTAATAAATTAAAACTTTACATATTACAAGTAATTAAGATTAATATTGTACCTATATATAGTTTTGATGCTATTTACATCCATATGTAAATTCAAAATGTATTAAAATTAAAAGAAATTTAAAATTAAGGAAATTAAATTATATTGAATTAAATATAAATATAATTTATTACCAGTTTCATTTTGATATTTGTTTAAAGTTGCCGGAGAGGTACTTCCAAATGTGTAGCTCACACAAAACTGTGATTCTTCGAGACGTATTGACCCAATATATACTTGAACTGAACCTAATCCTGAACATCGCACGAACGATGACGTAATATTTTCATAGCAAAGATAATGAACGATTATATTCGAGTTATGATATGCATGGTCCAGTAATTAGTTTGCCATAATTTTTTTTTCACCCACAAACGTGATGAGTCGACCTCGGCTTGTCAATGAATTACATACGTTCCCAAGGATACGGTATCAATTAATTTCAGAAACGTGATTACTGTTCGAATCGATTTCAATACGAAAGCTGTCTGATCTGTTATCAGTATATTGTTTTGATTGCAAGCAACATAATATTTCATTGCTAATGGATGAAGCAAAAGTGATTACATAGTTTATAATGGATGTTTTACCTTGTCTTGTATAATTAGGTACAATTCCTGTCTTTAGAGGTTAGAGTTGTTTCAGCATATCTATGGCATTAGTATCAAATGTGTCTCAAGCGCTTTTTGTATTTCTTATCTTAGAAATGATAATTTTATTCATTTCAAATGCTTTCTGTGGTTTTGTATTGGGTCTATGCATACTAGAATTGTTGTAATCTATCATTCGAAGTTCGAGTCTTTGTTAGCATGTATTATTTATTATCATTATTTACCAATTTTAGGATATAATAATATATTAAAGCTGTCAATGAATGTATTTAAAGTAATTTACAGCTCAAGTTACGATAGGCCAAATTTAAAAAGAAATAGTTTTCAGTTACTTATGGAGCTTTTATTATTACATTTTTATAAATTAATTTAATTGTATTAAAGTATTTTAATCCAAATCGGAAACCTTAAAAGGCTGTAGTGGATTGTTTTAATTTTAATGTAACATAAAGCATTCATTTCTTTTTTTTTACTACTTAATTTCAATAAAACGATACAAAATGTAATAAGTACTCAACTAATGTACTTGTACTTATCTTAAGCAAACAAGTAAGCTTTGAACAACTTTTACGTGCATATATTTTTTTTCCTGTTTTTTCTTATTATATTACCTAGAATCTACATTAAAATAATCAAAAATACTTGAATTTGAAGTTATCACTTCAATAATACATAATGAACGTTTATGTCCGCGTAGATGTATAAAAATTTGAGAATAGTGGAATACAAATCAACACAATTGTCTGTTACTTTAGTGCACTAGAGTACAAGCTCAGCATGTGTGTTTGAATGTTTATGTGTGGCCATTAATAATTAAAATACCCTGTGCTCGGCTTGCTCTCGTACAGATACTAAAGTCCTAGATGAAATTTCATAAAGCAAATAATTGTAAAAAACCGAAAAACTCTACCGAGTATCGTAATAACATCCCGGGGAAAATATGAATCTAATTATACCTCACACTAACATTTATCATGTCATTTAGGCGACAGGAAGTCGGAACGGTGATACATGTCTTAATTCTTCGCGCCAACACAGCTTGACGGATTTGGATGAAATCTGTCAGAAAAATGTTTTATCCTAGAAAATGTACATTTGCCGAGCGATCAATTTTTATTTGTTACTAACTGATGCATATATCTATATAGATATATACATGTTCTCAGATTCATTTACTTAAATACAATCGTATTAACATCCCCACTTATTCACATGCTCTCATATGAGTAGTCACGAATTGACATACTCACATTCTCATATATTAATGAGTAAGAGAATGTATGAATATGATACTATATGAATATCTGAGAATGTAAACATGAGAATACGTGGATATGTTAACATGTGTGTATGTGAGTATATCATATAAATCTGTAAGTAATGTCCATTAAAGGTATTGTTGCAGATGCCTATGGGCAGCGGTCACTTTATGTCGAGAGAAGAAGCTCATCTCAATATTGACACACTGACCTAATTATACCTATGTATAATACAGTAGATTAAATACATTTTTAAGTCATTATCTTCTTTCAGCGGGGCAGTGTATTTAAACAAACAATAACGCGATCAAAGCCAGGTTACAATATTACCCTCCTATGTCAATGTCTCTGTTATACAATTGGGTAATAGAAACAATACGTTCTCTTTAGATATAGGTACTGTCTATTGAAATAAAATACGTGAGACGCAACATCGATATCAGTTAACAACTATAGGGTTACTCAAATTCACGACGGACACGGCTGACAAGTTTCGCGAACAGGAACGCGTTGTTACACGTGCACTGTACACAGACGGTGATCAAAAAATTACAAGGATTCGTTAAAACGTGAACGTCAAAAATATTCGTTTATCAAAACAATACATTTGAAAGGTTCGTTAGTACTAAAGCACGTTTGAAATTAATGATGCATCGAGTTTATTTCGTACACAGTATGAAACGGATCTATGAAGTCACATAATGCCATTGCCAGCGGCTGGATTGCTAGCATTGTTTTTTTATCTTCCTCGCTGGGAATCTTATGAAAGAATAGAAAATGTGAGTGTTGAGATGGATGTGTGGAGTAACAGGAATGGATAAGGTACGAAACGAGTATATTAGAGGAAGTCTGAAAGTAGCACCGATAGTGGAAAAGTTACCGAGCAAAAGGTTAGCATGGTCGTGAAGAAGAGAAGAATTGCATTAACAAAGAGTTTTTGATTTGAATGTAATTTCTTTTATGTGAGCTAACGAGCAAACGGTTCACCTGATGTTAAGTGAGCGCTGCCCATAGACATTCGCAACAGGCAAATGTGTTGCAGATGCGTTGCCTACCTTTAATAGACAAAGGAGGGCATAGACAGGAAAAAGGTTATTTCCCTTTCCCCGTTAACCCCTTCCAAGTCCAATCCTCTTCCCTTTCCCGTCCTATCCTTATGAGGAAAGGGTGGGAATGGGAAGAGGACTGAAATTTGTCTCCGACACTTCACTCATCACACGAAATGCAGAGTACTTCTACTTCACGCCTGTTTTCTGTGAGGTCATGGTATTTCACCGGTCCTGCCGGCCAATTCGGCAACAGATGTTGTTTTTGCGGGCTCTACTACTGTTAGAAAAGTAAAGGAATATATAGGTAGGGGTAGGCCTAAGAAACGATGAATGTATTGTGTGAAAGATGACATGATTAAGAAGGGAATGAAGACTGAAATGGATAGATCAATGTGGAAGTCGAAAACATGTGATGCCGACCTCACATGAAGCGGGCAAGGGCAGGGAGATGATAAAGAATAATAAGTTAACGTCAAAAAGTTGATATTTGTTACCATTGTAACTTATGTGATGTCCTATAACAAAATGTCAGAAATATGTTATGGAAAAACTATAAGACACACACAGACAAACACTTTTAATACATCTTGATAAAGCTTTTTCATGTATCTGGTCAGCGTGAACCGATACATTGATGCACCCTCCACAATACCAGATATTTTTATTTAGTCTCAAACACCCGCTTCACCTACATAGTCATTAATCAATAGGAAACTGCTACTGTTTTCTGTATCACATTTTAATTATTTATATAGTTTTGTTTTTTTCTTTCATTGTAGCGTTTTTTTATTCTTATAATATACTTTAGGTGCTTAATTCAAACTGAATTTAGATAAAGCGAATGAATTGAACTCTAATTGTTTCACTCAGATAATCTGCAGGAAACATACTTAAGCCATTACGTTCTGGACACTTAACAACAGTATAGTTTAGTTATATTGTTTAAGGAGAAATCATTTTTTATTTTCTTTAAATTACATTTGGAAAGTAATCAAAAATTCGAAGAACACTGCCAAAGGAGTATAAGTCATTTGGTCTCCCAACCTAAAATAATTAACATAATATCACATTACCAAATCAGAACAGTCACGGAACAAACCTAATTGGAAGCATTGAAGTACAACGTCACGCAGGGCCCGTCCCTTACACCTGGTCTGTCACGAGCTGAACATAATCATAATAAATAATGGACGTACGATCGTTATTCACCTAAAGTCGTGAACTGTACTCGCTTGAATCCCAATGTAATCCAAAAGGGAGAGACACATTCGGTATTATTAATGTTTTGTACTCTAATTTATAAGCTGACGACCTGCCCCGGCTTCACACGGGCAACACTAAGTAACTAGCCAGGAAAATACGTGAGTAAAACTAATTGTTAGGTTTTTTCGCGTTTATTTTACGCTTCCTTGGTTCTTGACTTAGCTTGCGTTTGTAATTCTAATATGTAGGAATTACAATTCTGATCTCCTTATGTTACCCACCAATCGTTTAGAATTTTTTAAGCAACATTTTTAAAAATACCTTTACTCGTAGGATTTTATATTTTCCTATTATCCCAAAAATAAACTGTCTCTGATAGCAAAAACTCAAAGATTCATTTCCAATATCGGTTTTCATGGTAACGTTAAAATAAGTAGTCCGAGCACAGAAAATTCTGTACTCATCTGCAAGGTTATAAAATATTTTTACAATCAAAAAATTTTGACAATATATTAAGTAGAATTAGTGGTTATTATATGCGGTAATAAATTATAAATAAAGCGAGGAAAATAAGAAACGAACGCGTGCCAATCCGCAAGCACCAGCAAGCTTTTTATAAAAAGTCATGTAAGTAGAGTGCATTTTTTTACTTGTGTGAGTGCAGCCGATAGTATGAGAATCGAAGTAGATAAAGTGGTAACTTGGATTCGATCTTATAAGAAGCAAACATCTTACTTTCAATTCCCAAGAACTCTCACAAGTACCTAAAATAAAGATGTTGTTTTTCTTTTATAGCAGTAGGTGGTAAACGAATAAGCGGTTCACCCGATATCAATTGACCGCAATCTATAGGCGTCTGCAACAAGCTAACGAGTTGCAGATGCGCTGCCTACCTTTAATCGAAAGACGAGGGATATCAGCAGATAGGAAAATGGATATTTTCTCCTGTAACAAATCCTCTTCCCCTTCCTATCCTTTCCATATTAGAACAGGATATGAAGGGTGAAAAAACAAAATTTAACTGATGTATTCTATATGTGAAATTCTAAAAATCAGGTATCCAGGATGGGAATACAATTTATCATATGCAATATGTTAAGTAGCGTAAGTATGGTAACTTAAAATGCAAAAAATAAAGTAACTTGGATATTATTATTTGTTCATTATAAGTACTTATTGATTAAAATGACCAATTAATTCGACTCTTAGAAAAAACTTGAAATCACTCGGCGCATGTCACGTTTCTTATATTAACGGAAGCATCAAACGCTTATGTCTAGTTTTTTAACTAATTCTATAAGTGGTAAGTTTATTTTATTTTTTTATTAACATGTAATAGGTTCCTCTCACTGTATAGTTTGTTAGCATTTAATTATTAAATTCTGGACTCGATTGTACATATGCTATGCAAAGAAAATAAATCACTGTCGCTTGAGCAGTCCGTCCACTGCTCGACGTACGCCTTCCCTCGCTACAAAGATCGCTCCGCTTCCGCCCTTATCCAGTGGGCTTTCATACAATTTTTTTTTCATGATTTTTTCATAAAAATTCAAGAAACTTTGTGGCTTTTTTTCAAACATGTCTTAACCCTCTTATTCAACAACGATGCGTCGTTCCCTACGTGGCTGCAATTCGAAAGACTTAAACCGGTAGCTGTTTCTACAGACTAGGTGTTGTGTCCATTACCATTTAAATATGAACATTGCCTGGGCAATTTGGGTTATCTGAATTCAGCTGTAATTATTCCTTCATTAGTTGCAGTAAAATACCGTTGTTAACTTAAAAAAGTATTCAGGTATTTTGTGTACCTTAACTCTGTCTAAAATATTCTCCTTAGCTTGTTTTTTTGTATTTATATATCTGTCACCAAGAGCAGTCAATATATGTCAAGTGGATAGCAATTAGACCAATCAATATTTCTCCATTGGGAAAGGTCTTTGTTCAACAGTAGTGTTCTAAAGTAGATTATATAGTACTAGTGACCCGCCCCGGCTTCGCTCGGGTACCACTAATTATGTTGATCCGATCGCTACCAAACACAGGAATGTGCCAATCTGGACAATCCCTGTAAATTTCATCGAAATCGATCCAGCCGTTTCGGATTCTATAGGTCTATAGGTAACATACATACAACGCTTTTTATACACTATTTTTTTTTCATTAAAAGTATCCTATGTTACTTCTAATACCTACAAGAATATGTGTACAAAGTTTCATGATGATCGCTTGAGTAGTTTTCACGTGAAAGTGTAACAAACATACTTACATTTATAATATTAGTAGGGATGGTATGACTATGCTATTTCACATTGACCGTGTTAGTCTGCACACAATTTCCAAATTAACAGGAACACGAACATAAATATAAACCTTTAAATGAATTCAAAGCGTGAATGAAACACTCAACTCCGTAGACTAATAATTATATTCTCTATTATAAATTATATTCGCCGTTGATCTTGAACACGGAACCGTGTACAAGCTGATTAATAAATGCCTAATGATGCACGTACTCGGCAGCAATCGTAACCTTAAGCTTGTCTTGAATTTGAACGTGAACTCTTCAAATTTTTTTGTTATTTTGATATGCCGTCAAAACATTCAAGCATTGAAAGGCTGTCACAAATCAGTTGTCACATAGCATAGGAATAATGTTATTTATAACTAGTGGCCCGCCCCGGTGTCGCACGGATTGTCACATAGCTAACTACTGGACAGATTTGAAAAATTCTTTAGATTGGACCATCTCCGGTCATCATTGCCGGTCTCGTCGAACTTATAGGTCCAAAATATCCCCACCAAAATCGAACCCTCATCGTCAGATTGCACACTAATTGGTCACTTGACATCAAGCAAACCGCTTGCTCTTTCTACTATAAAAAGCTCTGACCTGAATAAAATCATCGCAATGCAAATTATTTAAATAGCATAGAAATCTAATTGTGCCATCAAACTAGATTTAACTGCACGAAGATGTTTCAACAAAGGTTCCACAGTACATGTATGGGCCGTAAACGGAAAATCTGCGAGCTCAGGGGCCATATTTGCAGTGCTGTAGGACTGATATCGCGTGTGGGTGAAGGGCATCAGAAATAACTCAGAAGATCTTTAAGCTTAAATAAATAAATATATGCTCCCGCCCGTAACCCAGATGGGTAGGCAGAGATTATGGATTTCGAGGGTGCGATACTGGCACACCCCTCTCGCGTCTTCTACATCCATACATCTACGCATAAAAGCTTGTCAGTTACGGGTACTCTTTACACCCTTCTTTAGTAAGCCATTAATCTGATCGGTATAAGCAGTTATCAACTAATAAATCATTTCAATCATTCAAGTGAACATCGAATAATCTTATACTAAAGTTGTACGTGTTATGTTATGTTGCGATATTTTAACATCCCGGCATACTAGGATACTTAATAGGTTCGGAGAAAGATGGACGCTCCATGAACCTCTTTTACCTCGTTGTAAGTCTTACCTCAGTTGTACAAAGGTATATCACGATAATAATTTTATATTTCGTGAGTTATTTCTAAAAAACTAACTTAATACCTAACGGCTTACTCACGTGTAGTCCGGTGTATGTACCGACTAGTTTCGAGGATTGCCGGGGTGCCCTTCCTCAGGGTGAGTGGGACTGGGATTAATTCGCGGTCGTGGCTCGTCTCGCAATGTGCGGTTTAATTTCTTTACAACACTACCAAAAATTTCCAATTATTTTTCACAACTAGATTGATTTAAAAGTTAAATAGTGTTCCTTGTTAATTAAGTTTAACTCCTTGCATTAATTGGCCTCATCAAGAATGAAATTAAAAACATACACCCAAATTTAAATAAAATACAAACTTCTGAAAATCGAATGTTCTACATTTTACATGCCTGTTAAGACAGGAATCGTAAACGTCATTTCACAAGTACAAAGCTGTAGCAGCCCTTGGTGCAACAAAAAGGTTGTAGTAGCATCTGTAATCTGTAGATCTAAGTTCCGACGAGGTCACGGCATAAATAGTCATTAGACTCATCCTAGCCCTAAAAGGAGAGCAATACCTAAACAAGCAAAGGCTTTTTTGTCCAGCCATTCCTATTTTGGTTCGTGTCTTCATACGACGAATCGCGAACCATTGAGCAATTGCTTTAATGTACTTCAATTATTTATCAACTTGTTTTGTGACATTTTAAATCTTAAGAATTTTTAACTTACAAGTCTTTTGTAATATTGGTTAGATAAGACTCAATTTCGTGGTCTTGGAGAATAGATATTTACCATTGTAGAGTTTGGACAGTATTGGTCGATTTTTAACCCAGATATCTTGGCCAATTAAGTAGATACATCTTTCATTTCATTAAATAAAAAGGCTGTCATTATTAAGAGCGGCTGTGTGCAGGGTTTACGTTGTCGTCATGACAACCCCGACAACTTTCGTTAGAAGAGGCCAACCCAAAGAAGAAGACGAGTAGTATATAATGTTGTAAATCGGGAACTAATATGTAACTTGTGTGCAAAAATCCAGAACTGAAGTAATGATCATAGTAATGTCGATTTAACTTGTAACTTGTCGTTTTTTTGAGTTTAATCCCTAATAATCGATTTTCGACTCGACACATAAGCTCGGGCATATAAAGCGTTACGGAAACCAGTCTCATGCGTAGCCTATCTTGCGCATTCCAGTAGAGAGTATACATGGCGTGATGAAAACGCAAAACGCAATGTATACATGTATATATGTAAGTTTAGCGTCTACTTATGTAGGCGCTATACTGTTTCATACTTTTCATTTTGTATATTTTCATGGAAAATGGATATGTGTTTTGGTGATGATTGCTTTAAGTGGTAGAGCCCAACAACAACATCTGTTATACGAATTGGCCGGCTCGACCGGTAAAATACCATGACCACACAGAAAACAGACGTGAGGTAGAAGTACTCTGCGTTTCGTCCAATCCACCTACTAATCTATATATTTTATAATCGTGTGTAAGGAGGGAAACACACAAAATGGAACTCCAAGTCATCATGAAAAATTTTCAAACGCTACTATTTGAAGATCGCATGGGTAAATGTGCAGGTTGATCTAAAATAAGTCGAATTCAATATGTCACGTACTTAATAGCAATGCACATGTTTGAAGTTACAGCTTTTGTAAAGTTTAAGTGATGAATCCTCATTACATGGATACTGCAGATGTTACACGTGATAATATATAATTTAAAATGTCGTATTTAGGGCATGTTGTAGCCACCGTCCTAATTTTTGAAAGAAGGCGGCAAGTGAGCAAATGTTTTACATGATGTAAATTTGCATCGCCTTCCATGATTTTGGACAGAGAGGAATAGAAAATGAGGAACGAACGGGTAAGGAAAGTGTATTGGAAATTTACCTACTGCACCTCCCTCATCAGGATCAAAAGAATCATCCTTCATTCAAATTTAACAGTGGTAGACCACGGAAAAACAACATCTGTTGCACGAATGGGCCGGCTCGACCAGTGAAATACCATAACCTCACAGAAAACAGGCGTGAAGTAGAAGTACCCTGCGCTTCGTCTAATGAGTGAGGTGACGGAGCCCTAATTTCGGTCCTCTTCCCCTTCCCATCCTTTACTCATGCGGATAGGATGGTTGATGTTGGTTAGAAAAGGTTTGGACGGGCAGGGGGTTGGCGGGCATAAGGATATATCCTTTTTCTGTCTATTAAGTTATTCTTTGTCCATTAAGGTAGGCAACGCGTATGCAACACATTTGCTTGTTACGGATATCTGTGGTTAGCGGTCACTTAAAATCAGGTGATCTGCATCGTTTCCGCCTTTTTCCATAAAATATTGATACAATTTATAGTAAAATTACCATAATCCATGGTATTGATGTGTAAGGAATACGACGATCCCATATAATACGCAGTTCGAGAATCAAGAATGAACAAGTTGCAATAACCGATTTATAAATGTAACATTTCTGAAGTACACAACAACAATAAAATATACCAGCAAATTGAAAACCTCCTTTTTTGTCTGTTTAAAATGGTCACATTGTAATCATATTTGAGATTTTATTAGGTCGATTAAAATGGATTCATTTAATTCTATCTTCCTGCTGAGGAGGCAAGGCGATAATAAATATAAAAATAGATTCCGGTCTAAATATAACTACATTTATTATTTATCTATTAAAGCTTAGACTCTCAACAACAATTTAATGCTAACATCTTTTCTTGTTGACTTCAATCCGCAGGAACTAAAATGCTGTCTATTTACAATTTTTTTCTGTTCGAATAACAATGAGATAAGGTTGCAAACAAATATTTAATTCAAAAAAAAAATTGACTTGGGCTATTACTGGACTGATGTTCGAGGGATGAACCTCACATGAAATAGTGAAATAAGCATTGATGATTAATTTAACAATATGTAGAGACATCTTGCGGTGTTAATTTCATATTGTAAAAAATTTTATTACAGCGCCATCTATCAGTGGTACTTAATATCACAACAATTTTTTGGAGTCTAGATGATTTTTGGTTGCAAGTTGTTAAGCCTTCATAATGTAGTAATAAATTTGAATTCATAATCATCATTAGCTAAAGTAATCGCCACAAAGATTCATCCTTTGAATAACTTTGACCAGGTCTCCAATCTACATATTATTATCTTGTAACAGTCATGCCTACATTGTCTCTTAAGTTGAACTTTAAATACAAGTTGCTACTTTAAATTAGCAACTTGTATTTCAATTCAGTTAAACAGATTTGATAGCGGTGTTTTTCATTATTCTTGGTTAGTTTAGTTTAGTTAAGTTAGATATTTTATGTTAGGTGGCAAAGTAATTAATGCAGGAAACACAAAGTCCGAAGAAATTTGCTAAATTCTCTTTATTAAATTCATATTTACAAAACTTAAAACTACAGCATCGTCCAATTTTTTTATTCGTTTTTTCTTAAGCCTAGTACTGTCCATTTACAACGCCGCGTATAAACTATTTCTAAGTTTTTAACAATTGAAAGACACTAATGGAAATGTAAGAGATAATGGGGTAAGAGTGATTTTGAGATCAACAGAGTGTATGACTTTAAAGAAGAATTTCTATCTGTAAATAGACATTGAGTATTTAAATTATCATCACAACATCGGTTCATAGCTTAAATCGTCGCCGGTCTAGCACATAACGATGATAGAGGGAGTAATAAGAGAAGAACTAAGAAAGGTGATTCAAGAAAGAAAAGAAGTAATCTATCTCGTTCTAATTCCTTGCGATATTTCAGAACATTCTAAGCTGTCAAATACACGTGATCATTTCGACCTTCGTGTCGGTGGTTTAGAGGAAAGAGTAACATTATATCTAAAAGATATTCTAAAAGCGCTTTTCAGACCTTATTAACAATCCCTCGTTATCATTACTGTAGTTATATTTAATAACGGTATCCGGTTTGAGAGTTGAAGTTTCCATTACCGGATCCTCTGGGGCCGGAGTTAGGGGTCAGGTATTGACGGGAGGTGGCACCGGCACCAAAACCGGTACCTCTCGAGCCGAAACCGGATCCACCAGCACCGAATCCGGAACCACCAGCACCGAATCCGGAACCACCAGCGCCGAAACCGGATCCGCCGGCGCCGAAACCAGCACCTCCAGCTCCAGCACCACCGGCACCAAAACCTGAACCTCTGGAACCGGCCCCGAAACCGCCGGAAGGAGCACCGTACTGAGCAGAAGGGCCGGACGAGTAACCACCATTGCCAGCGCCGGCACCTTCACCGCGGTATGATCCTGAAACAATACGGAAGCAAATTAAATATAAAAACAGAAGAAATTGGATTACAAGCCGTTATAGGTTACTACTATGAGTAGACACGAAACTTCTGACATTCGGTCCTCTAATCTAACTAGTCTTATAACCTTTCTTAACTAATTACACCCTTTAATGTCAAAACATCTCAACATTGATCCAATACTGCTGACCTTTTGTGTAAACAAATCAAAAACATAACGAGCACAGCTCTTCTTGAACTATTTTCCATTGCGACACGGTCATAACAAATACCTCCATACCAGAGTTGATTGTGCACGGCTTGTACTGGGGCCATAGCGTAAGCGCTTAAATGTTTCATTAATTGTTGAAAGAAAACAAATGAAAGTTGATCAGTTGAAAGATATATTATAATAAATTAAGGAAAATTAATTGTATGCCATTAAATCAGTGAAATAGTTTTTCGTAACAAGCAATTATTCGACGGTGGTGTGGAAATTTCTCGAACATCTGCCGAGTAAGTGCTGATAGACGGGTAAGGAAAGTTTCTAAATGGAGTTAAGGTATGGAAAGGGTCTTCTGCATCGTTGGACCTTGTAAAGACGGATGAAAATGGTTGAAAGAGATAGGAAAATTATTCCTATGGTGAAAGAAATTGAAGAAAAAAGCTGAGAATAAAAGTGTTACATTATTTATATCGCAGATGTAGGTAAATAATTTAAAAACTCGCGTTTTTATTATATTTAAGAAATATTATTAGCTACAACGCTTACTTAAGAGCCCCACATCAGTAGCATGCGAGATCATCAAGGCCTTGCACGCAATC
This sequence comes from Papilio elwesi, assembly GCA_029849275.1. Taxonomy (NCBI): domain Eukaryota; kingdom Metazoa; phylum Arthropoda; class Insecta; order Lepidoptera; family Papilionidae; genus Papilio; species Papilio elwesi. The sequence continues at coordinate 9,790,064 of CM056702.1, forward strand.
CTGATCTTTTCGTTATAGTGCCTTTACTTAATACGTCTCTTTTAAGTGAAGCTTTAAGTCAAATAAACTACGCTAAGTTATTGTTAGGGAAATTATAATGTAAATTAAATAATTTAAGTATCACAATTTTTTAGGTATGTTAGAAAAGAAATGTATGTTGAAAAATACAAAAAGGATGGATTGCTTTTAAATTACCCATCATAAGCAATTCTTTAATAGAACATTGCGGCTATCTTAAATTTGAATTGCCCAAGAGTAGCCACAGTGTAAAAATTGCAGCAACTAAAAGCCACTCATGATCTGAAGAGGAGCTTATGCAAAAGCACCGCGAGCATTGTAGGACAATGCTTGGGCAATCGTCAATTTACGAAGATCTGAACATCAGGTTGATTCATTAGGTGATAATACTAGCAAATGTGATTTGTTATTTGTACTAGGAATTATCTTATTGAGCAAGTAGGCCACAATCATTTGATTTATAGTTGGTTAAGGAATAAAAAACACATTATGAATGAAGTCATAAATAAGCACATTTGGTTTGAAAGAAAGATGTTTGAAAATTAACTTAATAATAAACTTACTAACATAAGAACAAAGCAGATGGAAAATTCTTTATCAAATGTAGGAAATGACATTAATTTAATAACGTTTCCTGACAGCCTACGAATTACTATTAAAATGTTATATTGGAATAATTTATTATTAAACTAGACTAAATTAACCCAAACAAAAATGCCAACTAAAATTATAATTAAAAAATATATATTTATCTATGAATTCTCAGATTTTGTATTATCCCGATTCGTATAAAATCGAACATAACAGTTCCCCAGATTGACGGAACTGTACTAAATTAACAGTTCCACGTCTCTGTGAAATATGTTTAGTGAAAATGAGTTATTTCCATCTCGCAATATTTAATAGACTACGTGCCTTTTGTTCTAGATTTCTCACAACACGTTCCCAAACACTAAATGGAAATGAGTTTGACATTTGAGATTGAACTATATCATGACAATGATGAAAACCCGCAACCGAGTGACGCAACATGTCATTGTCAAGTAACGAAGTCAACAGAAGTTTTGATAATTAATAAAAAATATTATATTTAGACACTATAGAGGTACATTAAAATACAAATTTTAATGTACCCCTATAGTGTATATGTGTATATATGTTAGTAAATTAGCTTTTTAAAGAACAACGCATTCTTGTGTAGATTTTCAAAATTACGCTTACATATTTACGCATCGAAATTAAAGTGATAAAGTTAGTTCAACTAAAAGTGTTTTCACGTCTTTTTTTCAACGCGATTTTCACTAAGATTCCAAATCAGATGAAGTTGGCCGAGACATGAACAATGCAAAGCAAATTTCGTTTGAGAAATGAATCCAAAACTTGCCACATAACAACCTAGATACAACTATCAATCTAACACGACAGTTTCAATAATGTCCATTATCAAAGCAGTGCAAAACTTTTCTCACACTCGCGTGATTACGCAGATGTAATTAGACTTGCTTGATTAAGTATTTAATACCTTACGTTAAGGCTTTATTCAAGTATCGTAAAACAATGCACGATACAGGAAAATGATAATAGACCTTAAATTAATAATACAAAGCCTAAAATCAAAGAACGTGTGAGTTTACGAAGGGCTTCTCGACCGACAACTGAGACCTAGTTTACTGAGAGCATATTCTCACAGACATTCACTTTTACGATTGAAGATCGACCTTTTTAAGAGGACGCTATCGGCAAAGTCGATCGGTGCGACCCACGCCTAACACCCGGTCACGAAACCCTCTAGTTATTTTCCGGTTATTTCTAAATACGTTACTCTTATAATGGTATCGAATTAGACGCCCAACATACAACGTTAGGTTTTCAATGTCGCGTTTGAAATACGAAATACGACTGCGATATTTTGCCGTATTGACTTACATTTCTTGATCTGGACAATGTTTATAATCGAACAATACTAGCTGTACATACTTGGTGTCACTTGAATGAATTTCTACTTCGCATATTTCAATAGGAGAAATTAAGCGTATTGTATGACAATTAAAGAAGGACCGCTTAATAACATCGAATAGCCACAGATTATACTCGCAACCGTCATTACTCTACATGACATTTTTGTAGGATACACATGATTCTAAAGAGATTTAAAAAACTTTACAACTTCATATCCCTTATTAACGAATTGTTCTGATATTTTTAAGAATTTATTAATGGGACACGTTGTTTTTATAACGCAACGAATGATGGGCTACGGTATTTTGAGACTAAATAAGTTTATTCATAAGGTAATTGGCTGATTTCGGTTTTAAAGAAAAGTTTAGTTCCAAGTTATGAAATTACATACACTAATAAATCATAATATGTAAATAAGTATAAACAAGACTGAAGTAAGTCTTAATAAGTTGTAAGGTAACATTAAGTTGCGCATAACGACAACGAATGAAGTCGCAGGTGTATACTAGTTCGATGCGCCTCTAATCATAGTCACACGATTATTGTGTGTAGCGATACAGATGATGCGAGAGTAGAACAGTTGCGTCATCGCTTCGTGATCGCACTAGAAGCAATGCGGACCGCGAAAAGCCATAGGTCAGCGGATTAATAGTAGCCCTCTGCAGATTTATAGGCAGCTAAGTTGTCTAAACAAGTCTAGACGTGGGTATGCATTTAACCGATGTGGTTGATTTTTCAATTTCTCCCGTTGATAGTTTTTAAATGCATTAATTAATTTGGCATGTATACGCAACTGAAGACGTAGAAGAAACAGTGAATGTAACATCAGACATAACCTGGATCAGGGCTTCACTTCGTATTTATTTATTCTAAGTTGTTCTAGGAACATAACGATTTTGTCATAATAGCTTTTTTATGTTATTTGTTTTTTTAATAATTTACATTAGGAAAAAGGTTCTTACTAAAGACTACATTATAATAATTGGAACTATTGTTAGTACAAAAAATATCCATACTCAATTAAAGTAATGTAGAGTCACTGTAATTAATAAACATGACGTAAGTCTCTTATGGATAGTCTTACCCGTGACTATAGTGTCATCGAGAACTAAAACTCTATATCAACAGAATAAAAGTGAAATTAATTTACTGGAATAGACCAAGATATCGTGCAATATATACGCTTATTGTAAATCCGACTTTAATAAGTCCCAAAATTGACAAGGGATTAGCCTGCCGCACACCAGAAAATGTTCAGACCTAAATACACACATTTGTGACTTTAACACATTAAAATTTTACTTATAGCTGGTAATCCAACCCAGAACCCACGACCGAAGACTGGTATATCCCTATGAACACTATTTTATTTTAATAAATTATCAAGTAGCAGACGTTTTTGTTCGTCTTGCTTGATGTATATTGGATATTGAAAGCGCAGATGATGACATTAACTTGAAAGCTTACTAAGTTACCGTCCCAGCGTTAATTCGTTTTTTATCTAGTTACATTCAAGTTATGTAACGTTACTTATTTTAACGGAGATGATCGGCTTATGTTACATTACACATAGACATTACGAAATTGCTGTATTTTTTTATTAGTGAGAGACAGTATCTAAAATGATTGCTGAAAGACTAATTAAAAAAAAATAACTTTCGAATAACAAATTTAACTCTCTGTACGTGTTGTAACTAATCATAAATAAGACAGTTGCTACAACGTCTATTTGCCGATTGCTTATGTATTTGCAAACCGTATTGAGAACGCTTTTTGCTGGGCATACGTAGCTCGTAGCTTAGTTTTGTCCCTGTCATCTAAATTCGAAAAAAAAAGAAAATATAAGGAAGTTTATATAATTTAATGTACGTTGCTATTGTAGCATACAGCAATGGAACTACCAACCTTAGGTTTTCAAGCTAGAAACAAGCTAAAATTTAAACGATCGCGTTTCATCTTTAGATTACCGTATTGGCAAATCAGGGACTTCCAAGTATCCCTGGTCTAGGATATTAATACATAGGATGATTGATAAGAGAAAGAAATGCAGTTCTTAAGGTAGGAAAATTTACTCACCGTCATCTACGATACCAGCAGCCTCATCGCGGGCGTTCTGTTCCAAGGATTTCAAGATGGCCTCTGGGATCGGTGGTGGGGTTGGGAGGTGAGCGCCCTGGGGCTGGAATCCATTCTCGTCAGCGGTGTAAGTGATGCTGTAGTCCTGACCGTCATCGCCCTTGTAGGCGAAGCTGCCTTGAGACTGGACGCCGTTAGTGGCTACACCGGACGCATCAGCGCGGATACCGTTGGATGTTTCGAACTCGTAAGCGAAGTTGTCTCCGTTGATTTCGTTGTTCAGTCGTAAGATTTGAGCGCCGGCATCAGCGGATTGCCTGTAGTTTCCAGCGCCTCCACCTCCACTGTAGCTTCCGGCACCTCCAGCGCCGCTGTAGCTTCCGGCACCTCCAGCGCCGCTGTAGCTTCCGGCACCTCCACCACCGCTGTAGCTTCCAGCACCTCCAGCTCCGGTGTAGCTCCCGGCACCACCGAAGCCGCCGGCACCTCCGGCGCCTCCAAAGCCACCAGCACCACCAAATCTACCCGGACCACCAGCTCCACCGGCACCGAATCCTGAGCCTGCGCCTCCTCTAGGAGGGAGGTAGGTGTTGTCTAAGCGAGCTGCGGAGCATACTCCGAGCACGGCAGCGACCACGAACTGGAGAAATAAAGAGTCACGATATTAACCACAGAACTTCCTACTTTGTACTATCCAGAACAGAATTCACGAAGTGGGCTGGCGTCGGAAGTAGGCCGGCCATAAGAACTGTCGCCAAAACCTTTACAGTATGGTCTACGGTTATACTGTGCTGCACATATCGAGGGAAATGGGCTACAAAATGATGATTTCAATAACAAAACTAAATATGATTATTTCGTTTGCATATAAATATTCTGTATATGAACTGAGAAGGGTAATTTAAAAAAAATTGAAACTATTTAAGTTTATTGGACTATATTGTCGTAACAATTTTGATCAGGGTCACAATGATGTTGGTACAAATAGCGGAATACTACTTAGACTTTGAAAGAGTAAGGAATATGAGGAGTTTAAAGACACTCAAATGTTAAATGTTAATGTCTGCTTTAAATGGCATATTAAAACTGATCTTTTGTTAAAGAGGAAAAAAAGTACATCAATTGATCCCTCTATTACTAGTATCGTGTAGTAGCTCAGATCATATAATTTTTTCGTCAGGTATACAAAAAATATTATCTAAGGAAATGAGAAAAATAAAAAATGTATGCACTTGAAATATCGTTAAAATTATAGTTAGTATAACATATTAAGTAGTAAATAGTAGTTAGTTATGTATGTTATATTAAAGAAAATTGGACATGTTATTTTAAAGTACATTTTTGGATTATTCTCTGAAGGTTATCTTAATATCTGTGATTATTTTATTTGTTATAAGAATAATTTTTGACTTGGAAATGTTTTAGAAAACCAAAAGAGAAATATAAGACGCAGCCAGCAATGAATACTTACCAGCTTCATGATAAATTAAATTAATAAAAGAGGAGATTGTGTAGTCGTAATGCGGCTTGGCTGCTCGCGGTTGACTGTGTTGACTGTAAGAAGATCTGGTGGTTATATAGCTCCTATCTTGCCTTAGAACGCTTTGTCGCTGAAAAAGGCATCACGGCCGTTGAATTGCGATGCGGTGGATCACCGGAATCGATCGCTGGGCTTGTCGCCCTCGCGTGAATGGCCCGGAGATGCGTATGCATTTAGTTACTGGCCACTTAACGGTTAATTAGGTAATTACACGTTAAAAAAATATTATTATAAAATTAATTTTTAATTCAATCTTTTACTAATGAAACCAAAACTCAATTTTTAAAAAAATAATGTTAATTTATTTATGCATTAATTATCAATTGATACTTTTATTTTTAAATCCTCATTTTCTTTTTTTTTAGCTTTTAATTCTTATATTTTCAGTGGTTTTCCTACTGTTGTATGGTGAATAAGCTTGTAATCCTTATTATATTTAAGACTAAATTATGTTTTGTTAACACAAAGAGTTTAAACTGGCTGTCCGTGATGATATTGGAAAGATAAGTGTGGTTTTCTAATTATATTTATATATTTATTGAAACTGGTTCAACAGTTTTATAGATAAATAAATCTTGTCCAAAAGCAATTACACCTATCCTTTTTAATGTAAGAATTAGATATATTTATTGAAGAAAGTCAATGACTTTAGTCCGCCATGTATTTGAGCAGTTTCTGCTAACGACTGTAAGATGGCGCAACGTTGAGATCGACCGCGTATATGTACGTGCTCATCAGGACATTAACTGACTTCGCTGCTTTGAAATAGTTTTGTGTTATAATGCATATTAAATTAAAAATAACACCATCAGACGTTAAGACACACGGCTGGACTTTATGCTTTTGGTGTGCATTTAATACCTCGAATACGCTCTAAGTTTAAATCAGAAAAAGAAAATTGGAAGACCAAGTTCAAGAAAAGAAAAAAAAATAGTGCATACTACGTCACCGCTTAACAGCGGGTTGGATTGTGGTAAGTATACAGTTTATTTATATGGTATTTCCTAACCAATACGACTTCGGGTCAAGAAGCGAGCGTACTACTTCCTTAAAGGCTGACAACACGTCTGCAGATCCTCTGATATTGCGGATGTTCATGGGCGTCGATGATCACTTATATTAGGCGACCCACTGCACGCTTGCCCCTTGTTTTATAAAAAAATATATCAGTTATGGTATGTGAACCTAATAGGTCCTTTACTGGGTCACAAACAATGTTAGCTCAACGCTCTGTGGGCCTGCCACTAGAGGGCTCCATAGTCTATTTATATTTGTGAAAGCGTATCGTCGATGTGTGTATGGATGTTGCCAATATACTTTGAAACGGGTTGACTGATTTTATTTAATTTTCAGGAAATCTTCGGATTGGCCTAGCGGGTCACCCCTTGAAGCTTGATTCGATTCGAACAACCTAATTAGTGCTAACCGCGCGAAGCCGTGGGGATCACTAGCATAGCATTACATTTCATATAAAGTTGTAATAAACGCAGTATGTTAAGTAAAAATATTTAGATTTAATACTGCTTTGCGGCTTAAACAATCTCTAAATAACTTGTTACAATCAATGTATCGATTACATTCGATATTGTAAGCGACCGGTAAAGTTATATGTGTGAACATTTTACGTGTCAAATGGATATGTTACCGAATACTCATAATAAAATTTTATAAAACATATTTCGATGCAAAGGTATTGGAGCGGATACAAAGAGAGACTTAAAATTAAAAAAAGAAAGGATATTACCAAATTAATTATACCAGCATAGTTACTTCAAAATAAACGTAAACACTTTACAGTACAAATAATTTAATATCTATTTCGGGATAGAAACTTCACCTCTAAAGGTCTAAGTTAGGGTGTCACACGTGTTTTCTTGGGTATGTCCAAAGACGGGAGGGGTCGCAAGTCAACAAATTATTATTATTTAACTATTAATTGAATTTGTAACGCGGCTTGAAATATATTCAGGTCAAATTAAAATTTCAAAGTCGTTTCTAATACCGCGGCAACGTTCACACCGATGCAAGGATGCGGTCCAATAAGATGGATGAACGATTTGATTAAGGTTGTAGGTAATCCACTCATTGAGTGCAAGGAACCGTTGATTGTAGCGAGTATCTAACAGTGGTAGAGCCCGCAACAACATCTGTTGCACGAATTTACCGGCTCTACCAGTGAAATAACACGACCTCACAGGAGACAGGCGTGAAGTAGAAGTACTCTGCGTTTCGTCTGATGATGGAGATGCCGGAGACCTCATCCTAGTTTTCCCCTTCCTATCGTGTTCTTATATAGAAAGGATAGAAAAGGGAAGAGGACGTGACGGGAGACTAGGAAAGGAAAATATCCTTTTCTTGTTTCTGCCATCTTCTTTCCATTAAAGATTGGCAAGGGATCTGCAACTATGACAAGGGGCCTATGGGTAGCGGTCACTTAATAACAGGTAACCCACCATCTGCTACAAAATAAACAAGTATCTAAAAGAGAATACTTGACTACAATTCACATCCTTAGTTTAATACCCAACATTGCAAAATACGAGTATACTTTATTGGAATGTCTCACTTATTTATTATACTTAACACGTGTTTAAAGACACGCAGGTGAAAGTACATTAAAATATTTTTTTTATATAAAAATAACTAATTTTAAATTATCTTTAGTTGTTTCTACACTATAACGTTCGACATTATGGTCCGGTTATTAATTGCACGGTTTTTAAACGAGGAAAATGATAATCAACAAGACTAAGTCATTATACCATTTTAGTAAATTTTTAGTACATACTGTTAGTTGATAAGTTAGGTCCTACTGTTCTTCGCCTTGACACATTCATACTAGATTATTAAATTCGTACCTATTACTCATGGAATAAATTGCGTTGCTTTAGAATTGTGAGTGTTCGAATAACATCGCAAATGGGTTTTTACATAGCGTAAAATAACGTAGACGAATTCGTAGTTAGACTATTAAATTACCAAGTTATTGGTTTCCATTACATATTGGTACACTTTTTCCATGATATGAATGAAATCAATAGATGTAGACAGCACCGTACACGCGATAGACATAAATAATCAGCAAAAATGAACCCTTATGACTTAACAATAAGATTCATAATTGGATACAACAAATAAAAAAACGTTGAAACTGTTCAAATAGTCATTTTGGGCATGTTGTTCACGCCAATTTATTTATATTATTATAAATAATAGTATATGTTACTTGAAGAAGGTAGTCTGTTATATTTAGAATACGCCACAAGAGAAGTGCACAATATGTAACAATTCCCAGGCGTCCGGTACGGCACGTTGCGACACCGCGGAGATGCGAATCCACTTTATCTATTATATTATTATCGCGAGGACAATAATTAGGGTGAATCTGTTCGCGAGACATACGGACCTAAAGTTTGTCAAGCTTGCTATCAAGTAGCGATCGCAAATTAAGCATTTGAATGCTTGGGCGTATTTAATAAATTTTCACCACCATTATTCCAAACGTTATCGGAGCTTATTGTTAACTAGCAAAAGCGAAGTTTTAAAAATAAATATTTAATTATGTATTATTTCCAGATTTCTTAAGACCAACAACCAAGTTAACAGTGGTAGGGTCCGCAACAACAACATCTGTTGCACGAATGGGCCGGCTCGACCGGTGAAATACCACGACCTCACAGAAAACAGGCGTGAAGTAGAAGTACTCTGCGTTTCGTCTGATGAATGAGGTGCCGGAGGAAGGTTCTTCATACGGATAAGATGGGAACGAGAAGAGACGGAGAGGGGGTTGGCGGAAAAGGAAATATCCTTTTTCCTGTCTATGCCCTCCTCCGTCCATTTGGGTAGGCAACGCATCTGCAACACATTTGCTTGTGGCGGATGTCTACGGGTTGCAGTCACTTAAAATCAGGGGATCCACTTGCTCGTTTGCCACTTTCTTCCATAAAAAAACCACAATAGTTGAATCTTAACTAACATAATAAACGTTATTTTTATGCAATGGACAACGACATAATGTTAAGTGACCGCTACCTATAGGCAAATGAGTAGCAGATGCGTTGGCTACTTTTAATGGACAGATGACGGTGTAGAGGAAAAAATGATATTTTTCCTATTGACGGGCCGGTTGGCGTGGTTTGTAAGATGTACTTGCTTTTCACACCGCAGGTCGTGGGTTCGATTCCCACCCAGGACATACCTTTGTGTGCATAAACATGCCTGTTTGTCCGCAGTCTGGGTGTAATTATCTATTTAAGTATGTATTTACAAAAGAAAATTAGTATATGTAGTATATCAGTTATCTGGTTGCCAAAGCACAAGCTCTGCTTAGTTTGGGATCAGGTGGCCGTGTGTGAATATGTCCTAGGATATTATTATTATTATTATTTCCTTTCCGTCTAATCCTCTTCTCGTTCCCATCCTATCCTTAGGAAAGAAAGAGAAAGGGGAGAGAACTGAAACTAGACCTTCGGCACCTCACTCATTAGACATAAATACTTCCTAGGCACTTTCTGATCACTTAGGAATCTAAAACTTTATTCTATCTATTCAGCTTTTAGTTAATTTTAAGAATAAGAAAATATATAAACGTTATTTACCATTATTTCTTTAATCTTTACTTAATATAAACGTAAAAAAGATATCTGATCCAACCAGGTGTACATAAGACACTCACATCTTTTATCTCCTCCTCTAGTGTCTTTTCCGGCTTACAAAACTTGCTTGGCGTATTTTTAGTACGTGTGTTCTTGAAAGTAACGTGAGAATGAAATTTATCGTTTTGAAACATTTTTTTCTGCATCCGCTAAATAGATTATGAAGTGCCGCTATCATGGTGTAGATAAATTGGTATTACAATATTATATTACATTATAAAAGTGAAGACTTCCCGCATCTCATTACTTAATGCTTTATAAAATAAAATCAACAGTCTCCCACGGCACATTTGAAGGTAAGATGTAGTTATACTTCAATTCGTGTAAGTTCACTACATCTTGTCAAATCCTTCAAATTAGCCCTCTTCTTTAATAAACCTTTTTGAAGAAAAGATTTAAATTGTAGGGAGAGACAGGTCAATTTTTACTGGTCTTTGGCATTGCGTTATTGGTAATTAAGTTTTAATATCTAGATGGCGTTATTCCTAAATTTTAAAAATTGATCCTAAATGTTATGGGTTCTATTATTATTATGGCTACAGCTTAGCAACAGAAGCACGAGTCAAATGTTTTGCATTATCAATTATTTATAGGTTAAATTTTACATAGAGACAAAATTGGTCAATAGTACACTCAATTGCAGGACATCCTGCTTATTTAATTACATCCTAGATGACTAACTTAAGCGTGACTTAAGGGGAGATGAAGTCATTATAAGTTATAGCGTTCATAATATTTTGTTCGACGGCGAATTTAAAAGTAATAAATATATTTTTACCAGGTCAAGTGCGCAATACGGCAATTTGTAGCTCTGATGACCATCCCAGGTGCAGGAGTTGTATGTAATAATGGACAAAATATCACAGCTGAATAGCATGCTGTATTAAATTATTTAAATGCTCATATGAATTTACGTACATGGCATTATTTTGAAATTCTTATATTTTTTTTGTAGTACTAGGTGTCAAACGAGCAAACGGTTCACCGGATGCCAAGTGATCGCTACCCATAGACATCTGCAACTAACTAATGAGTTGCAGATGCGTTGCCTATCTTTAAAGGACAGAGGAGGGGATAAACAAAAAATGGTTATTTCCAATTCCTATACATCCCCTTCCCATCCTTTCCTTATAAGAAAAGGGTGGGAAGGGGGAGAGAACTAGAATTAGGCTTCCGGCTCTTCAATCGTCAGACGAAACGCAGAATACTCTACTTCACGCCTGTCTTCTGTGAGGTCGTGGTATTTTACCGGTCGAGCCTGCCCATTCGTGCAACACGTGTTGTTGTTGGGGGCTCTACCACTGTTCAAGTCTTGGGTTTGACTACGACTTCAAATGACATAATCAGATAGTTCAACTAATACGTACTATTTACGTATATATATAATAGTACGTTCCCCCACTGCAGGGATACAGGCTTCCTCTGCGAGAGAGGCAAGGCACGTAATCCACCATACTGGCCAAGTACGTTGTGGCGGATGTCACATTGTTCAAATTTGGTGGTTCCAAGACATGCCTTCGACTTCACCGTTCTTGGAACAGTGGTTATGATATATTTTAGACCAAAAAAAGTTACTTTCATATTGGTATTTATTCGGTTGTTTGGTCGTTTAGATCCATTTGTCCTAAAAGAGACAGGCTGAACATCCGGTGTGTTGTTGGAAGAATTGCATGATTGAATTGTGACCACATACAATGATTTTACTAGCTTGCATAGTCAAGTCTAACAATACTCGTTTTGCGGTATAGCTTTGCGAATTGAATGGCTACCGACAGATCATACAAATGTATTCCATGATACACTTTTCGTGTAATATGCCTCAAACATAACAGCAGAAGAGAGTTGACGAAATCTGGTTGGAGGTCTCAGGTTCGAAGTATTGCTTATATGCATATGTTAACGAGTTAACTATAATAATGTAAGATATATAAAAAAGAAACTAATTGACATATATATTTAGCGCACAGAACTAATACTGGGCATAGAGATTTGAAATTGTACAGGGAGATTTCTGTTATTACGCAGGCGAGTACTAAGAGAGGATTTCTCTAAATTTGTCTCCTAAAGTAGGGGATGAAAATTTGTACGGAGATATAAATAATTGAATGTGAATTGACCTCAGATTTAAAGGATCAATCATATTCAATAGGGTTCAGCTTAGGCTGGAACATCATCAGTATAATTAAATTTTGAACAGGGAAGATGGGTGATAAGTTCACATCGCCTAGCGTTTTGTTATTTAAATAAAATAGGTGACAATATATATATTGTTACTCGTTACTGTGTTGGAATTTTTGTCTGATTTAATTTTAGAAATATTAAGAAGAGTACTTTTGTGCTATTTTTACAGCTTCACTTGTTAGATTGTTTTCACTTATATAAAGCTTTTAAGTAGAGTCATATCCCACTTGAACTTTGTCAACCTTGAACAAGTGTAGTCGATCAATCATACCTGACGATCAAAGATAAATGAGTAATTTTAATAATATTTACTTAAGCTACACCTAAATTACACATTTACACATTTACACACAATATTATTGAAATTACTCAAGCATCAGTAAAACTAAACTTCAATGCAAATCTACTGTACAGCCTACTCGACGGACGCTAATGCTTCATATTTCACATTTTAGCACAGTTCGGTTCAATGCGGTTCATTTAAGAATGATCGCTTCGGTATTTAATTTATAGCGAGCTCTTGCATATGATAGATTATCAAATTGTAGGTCCCTACTGTCAGCGGGCAAAATAATAAATATAACCCTACTAAACTAAAAATACAAGATACTTATAGTAACCGCTACCCTTATCTAGGTGTGAGCCTATCGCGTCAGACATTATAAATTGTTTTTGATTTGGAAAAAAAATCTTCCTAACCCAGAATGGTAGGCAGAGACCACGGATTCCCATTTGACGAGATCCTGGAATACCTCTCTCACATCTTCCCATACATGCTCGTGTATTACGGATTGTTTTTAAAAACAAAAATATTAAATAAATTCATTGAACTGAGATCCAAAGCTAAGAACAACAGCTTAATTAATGTAAGCTCTAGAAAAGGAAAAAGAAGAAAACGATAGAGTTAAGTAGTGATTAAATTCAACATGGCATAAAATTTACACAAAATGTAATCTACCAAACTTATACTAATATCATTTCCCATCTCAGGTAAAATGTGAATATTGTATTCGTTACAATACAACATCAATAAGCCTAAAATTCGTCAGCCAATTTATTTTCAGTAATAACGCTAGGCTTAGTCATAAATAAATGTACGCTCACACCCGTAACTCAGAGGGGTAGACTTAGACTATGGATTTCCATTTGGCATGAATCTGTTACACATCTCTTGCTTCTTCTACATCCATACATCTACACATACAGGTACTCCTTATATCGCCCTTCTTTGGTATGTTACTAATCTGATCGATATAAGTACGCTTTAGACGTTCCCTGCCAACGCTGCCACTCACTTTAGCAACATAAATTTATGTAGTTATCGTTTAAATTTATACAAAATAAACTACATGTATAAAACGCCAATTTCCCGCTGTCACTGTGCACCCACAATGTTAATACTAAGGTACATTCTTACTGCCCTGGCCATTCATTTTTAGCCTCCAGCCATGCGGTGTTAATACGGACATTACTGGCTTACATCACTATAAATATCGATGTTGCCACACGAGCTCACAGTAAAATAAAACGTACAATCGATCTGCGCATCATTTTACGAATCGAATAAAATCTTAAACATTACACATGTTGTGCTTAATTATTGAACTTGTGCAGTTTTTTTTAAGTTTCAAGCAACTTTAACACAGGAAAAAAATTAGGTTAAGTGAGACCTGTTAAGCAATACTATCTTTAATGTAATTTTGGAGTTTTTCATATACACAAAACATGAATTTATCTACACTTAGTTAAACTATGTCAATCTACACACATTCAGTTGTAGATAACGTATATTATAATATATAAAGCGTTTTTATACTAGAACGTGGCAAACAAGCAAGCGGTTCACCCGGTATGAAGTGACCGCTACCCATAGTTTTATAATGAGTTTCGTAAATATGATAATGGACAGTGGGCAAACAGAAAACATGATATTTCCTGATATAAGGTTTGTAAGAAACGGGATTATTACCACGAGTTTTGAGCTCCCGATATGTCGGCAGTTGCATGCGCCGTGGTCGCGGGCTGGTCAAGCCCGTGGAACAGATGCTACATAAATATATCAGTAATCACCTTGTTATTATTATGTTGTATTATGTAGGCCTATAAAGGCCATCGCTTCAAAGATCGGTCCCCTCTTACCCTCATCTAGCGGACTCATGCAACTTCGACAGTTCATCTTGTGACTACGTGTTTTCTAAAAATTGCGTAGTATCGACTTTGTAAGGGGCAAGTGCAATAGTTAATTATGAATCTTCATGACTTGTCAGACTTTTGGGATCACAATGTGTGTACAACATACAAAATTAAAAATGTTAAATATGGGCAGGGCAGTAACTATGACTCGAACCTACACATACTACTGAGGACTTGGAAATGTCAGGTGACATCATAAACTTAGCCCGCGGCTTCGCATTACCATTTCAGTTATAACATAGATTACCTGATAGTTCGCGTAATGTAGTTAAAATGTGGGACCTACACCTCTTAGTGTTTCGCAGTGGTCCGTGGGAAGACGCCTAATGTTCTTACTCCAATTTGTAATCTAAACATTTTCACACGTACCAAGTAAGAAAGATGGTAATGTGATATTTAACTTTTAAGTGATAAACACTTACTCAATATGATTTTATTTCTCACATTTAAAATACAATTATGAGTAATTTAAATTACTAGAAATCCGACTATAATTTCCTTTAGTATTTATTTTCTTTTATATGCGTAATATATTATTTTTATACACATTTACCGAAAACACTTTTTTATTAAATAATATTTTTGGTATCACAGTTGAATTACAAATACATAAATTATCAACTGATATAATTAGAGTGACTTGTGTTCACGTTATGCAGAACACAGTTGACTTAAGTTACTTATTTAAGCTAAAACCATCACAGACATTAAGTAATATTTCTATCAAAATATTTTTCCCAGTATTACAAAATGTTTAAACGCCCTTAATTCTACGTTAAATAAATAAATAATAAGTCGGCCTTTAGAATGTTCCACACTGTAGGGACACAGGCCTCCTCTCAGAGAGAGGGAATGGGCCGTAATCCACCACGCTGGCATGGTGCGGGTTTTTTTGTGACTGTATGGTCACTACCTTGAGGAGGCATTTACAGCTACAACGGGCTCTAGGCGGCAGGACGCGGAGAGCGATTAGCCTAAGCCTCTAAGAGTAACTTAGCTCGAGAGCTCCCTCCGTGGAGGGAGTCTCGGCTCGGGCCGTTACTTTATTATTATAGCCGGATTGGATTGGATTTAGCATTCCGATTCGAGGGTGCCCGAGAGGGCCGAGCCTCGGCTCGATCGGTAGCTATTATCGTATTATTGAAGTACTGGAGCTAACATTAATACCACTTCGGAAAGCGTTTGCGCTGGGAGAAGAAGTGGCGGAAAAAACTCCAGCAACGCTTCTATCATTAATAGTGGAGAAAAGGCTGCCAGCTATGTGGCCGAATCTAGAGTATGATGGCCGTTCTCGCTATGAAAGGATGGAGACCTGCCCTATGTCTAAGCGGCCGATGGTAGAATGGAGATGGAGGAATAAATTCGTATAATTTCTGAAAATGCAATCTGTAAAACACCGAAAGACTAGCCACTTTGCATCTGTGCTCAAGAATGGTCAAAGTAAGGTCCTGTTCCTGGCCCTCCTCTCCGCTGAATAATCTAAAATGTAAAAGAAAAAGTCTCTATACTGAATCGAAAGATAAAACGAAACAACTTTTCATTAGTAATTGAATCCTAATATTTGCGATAAGCTAAACCAACCATTTAATTATCTATGTTCATTAATCTTACCCGCCGTTTGGCGTCCGGCATGCGTGTGATGGACTGCGATAGCCTGTGATGGGTCGTGATGGGCTGTGATAGACGCCTCATTAATCAAATTATATCAAGACCTAGTGCATCTAAGTTACTTAACGCGGCCAACACGAGTAGCTTCAAATTGACAGCCCAATTTATGAGGCACCAGTTATATTCTTGAATAAATTTTAGATTCGATGAAGGTTTATAGATAAATAGATTAAAACTAAATAATACTAGAAGCCGACCCAGCTTCGCATGAGTAGTAAGGTTTTCAAACTAAAAAATGTTTCCGTAATTAGATTTTTTTTGATTAGCTCATACATAATGTTTATGATTTTCGAAAATATTTTTTGGTATCAAGGTCTTTGCTGGGCGTAAGAAAACTGATCAAAATTTCATCAAAATAAGTGTATAAAAACTTACAGAGGACAAACATACAAGCATTCGTTTTATGTTATAAAGATTTTATTTCTCCAAATATCTCAGCAACTTACTTCCCCAACGAATAAAGGGAAATAAATAAGATAATTTTGTACTTTAACTAATTAAAATGAAACCGTATTAGTATTGAAATTTCAATGTTGCATTACTGTGTGTAATGGCACAAATAACATTTAAATCTTAACGTACTTGGCTTAAGAACTTGTTATTCAACTGTCATGGTAGTCTTGGAATTGAACCCGGAACTGTTGACTGCAGTTTCATCGCTGGTCTGGTTGGTGATACCAGTTTTTGTTAATAAACCATGTTAACGTCAATTGAAAAATATTGTATACCATATTTCAATAATGAAAAATTAGAGATAGTATTGAGTTTTCCATCGAAATAGTCAATAAAAATATTTTTAAGTTGCATTTATTTTCTTCGATATGAAACCTCCCATAGAACATAACAAACGGCTGAAGCAAAAAGCGATAGGAAATAATCGTGTTGATGGCATAACCGTTTATTCGTAGAATTCGTAGTAGTAGTATTACACTAATTATGTTGATCCGATCGCTACCAAACTTCACAGGAACATCGCTAGACTAATCAAATCATTTTTTGAAAATTTCAACGAAATCGGTCCATCCGTTTCATTGTTAATAAGGAACATATGTACATACATACATACATCTTCTTTTTTATTCGTAATAGGTGAAAAGTGTTTTATCGGTGCAGCAATCCCCAGCTCTCGCGGAATGTTGCCTCATAATGTACCTATTTTATCTTTTATTTGTTATATCGCGTCTTCTTGGCCTTCCTCTCTTTCTCTTCCATTCTATTGTCTTTCTATAATTGTGCTCATGAGATATTAGGTGTCCCAACAATGTTCCTCAACGCTTGCTAGTTTCCATTTTTCTTATTAAAATCTGCGTTAAACCTCCTCATTTATTTTTTTCTCACGTGGTCGTGGTATTTCACCGGTAGAGCTCCATTGCATCAGTTGTTGTTGTTCCTGGCTCTACCATTGTTTAAACATATCCTAATTATTTAATGTGACAACCGCAATAATTTATCGCAGCGCTAAAATTATGAAAACATTTCTAATAACTCAATCACTTCAGTAGACGCTAAGGTCCCTATTCATTGCTTCGCCCGCACAATGCAAATATGGGCAAATTACTAGAAGCATTGCACACAAAGAACTATTGCAGACATCTTAATGAAATATTGGAATTCCTTGCGGCGTCACGCACGCGGCGAGTGCTCGCATCTCGGCCTAGCGTTCCTTGGATCATCACAATTACTGGCATAAAGCCGTGAACAGACTCGATATTGCGCTAACTTGAAACTTAAAATATTATAGCTTAGAACCTGTGTGAGGGTACCGACTGTAAGCTTCGTCAGTTTATAATTGGACAAGGCATATTATAAACTGTCAGCAAATCGTTAATTGAACTGAACTAATCTTTCTGAAGTGTCATTTCTCGACTTATAAACTACCGAAAAAAGATTACTTTCCAGTTGACTAAAAACATTAAATTCAAATACGATCTATTTTAAGATTTTCTCGTATTCCTTTGTTATATGAACTATGTTTGTACTGTGATCACTAGCTTGTGCGTTATCTTTTGCTCCGTATGCATACAGTGTGTACCCAACCTAAAATTAAAAGAAGGGACCATTTAAGAATGCGCAGAGGCAATGATCTTTAATTTATACTAATTAAAGTTGCCAATTAACTAATGTGTAACGATCGTTTACAATCAGACCTATTAAATGATAATTCCGATCCTATTTGTAACTCGCTTAAGGATATCCACATAGAAAGGAGTTCTGGAGGTCGTAAAATTAAGGTTGAACCACACTTTGACATTTATATAAGCGTTCGCGATCTGTTACCGATTTCGTCTTCAATAATTATCGAGAGGCTCTTAACTTTATAATTTAGAATAGTTTATGTCGTATATTTAGCATACGAACGATGTCAAATTACTATGTGAGATAAAATCAACCTTTGCAGATTTGTACTCGGTTATTATTGCCAGTGTTGAAAAATAAATAAAGACGCCGTAACCGTAAATGGTATATTAAGAAACGATATTGATTTTTTTGTTAGCGGCCAGTAATTCTTTTAACAAAAAAACCCCGTCTGATTCTGATTGGCTACATCTCGGGTAACTGACAACCAGTAAATGTCACGAGGTAAATGCCTTTTGGTATACTTATATTCTATACATTTTTTTTTATTTATAAAACGATGCAAACAACCTCCTTTTATTTATTTAGGAGATTATAATTGCTAGCATTATTAAAAATCAAAATAAAAGGATTTATTTTCGTTCAATAGGGATCAATAGACAGAGAGAAGCAAATTACTGATAGTCAAACCAACGCGAATTATTTTTATACATTTTTAGATATGTACAGCAGTGTGTCAGTCAGTCTATTTCTTCTATTATTTACATATTAGTGATTCGCCCCGGCTTCGCCCGGGTACCAATAATTATGTCGATCCTATCGCTACCAAGCTCAGGAATGTGCTAATCTGGACAATCCCTGTAAATTTCATTGAGATCGGTCGGGTTGCGGAGTCTATAGGTCTATAGGGAACATACATACTTTGCTTTTATATACTATTTTTTTTCATAAAAAGTATCCTATGTTACTTCTAATACCTCCAAGAATACCATATATGTACAAAGGTTCATGATGATCGGTTGAATAGTTTTCGCGTGAAAGCGTAACAAACAAACTTACATTCACATTTATAATATTAGTAATAATATTAGTAGGGATTACATATGAATATATAGGTAAATAAACAAATATTTGTTTTTTGCTTATAGTGTACGAACTCAAAAACTAACTACTTATCCCATTTTCACAATATTTTCACCACTAATAAACTATCCATTATCCAGAATTTTTGATATTTATACAAACGATAATAAAAATAGTTCGTCTGTTTGTAGTAGATAAATTCTAAAGCTTCCTGTCACCTATCACGGCGTCACAGGAGATAGAGTATAATAAATTTTAAGGACAGTTAAATAAATAAAAAAACACCAAACTACAATAGACTCCACAATACAAAAAGCCTTATTATTCTACAGTAGCTCAATGGAATAATCAATTATGTCGGGGTAAAAAAACCTAATTTATTAACATCTCATTCAAACGTAGGCCTCCGCGAAGTTTATATATTCACGCTGCAAACGCGATCCTTAAATATGTTAAACTAGCTGTTTCCTGCGAATTCGTCCGCGTGGAAATAAATTCGAAAAAACAATTTCCAAGGTTTTCACTTTTTACGCGGAACCCTAAATATTTTTCTTAAATTAAATTGGGCTATTTGAATCTCAGCAATATTAGCTATCTTCCAGTAAAAGTCCCATCCGAATCGGTTCAGTCGTCTCGGAGATTACCCGGAATAAACAGACAGATAGACAGACAAAAAATTTAAAAATTGTGTTTTTTGGTTATAAGTACCGTATATTCATCATGTGTATTGAGTATGGCAATGTTATTTTGATATTACATGCAGACACTTCAATTTTATTTATCAGTATAGATGTAATACATCATCTCCCTGCCCTTTTCCCACTCATGTGGAGTTGGCACTGTATGACCGTTGTCCATACTGTATAGGTTTTGGCTACAGTTTTTACAGCCGGCCGCCAGCCTGACGCCAACTCTCCTCGGGGAATGTATATCAATATTGATGTCACTATTGTTTGGGAAAAAGTATAATAAGTTACATGTCATTCTCTCTCTTTCTCTTTTTTAACGTTCTAAGGCCTCCCCCATTCATCGCTAAAAAGATTGATGCCCTGCCGCCCTTTAACAGTTGACACCCGTAACCTAGGCCACATCATCGTCGCCTGTACATGTTCGCCGTTCAAGGAATTTTCAGTCCCAATAAACAGTGGTAGAGGCCGCAACAACAACATCTGTTGCACGAATGGGCCGGCTCGACCGGTGAAATACCACGACAGAAAAAGTAAGTTGAAGTAACAGTATTCGGCGTTTCGTCTGATGAGTGAGGTGCAGGAGGCCTAATGTAAGTCTTTCCCTTCTCTCCCTTTCCTTGTAAGGATAGGATGGGAACGGGAAGTGGATTGGGAGTGGGTTAAGGGGGAAAATGAAATATCCTTTTTCCTGTGTAGGCCTTTCTCTGTCCATTAAAGGTAGGCAAACGCATCTGCAACACATTTGCTTGTTGCGAATGTCTATGGGGAGCGTTCACTTCTGTTTGAGCAATTGGTTTACATATACCATCAAACTATATTATTTAACTACCATAGTTATTTCCCTGCATCGCGCTGAAGCAGGACCTCCGGCAGGTCCGAAACTTGTCGGTGCCAATATCGATAGACGCGAACGTGATTAAAGCTATTTTATATCAATTTAGTTAATGATGTCTCATGAAAGTTTTAATCATTTTAGTAATTGGAATCTACAAAAACGAAACATGCCAATATACAGAAGGGAGTAACCCTTCCACTGCATTTTTTGTTTTTTTTTTTTTTTTTTTTTTTTATAAGAGAAGGGGGCAAACGAGCGGCGGGAACACCCAGGTGATCAACGACGCCCATGGACACCCGCAACACCAGAGGAACTGCAGATGCGTTGCCGGCCTTTTAGAAAAAGAAAGGCTCGCTTCTTGAAGGACCCCAAGTCGTACTGGTTTGGAAATACCGCCGAGGATAGACCATTCCACAACGCGGCTGTGCGTGGCAGGAAATGTCGAGAGAACCGCACTGTTGAGGAATGCCAGCCATCCAGATGGTGTTGATGGTACCTGGCGGTCTGTCGTGTCGTACGATGACGAAACTCGGCGGCAGGAATCGTTCCAAACAGTTCTTGGGAACACTCCCCGTGGTATATACGGTAAAAAATGCAGAGGGAGCTGACGTCCCTCCGCAAGGCCAGAGTATCAAGCTGATCGGTAAGAGCTCGGTCGTTGACGATTCGAGTCGCTCTCCGTTGTATGCGGTCAAATGGAAGAAGCTGGTATTGGGGTGCTCCCGCCCAGAGATGCGAGCAGTATTCCATGTGGGGCCGAACTTGCGCCTTGTATAGCTGAAGGCGGTGGCCCGGCTGGAAATACTGCTTCGCTCTACTGAGTACACCCAGCTTTTTAGAGGCAAATTTATGATTATTGTTGACGTATGATTCAAATACACTACATACAATTTTACTGCAGATGCAATTTCTTTTAAATACATTTTTCTGTGACATACTAGTCTTCATAAGTCGAAGATAGTAAACGTCGACCTCAAAAGAATCGGATCGACTCTGCATGAAGGACCTTGTGTCGAGTTACGTATACATGAAGCATACTCTCTTATGATAGTGATGTACTTGGCATCGAAGAATTGAAGTCGAAACGGCTGGACCGAATTCAATGTAATTTACAGGGATTGTCCAGATTGGCACAGTGGATGTTCTTGTGCTCGATAGCGATCGGATCGACATAATTAGTGGTACCCGGGCTAAGCCGCGGCGGGTCACTAGTAAGTGTATAAAGATAAAATATTCTTTCATTTTTTCTTTATACACTTCAAAGTTCACATCACTATAGCGACCGCTATCGAACGATAGAACAGATGCGCCACAATGAGATGATTTAAGTTAATTGCTGCGCTCTCGGGACGCCTATATATGTCGGCAGTTTGATGAGTTGCAGCGTGTTGCGTGCCTTTCGCTCTCGTTCGCCCAGGCAAAGGTTACATCGTGGTCTGAGCCGTGCAACTGCGTCTCTGAGTAATTACCACTGTCTGAATCATTCCTAAACGTTACGATTGTGAATTATTCATCTTAGAGATTTAGATTGAGGTTATTTCAAATAGTTTTTTCGTGACTTACACTTATAATGAAAAAATGTTTTTGTTGTAGGTATATTTGTCTAACTCACAAGAACGGATCAACTCGACAGAGCTCCAATTACCATCCTCACCATCTTGATGGTTGGCATTCCACTACGGTGCGGTTTTCGCGTAATTTCTTGCTTCGCACAGTCGCGTTGTGGAATGATCTGTCACCAGCGGTATTTTCAAACCAATACTACTTAGGGTCCTTCAAGAAGCAAGCGTACTCCTTCCTTAAAGGCGGGCAACGCATCTGCAGTTCCTCTGGTGTTGCGGATGTTCATGGGCGGCGGTAATCACTTAGTTTTTAGGCGACCCGTTGCTCGTTTGCCCCATTATGCTATAAAAAAAAGTTTGCGGAAGAGAGAGAGAGAGAAAGGATGAGGATCCTTAAGGCTATATTTAGGGGAGGTCTGGGAGCGATGGGGATTGGGGTCCTTCAAGAAAAGAGCGTCCTCCTTCCTTAAATGCCGGCAGTGTATCTACATTTTGTCTAATATTGTGCATGTTAAGCGTCGGTGATCAATTGACTTAGGTAACCCGTTTCTTGTTACTCCTCTTATGAAAACAAATCTTCACAATTAGACAGCTACATTTAAAAGTAACATAGACTATATTTTTTATTATTGTTGTGCACTTAAGACTGGCAATATCGGGCAAACAGCTAGATATTTATTACTACTCTGTAAATAGTTAGCCTATTCCTAAACATAACAAATTAACTAAGAAAACTTTGAACAAAAACGAACTTCAAGATATTACGTGAATGTATAAGTTGTGAGTGATCAGATAGCTCATCATACAACATTATGTACGGTCATATGAACTTGTTATTCCATTCAAAATGACCACAAGAAATATTATGTATTAATGTGTTTTATTATTATACTACAACTAAATAAAATTTAACGTTAGACTTTTGTTCCAACTTTATGTCACAGATCAATTGTGAAATTTGTCAATTTATAATCTAACTTGGACTCGGATTAGAAGCCGTCAGCAAATCGTGAACTGAACGAATCTTTGACAACTCGATGTATCATCTCAAAAGTAACAAATATATTTTATTTATAATCGTTTTATAATAATATAATATTAATAAATCAGCCTTTTTTGGAATGTTTCCCACTGCAGGGACACAGGCCTCCTCTCCGAGGGAGGTAATGAGCCGTAATCCACCATGCTGTCCCAGTGCTGGTTGGCGGATGTCACATGTCTTCGAATTTGGTAGGTGGGATGAAATAAATTACACAAACTAAAGCGCCTGCCTGAGTCCAAACCCGCAACTTACAGTACGTAAGTCGGGGCCTATACCGCTGAGCCACGCCTGCTCGAATTTTTATAATACAGCAATCGAATCAAATTTTACATTCAAACTTAATCTTTAACGTAGTAACTCAAGCAATATCTGTTGACAATTGGGAATGATGCAGTCAGTTAACAATTTTCCCGATACACGTAATATTCAGAGCTTACGATAAATGCGTTATGTATGTATGATCGGCCATTCAATTTGATAAGAAAATGTTTGCATTTCCGTGTAAACAAAAAGTTACTTTGTAATATTATTCTTGTACTACACAACGTAAGCTTTAAGGATGTCAAATGTTATTGCTTTAAAAACGTAAGATTTTATTATATTACCGGGCTTGAAAAACTATTTTTTCAATTAATATTCTCTTCAGGAATTGGTTCACTACGAAGCATCCTGACTATATTTTTCGGGATAAGTCACTGTACACTAATCAAAGGTCTGTATTAATGATTTAATACATCGAGCATGTCCTTACCGTGTACTTTTAGACCTCCCACAATTAACATATATACATATAGCATTCTGTTAGGTTAAAATAAATTGAAACTTATTTGTTTCATTAATTTATTTCGGTTATTACGTTCATATTTATTCGGGCTGGCAACACTGGCGGGTAGAAGGAGAACACTGGGGCGGGTCGATTCGTGGCATTTCGAGAGTGACGGAGCTAGAAGCAACATCGTTGTGTGAACTAAAGAGTAGTAGATAATAAGGAAACATTGGTATTGGAGGGGACGGAAAGTCTTGTGTTAAGAGCAATAAATCCAATAATATCGAAGCTACGTGTTTTTCTTATAATTAGTGTCCTAATCGATGGCATCGTAATGCAGGCTGACAACTTATTTCTGTAGACCCCTTTCTGATAAGAAAAGCTTATCAAATAATATACAAATTTTCCAACAGAAATTCGTACACAAAAAATAGTAGTCCATTTAACTAGTCAAAGATACGACAAAAAAAATATACTATCATCTGTTATTTGATGTTAACGTAATATCATACTAGACTTGAGTTCGATTTGACGTCCGCATAAACATGAGCCCTAGGATCGCCAACGCCGTGTTCAACAGTTCAACCTAATTTGGTACTTACAATTAAACAGTATTGGCTCCAGATTTAGATTATAAGCTTGTGATTTATTGATGTGCATATAATCTAGGCGCTGATCAAATAACAGATGAGGGTGTAAATTTTTTACGCCGGATCTTATACTATACTGGGATTCAATTTAATTCACAACGGATGTAGAATTCAATATTTAAATATCCCGTGTACAGATTATTATTTAAATGTATACGTATTTCTTTGTGCATTCATAAAGTTGCACGATTCATCGATCTCGTCCAACGAACTTTCGTCCGAATAATAATGCGAAAAAAATTGCTACACGGTATTAACGAACTGTGTCCTAGAACCTTTAGTAATGTATAAAATGCTGATGATCGTATCTGCGGTTATCGAAGACGAAATAAGAGCAAGGTCCGCACGTCTCCGAACTCGGTATTCACACGATGAGGTCATACATTTTTTATTAAGTATAAATTTAACGAGACCTCTGTTTTTAGATCCTGGTTCATGTCGTCCGATGCCTATCTCTTGCTATATTTCTTTTAATAAATTAACAACGTCTATATTTTTCTACGTCACAATACCATACAGTCAAATAACTGAATGTAGCTTCTACATTTTTTTTGTAGACGCGAATATATAGTTTGTTCCATATCTAGATAGAAATGTTGTAAACAAACGTCACTTACGATATAATAATAAACAAAAACTGGCCACTGGCGGGCAGTTTTTACATTTTCATCGGGAATATTGTAATTTTGTGGAAATCGTGAGATAAAGTGAAATTAAATTTATTAAAATACATGTTTAAATGTTACTAATGTGTAAAAAATCCAAAATATTTTGGATTTTAAGATTTTTGCTTAACCCTGTGTTTACGAAAATTTCATCTCGACTTAGAACTATAGATAAATATAAATAAGTCATAGTAAATTTTTAAAAAAAGCCGACCGATTACATCGCTATCACACTTCTGGAAAGAATAAGGATCTAATAATTATTCAACAGCCTCCTCAGCCAAGCCGCGTAGGCTTTAGGGGGTCACAACGTCCATTTATATCCATACCTACGCTCGAAAATCCCATCCATACATTCTATATGATATTTAAATAATAAGTCTACAAACCTAAAGTAAAATTTTAATGGCGACCACAACCCTGGACAGGTTTTGAAATCTATAATCAACAATGTCGATTGTTTTGCCACGAACCGATCATACCAGGCACGTCAAAGCTAAATGGCAAAACTACAACCTTTCCAATCCATGACGAAGCGGTAAGTGTACAAAGAAAGCTTTATATTTTTCTTTGCCTTTAGATTGCGACAATACTTCATAGACACACCGCCCACGCCGACTGATACATTAAATATAAATCAACTTGACCTAAATTTGGAGCTTGAATATATATCATCAGTTCTTTAAATGTTAAGAATTCATGTAAATTAAATAGTTAAATAGATAGCTGAGTGGTGGCGGTGGGGCTACGAGGGAAGGGCAGCCTTCCCCTTGCAGCTACATTTCGCGTAATCTGGTTCGCTGGACCGCGGGCCTCTGTCTTTTTCAAGACGCAGGCCACGAGGAGTGAACCTCTATAAAAAAACTCAAGGCCGCGCCAGTGAGGGAGGGCGGTGACTCCCGAACCTGCATTGCACGGTGCCGTCTCCTAGGAGCGCCCTTTTAAGGGCGCAGTGCGGGGCCCCATCCCGGGGCGGCCAGTGGGCGTCGCGGTGTCACGTGCTAGTCATGCTCCCACGGCGTCCACACAATGGTCATGAGGGAACGCGTGTGGTTTTTAGTGGGTATGCCCACATCGGTGGGAGAGCCCCACAGACCCCCTGTTGCCCCGAATAGGAGGCGCATTTTCCACACCGCAAACAAAAAAAGATTGGCGATGAAATTTTCTATTTCGAATTTAATTTTATAAGAGTTACTATTTGTCGATTTTTTTATAAAAAAAGTATTTAACAGTGGTAGAACCCGCAGCAACACAACAGCGTATATGGTATATCATTGTGCATTACTTAGTATGGCATACAAAGTAAGCTTTTGACTGCCATTTTTTATGGTTCATGTGGTCAAACTAGCAAGTGACCAGATAGCATGCTTTTTTTTTTAAACTAGTGACCCGCCCCGGCTTCGCCCGGGTACACTATATATGTTGATCCAATCGCTACCAAACACAGGAATGTGCCAATCTGGACAATCCCTGTAAATTTCATCGAAACCGGTCCAGCCGTTTCGGAGTCTATAGGCCTCTAGGGAACATACGTACATCGCTTTTTATATACTATTTTTTTTCATAAAAAGTATCCTACATTACTTCTAATACCTCCAAGAATATGTGACAAAGTTTCATGATGATCGGATGAGAAGTTTTCGCGTGAAAGCGTAACAAACTTACATTCACATTTATAATATTAGTAGGAATTATAATTATCCAAGTAAACTACGAGAGGACACGGCTTATGGTAGTCGAACAGCAGATTCCCCCTTAACCACTGGACTATTGTCGCTTTTATGCGACTATTATTCTAGTTGCAATTTGAGACTTCTAATATTAAACTAGTTTTAAAAAATACCTCCATAGAGCATTGTTAAAATTAGGTGGGTGGCTTCATCGTGTTATGAAATTTGATTTACATGAAGTATCACTTAGTTATATAGGCTCTGCATACCGCCTGCAGCAAGTCTATACATTACAGCATCACTCATGTCTCACAGGTAATAATTACGTGCGGGTAATTGGATGAAAACGAAAGCAGATCGCACTCAAGGCAGCCGACAATTTGACCTTTGACAAACTGGTAGCGTATGCAAATGAACTAATCCATACGATTATAGATTTTATTACCAATGATTAAGGTTGATCATTGTACTCGAGTTTCAGTTTATATGATACGTAATATGTAATAAAGATGGGACCAAGTGAACTGAATATATTCGTGACTAATTGCAGATTTATCTTAGCTAACATCACGGCTATCGCCCGATACTAGATTGTTAATGCGTTTATATCATTTTGTAATAAATTGTGTACCTATTGCACGCTACTCTTTTAATCTACAACTCGTAATCAACATGGCCGAATCATCAAATGTTTCAATATTTGTATGTTCATACCAATGATAATTTATACTTAAGTACTGGCTGTGGACTTTGCTCTGTGTTGTCTTTAATAGCTCGTGTTTTCTTTAAATATAGTGCACTCTAACAAAAAAAATAAGACATTAAGGGAAGGTGATTGCTATCTACCCTGGAATTTAAAGGAAGCTTAATAATAAACTTGTTTAAAATTACCAGCCATTTTTTTCTATTGGAGTAGATAGCAAACGAGCAAGCGCGTCTGCTACTAACTAACGAGTTGCGTACCTTTTAGGGGAACAGACAGAAAGGATTCTTCCATATCCTATGCTACCCTTATTAAAATAGGATGGGAAGGGTAAGAGGACTAAATTTGGGACTCCGCCACCTCACTCATCAGACGAAATGCAAAATAATTCTACACGCCTGTCTTCTGTCAGGTCGTGGTATTTCACTGGTCGAGCCGACCCATTGCAACAAATGTTATTGCAGACCAAATACCATTTATGACACGATCTATACTGATAAATAAAATTGAAGTGTCTGTATGTAATATCAAAATAACATTTCCATACTCAATACACATGTTGTTTATACGGTACTTATAACGAATATACAATTTTGAAAAGTTTTGTCAGTCTGTCTGTTTATTCCGGGTAATGTCCGAAACGACTGAACCGATTCGGATGGGATTTTTACTGGAAGATAGCTAATATTGTCGGGATTCAAATAGGGTAATGCAATTTAAGCAAAATATTTAGGTTTCCGCGCAAAAAGCGAAAAACCTTCGAAATTGTTTTCACGAATTTATTTCCACGCGGACGAAGTCACAGGAAACAGCTAGTCTTCAAAAAAATTAAACCAATCATAAACAAAATAATTAATTCCAAAAAATGTTTAAACTAATTGAATCAATGTAAACAGCGGATGAAGAAAAAAAAAAGAATTCATTTATGCTAGGTAAACCCGACGCTTTTAAAGATCAGGCTTTGCGGTAATTTTATCGCCTTAAAAGCTTTGATTATTACCTTTAAGATGATCGGATACGTTGAAAAAGCTATTCAGATAAACGACGACGAACTACCCGACCAGGATAATCGGTGCTGGCCTCTTTACGGTGCCGCTCGATGTGCCGGATGTTTAAGTGAATCTACAAAATAAACTTACTCATCACGAACTTATAGAAAATGGCGTCAAGAAACTTCAATATTATAAATGTGAATGTAAGTTTGTTTGTTACGCTTTCACGCGAAAACTACTTAACCGATCATCGTGAAACTTTGTACACATATTCTTGGAGGTATTAGAAGTAACATAGGATACTTTTTATGAAAAAAATAGTATATTAAAAGCGAAGTATGTATGTTCCCTATAGACCTATCGACTAGTGAAATTTACAGGGATTGTCCAGATTAGCACATTCCTGTGTTTGGTAGCGATCGGATCAACATAATTAGTGGTCACAAGTATAATATATTAAACAAGATAAAAATTTATACAATATCGATTACACGAATATATTCGACACTAAGTGTGCCTCTTTTAATTTATCTTTCAATTCAATAAGACCCTTTGTTGATTACCTCCTTAAAATTTAATTGGGTCGTCACAGTTAGCAACACTTTTTTGTAAAGAATAAATTAGCGCTTGAGCACAACTCTTAGAAGTTATCGATCCCACAATCAGTACAAATATGGTATGCACTAGTTTATTAACAGCCTATTCACTCTTCTCTTGAAGGTCATAGTTGGACGGCAACACTGACGCTGGCCACTTTGCCGTACGCTCTATGAACGATGGTTAGAATTATTTCGTTCAAACGTGCTGTGAATCTACTAATCTTATGGATGGAGCTTTTGTGTCTAAATTACAACGATAATAATTATTAATTAGTTTACCCCGTGAATACCTTCAAAAGAATATTGAATAGGCTATTTCTAAACTAGTGCATACTTTTCGACCACATCACTACTAAACGTTAGGGGCTGTGGTCAAGCGCTAGTTTATTCATAAAAAAATATATTCGATGGTAGAATGGAAATGGGGGAATTTTATGTTTTATAATTAATCTTAGTTGAACTTAACGATATATACATGAAAAGAAAGTCATCCTTTGGAGGTTCTAAAGGAGGAGATTTTAGTTGCAGTGACTGTATTTCTGGCAATACCTGGGATAATGATAAAAACAACTCGACAGAAATGTACCACGATCTGACAGTCTACAAACGTCATGTAACCTACATCGGATCTGCTTTTCGTTTGATGAGTGTAGTGCCGGAAACCAAATCAAATCTCTTTCCCATAATCAACCTATCTAAGTTCAAACAATAGGACGGAGCTGTAGCACTGGCTTAGGGTGTACGTCCAAAATTAAAACTTCAATTACAACTCTCCCTTTAATTATTTATTCACAGAAAGAAGTACTATAAATACTTTACTCTTGAAGATACAAGAAAACGAATTTCATAACGAACTGAACATTAATTTCAATCGTGTACAATTGTGTGCAATTAAAAGGTAAAAATTTCACAACAAGATTTAGACAGATGCGGATCGTTAAACCTATCCAGGATCAAGACGCATCACGACGCGCTGCAACCGGCGCGGAGTCGTGTTGCGATCATACAATATTATCTGTAACGACCCGAACTTACATTGAATAATTTCTTACTTAGATGGTCACGTTGGAACTATAAATGTATGGGTTGAAATTCATTCTATGAAGAGCTGGATTGTTGCGTAGTAAAATTTTATTGCTATTGAAGTAACGTTTTACGATTCCATAATTAAGCTAGACTCGATAGTGAATCTGTGAATGGATGATCGATACCGTTTAGGTGAATGATGTCCAAATAAAAAAAAAATCCGTGAAAACTCAAAACAAGAAGGCAAGAATAAATAAGTAAGCTGTTGTATTTTAACAGCCCAATTCAGAATTGTATACAAGATAAATACATAAATAAAAGTTCGTTGAAACGGTTCCCAATCCAAAGAAGTATGTTGCTGACGCATATTGTTCACGCGAGCCTATAACATTCAACCCTATCAAATCTCGAGTAACGTGGCTAAAGAAGTTTACACACCAAAAACTCATATTTCCATTCCTCAAATTTCGAAAAAATTTGCTAAATACGTAAATAGTACCACTAGTGAAACTATTGACGCCAAATTGTAGCAAATCAACATAAATGAATTTAAGTAATTATCTGATAGGTTTATGTCGCGTCCAACGGTATGTTTATAATATAAATGGGCCATAGAAGAATATTATTTCTTGTCTGTTAAGTAACTGACTTGTCTTAGAAATCAGATGTTATTGGTAGGTGAGGAAATAGCACTTTGTAATTTGAAACGCCCTTAAGCAACAAAGAACATTCAATGCTTTTTACGCACGCGAAAAAATACACTAATATACATTTATGTAGGTGTGTAAACATAACATTGACCGCGTATCTTTATATGCTTTTTATTTATAAAAAATCATAGCGCAACAAAATTGCTTTCGATCGCACTGGTGAAGATAAGACTTAAATACAACTAATCATACCCCGAGTGGGTTTTTCTATGGGCTGCACTATGCCGCCCTCTCGTTCTCCCTAGCGTAGTTTAGCCAGAGCCGTTGCTTTTTTTTATTAAACTAAAATCAAATACAATTGTCTCACGTCTAATTAAAAAATATATAATTTTAAAACTGTAAATAAAAAAAAACAATATAGAGTAAAATACGCTAAAATATGCAATGTAACATTCTATAGGTACATATTTTATTTATCTGAGTTCGGTTCCTAAATTTTAATTCGATTTATTAGTTTCTCTGCTATTTCTTTGCAGAATTTTACAAATTTCTGTCGTGTTTCTTTATTTTTTCAGGAAACTATTTATATTTCCTAACAAGCTGTTTCCCGCGACTTCGTCCGCGTGGAATTAAATTAAAACATATTATTCACTTCGCAGGATAAAAATATATAATTGTATTTTTTACAATAAAACGTAAAACATCAGTCTCAAAATTATATTTTGACATTACAACAAACAATTTAATTTTATTTATAGATTACCACCAACTCTACCTAAAATCGTCTAACGCAGTTAAAGATGTTTTCAGTTCAATAAGCATGTTGCTGACGCTGTCGCTAACGCATGTTGCGCATGTCGATCTCGCGAACCTATAATACTTACCCCTACCTACTACCGCTTAACGTGGCTAAAGAGGTTTACACTTCAAATAGTAAAATGTTTATATTATTTTACTACTTAAGGCAACCTTTGTGACATTGCAGGTAGCGGGCGGCGCTTTCAATGCGCTCCGCGTAGATTTTTTCAAAATTTCGAGGGTTTTTCACTTTTCGCGCGGAACCCTAATTATTTTGCTTAAATGAAATTAGCCTATTTGAATCTCGACGACGATTCTCTTGTTTAGTACATCTGTAATCTGATTTGTTGAAGTTGTGTTTTTTATCGTAATTATACTAGCCAGTCTGACAGACTTCCGTTTAAAAGGCCACTATTTCCTAAAAATGGTTACTGGATTTTAATGTTGGTTGTCGTCGTCGTTGTTGTCGCTGTTATAGTTATTTCCACTTCTAACGTCCGTCCTCGATGACTCAATGACGATGTTTTCTTTTGCTATTACTTAAGCGAGCACTAAGAAAGGATTTTTCTAAGTTCATCCTCTAAATATCTAAAGTGGAGAATTAAAATTTGTGTGGAGAAATAAGTAAAGTCCAATTATAATTTGACTTCATTTAGGATTCATTTTAGGCTGGACATTTATCGGTTAAATTAAATTGTACGACTTGAAATCCAGCTCAATTTGTAATCTATATAAAATCTCTATAAAAAGGCGATGTGTGTGTATGTTCTCAAAAGACTCCGAAATAGCTAGACCTATTTAAGTGAAATTTACAGGGAACTAACAGTGGTAGAGCCCGCAACAACAGCATCTGTTACACGAATGGACGGGCTCGACCGGTGAAATACCACGACCTCGAAGAAGACAGGCGTGAAGTAGAATATTCTGCGTTTCTTCTGACGAGTGAGTTGCCGGAGGCCTAATTCTGGTTCTTTTCCCCTTCCCATCCTTTGGTAATAAGGAAAGGATGGGAAGGAGAAGAGGACTTGATGTGTGGAGGTGGTGAATAAGAAAGGGATATAACCATTTTCTGTTTATCCCTTCCTCTGTCTTCCTTGGAAGAAAAGGCCAAAAAGGCCTTTAAAAAGTTGGGTGTACTCAGTAGAGCGAAGCAGTATTTCCAGCCGGGCCACCGCCTTCAGCTATACAAGGTGCAAGTTCGGCCCCACATGGAATACTGCTCGCATCTCTGGGCGGGAGCACCCCAATACCAGCTTCTTCCATTTGACCGCATCCAACGGAGAGCGACTCGAATCGTCAACGACCGAGCTCTTACCGATCGGCTTGATACTCCTGCGGCCTTCCTGGCCTTGCGGAGGGACGTCAGCTCCCTCTGCATTTTTTACCGTATGTACCACGGGGAGTGTTCCGAGGAAATGTTTGGAACGATTCCTGCCGCCGAGTTTCGTCATCGTACGACACGACAGACCACCAGGTACCATCCACACCATCTGGATGACTGGCATTCCTCAACAGTGCGGTTCTCTCGACATTTCCTGCCACGCACAGCCGCGTTGTGGAATGGTCTGTCCTCGGCGGTATTTCCAAACCAGTACGACTTGGGGTCCTTCAAGAGGCGAGCCTATCTTTTTCTAAAAGGCCGGCAACGCATCTGCCGTTCCTCTGGTGTTGCGGGCGTCCATGGGCGTCGTTGATCACCTGGGTGTTCCCGCCGCTCGTTTGCCCCCTTCTCTTATAAAAAAAAAGGTAGGTAACGCTACGTACCCGGGCGACTCGCCGTGCCGCCTCGAGCCCGGTGTAGCTGTAAATGCCTCCTCTAGGCAAACAGTCACCTTTCAGTCACAAAAAAGTACACGGGCGAAGCCGCATATATACATTTATATAAAATTCTTGTGTCACAGAGTTAGTTGCCATACTCCTCCGAAACGGCTTAACCGATTTCAATGAATTTTTGCATATACATTCGGTAGGTCTGAGAATAGGTTTTTATCTATCTATCTATATCTTGCTATTCTTCTATCTATCTATAATATTATAAATTTGAATGTAAGTTTGTTTGTTACGCTTTCACGCGAAAACTACTGAATCGATCATCATGGAACTTTGTACACATATTCTTGGAGGTACTAGAAGTAACATAGGTTAGTTAAATAATATATAAGAAGCGAAGTATGTATGTTCCCTATAGACCTATAGACTCCGAAACGGCTGGACCGATTCCGATAAAATTTACTGGGATTGTCCAGATTGGCACAGCAGGTTTTCCTGTGTTAGGTAGCGATCGGATCAACATAATTAGTGGTACCCGGGCGAAAACATATTACATGATGCTGGATATTTCAAAATGAATAATGTATCTCAATAGCGAGGTTATAAGTTCAAGATCGGATGGAGTGTTGCATGAATTTTTAGCAAACAATGCAGTCGATATTACGACACGCTTGTTTCATTTGATAAACCTCGCTTTGTCGATCTCTTCGGTTCATCTTAATAAAGTTTGCATATCTTCGAGTTACAGTTAATGGTGTATTTGTACAGTGATTGCGTGTCCGACCCTAATGTCTCTATTAAGACTGCGTTGATGTCTTTCTTAAGGTGATTTTATAACATTTGAATAAATTGGACGATAATTTGATACGCGCAGATTTTTTTTTAAATATAAAATTGCGTATAACCAACAAGATAAGTTATAATGTCTTAACAAGTCAAAGTATAAGTTACTAATTTTTAAGTTTTATCAAAGGCCATCTCTTGGGTACCTGTAATGGAGGGAGAGGAATAAAGGAGGGTAATTTCGGCTACAAATACAATCGCCAATTATTGTCATACTTCGTAAATCACTGCATCACGCGTCCAAAAAATGTTTAATCGTAAATTCTTTAATGAAAAAAAAACTAGTATTGATATACTAGTTTTTTAACTTGAAGTTTACGTTGTAAAATACAAGATGGCGCTTTTAACATTTCTTACGATCGATTAAGATATTTTATGGAACAGGATTTTATATTTATCTATTCAAGATTCCATACTGTGCTACTACTCTTCCTCTTCTAACGTAGAAGTCGTGTTATGTGACCTTGTAGTTACTCAGATAGTTTCTATTTACTTAGAACGCGATATAAGCGTGGTAATAATTTTTAGTACCTTTTTTACGGTCCTCTCATTATTAACAGTGACAGGAAGACTTTTCATTGGTATGTATGTCGTTCTTTACAGACCTCCTGTAGCATACGCGGGTACCAGCGTCACAGATTTTGAAGCGTGAGGTGTCATTGCATAAATATCCGGATATAGTACCCGGAGCGTAAAAGCGCGTATGACGTCATAAGTAATTAATTAAGTTAGTGAAGTACTTAGCTTTTTTCAAAACTTTTACTTATTCTTTCTGTAATTAGCTTATGTACTGAACATAAAGAGCAGACCTTAGCATAGTTTGTGTTCATAGAAATCTATTAAATAGTTTAGGCCTCCGCATAACAGTCCATGTACCCAAGGACCATTACCTTACACAAGACAGGTATGAAATAGATAAGCCCCTCCTAGAACGTACCTTTTAAGAAATGTCGCGAGCCATAAGACTGTTTAATATCATATCTAAATATGAGTCTTAGGAAATTCACGAAGACCATGGGAATTTAAGTGTTTAGCTGCGTATTGTCTACTATTGTTTTTGTTTTGTTATCACGCATATTTGAACTTTTTTAAATTATAATGTAACGCTCATATAACATTGACTTGGAACAAATAAGCAGTAGTGTTAATAAATAAATATAAAGATTAAATTATATTTATTTGTTTTATTTGTCAAGTGAAGTGTCCCCCGTCCGCTATGAAGTCCTCTTCAACTTCCTTCCTTCTCTTCTTTTCATTATCTTTATTCCTTCTCTGCCCTACACAAAGGCCGGCATCATATCATCGTTGCTGATGTCAATGCCTTTTGCTAGTTTGTACATTTCTGTCATAAAAAAAGAGTGAAAATATTTATACAAGATGCCAAGGTTTTTATTTTTGTACTAGCGGACCCAATAGATGTTTGCATGCCTTTTATATTCAGTTGACATTTTTTTATTGAACATAAAACAATATTTTAAATTATTATTATTATTAATTATTATACATTAAAAATAAAAAGTTCAATCCCAATTAAAGAATCAATGAAGAGAGAGTAACGAAACAAATTTATGTAAGAGGCAGTGTTGGTAGAACTTATATCGATCACATTGGTGACGTACTAAAGAAGGGCGCTGTAAAGAGTACCCGTAATTAACGAGCCTGTATGCGCAGATGAATGGATATAGAAGCTAGAGAGTTGTGCCAGGAACGCCAAATGGAAGTCCATAATCTCTGCCTACCCCTCTGTTAAAAAATAAAACTTAAGACAAGCTTATGGACGCAAGCCAATGACTTCTCGACTACTGTATAAGACCTTAAGATAGAATCACAATAAAAATACATAAATGTATTACTTAGAAATGCCAAAAATATGCTCCTAAGCAGATCCGAGGTCCTTGCCACTGGACGATCGTAATTTAGATTGAGTTCTTGACCTTGGGAGGAGATCCGGGTCCATTCAACACGGACCCCTCTGACCCCGAGAGCAATTAGGGACGAAAAAATAAAGACGGACAAAAACCCGTTGACGTTACGTAAGGTAATTTGTACATCCTATGAGATTTTTTTATCAGATCTTAAAGATGGACACGCTTATTGGATCGATTAGACCTAATAAGGTGCGTGCTGTTTCCTTGGGTGGCATCTTAGACGAGCATTCATTTTTTAATTAATCTTGAATTCTGTTACGTTTTTTACTCATTTATGTGACATACGTCTTAGGTTGAGGTGAGTGGAATATTTAATTAATTTGCATTACGTAATATAAAGTTAGAAAAAATAATACCTACTTATTTTTTAAAATAATATTGATGGGACATATCAATCTATACTAAAAACTGTATCCATGGAATACCTGGCAAGGCAATAACGGCTTGATAAAATAAGGGCATCCTTAACATTTTTATAATAGTTATTTAACCATATTTAATAAGCCAAAGTGCTGATGGTCCAGTAACAATACATGCGAGAATATTTATTGCCAAGTTCACAAGACGGAATTGATTTTGTACAAAAAACAATATTAAAGATCTATTAGAATAGATGTCCATTGGTTAAGAATGATTCTTGCATACCTAGGTATTGGTTTAATTTATTAATATTTCATTTAAGTTATATTTCGATAGCCTATTTCGACTGTCATCACATACATACATCGTTAATGGTAAAGGAACAGTAATTGCTAACTCTACCTCCGCAGTTAACGCTTTTAATCTGATATGAATTTTATATCAAAATAGATGTTCAGCACAACAATTCTGCGAGCTATGAATGGAATAGTATTAACAAAATATGATTTGGTGCGTCACTGCCATCTGTTAGGTTACTGGATAACTAATTTAGAAAGGCAATTTTGCCTTTGCATATAACTCTTAAAGTTGCGGATAGATGGCACAATTATTTTAATACGCCGATTTCTTTAACGCTTAATTTACTTAACTTAGATAAGCATAATAATATTATATTTATTTTATGATGTATGAACATAATTATGATAAATATACGAATTTTCTTCTAAAATAAACCAGTAAATATGTTTGAATGAATTTTAATATAACAAATTGTACTAATTAATATAATTTAATAATCAGAATAATCAATAATAATATCCAGAATTCATGTCATATTTTTGAGTCTTATTTGATCCACTGAAATCTTCTTTATTTGGTTTCTCTGTTGGTACTGTCCCTGCATTGGTGTATAATTGATAAATTCTGTGAGTCGCTGATTCATAAATTTCCGATCCTGTATAATAATTAGATGGTACTTTTGTTTTAGCATCTGATATATCTTCAAGATTCATATTCAAGGATTGCTCGTACGCCATGAATCCGGAAAATTTGTTGAAATTTCTAGCATTTTTGTTATCAATTAACTCATTTGCATCATCCTTCCATGAATTTGTGTAGTATTTTGCAGTTAGTGTTGAAGTCTTTCTTTCCTCATCCCCAAACGTTTCAATAGAGGACGATGTTGTTGCCAGTAATTCAAAAGGTTCCGTTGTAGTAAAATGAGTACTTGTTAAATACATTTCACCTGGTATTTTGGAATTTGAGTCTGATATCATTTCAATCATATTACTCCTAGATGTAGAAGGTGTATATGTTTTTTCATCATCAGCGATATAATTCTTATCTGAAAAATCGTCAAACTCAACATTTGGTATCATATAAGGCCCCAGTGTTTCGTCTTCGATTTTGGCTGTTTGTAAACTTTCTTCTGTTGTTGAATACATGCTATCTATATTTGGTAAATCGAATTTTGTATGCGGTCGCGTATACAAATAGCCATTTTTAAATATTGCTGATGTGTTTAATTGTACAATAGCTGATCTATTATGATTTTTCATAAATTTTGTGTCATCTATAGTCCTACCAGAATTTATGTTTTTAATTTGTGCATTAGTAGGGTCAGTAAGTCTCGTATTCGGATCAGATTTAAAAAATGTTGGCTCATATCTTCCAGACTTTGTATTGTATTCAAATACGTTTTGTTCTTGTTCATTCTTCTCGTAGTTTTTGTATCCATATTTATTTTCATCATAGGATCCTGCAAATAATATTTTATGAACACTGTTAAAACTACTTCATTTAGAAAAAAAAAATTAATATATGGTATAATATTAGGTCAAAATATTTTTGAAATCATCACGTAAAATCATTTATGTTAGAAAATTCAATATTTTAACTGTAACTATATTTTTGTTATTAAATGTAGTGAAATTTCTCGAATTTTTCTTACCATCGTCAAATATTCCTGCCTCCTTGTCCCTCGTTGCTTGTTCTATAACTTTCAAAATAGCTTCAGGAATCGGAGGTGATGTAGGAAGATGGTCACCGACAGGTTGAAAACCATTTTCATCAGCTGTATAAGTTACTTTGTAAAATTTCCCATCGTCACCGGTGTAAGAGTATGAACCTTCGACGTTTACTCCGTTTGTAGATGTTCCGTTTTGCTCAACATGTAGTCCATTTGATGTATCTGCACTATATGTGAAACGATCAGGTGCGAATTCATTTTTGTATTTTAATATTAAAGCGTTTCTGTCAAATTCCGCTTGAGGCCTCATCTGCGCTACATTCTTAGAAATTTTATTTGAAGTAACTAGAAAAGATTTCTCCATCGCCGGATGCTTTACATCGTTGGAAGTTTTTGGGGTAGAATTTCTAGAGGTATATTCAATGGTTATATCGAATTTAGAAAACATACTCTCGGCGTTAGCAGATTTTTCATTCAATAATTTCCTCTGTGCCAGCAAGTCTTTTACATGAGCAGCTTGATGGTCACCATAAAATGAATCTGTGTTATTATTATTTGGTTGACTATTACGAGATGGACTGGAAGGTTCGCGGGTTTGATAATTATTATCTATATAAGTTGTGTGTTTAGCTGTAATAATAGGATCCATTATTCCATTGAGTTGAAAAAAATCTTCGGGAACTTGATATTTTTCTGAGGATAGCTCTACACTCATTGCGAAAGGTTCTGACCCCAATATATGATTCAATTCAGATCTCGATTGACTTTTAACGAACTCTGGTACTTTGGGAGTATTTGTTTCAGAACATCTGGATGCTACATTTGCATTAGGATCTTTCGACGATACATATGGTACCTCGTTAGAGCCAGGACTGCCGCCAGCGTATTTTGATCCTGATGGTGGAAGAGAGGTACGATCCAATTTTTCTCCATTCCCAAGGAATGTCCTGAAAACGATAAACAGTATCTGGAATCAAAAAACTTTAAGATTGGTTTGGTTTATTTTCTAATCAATATATATTTAAATTGTTATACAACAGTTACATATTTCTCAAAAAATTATTAAATATATGATTATATTAAATAAACATTTGGAAAACAGAT
This sequence comes from Papilio elwesi, assembly GCA_029849275.1. Classification (NCBI taxonomy): domain Eukaryota; kingdom Metazoa; phylum Arthropoda; class Insecta; order Lepidoptera; family Papilionidae; genus Papilio; species Papilio elwesi. The sequence continues at coordinate 9,830,134 of CM056702.1, forward strand.
CGCTACTTTACCACAAAGACTTTCATTGCAATCGATGTTTTCACATCAAGATACTTCGGAAATGTGTCTTTAAGGTGACGCAAAAATGTTATTTATACCAACTTTAACTTGTGTTAATGGTCATCTCACTCGTGTGGACGTGATGCTCCGACACACCGCGTGACAAAACCCTAATAGTTGCTGTCAAGCTCCAAGACGCATTATTAGAAGAATTTATTCACGATTTTTTAAAGAACGTGATAAGTATACACCTTGACAGATTATAGCTTAGTGGTTAGAGTACGTAGCTGTCACGCAGCCAATCTTGGGTTTGAGTATCAGTCGAAACAAACATTTGTGTGAATATTTCAATAAAAGTTTTATTTTTTAACTTGTCGTTTACCATTGATATGATCCCCAATCAAATTAAGGTTTTAAGAAGATCTATGAAAAGCAAACAGTTGTTGCTTTATCGTTCTTACGCCCGGTTTCTGAAAGGTTATGCAAATTTTTATTTCACACCATTGTCAACTTAGTTGCCAAGACAATTTCGGTTTCTAAAAGAAAAATAAAAAAGTTAATGATCCTGATGCTTGATGCTTCCTGCAACTGGCATGTCTTAGAACCACCAAATCGAAGACATGTGACATGCACCAACCTGCACTGGACCAGTGTGTTGGAATCCGACTGCAGTAGGAAAACTTACGAAAAAAGGTGACTTATTATATAATAATATAATTATGTCTAATTGAAATTTATTCATGTGGTACTTTTGATTTCTACTTATAGTAAAAGAAAAAAACATAATATACCTTGTATACTTATATAAATTGGTAAAGTGTGCATGGATTAATTTACGTGTAATACGAAGGCTATTGGCTCCCTGCTATCAGTTATTTTTACTTTATATCATAAAGTTCAGGATTATTCATATATTATCGCAGATTAAAAAGCTCCATTAAAGTAGCTTTTGTTTTTTTAGTTGAAAATGTTTCACGTATGCAATCTATTTCATTACATCAGTCATTTCTATTTACCTTTAGGCGTCCAAATTATGACCGATGAGGTCAAACTCGGCACGAGCGGGCCACCTTTGAAACGATTTGCATTGTCTTAGATAATTGCCGATCGTCCGTGATCTCTGAACTTGGGTCGCAAGACCACATTTATCAATGTGTGACTATAAACAAATTATATTTTAGTAGTACATTTCGATTTCAGAAGTGGGATTTGTGACAAATATTGCACTATATTCCGTAATAATATAATTGTACTTTATTTTGACGAAGATAATTTTTGGATCATAAAACAAGACAAGCAAGAGTTACCGCAGGATGAAATGAAGCGCCCTCTCAGAAAAGCCAAGCCGATGTGTTTTATAGAGCAACATTTTTTGCATGTATAATTGTGTGTGATTAAGTATGGATGGGGACCAGAAGTGCGTGACGCCCTCCTTCCAGATGGACCGATGACCTCATAAGGACGGCAGGAAGTCGCTGGATGCGGTGCGCGCAGGACCGCATACTGTGGAAGGCATTGGGCTGATGATGATGATGAAGTATATTCACAGGCCACGCACTTTCATACATGATTACTATTCTAAGACCTTGTTTGTTTTACAATCTACTTGTATGAAAAAAATGTAATGTGAACTAATGGGGGGGGGGCGACAAGGGCTCATGATATACGACGAACGCTAGTTCATAAGCCACAGAACTCGTCTTGTTGTAAGCTGTATTTTCAAGTGTCAAAAAACGTTTACATAATTTAAAACTTATGATCTGATTCACTTATATAATAAATCTAATGAAACGTCGAGCACAATTAAATTACATTAAGGTTTTTTATTACATACATTAGTTCATTTATGTGAATTAAAAGGTAGCCAGAGAAAAAAGCTTTCTATTCTTACCTATCAGTCATATGAACTGAAAACAAATTGGGTTGTATATCCAAATCGAAGGAATTCAATGAGGTGAAAATAACATTTTATTTTAAATTTCAATCCCCATGTAACGCAACCGTAGAATCATGGAGAAAGAAGGTAGAGTAACCTCTGCAACTCCTGTTGTAATTCTAACTTACATGAGCTCCGACTTTAGTCATGTACATAACGGTATTATACCGCTCAATTAACTCTTGAAGAGTTACATACAAAAAACTTAGACTTAAATGTATATGTATATACAAGCTGAGCTATTTAATATGATTGAGTATTTAGATCTGAGGCGAACTTACATTGGATTGTAAATATTTCCCCATATTAACTTTCATCCCCTACTTTAGACCTTTAGGGGATGATTTTAGAAAAATCTTTTTTCTTAGCTCTCGCCTGTCATAACAGAACTCTTTGTGCAAACTTTGGAAGTCTCTAAACCCAATAGTTATGGGCTGTGCTATATATAATTCTACCTGTTTCTTCTTTTTTATACGTAGATAAATGTAAAGGTTGTTCTCGATTTGTCGTAACACCGTCGTATACTTCGAGGGCAATGTTTGAGTAAAAGGTAATGAGATCAAGCATCGCTTGAAGCACTTTATATAGACACTAGAGGTTAAACACTGTTACAATCAGATACGGCTAACAAAAGCCATCTTCGTTACCTGACAGGCGAGATCTTAAAAGAGATAGCCAGTCTTTGTTGCAAAATACTAAATGCAGATAAATTGAATACCAAGAATCCTTAGCTCTTTAAAAAAATAAGTTCAAACGACATTGTAAGCTTAACAGGGTCTTCAGTGGCATTTTTCTAGTAAAACTCTTTGCTAGAATTTACTACGAAAGATCACACCTGAACGACTCAAGCGATCGTGAAATGTTACATACATTCTTCAGGAATACAGAAGCGGACATCAGGTATTTTTATTCCTAAAAACTAATTGTTGCCGAGGGAATGAAAATATAACCTTTATTTACAATATCCGTTGCCATGGTAACGTTATATTTTGGCAATGACAGCTTTTGGCCAGTTTTTACCTACAATTGCAATACGCGGAATCAAGACAAAAATGCGTATGAAACCGCGAGGTCCAGCTGCACGCTGTTTTATGACACACCAGGTTCCACATTCCTTAATGAAAGCGTAGAAGTACGCTCTAAAAAAACTACCACTGTTTGTAAAGGTTGGACAGGTTTACCCATTTTATAATTTTGTATTTGAAGGTTTGAGGATTTAAAAATATTTCGCCCGGACAGGGACTTGAACCCTGGACCCTTGGATTAAAAGTCCAATGCTCTACTGACTGAGCTATCCGGGCTATGTATATGCCTAATAAAAGGTCGTGTTGTAACATTTTTGAAATACTAAGGTACAAATACACGTAATGGTTATATGCTTAAGTGTAATTTTGTATGTGTACGGAATGATATAAAACAAAATAATTATATTAGATAAGTAAATTTCGTACTCTACCTACATCTGTCACGTGTAACATTAATTCCATGATTAACAAAAACTTGATCGCCCGGACAGGGACTTGAACCCTGGACCCTTGGATTAAAAGTCCAATGCTCTACTGACTGAGCTATCCGGGCTATGTATATGCCTAATAAAAGGTCGTGTTGTAACATTTTTGAAATACTAAGGTACAAATACACGTAATGGTTATATGCTTAAGTGTAATTTTGTATGTGTACGGAATGATATAAAACAAAATAATTATATTAGATAAGTAAATTTCGTACTCTACCTACATCTGTCACGTGTAACATTAATTCCATGATTAACAAAAACTTGATCGCCCGGACAGGGACTTGAACCCTGGACCCTTGGATTAAAAGTCCAATGCTCTACTGACTGAGCTATCCGGGCTATGTATATGCCTAATAAAAGGTCGTGTTGTAACATTTTTGAAATACTAAGGTACAAATACACGTAATGGTTATATGCTTAAGTGTAATTTTGTATGTGTACGGAATGATATAAAACAAAATAATTATATTAGATAAGTAAATTTCGTACTCTACCTACATCTGTCACGTGTAACATTAATTCCATGATTAACAAAAACTTGATCGCCCGGACAGGGACTTGAACCCTGGACCCTTGGATTAAAAGTCCAATGCTCTACCGACTGAGCTATCCGGGCTGTGAAATATTTACCGAATGTAGACTGATCTTTATTCCTAAATTTCTGGAACCCGATAAGGATACCTAGAAATGCAAAACCATCGACGCGTTATAACCTTTTGTACACGTTCCTCGCGCTATTGTAGCTCTACAAAAGCTCGAGGAACGACACAGACGCGGTCATCAAACAGGAGCTTTTTCAGGGCGAACATAAAAAAATCGTGTGCAAAAATTCATTTAATTATAACTCCTGTGAAGTAAACTGTTATTTCAAATCGATTTCATTCTGTATAAAGTTCCTAGTCAGGTTGTTCGCAACCCGAATGACATTTTATCGAATATTTCACAGTAAGCTTGCTAAATTTTCCATTGTACAGCCTTTCTGAAACCGGAAGTTAGTTGAAAAACCATTTAGTTATTAACAAAATTTAAATATTACTTTTATTTTAGCGTTTTTCTACTTATCGCCCAGGTTTTGTGATACGGTTTCGTAGATTATATTTACTGCGCGACCGATTTACTATCTCATTGCAGGAATGAAGGGGGGAAAACTAACCAACATTTAGTATAGAGTATTTAGTTACTTATAGAGTGTTCGTCCAGGGCGAAGCACCTTTACATGAAATGGCCACATAACAGCAAGCGAGAGATAGGTCAATCACTAATTTATCAAACTTTAAGATCAAAATAAGCATGATGAGTTAATTTATACACACATCAGAGAGCAATTGTGATTGTGGGTGGTTGTACTCAACATTCCCATGATGATGGTCGCTTAGTTGTAATGGTGTAAAAGATACAGGGGTTGAGAATGTATTTTTCAATATTGTTAGAAATAATTGTATAATTAGAACAAAAAAAGAAAAAACCCAGCAAAGTGTACTTAATAATTGTACATGATATGTATTGTAGCTTATAATTGTAATTTCTTTGCATAAATCAATGTTGCTAGAGTACTGGCTTCCTCCGTCACAGCCTGGATAGCTCAGTCGGTAGAGCATTGGACTTTTAATCCAAGGGGCCAGGGTTCAAGTCCCTGTCCAGGCGAAATATTTTAAAATTGTTTTTTAAAACTTAATAATCGACTTTTTGATTGAATTTACAATTTTGTGTCAATTTTTTTATAACATTTTTTGTCAAGAAGTCTTTAAAATTCAGTGTACTACGCATAATGTTTTACAAAATCATTTAAAATTATTTTTGAATTAATTTTTGAGGACCTTGAAGTTGATAGGAAGCATAATTAATTTAAAGTTTATTTTTGCAAATGCAAAAATGTTCACTTTAACATAGCTGGTGATTCAAAATGAAAACAAATTCACGGTTCAAAAATAAATATATTCACAATTGTTACGTTAAATCGAGTGGCTTAATAGTTGTAACCGTTTCTAGTGCTGAAGCTTGGCTGACGATTCCTGATGCCGAATCGAGAGCCGCCGATCTGGTTTCCCGAAGACCTCTGTTCGGAAATCGGTGGTAAATAGGCCTTGTTAAGTGCAGCGTTGGTTTGTTGGTTGGTGAATGTTGAAGCTTGATTCCTCAGGTTAGCATTGAAAGACCCAGACTGGAATCCTCCAGCATTGATAGCGGAGTTGACAACAACAGAGTCTTCATCGAGGTTGTTGCTGTTTATGTTGGGTTGGATGAAATTGGGAGTCCCGTAGCCGTTGTCATTATTAGCGTACTTGTTCTCATTGTATGAACCTGCAAATAGATTTATAAATTATCTTGGTAATACACTGCTGATCGGAATCAACAACGTAAAATGATTATCTTTAGTGTCCACTTAAAAAGATAAAATGGTTCACAAGCTATAATCTCTCTAATATTTAAATAAAATAAAATAAATTTTTTTACATTTAATGATATTCTAAAATAAGTTCCACTACTAGTTACATTAAATCGATATCAAATACAGTTCAAGTTATGTTCTAAGTTTTCATACTTCTAGACTGGAAATCAAGGACATAAGAAAAAAAATTACCGTCATCATAAATTCCTGAAGCTTCATCACGGGCGTTTTGTTCCAACGCCAACTGAATTTCTTGTGGGATTGGGGGAGGTGTGGGTAGATGTTCACCTTCAGGTACGAAGCCGTTCTGGCCAGCTGTGTATCTGTAAATTGTATTTATGTTAATGTCGCTTTTATGAAATTCTAAATTAAATCACATTATAGCTATCTAGTTTTGTTCGTATATCGTATCGTATATAAACGTATAAGACTTTACTATTATAATTCTATTTCTGTGCTTATTAAATACTCGTGAGCTTCTTTTTATTGCACCATGTTTCAAACATGATCGATTGGCTGGTGATTAATACCTCATAACAAGTTAAGAAACACGTTGCAATTTTAATTTAATATTACATCAAAATTACGCCTCGTTCACGTTCAAGACTTATTTAGCTATGTTTTTATTTAATAAAACCTGACCTTTATAATCCAATAGCTAATCTAGAACACTTAATGAAAGCTTTAGATATTACTTTATATGTTCTTAGCATTTATGTAATCACGAGAATAGAATGGAATCCAATATTACTAAATGTGGTATTGATGAACCTTTTTCTTAGCTAAAAAAATTCTGTGCTGAACATTACTGTACTCCAGCTTGGACAGCATCGCACGTACTGAAATTAATCCTTCCGTAGCATTTTTATTTCTATGTATTAGCATTTGTGGCTTAGTTATTTCAATTTTTTTTAATACAAATATTTTTAATATTTGATTTGTGTAGAGCGGCACAGTCCAACAGTGGTAGAGTCCGCAACAACGACATCTGTTGCACGAATGGGCCGGCTCGACCAGTGAAATACCACGACCTCACAGAAAACGGCATGAAGTAGAGTATTCTGCGTTTCGTCTAAAGAGTGAGGCGCTGGTGGCCTAATTCTAGTTCTCTTCCCCTTCCCACCCTTTTCTTATAAGGAAAGGATGGAAGGGGAAGAAAACTTGACGGTGGAGGGGATGTATAGGAATTGGAAATAACCATGTTCTGTTTGTCCCCTCCTCTGTCCATTAGAGGTTGACAACGCATCTGCAACTCATTAGTTAGTTGCAGATATATATGGGTAGCGATCACTTGACATCGGGTGAACCTCTTGCTCGCTTTCCACCTAGTACTATAAAAAATGATTTTAGTATTCACCACTGGACTAAAGATAACATTTTTAAAACAACACTATATTTATAGATCTTAATTGTTTTTGCAATGTTCTGTTCTAAACGGTATGTTGAGATACCAACCTGATGCTATAGACTTGTCCATCGTCACCGGTATACGAATATCCACCTTGAGCTTCAACGCCGTTCGTGGCTACACCATTTTCCTCTGCAACTATTCCATTTTCAGTTTCGAAAGCGTAAGAATATGTTTCACCATCGTTTTCATTGACTTGACGAAGGATAGCAGCATTCCTTTCTAAGGCAGCTCTCGGACGTTCAGCGCGTGCATTGTAGTTACCAAAAGCTTTAATATTCTGGCGACCATTAACATTGCCTCCATTTGCATAATCATTGCCGAATTGAGCGATGGTATCTTCGGCGTTGAAGCCATCCCCTTGGCCCGCTAATCCATTGAAATTGGATGCAGGGTTCGACAGGGGTGTTTGAAGGAAATCGCCAGAGCCGCCAGATGTTTGAGCGTGATTCGGTGGAAGATAAGTTCTGTCTAGCTTCGCCGCGCTTGAGCAAGCGATGAAAATAGCTAAAATGATCTGTAAAGATTTTAGTATTAAGTTGAAAGTTTGAGTTTTGAATTGATTTCTGATTTTTTTTACACATCTAAAAATCATTTTATAATGACATATTAATAAGTGTAGTTATTAACAAAATAATATAAAATAATAATGAAAAACATTTATTTTAAACATAGATTTCACGGTTATTTTAATCCAAAAACCGAAGACCATCAGCGGTAAAGCCAACAAAAGCTGGAGATGTGTCTTATTAAATGCAGGACATTTAAATCCTGGATCAGGTGCTATAAGCCTCTTTTTTAGGAGAAAGTGCAAACGAGCAACGGGTCTCTTCGTGGGTTAGAGTAACATTAGGGTCTTAAATATACACGGGGGATTAAATATTTAAAATTAAATTCAGGTAGTGATATATATTGTTACATAAATTAACAAGGGGTGTATTTTGTTAAGTATTAGGCACGAGTTTTGGGAGGCAAATATTTTTTAAGGAATAATTATAAATACATGTTAATAATTATAAAAATAGTACACTGGATGGTTTACCAATTTCATTGCGAATATTTTTTTCTCACGAGCTATCTCACGAATGTTGGCCAGGTAACTGATGCGATTAAAGATCTCTGTACAATATTTATAGTGATGGCCGCCCTGCATTATCGATCCACTTTAATATGGAAGATGTTCGCCTCAGCCAAAAGTCGTGGTCTAGCATTGCCTAATCAATACGTTACACTATTACGGGCGTCTAATTGTTGCGGACGGTGTTACGCAGTAATGAGCAAAATTGAAAATTCGGGTTAAAATATTACTTTATGTAAAGTATTATCCAACATATCTAAATTAAGAAGGCGATGCATCCAAAATATAAAGGTCTAAGAACCTCAATGGGCTACACTACACCTAGAGAAAAAATTGTTTTTCACCGAGCTTATAATATAGCTCTGAAATGCTGTTACGTTAAATATTTCAAATCCAAATATTGGTTATATAAATATTTTGTGAAGTTTTTTCAATAGAGTTGGGTCCACGGTCAGTGTCAATTATGGAGAGCCTGTTGGCGTGGTTAATAAGGTAGTTTTCACGCCGCAGGTCGAAGGTTCGATTACCACTCAGGACAGATATTTGTAAATGAATATTGTCTGGGTTGAGTCTTGTCTTAAGTCTGGTGTACGATTATGTCTTTACAAAAGAAAAGTAAGTAGTATATCACTTATTCTATTATATCATTATATAATAAAGTCCCATAATTTTATTATATTATATTTCCTTAACAAATGAATTGCCGATAACTTAATAAGGAAAATATTTAGGCAGTCCCTAATAATCGATTCATATCCATCTTTTGAGCATAAATTATAAATTATAAACCTAAGGTATTTTAAATTTAAATTAACTTTGTGACACTAAATGTTACCTTCTTGCATAGCACCATCACCTCGCATACAAATCTATTTCAATAAGCTTATTAACTAGATGGGCAGTAGTTGGACCATATTTCATTCTCTTCTGACCTCGGTTAAAACCATTTCAATACTTTGAAGACACTTTGGCCCTTGTTTTTAAAATAAATAATGTATTACGAATTTTATAAAAATCAGGAGAATGATAATTTATACTGTAAAAGTTCTGTTTTGTTTTTACTGAATATATCATTTGCTGCAAGCATCCGTTTCGCTGATTTTCTTCTAATTACACAATGATTGATAACATGTTATCGAAAAAATATATTTTCAACCCTCGTATCTTTTACAACCCCGCAACCTTTCACAAGCAACCACTATAGGGACACATGGGAACGTTGAGGCTTGAAGCACGCACAATCAATGAAATATACTCGCACATCCATTTTATACATATAATAGATAGGAGAATATTCGAATACGATGTGTCCATCATGTATTTTTTTCAAGCAACTAGTTGAAATTAGTGCCTGAAAGAAAAAAGTACGCAACGATTCGATATTTTCCAAGCAAATCCATGATCTCTACCCACCCCTCTGGGTTACGGATGTTTGCGCATATGTATCATTAAAATACACATTCGTCTTACACATCTTTAATATTTCACCAATATGGTCGAATTTGGTTTACTTAACTTTTTATATAACTTCTTTCACCAATTCGCCCACTTTCGTATCGTTGAATTTTCAAGGCCCAGTTCAAGAAGAACTGGGCCTTCATTGATTTTTATTTGTTTTGAACCATTTCAATTCAACCTATGTTTAAAATTAGTCAAATCAAAAATTCGAATATAAATTCTTATGTTTAGCAGGCTACAGGTATCCCACCCCATTATGATATGTCCAGTATACATCCATTATATCTGGGGTTCAAGTACCAGTCTCCATTAGCTTACTAGTGTAATACGGTAGTGAACAACTAAGATTTTTAAATGTACATTAAATACTTAAATATTTTTGATTTAAATAAATACAGTGTTAATGAGCATTCTTAGCAAGCCTGTATGGAAAAAAAGCATAATATTTGTACCAATATAAAATCCTTTTGTTTACGTTAAAACTCGTACTAATTGCATTTAAATTACTTTACAACTCAAGTGGCGTAATTAGTGAGATGATACAATTTTTTCTTTTACGTTTAAAGGTCAGAACAGATTGATATCGGTGATTACGGACGCGCTAAATTGTTGAATTCGCCTACGGGGTACGAATTTGTTGGGCAGCCACCTTGAGTGCTGTGTGGGGTCAAATAAATTCTATTTGTTTATTTATTCGCGTCATGTATTTGTCGTCAATATATTTTCAATGGTAACTAGTGAAATAAAATTATTATTTTTCTTATATTTATTAAAACAGCAAATAATGCAAGGCATGATAATATCCATACAGCATGTTGCTCAAGGTCGTGCAAGTCTGGAAGTGGCTTCATTGACTTGTTTATAAGTTCCTCACCGTTCTATTTGTATGTAAGAAGGTGGCAAACGAGCAAGAGGGTCACCTGATGTTAAGTGAGCGCTACAAATAGACATCCGCAACTAGCAAATGTGTTGCAGATGCATTGTCTACCTTTAATGGACAGAGGAGGGATAGACATGAAATACGATATTTTCTTTTCCCCGTCAACCCCCTCCCCATCCAATCCTCTTCCTGTTTCCATCCTGTCCTTAAAAGGGTAGGGTGGGAAGGAGAAAGTGACTCAAATTAGGCATCCCCCACCTCACTCATCAGACGAAACGCAAAATACTCTACTTCATGACTGTCTTCTGAGTGAGGTTGTGGTATTTCACCGGTCGAGCCGGCCAATTCGTGCAACAGATGTTGTTGCAGGCTCTGCCACTGTTCTGTCCTCGACTCAGACCCGACTGGTCTTTGTTACGTAAATTTTGTTACTATAACGGCTATGAGGAAATTCAAAGGGGATTACATTATTTCTTCATTCGACCAATATATTCCTTTGTCTACATGAACTAATCTATACTTATATTATAAAGAGATCATATTTTATTGATCTTTTTGTACCGGATAAAATAAAAAAGTACTAAAACGATATAAGTAATACTCATGGGAACCATGGACAGTTTGCTTATTATAAATAATATAAAAATGAATAATAAATAAATAATAATGGTGAAGATATGGTAGAACTAAGGTAGGTAGAAATAATGAGATGTCTTCCATTATTCATGTCTCCGCTAATTATTGGAGTTTACTCCTTAAGAATCGATTTTCGTATATGAAAATTTATGACGAGTAAACCAAACAAAGCGTTACACGAAAAACGTTACGCCATATCATGCGCAACCTTTATTGCGCATTCTAGTACAGAGTATACACTGGTATAGTGCCTAGACAACTATATCAGTTTATTTATCTGTATTTTCATGGGTATGTTATGTATTTTGACGAATTAATTGGATAATTGATATAAATAAATGTTCCATGCATAAAAAATGCATTAATTTACCCTCTTGTACTAATCTATATATTTTACGTTCGGAACGAGTCGTCGCATTGACACATCACATGTTACTAATTACCTAATTCTGTTTCAAAATTAAGGAAGATTCACCGTATTCCTCACGTATTTGGTCAATGTAATAAATGAAATCATCTAGTTAATTAGAACAGACATCCTGGAATGCACCCACTAGATTACCTTTCCATAATCTATTCGCCATCTCACGAGTTCATTGTGCTGCCTACACAACATTGAACACCTCTTCACGTTACAAATGTCACGGCCAAGAGTGTAATTGACATATCAGTTTAAATGAGTCACACAATGATATCCATTAGTTAAATACACTTACAGTATCATTGTTCGCTGAAAATGTACTTCGCAATAGCAGTTGGCCTTAATAGAAACTATATTCTGATAATGACTTAATTTAAGGCAACTCTCGTCATAGCGATGTGGGGTAAGAAGTTCTTACATTACGATAATGTTTACCAGGTATTAATCTTTTTTTTTCTTTAGCCACGTTACACGATATTTTGTATGGAAAAATCGTATATTTTCACGTGAACAACGTGCGTCAGCCACATGTTTATTTGAATTTGGTACAGAGCTTTCCTTCATTTATTTTTCTTGGTTTTTTTTATATACTACTAGGTGGCAAAGGAGCAAGCAGTTCACCCGATCAAGTGATCGCTACCCATAGACATCTGCAACAAACTAATGAGTTGCAGATGCGTTGCCCACCTTTAATGGACGGAGGAGGGGAAACAAAACAGAAAATGGTTATTTCCAATTCCTATACATGCCCTCCACCGTCAAGTTCTTTTCCCCTTTCCATCCTTTCCTTATAAGAAAAGGGTGGGAAGGGGGAGAGAACTAAAATTAGGCCTCCGGCACCTCACTCGTCAGGCGAAACGCAGAATACTCTACTTCACGCCTGTCTTCCGTGAGGTCGTGGTATTTCAGTAGAGCCGGCCCATTCGTGCAACTGATGTTGTTGTTGCGGGCTCTACCACTGTACAATTGTATTTTACACTATTGTCATGCCTTCCCACCTGTTTTGAGTTTTCACCTCTGTCGGCTTACTTCTTCTTCATACAATGTGACTACTACTTCAGTCAGTTAATTCTAAGAAGCTTTGAACCTTTGCACATTTACGAATTTAATCGATACATGCATATTTTATCTTTTCTCATAGTTATGAAATTATTGCGCGGTAATTAATTTAATCATTGAAACACACTTGTAAAGTAAACACTTTTCCCTCAATAGCCGAAGGAATGGTAAACCTCAACCTCAAAAGTTAAGTTACAATAACTGTAAGTTACACATACTCACGGTGAAAATTAAATGATCGAATGTACTCTGGAAAATAATTATTTTATCGCGTCACGAGGGTTGAGGTGTCACGTACCAATGTCGAAAGTTGCTGGTGAAGTACTCACTTATTTTGAATTAATGACTTCTGCTTCGATCTATGAAGAATTACCATGAGCGCTGTAAAGTACTCGAAGCATCGGGAATCAAAAAACGTAAAATAAACGCGATTACAGTAAAATTACTTTTATTTCAATAATTCATTATATAAATTTAAGTTGAAATTTGTATGTGATTTTTTTGCTATTTCTCTTATATCTGTCTGTCTATACTGTAGTCGACACCCATAAAATATTTTTATGTATAATATAATATATATTTTATATTCTATAAAAAATTAGTGATTATGGAATAAAATTATGATTCTCAATTGTATATACACTTAGATTGCAACGTCTACATGAAAAGGTCACGTTACTCCAACTTGTTCGCATTTCACGTCGTAAATGCGTCCTAAATGACAACTTAGCTCAGTAAGTAAAATATATTTTTTTTAAATAAAAATGACATCATCATCACCATTTGAGGCTCTACATCCGCGAGTGACACTCTCCAGTAAATTTCTCCACGACGGTGTACCTTCTGCTTTTTGTATCCAGTCCCTGTTGCCGAAATTTTGAAGATCTCGTTCGACGTTATCCAGCCATCTTACCTTCGGCTATGTACATTCAAACTACAAAAATAAGAACTGATATTTTACTAAAAATCGATTGTATCTTAATTTAATCACACTAAAGAGAGACATAATAGAAAATTAGTTCGCATTACTCCCTAGGATTGACAATGACATTACTATATGAAATTTAACAATTCACACCTTTTCAGTACTTGTGGAATGGCTACCAAAAGGATGCATCGTAAAGAAATATCCATAGATCTCATCCAGACACCATCTCAGTATTTAAGTATTGGTACTTTGACATTCAAACAAGAAGTGCGTGATAAAATTAGCAATCTTAGCTCATCCGAATATTGAACCAAAAGCTGACCCTAGATCTAGACAGTCTTAGCGCAATCCTCGATTTATGCTCGACGTAAACGTAATTCAACGAACTTGTTATTACCAAACTATCCGAAGCCAAATCTATCTTTATATATAAAGGAGGATGTGTTTACGTATGTTCTCTGCAGACACCGACCGACCGATTTAGATAAATTTTCAGCAAAGGTTCAGACTGGTCTTGCGAATGCTATAAAGTTGATAGAGATAGTAGTAACATAATTAGTGCTACCCGGGCAAAGCCATTAGTATCACTAGTATCCAATATTATTCTTTTATTATTGTCTATATATTAATACTAATATTAGATATAATTGGTTTTAAGTAGTCGGATTGCTTAACTTAATTTAAGTTGAGAATCTACCTCCACATTCTACGACACGACATGTTGAACAAAACGAGAATAACTTATGAAAATTTAATTAAATTAATTATTTGGAATATGCGTTCACGCCCGTAACCCGCAGAGGTAGGCAGAGATTATGGATTTCCATTTGACGCGATAGATCCCCACGCCCTTCTTTATTATGTAACTCATCTGATCGATATAAGTTCTCGTTGGACGACCCCTGCCAACACTGGCCCTCATTTTTGCTACATAAATTTTAATTATTAAAAAAAATATAAAAAAAGAAAAGTAATTTAAAATAATTAATCTCGATTAGAGTAACTCCTTATTTTGAAATAACAAAATTAGTATCACTGCATTTGAAGTATCTAAAAATTATCAACTTTTACTATTTCATGGTGCATGGCATTCTGCCGTAGTCTTTATATTATATGTTGTGCACGCATTATATGTATTTAGCCATGTGTAATAAGTACTAAAGTTTGAGTTAGTACTTGTTTTATAAGTCATGTGAAAAGTTTAGTCGTAACTCTACTAAGGCTTAAGCGTTGCTTAATAAACGATACACTTGCTGTGACCCATATACATAACTTGATTATGCAATGACTCGAATACCTCATGCAGGGATGCGGATTCACAAAAAGGTCAAGTTGATTTTAATAGCTTTTGTCCCACATAAGGGCTCCAACAATGAGCACGAAAAGTCAAGGCCTTGCCAATCCTCTGTCGAAGCAACGAGCTTTGAACTTTAAATAGTCTTCAAAGCAGCCGGTCACAAGAATGTCTTTGATTGTGTAATAGTTTACGATAAGCTTTAGTTCTTTTATATTAATTAAAATTAAATCTAAGGGACTACTAAAAATACCTTAATTTTAAGAAAGCAATTAAAACATTAAAAAAAATAATTTCACGTTCTTATGTAAATAATAATTATTTAATTATAATATTTGAAATACAAATTATACAATGCTTTAACTTTTTTTCTGCAAAATATTACTTGGAACAACATAAATATTTGTGAGTGCATCGCCCTACAGTTATGCTGAAACAATCTCGCCTCTGAGGTAAACAACGATCGCAGTCTTTTGTTTTGTCCGATTCTCACACCACTATTGCGCTTTACGGTAATCCATAAATTTGCGCACATGTTCGTTGTTAGGTAAATCAATCTTTACAGTCGAAATGCTATCTATATTCGTCAGAGAATCCATATTATCGCCTATAGTCTTTAAAGTGTTGAACGAGGATACTTCATAAATAATACTACTGTATTAATTTGCTGACTTTTATTCACATTTTAATTCTACAATCACACAGTTATTCTCGCCTTTTCTAAAGTCATACAATTTGCTTTTTACAGTTTATTACAAGCTAAGTACATTTTTTTTTATTTTCTAATGCCGATCCGTTTCTTATTCTACAATTGCACTACAATCCTTTGGCCTCAATATTTGTATCCTTCCTCGGGACTAAAGCTTGGAGGTTGACGAGGCCCACCGAATTCTTGTCCAGCATTTCCCTGATTAGGCGATGGCGATCCTCCAAAACCGGGACGTTGAGGCTGACTACCTTGGTTAGGCTGAGAACCAGGCCTGTTATATTGGTATCCGGAGCCATTTGTGCCAAATGAGGATTGATTTCCACCTGGCCTATATGAAGTGCTCTGTCCGTTACCCGATAAAGTTGGTGTGTTCCCACCAGGTTGATATTGTGAAGGTCTACCACTATCAGAGCCTGCACCAAGCTGGTTGCCAGCGGGTTTGTTAGAATTAG
Source organism: Papilio elwesi (assembly GCA_029849275.1). NCBI lineage: Eukaryota > Metazoa > Arthropoda > Insecta > Lepidoptera > Papilionidae > Papilio > Papilio elwesi. The sequence continues at coordinate 9,846,298 of CM056702.1, forward strand.
GTGTGAAACCCGAGCCTTGACCTGAAGAACCAGTAGGACTCGAACCATACTGTATGTTGTTAGAATTAGGTGTAGAACCCGAGCCTTGAACTGAAGAACCAGTAGGACCCGAACCAAACTGCTTGTTACTTTGTGATAAAAACCCTTGTCCTGGTCGGCTGCCTCCGGAAGGGAAAGAAGAACCTTGAGGACGATTATATTGGTAACCTGACTCTTTTTGACCGTTTCCAGATCCTTGTTGGTTAAATACGTTACCCTGAGCTGATTGTCCTTGCGAACCTGAACCTCTTCCAAAGCCACTTTGTCCTTGCAAGCCATTAGTCGGTCCGAAAGCACCTTGTCCTCGTGTTCCAGCAGTCTGTCCATAACCCCCTTGTCCTCGTGTCCCAGCAGTCTGTCCAAACCCACCTTGTCCTTGCGTTCCAGCAATCTGTCCAAAGCCACCTTGTCCCTGTGTTCCAGCAATCTGTCCAAAGCCACCTTGTCCCTGCGTTCCTAAGGTACCCTGACCTTGAGAACCAGTGGTTTGACCAAAAACTCCCTGTCCTTTTGATCCAGTAGTCTGTCCAAAAGCACTCTGGCCTTGTCCTGGTTGGCTACCACCAGAAGGAAAAGAACTCTGTGGGCTATTGTATTGATAACTGGTCTCTTTTTGGTCATTTCCAGACCCCTGTTGACTAAATTGGTTGCCCTGAGCTGATTGTCCTTGCGAACCTGAACCTCGCCCAAATCCACCTTGTGCTTGCGTTCCAGTAGCCTGTCCAAGGCCGCCTGGGCGCTTCATTCCAGTGGTCTGACCAAAGGCGCCTTGTCCTCGTGTGCCAACAGTTTGTCCAAAGCTACCTTGTCCTTGCGTACTAGCAGTCTGTCCAGAGGCACCTTGTTCTTGTTTTCCAGCTGCTTGTCCAAAGCCAACTTGTCCTTGCGTACCAGCAGTCTGCCCAAAAGCACCTTGTCCTTGTGTTCCTGCAGCCTGACCAAAGGCACCTTGTCCTTGTGTTCCAGCAGCCTGTCCAAAGGCACCTTGTCCTTGTGTTCCAGCAGCCTGTCCAAAGGCACCTTGTCCTTGTGTTCCAGCAGCCTGTCCAAAGGCACCTTGTCCTTGTGTTCCAGCAGCCTGTCCAAAGGCACCTTGTCCTTGTGTTCCAGCAGCCTGTCCAAAGGCACCTTGTACTTGTGACCCAGCACTCTGACCAAAGGCACCTTGCACTCCTGTTCCAGTATTCTTTCCAAAGGCGCCTTGTCCTCGTGATCCAGCAGTTTGTCCAAATGTGCTCTGGCCTTGCGAACCACTACTGTAGGTGTATCCTTGTTGGCCTACCTGTGTACGTTTTCCTTGTAAGCCTTGTTGCTTAGAACCTTGACCTTGAGCCGAGCTTGAAGTAATACCATAATTAAGTTCGTTGGAATCCTCTTCAGGTCGATAAGCACCTGAAAAGAATTTGTATATTGAGGAAAATATTTTAAAACATTAACTGATTTATGAAAAAAAAGAGCATCTTACTTTAGTTTCAGGGTTCCTAATAAAATAGGAATAGTATATCTAATTTGAAATTCAGGTGACAAAATCATAATTGCAAAAGAATGCGATAATTTATCAAATAAAAAAAACGATTACACATACAGTACGATTATTGCAAAGTTTTGTTTAGTTGTGAAGCATGAAAAAAAAGTCTATTAACAAAGCTTAAGAATAAAGGATAAAGCAGGAGCAGGAGCATTGCTGTACACAAATGTTAAAATGGGAAACATTAAATTTGGGTCCAAAACTTCTGACTAAAGAAAAAAAGTAAATATTTATAATTTTGAAGCACAGGCACCTAGTCACGGGTTCGAACCCAGGCAGGGGCTTTACTTTGTGTAATTTATTTCATCACAACCGCTCCAAAACAGTAAAGGAAAACATCTTGAAGAAACCGGAATGTCTTCGAACCACCAAATTCGAGCACATGTGCAGCCGCCATCACCACCTTTACATCCACCAGCGTAGCCTCCGATTACGGATTACGGCCCCTCACCTCTCTCGGAGAGGAGGCCTGTGTCTCTGCAGTGGTGAAACGTGCTAAAAAGGCCGATTTATTAGTATTTACTATAATATTAAATATTAATTTACCTTCTTGGGTTCCAGCTGCTGCGGCTCTGGCGTTCTCTTCTATTGACTTAAGTATCTCTTCAGGAATCGGAGGAGGAGTAGGCAAATGCTCTCCCTGAGGTTGGAAACCATTTTCGTCAGCAGTATACGTCACACTTATCTTTTCACCCTCATCAGACGTATACGAGAATCCACCCTGGGCCTTAACACCATTTGTAGCTATACCAGCTTCCTCGGCAGATATACCATTTGACGTTTCAAAACTAAACGAGTACCTTTCTCCATCGTTTTGATTTTCGTATCTTAGAATCTGAGCATTTCTCTCATCTTCGCTCTGAGCGCGTTGAGATTGATATGTCTGCGTTGCAAATGAATTCGAGCCTTGACCGCCTTGTCCAGGGGTGGTAGATTGCTTAAATCCATTTTGCGGACTTTGAACGAATCCCGAACCTGTCTGTTTAGTAGCATATCCATTTTGTCCTGATCCAGTTAATAATGATTGTCCAAATCCTGACGCACCAGCATTCTGACCAAATATATTTGACCCAGAAGGACCAGTTGAAGGAGCAAATCCATTTGATCCCAAATTAGCACCGGATACTAGAGGACCTGACTGAGATCTCTGACCGGCGTCAGCGCCAGGTTGTCCGAAGCCAGTTAGTTTTGGAAATGAATCAGAGCCTAATGGTCCATTTGGGGAACCAAACGGAACGTTTAGGTCTTTGGAGCTTCCACCAGAAGAAGCCGCATTTATAGGAGGCAAATAACTGCGATCCAATTTATCGGCGCAGCCATAAGCTATGACTGAAAAAACTAAAAGCTGAAACATACACAAAGACCTAGAATTAGATTTAATTATAGATTACTTAAAAAACGTAAATAATCATTTAATATTTTAAATAAATTTGTGATTATGATTAATTAGCATTCTATTGTTAGAAGCTGGATCTTTAAAAAAACAGGTTTTTTTTTTAAATTTATAATCAAGGTTTTTATAAAATCCATATTGATGCGTTGCAAAAAAACTGATGAGTGACAACAAAAGTAATAGGGTAAAAGTAAAATATTAGGGATCAATGAACTTGAACATTGAAAAATAGTATTTACCAAAAATATCACTACAAAATTTATAAAATATTAAACTAAATAATACAATGAACAAAAGCACTTATTACCAGCTTCATTTCAAGCTGTACACTTTGCAAGGGACCGGCTGCGAATGTGATGCCAGTCTGAAACCGATCCTATATTTATATCAAACAAAATTCGTTCACCACACTTCGTTACCTAAAACCGTACTCACGGTCCTAACCTTTGACTGGCTGAGTGAAGATTCTGAAGTCCGCTTCAATGTGTGCGTAATCTTGCACAATTTCCCGATCGATATCCACTTTACACTAATTACAGAGTTCATGTATCGTTTAAAGTCACATTCTATTCACACATTTTTATAGGCTTTATTTTAAATATGATTTACTTAGTTTTTGATTTTCTTTTCACAGAAAAGGCAATGTTGCAAAAATGAAATCGGATATACGTTAAAGGACGTGCATTGTACAATCAACTTAAGTATATGTAACTTTTTTTTCAAAAAGTTACATATAAAACGTTCAATGCTGTCGAGCCTATAAGGCTATCGTAAAACATGATCAGATTTTAAAACAGAACTTGAAGTACATAATAATGTAATAAAATATGAAAAAACAATTTTGGACGGTTTTCAAACTCTGGTCAATTTAGACTAAACTGCTGCAAGGGCTTGCAGTTTAAAAGCTTAATGTAATATTTAAAATCTGATAATAAATAAATGTGATTATAAATCATAAACTTTATTACATGTTATTTTGGACAAAGTTATAACGATTTCTTTACAACGTCATTATAAAGTTGTTTCCAAATTTAAAGTGGAAACAGAAACATACATTCGATCTGCTTTTTGTTAAATAATTTTGGTTTTATTCGAGTTCGTATAATAATTAAAAAACAAAATGCTTACCTTATATTTTTACTAGCTGTGTCCCGCGGTTTCACCCGCCCTGAAATTTTACTTAAACTAAATAATATGACCTACTTAACACTACCGTAACCTCATCATCTCCCTGTCCTTTTCCCGAAGATGTGGGGTCGACACAATATGACCGTAGCACAGTTTAACAATCACATTTGATTGTTTGAACTGTGACCGTAGTCCATACTGTATAAATTCTGGCTACAGTTTTTACGGCCGGTCGCCTGCCTAACGCCAACCTTCCTTAGGAATAATAAGCTACTAACCTAACCTAACAAAACATATTACATAAGAACAAATACATCATTTCTAAGCTCGTGTAAATACTGCGTTGCCTGACTATGACTGATACCATTACCAGGATGCGTCATGCATCTCCAAAATACGTGCGTGGTATCTCATGCTATTAATATCTCAATGTACATTGATACTTGCAAAATCTCCGAAAATGTCCCGTTTAGAACTTTATATAAGCATTCAATCGTCATCATTTTTAAGATTGTATATATATATATATATATATATATATATATATATATATATATATATATATATATATATATATATATATATATTAATTATAAGCCGATTGAGATAAAACAAACAATAAATGTTAATTGAAGCTTACCACAATACATTAGTGAAAACCACACCCGAATCGGTTAAGCCGGTTATGAGATTAGCGCGCACAAACGCACAGACAAACAGACATATAGAGAAACAGACAAAATTCTAATAATCATTGTTTCGGGTTTTATTGCGTTTATGAAAGCCCACAATAATAGTTTTTTCTCAAATATCTTCTGTGTACAGACAGCGATCAGTTACGTTTTTATTATATGTATAGATGGGATAACAGGTTGACAGACATGTCATATATACCATGGTAAAGCGGTATCGCTTTACCGTGGTATATATGACATTAAAAGTACACGAAACCAACAATCATGCATGTTTAGAAGCCAACGAAACTTTCCGCCCAGTTCTATCTATAAATTAAAAGATAATATATATAATAATAATAATAAATCGGTATGTTTCCCACTGCGTGGACACAGGCTTCCTCTCCGAGAGATGGAATGAGCCGTAATCCACCACGCTGCTCCCCAGTGCGGGGTGGTGGATGTCACATGTCTTCGAATTTGATGGTTCTAAGAACATGCCGGTTTCGCCACGGTGTTTTCCTTCACCGTTTTTGGAGCAGTGGTGATGAAATAAAGACAAAGCAAAGCGCGTGCCTGGGTTCGAACCCGCATCCTACAGTACGTAAGTCGGGGCCTAAACCGCTGAGCCACCACTGCTCCTAATAATAATTTCTATATTGAACAGTTATTCCGTTTATAGTGATCGATTCTGGTGTGATTGAAATGTATGTACTTTTGCTATGTCTGGGCGCTCACGAGTTCGTGTATCGGTTGACCCGAGACGCCTCGAGCCGTCATCGCATCCACTCTGACCAAACTCAGCAGCGTCACGCGCAGGCAAAAAAATTATCTTAAACAAATATAGCAAATTGCACGGTTCACTTTAACTTAAGTGTTTATATAATTCGATCACGTTTTGAATTGCATTTACATATAAGTATGATACAAAACTAATTGCATTTATGAGGTAATTAATTAAAGCACTTTATAATATTGTAGGAAATATGTATGTTTTCAAAAGCTACAAAAAAACACTATAAGGACCGCCGATAGAAGCGAAAACTCAAAACGGACTCGACAATAGTTTAATTATAAATAATCAAAAAATAAACCCTTGCGTCTTAACAATAAAATTCAAAATTGAAAACAAGAAAAATAAATTTAAAAAAGTTCGTCCAAACTGTTCCAAGTTCAAACAACTTCCGATCTCGCCTGTCACACTTTCCGTAACGCTCTCGTCGCGAATTCACCAGCTTACTCCCCAAGTCAAGCGCGCCTAAAGAAGTTTTTACTTCAAAAATGTCCAAGTCGTTTGGCCGCTCCAATCGTAACTTCAAAGCGGTCAGCAATCTATAATTATCCCAGTAAACTTTGTAGACTGTTGATTCAACTGTCTAACTACAAAATAATACAGGCGTCAGCCAATATTTCAGATGTTTTATCACCTTCAAGTGATATTGTAGTAAAGTGTTAGTCCACATTTTTATAAAACATGAATAACATATTATTGATAATTAAATTGCTACACTGTATTAGAAAACGACAACTGTGTAAATTGACAAACAAACTGACATGACAATGACTGATTTTAGTACATCCGTAGCAAAATATTTTATTATTTATATCATTCTAAAGTTTAAATCCTGAGTTCCATCTAATTGGACCGTAGATCGGATCATTGATAATCGAGTCCTCTCTAAATAATGTTCAGTCTTTGTGCTCAGACGTTTAAGACATTATAAATTACAGCAAATTGTTTCTTTATCTAACACACCTAAAACTCGTTTCTAGTTTCAACAATTGAATATTTAAATTGATGATTTTTGTTTAACAAATGACAGAACAATTAGTTTCTAATTTTACACAAGTCGTGAAGTTCGCAAGTTGTAAGAATGGTCCAAATAAGGCGATACGCAAGATGGATGGACGATCTTTTCAAAGTTCAAGGTGTCCTTTGGATGACCAGCGAGGGACTAATCTTAGTGGCGATTCATAAGGTGGGCCAATGTCCACCATGACTATGACTAACACATTTGTGACATGGAATACTCATTCCAAATTTGATAGTTGACACATAGCTGTGTAACTAGCTAGAGGTAAAAATGTTGTTTTAATATTTCTGGTTAAATTACGTCACGTCTTGAATTCTGTACAGTTTGGTACTAATCATATTTGATCGAGCAGAGCTCTGTGTTGTATTCAAATCGATTTTATTGTAAACAATCGATAAATCTTCTAACGTACACAGAACATCGTGATTTCATATTTTTACGTACCTATGAGAGACATTTAAAACCTTGGTAATCGCTTCGCGGTTCATCTGCTTTATGGCATGAGAAATTATTTTAAAATACCAGTTTGTTAACGTTTACATTCATCTTTGAATTTATATCTCATTTGACTATCCTCGGATATAATGGAACAGCGACAGTCAGATGTTCAGTACAATAAGATGTCAAATGTCAAAGTTGATTTGTGATTGTATTTAAATCATCTCTAATGATATCTCATTTAGATTTTAACATTCGCCAATAGAGTCTATCTACTTCTCTTATGTTAAGATTTACAGTAATTTGCGCAAGTAATCAATGCCGTAATAGCATCTATCTCTGTCTACCTTTAGCTTTTTATAAGGCTAATTTCTTTAGCCAATTACTACAAAAACGTGTGAATCTTTGTCAATATAAATTACTAGATGTGCCTCACGGTTTATATCGTTATCGACTACTTCCAACCTAAGTTGAACCCTATTTAATATTAGTTTTATTACATTTAAATCTACACACATACTTACAACCCCGTTCAAGGGTTGAATTTAGAAAAATGTTCGTTTACATAATAACAGATATTTCAAACCTCTAACCCCAATAGTTATAGTCAGTTAGTTACTGATATATTTATTATATTTGTTAGAATTATTATCAGTTTTAGGTTGCTAGAAGTTTCAAACATATTGCATTGAATATACGATATGAAAAGCAACGCTACTGAACCCTAAAACCTCATCGATAAGTTACGGCTGTTAAGGCAGCAGTTACACTTTTAAAAGCTCTGGATTCGGGTTCAATGACTTATGAAGTATCAATTCCAATTACTTTATCATAAGAATCATCATATACTATCAGTGGGATGATCCCGCCTACAATATTGAAAGCTCCAAATTTATTGACGTAGATCGTCTCAAAAATATTTCATCGGAAAGTTTTCTTATATATATTCTTGTATATATCATTAACAGAGGTAGAGTTCGCAACAACAACATCTGTTGCCGAATTGGCCGGCTCCACCGGTGCAATAGCACGACCTCACAGAAAACAGGCGTGAAGTAAAAATACTCTGCGCTTAGTCTGATGAGTGAGGTGCCAAAGGCCGCCCTTTCCTCATCAAGGATAGGACGGGAAAGGGAAGAGGATTGGACGGGGAAGAGTTAGCGGGGAAAGGGAAATATCCTTTTTCCTGTCTGCCCTCTGTTCATTATAGGTAGGCAACGCATCTGCAACAAATTTGCTTGATGTCCATGGGCAGCGCTCATTTAACATCAGGTGATCTGCTTGCTCGTATGCCAGCTTATCGAATAAAAGTATATATATATTATTTATTCAACCTTAACTAATAAAGTTAAAAGCCTTATCAAATAGATTTCAGTTTCGTAAAGAATAAAAAGTTGATGATCATGTTTCTAGAAACTCAAATGACCTTTGATCGGACATTTGACAGTTATTTAGCTAATTTTTCCATTGTTCATCTTTTCAGAAGCCTAACAGAAAACACCTATAGTTATTTTAAGCTTTACCATTCATAAGAGTTTAGTGTAAAGAAAATTAAATTAAAAATGTTAAGTACATATCTATTTTTATAAAACTTACAATTATCAGATGTTAATGTAATTTTAACGCATTGTTTTCCATTTTTGCTTTTAGTACTAATTGTCTTAAAGCATAAGAACTAAAATAATGTAAACAAACTTGTTTTTTTTTATTAAGTGCATAGTTCCCTGATAAGATGCAATTTTATCTTAAGTGTCTAAGTTAAAATACGGATGTCCGTGTGAATTCCATAATGTTAACAGGTTTAACGCTTAATACCTGAAATAAAGTCAATGAAATGTAGATGTTGTTGTTATATTAAGGTAAAATCATCCCTCAACTTGGATCAAACTGTACATAGTTACATACAAAGTTTCTTTACGATTGGTTATGTACGTTCGGAGTTTATCGCGAACAAAATCGTGACACGGGAATTTTGTAAATCTACGTGACGTCATTTTCCTATGACGTCGCTTTTGTACCACTTAAACAGTTATTCAAAAATTGGCATTTACACTTAAATTCTTAATCCTCACTCTGTCAATCCTCAAATATATAATGGGATTATTTAGAAATATAGTTGGAACACTGGTGATATCAGGAGTAGACCATGTTAGCAAGCTATTGAGTTGCAGATGGGGCCTACCTTAAATGGACAGAGGAAGGGATAAACAGTCAAAAGGATATTGTCTATTCGAATGCCTCCCAACCCAACCTTTTCTTATAAGAAAAGGTTAGGAAATGGAAAAGAACTAGGGTTGTGCCTCTGGTACCTAATTGGGCGAAACGCAGAATACTTCTACTTCACGTCTGTGAGGTATTTCACCGGACGAGCCCATCATCAAAAGTTGTTGCGGGCTCTACCACTTTAGAAAAAATAAAATGCTATTTAAGCTATATACGCAAGCGAAGTCGCGGATGCCAGCTTGCTAAGCATTGTATCGAATAAGTAACAACCAGTCGTGTATTTTACAATGTTAAAATCTTTTGTTACTGGCCGTGTTGTGTTACATTTGTAGCCGCTCCCAGTCGCTCGTGGACTTCATTTTACGATCCTATAATTAACACAGCTTTGGCGAAGCCGTAAAGTCCGAATTATCTATTGTCTGTTTGTCTGTTCGTGTGTAATCCATATATGTTTATAGTCCTTAAACATTATATTCATTTATAATACTAATATTTCGGTGTCAACGATTTGGGTTGCTCTGCGTATGTTGTAATTATGAAATAGCAAATATGTTGGGCAAAACAGCAAATAAATGGGCTCATACATTGCCGATGGGACCAAAAGATCCATTAGTGGATCCGCTACAGGTCCAAGCAGCGTAGGTAGGACTCCCACAAGATGGTGTGACGACCTGGTCAAAGTTGAGGGAGCCCACTGGGTATGGATTGCAGGGGACCGATCTTGGAGGAGGCCTACGTTCAAAACAAATATCGGTTGAAACTGCGACGACGATGACCAAAACAAATGAATGAGAAAAATCTTTATAAAAAAATACAGACAGAGAGACAGAAAATCTTTTCTTTTACCCACTTATCTTATTCTATTTACTGTCTTATAGCCAATATAAAGCTCAGAAAATAAATGGAAGACATTAGTAAAATCCACTTTTAGCTAAGCTAAATATTTCAAAAGTGACAAGTCTGATTTAAGTTTAACGAAATATCGCAAATTTGCGCTTGTACAATTTCGAAATGTTCAGAATAAACTAATTTATGTTTGACATATGATGTATGATGAATCGCGCGTGAAATATGAAATGGTCAAATTATAGATATAAACAAACCGAACAAAAAAGAGCTTGCCACTTATATTGTCAACTTAAATCGTAATTATGGTGTGAGGAGTTCAATTGAACTGCAAATCATTTCATCGCTGTTGAAAAACTTAATACAAGTCTAATATTAAGTATTGAGTAACTTCTTAAAGCCCAATACGTGTAAATCTTACATTTTAATATTTAGTCTTTAGTAACTAGATTACCCAAAATTAGCTTGACATTTAGTCTTTCTAAAATTGTGATTATTCTGAGAAAGGTTTTTTCATTGGGATAATTTCTTACAGCGCCATCTAACAAAATTTTACAAGAGCCCGCAACAGTAACATCTGTTGCACGAATGGGCCGGCTGGACCGGCGAAATACCACGACCCCACAGAAAACAGGCGTGAAGTAGAAGTACTCTGCGTTTCGTCTCATGAGTGAGGTTCCACAGGCCTAATTTCAGTCCTCTTCCAGTTCCTACCCTTTTTTCATAAGGATAGGATGGGAACGGGAAGAGGATTGGACGGGTAGTGTTAACGGGAAAAAGAAAAAAAAGTGACCAATACACAAAAATATTTTTTTTGTGGAGAATATATCAATTTTTATACTAATATAACCATTTTTGACATATACGCAACAAATTAAAATACACAAGAATTTATTGGAAATTTAATTTAATTTGAACAGTGGTAGAGCCCGCAATAACAACATCTTTTGCAAGAATGGGCCGGCTCGACCGGTGAAATACCACGACGTCACAGAAGACAGGCGTGAAGTAGAAGTATTCTGCGTTTAGTCTGATGAGTGACATGCCGTAGGCCTAATTGTAGTCCTCTTCCCCCTCCTACCCTTTTCTAATAAGGAAAGGATGGGAAGAGGAAGAGGATTTGACGGATGAGGAGGGGATGGACATGGAATGGAATTATCCTTTTTTCTGTTTGTCTCCTCCTTCGTCCATGAAGGTAGGCAACGCATCTGCAACTCATTAGCTTGTTGCGGATGCCTATGGGTAGCGGTACTTATTTCCAGGGGCCGCTTGCTCGTTTGCCACTTGGTAATATAAAAAAAAATTATAATAGAAGGCGAGGAGAAACGAGCACGCGGTCCACGCGACTTCAAGGGACCGCCACCCATAAGCGTCTGCAACAAGCCAATGAGTTGGAGGTGCGTTGTCTACATGGACAGACGGGGGAAGAAATAAAAAAAAATATTTCCTCTTCCTATTGATCCCCTTCCAGGTCAAATCCTTTCCTTATTGGAAATGAACGGGAAGGGGAGGAGTAGAATAATTCTACTTTACTTCTGTCTTCTGAAGGGTGATGGTATTTAACCGACCCGGCCCATTCGTGGAACAGATGTTGTTGTGTTGCTAAGATGACTGCTATTTCACTATTTTTCCCTCAATAAACTTAATCTATTTTCGATTAAACAATTTCCTTACTCACCGATAAAGTCTTGAGTCGACCTTAACATACATACATTTCCCATCGATCTCGGCGATTCTTGAATCATAGAGCACAGCACGGTCATTATCAAAATTGTTGATAATAAACGGTTCAGTTAACGAAACGACTGATGCAACGGTTAATATAATAACTATTTAAATAAAATAATAAATTACAATTATAACTTCTTAATGTCGATAAAGTTTTTATGTGATCTGAATGTGTAGTGTATGTATGTGTAGATACGTCAGGTACAAAATTAATGGTAGGCTGTTAGAAATTTTTGTTTACGTTGTACATTGCAAGAATGGACCGGCTCGACCGGTGAAATACCACGACCTCCAGAAGACAGGCGTGAAGTGGACTATTCTTCTGCGTTTCATCTGATGAATGAGGTTGCCGGAGGTCCCATTTCAGTCCTCCTCTCTTTTTGATCTTTTCCTACCCAGGATGATACGCGAGGCTATTGAAATTAATTTTATTTCAATAGGGAAGATGACTGGGTACTACCATCGACTTAGGATTCCGTAATTAATAACATTAAATCTTGAACCAAGCATACCACTGCAAGACCTCAAGATAGAGTGAGCTCATTTGGCCTCCTCCAATCGTATTATTTATGTTGATGCAGTGAGAAATTAATTACCACTGGGTCATTTGATATTAAATTTAAATGTCCCTTATAAATTTATTGAAAATACTGAACAATGAGGTAAGCTGGACTTTAATCCGATTCTAGATAATAACCGAATGCAAAATATTGAACTGCAGACTTACAAAGTGAAGTGCGATAGTAGCTATGGTAGTTAGTAAAAAAACAAGATTATTTTTAAAATAATTTAATACAAGTATAAAATATTGTACAAGGTTAAAATAATTATCACTTTCTTATTATTTTTCACTTACATTTACTAATACGAAGTACGAACTAAAAATACTTTTACTGTTTATACAAGTTAGGTTAGATGTATACTTAATAATGGTAACCTGAGGCTTCGTCAAAACTAGGCGGTCTTCGGGGACCACCAAATACTTCTCCTACTCCTGCTGGTAATGATTGACTAGTTGCTGGTGTACTGTGTAAGGATTGTGGACCATTAAATCCAATTGACGGAGAATAAAAAGAACTTTCGTTTACTAATCCCGGTTTTCGGTTTACATTTTCATGTCCAAGCTGTGCTGAAATTCCAGGCGTTCCCTGATCTTGAATAGACGTAATTGGCTTACGGAACTCTTTCTTGAGATCTTGTCCAGATGAAGAAGTCCTCGGTCCTTGGCAACAAGGCCTAATTCTACTTGAAAAACCTAAGGGCCCCTTGTAGTCTATATTTGCTTTGCTTTCTGTGAAAGCGCCTGACGTAAATTTTGTCGTTTCAATTGTTGGTTTAAAGTCAGTTGTCTGCAAATTCTTAGAAGGTTTTGTTTGCTGTCTGTTATTATTAAACCCTTGGTTAAATAGTTCAGAAGATGAAACACGATCCTGTGTGTATTTGTTTTGATCAAACTGTCCTTGCAAATTCGTAGATTCTAATTGTGGTTTCGTTCCGATTAGGGGCTGACTGCTTTGGTTTTGTACGCCACGGTTGTAGTTTGTTTGACTTTCTTTTTGCGCATTCTGCGGTGTAGATTGAATTGGTGATGGTCGTAACTTCTGACCAAATTGTGAAAAATCATTTATGGGTGTTGATGAACTTTCTTCATCAGATTCTGATGGAGTCGATAGAGATTCTGCAGGTTTATTATATTCGTATATTTCACCATTGTACTGTTGGCTCGGAGCTAAATGAGGCACATTGTTACTAAGGTCAGGCTTAACCTGATTAGGAGTTTGTTGACCTACTTGGCTAATAATATGAGAGTGTGCCTGATCTCTATTAAATGAATGCGTTATTGTATTTTCTTTTTGGAAAGCATTAAATGTATTAATTTGAGAACTTTGTGACAAATCTTGACTGAGGCCTATATTTTGGGATTGTTGAATACCTGACGGAGAACTGCTGTATTTGGTGGAAGTTGATGGGAAAGGTGATATAGATGCTTGAGTTATTCCTGTGTATTGTTCTGGAAATTTGTTACTGTCTTGTTCAGTTGGGCTTGTCGGTGTTGGTACAATATGAGTTACAGCTGGAGGTTGGGGATATTTTGTCGATGGTCTGAATCTCTCATTAAGTGAATCAAAGGTTTGAGGAGTATTTGAATATTGATTATACATTGAATTGCTGAGAGAACTTGGGACCGTAGGGGCTACAGTAGGGGGTCTTGGATATTTAGTCACCGCACCATTGTTCAAACCACTGTTAAAAGGACTATTTCCAGATATAAAATTTGGTGTACTCACTCTGTTGGCATTGAATGGTTTAGACGGTAGATTATAATAATAGGAATGATCCTGACCTTGATACTGAGAGCTGCCACTCAATTTCATGAAGTTTGTGTCCGACATTTGTTCGAAGTTCTGCTGCGATACAACGGTATTCACTTTGAATTCATTGTTGTTAAGTTCTTTATTTGATGTACCGAAAGTAATTTGCGGAACATTATTTGATTGTGACTTAGGGTCAGTAGGATCCAAGAATGATGGAATAAGTGGCCCATTATCGGTGCTGGGTTGTTTATTTAAACTGGGGTAATCTTCAAAAGGTGTTGTTAATTCTGTACTTGGCTGCAAGGTTGATTGTATATTATTAAAGTTATTATATGAGGCTTGTATTCCAGATTCAATGTTTTCATTTTTATTTAGCTTATCTGAAATTTCACCATTAATAAATTGACTCTGGGGATTTTGGCTGTTTAAACTATACTGGTTACTGGGAAAAGACTGAGGACGTAATTGTCCGCTAACAAGAGGTTTGTTAACATTATTGCTTGGAAAATTAGAGCTAAATTTATTTTGTACTGAATTTTGTGAATTAAAAGATACGGACTGCCGACTATTAGAATTAAGATTACTAGTCGGAGGTAAATAAGATTGCTTAATTCCAAATCTATTATTTGTTCCTTGATTCGAATGCGATCCAAAATATATTGGTCTTGAATAATCGTCACTTATAGGAAATGAGTTTTCTTGATTTGAAGGGTATTGTTTATCCGATTCTAATGTACCAAATCCATTAGATGCATCACCATTACTACTTTGATCCGCAAACGGAGGCTGATTTCCTAATTCAGTTCCAGAAGTTGGTTTGGCCTGCAGGTTACTTGGGGATGCTCCTAATAAATGATTCTTGTTCGCGTCATCGCTTGGTGTCTTCGAAGGAAGTTGCTGAGGACCATTAAAATTTTCGAATACATGAGTATTTTGATTAATGAATGTTCCGCTTACATGTGCATCTAAACCGGGCGAATTTCCGAAAGCAGACTGTCCACCATTATATCTCTGATTATCGCTGTCACTTTTTGTGTGGTCGTCTTCTGCATTGTACTTCGCTGCGTCGTAAGAGCCTGTAAATGAAAACGAAAGTTCTTAGTCGTTTGTCAATGCTTTTAACTGGACTGCATAACAGGCGGCCACACATTTATCAAGTAGTACAAAAAGCTTTTAACATTTTGTGACGATTATTTTATAGATAAAGGTGTTACATGAAGAACAAGTTTCAATTAAAATAAATACATATCGATTCAACACATAATCAAATATACAAAATTTGTACTATTGTATTATAACTTTTCATACAAAATAATGTCAAAACATTTTTTTAATATATGCCTACTCGTCGTTCGCTATGTCAAAACATTTTATTAATTACTTTACTTATATTATAATTTGTTAGTATTAAATATATAAGAAAGCGTGTGTTTGTGTACTTATGTCCGCGCGTGATAAGTTATAATTTTTTAGCTTAAAAAAAATAAATCTAATAATAAATTCAGTATACATTATTTATATTTAAAATATTTATCATTTTTTATTTAATATTTGATTTTCTATAGTATTAAAATTGGTTTTATTTATTTTTATAACTATTTAATATTTATTCAATTTAATAATTATTATTTTAATTTGATGTTCGATTTTAATTTTTATCACTATTTTTTAATCAATGTCTTATTAAATTTATATATTTATTTTGTAAATATTAAATAAACAATAATAAATATTTAAGATTTATAATATTTAATTATTTATTTATATTTAAAATACTCATAATCTTTATTTTATTATAGACTAAATTTGAGGTATTATTTGAAAACATTTAGAATTACCTACCTAAGTTACCTAAGTTAGAGCATAAGATATAATTCTTCTACGTGAGTGTAAAATAAGATATCTAGATAGCTTTTACCTGCGTCTTCGCTTGTGCTGATTATTACATCCGAAACAGCTGATGCTACACTCAATGGAATATTGAACTAACCGCCTGTATTGACTTATTGGAACACCAGATGGCGTTGAATTCTATTCAAATTGCTCAGACACTTCGTTTATCTATCAACATTCTTGTTTCATTTTTGTTATAAAAAGATTTATAAATATAACACTTGAAAATATTTATACAAAATCTCTTGATGATAGATTGAATAGTTTACGCGTGAAAGCCTTACAAACAGACTCAATTCCATTTATAATATTAGTTATGGTATGTGAGTGTGAGTGCATTTACAATGTATGACTATATAAACTCGTAAATCAGTATCCTTAATAACAAGTATATTAGTGTAACACCTTGACATTTTTACCGTTTAGTGCTTATAAGTACATTTTATAATTGTCGGTTGTGTACGACATAAGTTAGCTCTAGTTTAATATAGAACATAATATTTAGTGTCTTTGTCCTATAGCCTAATTATTCGCTATTTACGAGG
Source organism: Papilio elwesi (assembly GCA_029849275.1). Taxonomy (NCBI): domain Eukaryota; kingdom Metazoa; phylum Arthropoda; class Insecta; order Lepidoptera; family Papilionidae; genus Papilio; species Papilio elwesi. The sequence goes on from CM056702.1 coordinate 9,862,862, forward strand.
ACACTAAGAACACGTATAGTATGAACAGAATGCTAGTTCATATTTATTTCAAGGTTTGGATTGCTTCCTAAAACCTATAATAAATTATCTCTGAACAGTTCTGCCGTAAAGTATATAAAATATTACTTTCTTTAAAGACTAACTGTTGCCGGTTCTCCACACGCATTCGTTACTCATTTTGCTAATTTCCTTCAAATTGTTACAGGTAACAACAGATTGTCGTACAACATCTGTTGTTACCTCTACCTCTATCTCTACCGCGTGAGTCCTAATTGAATGTGAAGAAAGAATAAATTATTACCTCCACAGTGTGGAGGAATATAATTAGGTTATAAATAATACATTTTAATAGATCCATGTTATCTATACAAACATTGTACGAATAAACTGTATCAAGTTACAAAACAATTTGTTTGAGATTCAATAACCTGAGTTGAAAGCCCTTAAAGTTTTCTATTAACTATATTTCCTATTCGCATTGTTTACCTACTTCAGTGCTATTAATTTTACAATAGTTTTTTTCTAGGCCCATAGAGGACCTTCGGGTAGTCGGTTCAAATACTACCACAAAATTTTTAATGATACTTGACGTATAACAACAAACTCACAATTATCTTTACTACATATACTATCCTTCTGAGATAATCTCTGGGTAACTAGCCGTTACTGTAGTTTGCTTTCTCCCGTACATTTAAAATATGTATGGGATACAATCATTTTAATCACCAACGTGTTCTCTTGCCATCTCATGAACAAAATGTCGAGGTTAAATAAAAAGATTAAAGTTAAAGTAACAACAATACTATATTCATTTGAGTTGCTTTTATTTTCGCAAAGTATACGCACTAAATGCGTTCCCGGATACAGTTAAAACATCGAGTAGGTTTTGTTGCCCTTTTATATTTACAGTAGCATTCGTGACTTTTCATGTCTAACAAGTTATTATGTATTTAAAATAAATACAAATAAATTGTAAGCCCTAATAGTAGTAATAACACACGAGCATGATTGTGCAGAAGATTGAATGTAGAAAGAGAGAGAGCTGTGCCAACACTATGCCAAATGATTTCTTAATTTCGGCTTGATCGCCTAAATTAAATACGGAAGTAAATTGTTGATTTACGGTATGGTTTGGGACACATCACAAATTAGTCGGTTAACTTGAATGTATTTAAACTGTTAAGGTATTAAATAAAATATTCTTCCTCAAGATTTTACTTCGTTCTTTGAAAGCTAGCAAATATTTCTTTCAAAAACTCGCTTGCCATTTAAAAACGTACACGTTTTGCATTATTAAATATTGACGAAACATCATTTAGATTATAGATATTACATGTATCCATTTCAATCGAAGTAATGTTTCATTTAATTTGAATAATTGCTTTAATAAAATATCGAAACAAATAATTTTACTACACATGTTTTTACGATAGTAATAAATATTGGTAATAGAACGAGGCTATAACTGAACATTCAATATTGTGACGTCAACGTTGGTTCGAGAAAGTTTCAAAGTACGTAAATGTCATTTGTTAACTATTAAACCTTAATCAATATATGAATGAACTACAATACAATCTTTGAATATTGTGTGGCTCTGGTCGGTCGCTTTTCCGGCAGTGCAGTGTGTTTACATTCTAGCATTGTGGCTAAATTTACCCATTTGTCTAAGACAGACAAAAAGTGGGCCTCAAGAGTGGAAATGTTTGTTAGATGTTTCTGAGACGAACTTTGGGAACCACTGTATTATATTTGTAATGCATAATCTAATAAAAAATATAATTAAGTACCGTAAATAAAATGAAACCGGCTTCCAGTAACTTGACTTTTAAATTTATCTGTACTACTTTAAATCCAAATCATGTTGAAATAATGATTGCTCGGACCATCGAGCTTATAACACCACAAGCAAACCAAAAGAAGAGCTAATGTAAATTAGATTCGTATATTTTTGAGAATTATTGTCTGTTAGCTATCACCGCTAATATGTTAGTTATTAGATAATTAATAAACCACATACCATCGTCAGCAACACCCTCGGCAGCTTCCTTAGCATTCTGCTCCAAGGACTTTAGAATTTCTTCAGGAATCGGAGGAGGTGTTGGCAAATGATCCCCACTTGGCTGATATCCACCGTCTCCAGCAGTGTAAGTTATTTTGTACAATTTGCCGTCATCACCGGTGTACGAATATCCGCCTTCCGCTTGAATTCCATTAACTGCAACTCCCTTCTCTTCCGCTGTTATACCATTCTGAGTTTCAAAAGCGTAGTTGTAGGCTTGTGGTCCTACATTATTTTCGAAGCGAACTGTATTTGAAACTTTTTCGAATTCAGCCTGAGGACGTAATGATGCCGGATTGAACCCTAGGTTAACCCCTTGCTGGAAATTCTGTAGCGTTTGAGATTCAATGTGATCGTTACTTTGGGTATTTTGGGTATTTGTTATCTGGAATCCTTGTTGGTTAGTTTTGAATGCTGCTCCACCTACTTTAGAGTGGGTTGAACCGTAGGAAATTCTATCACCACCTAAGCCAGTCTCGCCGGCACTCGAGGCTCGTGTTCCAGGAGCTGCAGCTTCTACAACCACACCATCGAATTCATTGTCGAAAGCGCCTTTCGGTAAGCCATCCTGGCCCGGATTGAAGACATCTCTTACAAGAGGAGTTTGTATGTCTCCCGGGCTACCTCCAGCCGTTTTCGCGGTGGCGGGTGGTAGGTATGTGCGGTCTAGCTTCGCTGCCCTGCATACCACAATTAAAGCGGCTAAGCACACCTGGAAATTGATATTTAAAAATAAATCTTAATATAATAAAAATACACTTTAAATTAAAAAGAAATCCGAATTTGTACAATAAATAAATTTCTATCATTGTACTCGTACTTTAAAACAAAATTGTATTATTTAATTATTTTACGCAACATAAATAGTATTAAATGTCAGCTGTGTAAGTCATTCGATTTGGTTTTTAATTTTACACAAAGATAAGTGACTAATTATCAAATCTAAAACTGGGATAAGAAATCATTTGGTAAGTATATAGTCGCAACACTGAGAAAGCCGTTGGATCTTATTACATAACTCTTCCCAAAGACCACTGACATCAATCACTAGTTCCGGCTTAAGGATGAATAGAATTACCAGATTCATTGTATCCGTGTAGACCACTTGCCCGGATGGTTCTACAATGTGGGGTCAACCCGTACTGTGCTTTTGTGAACCAACTTTTGCTTTATATACCAACTGTAAAGTCGTCTAAAAAACGTGCTCAGCTTTTTTAACAAACTTCACATTGCGGTCGTTGAACTTTTTTATTCCGTCTCGACGTCCACCTCACGTGTGCTTAATGAAGCTTTTGTTTATGCATTCGGTTTGCTCGCCGCAAAAGTAACTTTGTTGTGATGAACGCATGGATTCCAAGTTCAAGTGGCAATGAATATGCGATTTATAATCGTTTTAATTGGAAACGAATTAGTTACTGTAATCAGCTTAGGTTATTATAATCATGAGGTTAAAGTGTAAGCTGTACAGAGCAATGTATATGAGTTCGGTATAGATTACTCTGAGCAGTTTCATGATTCATGTGCTGTCGTTCATGGGATTCGTTGTACTATTTTAAATATATGAACGAGACTAGCTGTGTCCCGCGGTTTCACCCACCGTGCATTTTATTTTAAACGGAATCTTTTCTTTCTTAAAAAATATATATGGAAAGAAAACTTTCAAAAAACAAAATTCTGTATGATTTTTTTTACTATCGAATTGATATATATCCAAAAATAATAAAAGCTAAATTAAAATTCCTGTCAAACGCGTGAAGTTAAAATAGTTGATCGGTTTTCTTACATATTCTTATATTCCGGGCTACTTTCATATTTTTTTCTTTAATAAGAACCTCCGCCTGACAATAATAAACACAAAAGTTGAAGAATTAACGCAATCGATCCATCCGTTCACGCGTCATGCCTTGACCAAGACAAATACGAACTAATTTTTAATTTTATATAATACATTACTTAGTTACTATTATTAATGCTATAAATTTACTAAATTCTTAATTTATATTGTTCATCTGAATTCGTGCTTTGGCTGTCTAATCAGGGTCTTAAGTTTAGTACTATTAACGCTTGAACTAGTTTTCAAGCCTGTCAATATCAAATGTGATCAAAAACTAAGGTTCTATAATAAATGCAAGCTTAAAAGTTGCTACTAGGAAGTTTACTATTTGATTCAAGGTCTTCAGAATGTCTGATGGTCTAAGAATTTAGTCCCTTTCTCCTCGCCATCGTTTTGAATGACGAAACGGGAAGAGTACATTTTCGGTGTATTCCCACTTCTGATTAAAAGTAGGCAATTCCTTTGCTTGCTTGATGCTTATAGGTAGCAGTCACTTGTCGAGTGACACGGTTACTGGTTTGATGTGTAAACCAAAATGTAGGACCACAAATACATAAATTTGTATTTTAGTTCGTTACTCATTTCTGATTTGATGATGTCATAGATGCGTATAAATGTCAACGAAACCTATTTGAACTTGCAGTCTATAATTATGGTATATTTTAGCATGTATAAACAAAGGGTTATGGACTACATGCGTTTAATTATAATTCTATTTACATAATGTGCTAATGTTAGTCACAATGTGTAGCAATTCATGAAATATGTCAAATGAATTCGATATGACTATGACTAAGGGGCCGAGTTAATAGGGTAAATATAACTTTCGTATCTGAGAAGGATTCATTATCTCCCTAACCTTTTCACACGTTACGTGGGGTCGGCAGACCGTAGTCAATACTGTATAGTTTTTGGTGACAGTTTTTACGGCCGGCTGCCTGACGCCAACCCAAAGTATCTAGGAATGATTATCATCTAAAGATATTCTAAATTGTAATGTATTAAAATATTATTATGTGTGTTTTTAATTATTTAGTTAAACGAATGAGCGTGGACAGAATAATTAAGTTTTTTCTACACGTTTCTTTAAGTCCCGGCTACCGATTTTTATAAGAGTTTAGAACTGACATAGGCTCTCGCATCAATGATGTTACATATGTATTTACCTTTTTTTTATATTACAAAGTGGCAAACGAGCAAGCGGCCCCTGGAAATAAGTACCACTACCCATAGGCATCCGCAACAAGCTAATGAGTTGCAGATGCGTTGCCTACCTTCATGGACGAAGGAGGGGACAATGAGAAAAAAGGATAATTCCATTCCCTGTCCATCCCCTCCTCATCCGTCAAATCCTCTTCCTCTTCCCATCCTTTCCTTATTAGAAAAGGGTAGGAGGGGGAAGAGGACTACAATTAGGCCTCCGGCCCGTCACTCATCAGACGAAACGCAGAATACTTCTACTTCACGCCTGTCTTCTGTGACGTCGTGGTATTTCACCGCTGGAGCCGGCCCATTCGTGCAAAAGATGTTGTTATTGCGGGCTCTACCACTGTGAAGTATCTGGAACCCAACAATAAAAACTATATCTCAAAGGAAGCCAGGTGTACGAAGATCACATTTCACAAGTAGTAATTAATTTAAGATGTATCCTGAATAATTTATAAACATGTTTCAAGTGTTGTCAACTACATTACAAAATTGTATTTACCCTAAAAATACAAGAAAAGAGGCATCACTTTTGAATCTTGATTTGTACGGAACGCGGTATCTGGAGGTGTATATAATCTATGCCTAACATATAAATATTTGTTTCAATCATATTGAATAAGAAACTATTCAATAATGTGAATATTTTATAATAAGTTTTTTTAAATTATACTCCACTTACGATGTTACTGTTACTTAATCCAATGTGTATACGTCGATTCTTACAAACGTAAAGAATAGCGTCCCATTTGGAATAAGGTTTTTTTAGATCATTATGTTAATTTACGAGAACTTACATGCAATCCGTGACAACTCAAGACTTTAAAATATGTAAATGGACAGCATTCTGTGTTCATTACCATATGACATGGTGCGTTTTTGTTTTTCGTATAATCTCACATCATTAGTTTAGAACTTAAAAACAGAATATTGCTTAAAATCAACTCTAAGCTTCCTGACTTAAAAATAATCATTCACTATTGCCCGTAAACATATTATATTAAACAGAAATACACAACTATTGCCCGTGAACATATTATAGTAAACAGAAATACACAACTATTTCGTTGTGATTCCTATACTATACTATATACTATCCTATACTCAATTCATACGCGTACAAGTTTATTATTCACAAATACTTTTACGGAACTTAAAAACCAGTATAATGAATATTTAATGAAGTCATTTATCAGTATCATCGTGGAGGTTTGCTTAAGCCCTTTCATTACACATAAAAGGGCTTAAGCGATACCTCCACGCCTCCGTGATCAGATGCATGATTTATTTACAAACAATCCGTACCTTGTACGAGTTGCATCAGACTGAAATCAGGTTTGCAGTTAACTGCTCTTTACGTCAATCAAATGGAACTTGTAGTTTCATGAAGAGTAATGTTTTAAACAAATGAAATCAATTTAAATATTGTTTTTATATCCGTATGCGATGTTGAGATGGACATCCATCCACACATGTGGAGTAACACAGATTAGTAAGGCACGTAATGAGTATGTAGGGAAAGTTTGAATGTAGCACTGATAGCGGAAAATTTAAGTACTAGGGAAGTATGGCATGGGGCAAGGAGAGGTTTAGATATGAATGTGGCATATGCCATTAGACGCAGAACTTATAAACTACGGACAGATTGTGTAAAAGGTAACATCATTAAGAAGAGATAAGAATAGATTATGGACTTTAAACTATCCGGATTGTTTTACTTTTCGGACTTCTATCAACAAGATTTAAAACATATTAAACATAGGCGGTATTAAGAGTACGTACAACTGATGTGCATGCTTACGTAGATGTATGTAGGAGAAGCGAGAGAGATGTACCAGGATCACTCTAAACTGAGTTTCGTAATCTCTACCTACCCTCATTGATTATTCACATCAATCGTCATCATTACATACATAAATTTTATAATACTTTATTAGTTTTGAAGTAAAATTAAATGATTTGTCGAATCCACTCAAATATTTATTATAGAAATGTGAGCTCTGAAGGATAACGACTCAAGGAAATCCGTTTACCTCGCAAATAAAAACAATAACATGAAGACTATACGCAATGCCTGCGAATTCACATTGCATACCTTTCCATAAAGAATACGCGTGTATAATACTACCTTTACTACATGGTTTCGCTTGCGTTGATGTTCTGAAATGCTTGGGAACGAAACGAAATTAAAATAAATTAATATAATTACAAATTTGTGAACCTCTCACAACGTATATGTAAAATATTAGAACAGTCTGAGTCATAATGTTTGTGACCAACAAACAAACATTCAAAATTATAATACTAGTGTTACAGTGAGCTTCATATATACTTACTTTTTATAGGTAACTAAGTGAGGTGGCTATTTTTAATTTCATTTTAGTACAGCTCTTTAAATAACTGTTCTTCAGTATAGTCGATGCTATAAAATATATTCTTAAAACAATATATATATAGAATTATGCTATATTTTCTTCTTTTTGTACGTGTAAAGTCAAAAAGCGTCAAATATGAAAGATAAAGTAGATATGAACATATATAATATATAAAATATACTCTGGGGAAAAATGCAGATGTAATGGTACTCATCAAAATCATTCAAGCCATGTCGTCTGTTGGGATTCACAATGGAACATACGAAGTAGAAATAAGTTTTTTTTAATCTGAGAAGGTGGCAAACGAGCAAGCGGATCATCTGATGTAAAGTGAGCGCTACCCATAGACATCCGCAACAAGCAAATGTGTTGCAGATGCATTGCCTACAGTAATAAACAGAGGGCATATATAGGAAAAAGGATATTTTCTTTTCCCTTCCCACTCCCCTCCGCGTCCAATCCTCTTCTTGCTCCCATCCTATCCGTATGAGTAAACCTCACTCACCATACTAGACGCAGCGTACTTCTACTTCACGCCTGTTTTCTGTGAAGTCGTGGTATTTCAAGTATGACTTCAATACTGCTTCTATGCCGCTCGTCGAAGTGCAATTACTTACGTAAAATCACAAATAATACATATGTCGCTTATTATTCAGATTTCATATAACCAGTGTGATATTTCAACGAGATTCTTGATTGACACGTCAACAATATGAATTCAAAATGCTAAGTGAATTCAAATTATTATTCGAACATGATTAAGGATTTCTGCGTGCATGTAATTTATTATTATAGCATGATGCATTTCGTCATAGCCGTGAGTCAAACGTCAGGTAACTGCAACTGCCTGGCTAACTCAATTCGTGTGAACATGTTTATTATTAAATTTGTGACAAATCATTAATTTTAAAACGGTTAAATTCACATTGAGGTAACGTTTTTAATTAATTATTTTATTAATAATGTCTCAAGAATGTTTTATTTTAATTATGATTTTTTTATAATAATATAAAAAGACAGCGGAAGGCATAGACAGGAAAAAGGATGTTTCCTTTTCCCCATTAACCCCCTCCCCGTCCAATCTTCTTCCTTTTCCCATCCTATCCTTATGCGGAAAGGGTGGGAAGAGGAAGAGGACTGAAATTAGGCCTCCGGCACCTCACTCATCAGACGAAACTTACTTACTTCTACTTCACACCTGTTTTCTGTGAGGTTGTGGTATGTCACCGGTCGAGCCGGCCCATTCATGCAACAGATGTTGTTGCGGGTTCTACCACTGTTATTATGATCTAATTAATTTATAATTTTTTTAATTAATTTTTAATACAGTATCTATCCAGGTGGCATCGTCGTAGGACGCCTATTTCGATATACGGCAGTATTTTATGATCATACTCGTAAAAATAAAAAATCAAAGTAAACTGTGTGCATTGGATGAAATGTCAAAAGTTTAATTATTACTGGAAAATGTTATCCATACTCCATTATGGATATGGTCCGTTGTAACTGCTATTGTTAAAATTTACAATCAATATTTGTAACCATTAACAAAGAACATAGCTAAATGTAATATTTTGTAACATGTGGTTAATTACAGCTGTAACTATATTCTGACATATATTGTATTATAATGGTCTCGTAATTAGTATATGTCACCGTAAAATTGTAGATAACGTTAGTTTATAATCTCGCTAATGATTTACAAGCTGATAGAAAACTGTCAACTGAACAAACCTCTGTCATATGCAACTATAAAAAAAATTATCAAGCTAACTTCAAATGAATTTCCATTCTGTCTCTTCACTTTTAACAATATATCTTAATAAAATCTGGTCAAGTGCGAATCGGACTCGTGCACGAAGGATTCCGTATCATTGTCTAAAAACAATTTTAAATTACATTGTTAATATACCTACAAGGCTTTATTTTCGTTGATTATGCATTTTCTAACTGTCGCGCTTTTACTGTTTTGAGTATTCACTTCTGTCGGCAGTCCTTATTGTGTTTTTTTTTTAATTTAATATATAGAAATTTGAGCAGTGATGACTTACGTACTGTGGGTTGCGGGTTCGAATCCACGCAGGCGCCTTACTTTGTGTAATTTATTTCATCACCACTGCTCCAAAAACGGTGAAGGAAAACATCGTGAGGAAACCGGCGTGTTCTTAGAACCACCAAATTCGAAGACATGTGACATCCACCAACCCGCACTGGGCCAGCGTGGTGGATTACGGCTCATGCCCTCTCTCGGAGAGGAGGCCTGTCTCCCTGCAGTGGTAAACATTCTAGAAAAGGCCTATTTATTATTATAAAGAAATTAATTTATTAATTATACTTTTAAATGACAATAAATGTCTTAAAATACGATCTTAAGGGCAAACTACATCGGCCTACTCAAGCGTAATTTATTTAACCTTTTGTTGAAGTTAATTTTAAAACAACTGGACTTTAACGATGAATTAGCAATTTTAAGATCCTTTTAGTGACGTCATGCTATCGATACCGGAATACGACATTTATGAAAGGTCCGTAAAAGTAATTCACATTAGCGAATAAACAAATCACAAGCTTAATTTATCTTAGAGGTGAGATCGCACAGCTCCCAAGTGTTAACAGAAAATGTCAACTGATCTAAATTCAGTTCAGAGACTTGCCCCACCATAGTATTTGAAATTTATTTAAATTACAATTATTATTTGATCATATATTTCCATCTGTGAGAAGGTAAGATATAACTTATATTAAAAAACATAGTTTTATTTCGTTTCATGTCAAAATGTAAATATTTATATATGTCCATTGCTTTGTTTATTAAGTAAAACAAAGATCCTTCGTTCAATTACCTGAGATGTTCAACAAAATGTTATAAATCCGGTAAAAAAGTCTTTAAGCTTAATGATAATGTACTGTTAAAAGAGTAACAATGAAATAGTGCAATTTCAACAGGAACCCAAATCATTTATTCATTGTATCCCGTACATAAATAAATAAATAAATGCTTTATTGTACACTATTACAATATATAGAAGTGTTTTGAGTCTCGCCGAAAAACTATTTTACTCTTGTAAAGTCGCAATGACCATAATGGGACAATAACAATGTTTCCGTCCTCTGACGTGGGTAACTTCAAGTGAATAGGCTGTTACCAAATGCGCGTACCATCCTTCGATCACATTGTTACTTAACATCGGGATCAAACAACTCCCTAAAATATCACCAGTATTGGTTTGGAAATAAATTAATTGGAAGTTAGCGTTAACTTTATTTTGTATATCTTTTAATCGTTTTTTTATGGAATCGAACAAAATTTAAATAGAGAATTATAAGCTGTCCAACATATTTATTAGGTCAAAGAACTATTGGCAGATGGATTCACAACAGGTTTGATTTTTTTAATATAATTCAGTCAGTGAGCCTTCAAGATGGTTTTGCTCTATTTTTAAACTTAATTAAATTCGAGCTACAATTGTCGAGGTCTAGTTTAGTTGTTAATTTTACTTTTATATTTCTATATTTAATAAAGGGAATATAATTCAGTTACCAGATCGACTTCGAGACCTGAAACTGCTTTGTACGTGCTTACATCTCTACTAATATTATAAATGTGAATGTAGGTAAGTTTGTTTGTTACGCTTACACGCGAAAACTACTCAACCGATCATCATGAAACTTTGTACACATATCCTTGGAGGTACTAGAAGTAGCATAGGATACTTTTTATGAGAGAAAAAATAGTATATAAAAGCGAAGTATGTATGTTCCCTATAGACCTATAGACTCCGAAACGGCTGGACCGATTTCAATGAAATTTACAGGGATTGTCCAGATTGCCACATTCCTGTGTTTGGTAGCGATCGGATCAACATAATTAGTGGTACCCGGGCAAAGCCGGGGCGGATCACCAATTTAAACATACAAATAATACAGGTATGGATGTTTGTTACTCTTTCACGCAACAACGGCTTAACGGATCTGGATGAAATTTAGCACAGACATAGATTATAGTCTGAAAAAACACATAGGCTGCTATTTATACCGGTAAAATATACGATTGCCGTGGCATAATTCTTATTTTATTTTTTACAAGTACATATCGTAAATAAAAGGCGATGTTCCCTATAGAATATGAAATGGCTTCCCAGGCGAAGCCGGGGCGGATCCTTAGTAAATTTATATTTAGACACGCAATTTAATTATATAATTGCATTTCTCGGAAGAACGTGACTTTCCACAGTTAAATGATAACCTAAATTTGCTGATAGATGGCGCTACATGACATTAATTGAAGACTAAATATCTTTTCCACAACTAACAGAAGACAACGCAAAGCGAAGCTTGGTCGCCCAAGGACATAATATTTATTCGCGTTCGAACGAAACGATTCGAATCTTCGTTCGTCTTGCGAACGGCAAAGGATTGGAATAAGTCGCCAGCGTCAGTATTTCCGTTTGATTACGACGTGGGTACTTTCAAGAGAACAGTGAATAGGCTGTTTTTTTTTTTTTTTTTTTTTATAAGAGAAGGGGGCAAACGAGCGGCGGGAACACCCAGGTGATCAACGACGCCCATGGACACCCGCAACACCAGAGGAACTGCAGATGCGTTGCCGGCCTTTTAGAAAAAGAAAGGCTCGCTTCTTGAAGGACCCCAAGTCGTACTGGTTTGGAAATACCGCCGAGGATAGACCATTCCACAACGCGGCTGTGCGTGGCAGGAAATGTCGAGAGAACCGCACTGTTGAGGAATGCCAGCCATCCAGATGGTGTTGATGGTACCTGGCGGTCTGTCGTGTCGTACGATGACGAAACTCGGCGGCAGGAATCGTTCCAAACAGTTCTTCGGAACACTCCCCGTGGTATATACGGTAAAAAATGCAGAGGGAGCTGACGTCCCTCCGCAAGGCCAGAGTATCAAGCTGATCGGTAAGAGCTCGGTCGTTGACGATTCGAGTCGCTCTCCGTTGTATGCGGTCAAATGGAAGAAGCTGGTATTGGGGTGCTCCCGCCCAGAGATGCGAGCAGTATTCCATGTGGGGCCGAACTTGCGCCTTGTATAGCTGAAGGCGGTGGCCCGGCTGGAAATACTGCTTCGCTCTACTGAGTACACCCAGCTTTTTAGAGGCCAATTTGGCCTTGTCTTCCAAGTGACCACGAAACTGAACGTCACTCGATATGTCAACGCCGAGAATACCGATGCTGGCTGTGGCAACCAGAGGAGTGCCCTCAAAACATACATTCGCGACAAAGGGTTCTTTTTTAGCGGTAATGGCGCAGACTTGTGTCTTTTTGGGATTGAAATCAACAAGATTTTGTCGACCCCAATCCGAGACTTCACCTAATAGGATCTCCATTTCAGACACAAGTTTGGTCCGGTTCTCAGCGGCAGTAGCCCGAGAAACGTTAGCGCGGGCCGTGTACAGTGCATCACACGTGCTATCATCTGCATAACAATGGATGTTGCTAATTTGCAGCATGTCATTGATATGCAGAAGAAACAGGGTGGGTGACAGTACACAGCCCTGTTTCTAAACTAGTGCGTACCATCTTTAGACCACATCACCACTTAACATTATGTGGGATTGTTGTCAAGTGCTAGTTTAAACGTTATTAAAAAAGAATACCTTGCCATTTACAAGAGAAGGCGTCATGCTTTTAACAAAGTGTAACTCTTACATACTGCAATCTGTACACAATATAAATATACTACTAACATAAATATATAAATTACGTGATATATCATTTTTGTGGAATGTATTGTGATAATGTTAAATGTAAAATACAAAACACATTAAAAGTAACTAGTCTCTAATGAACCTCTTCACCAACCTACTTTCAATTTATCAAAACACAAGCCGAGTATATTCTCTAAAAGACAGCCATTTCGTGACTGTGACTCGGAGTAAGGTTATTTTAATCACAAAGCGAATATGGGCTAAAGTTATTAAAAAAATACGTTTCTTGTAAGAAAACAAAATAAACAAAACGATGATTTATGTTAACGATAGTTTTGCAATCGAAATTTCATACAAACCGAATAAGTTTAATAACAAAGCAGCAATGTAAAAGCGGGAAGCGGTATCGTCTTGTAAAACAGAAACATGTACGAAGTAAACCTCCCATTAGAAATGACTGACTTTCTAAGTAGCAGGAATAGAAAAGGGTAAAGAATGAGATTGGACAGTGCCTATACGTCTCCGTGGTTACCTATTTAAGACTTGAGATAAACCTATTCACGCCTCCGATCCAGCGGGATATAAAAGAATCGTGGTTTTCCATTGCACAAGTTATACATCTTCGTAAATGTTCTAGTTGTGGCTAGGTTCACAAGGCACAAAACCTCTTTCACAAAGCAAAACTAATCACGACCAGGATTGATATTAGGTATTTAAAAGAAAAAAATGAGAATCCAAGGCTTAAAAGTCATACAATAGTCATATACCGCCATAAGCCAATGATAATCTGTGCTAGTCAATCACAAAAAGAAAAGAAAAAGACATATTTTGTTAACTCAATAAAATATCGCAGGTAAAGTGTACAAAAGCCAGATCTTGTCACTTGTACCACACCCGAAAACGTTATTTGTGGACGTAGTTATTTCGAATGACGTCCACGTGAATGGTTCTATCAAAATATTGTATTGATGATTCATTGTTTCTATTGTAATAGGTGTTAAAAGGAACAATCTGTTGCGTTGAATTCGATGCGGCGTGTCCATACTTATTAACATTTGTGAAATCACGATTATATGCGAGTAACTTAGAAATGTATGTTAAGTCGAGACCTATACAGTACGGACTACGGTCATATTGTGATTCCACATAGCTTGGGAGAAGGGAAAATCATCATGATGATAAATTTAGAAATGTATATAAATACATTGAAAAAATTGACGCGATACCCAGAGACTCTGGGTATCGCGTCAATTTTTTCTGTCATTTTATTAATGAATCTGGATATATTCAAGTCTGAATAAGTAGTTTGTATTCAGGATTGACATTTATAGTACGTCATTAAGAGTGTCTGTTTATCCCTTTCCTTGTCCATTGAAGGTAGGCAGCACATCTGCAATTCATTAGCTAGTTGCGGATGCCTTTGCGGTCTCAATACTTAGTGAACCGCGTGCTCGTTCGCCATGTTCTTCATTGAAAAAAGATCCATTGTTGATGCATGTTGTGCATTATTAGTAATTTTTGAAGTTTATTCTTAAATATATGTCGATGATCAAATTTACAGCATTATAAGCTGATTTATTTATCTTGATAAGTCAAATCCAACAGTTAAAAGTAAAATTGTTGACACAAAAGTGAAAAAACTGTAGATGGAAATGTACATAAGGTTTTAGAGACCTAGATTCTAGAACCAACTAAATCACCTCGACAGAGATCTCAACTTTCCATACCATCTTGATTGTTAGTAATCCACTACTGTACAATTTTCACGTAATTTTTTACCTCGCAGAGCCGCGTTGTGGAATGATCTGTCGCTAACGGTATTTCCAAGCCAACACAACTTAAGGTCCTCTAAGAAGCGAGAGTACTCGGCGGGTACGCACCAGTAGTTCCTCTGGTATTGCGGATGTTACTTTAATTAATCAAAGCAGCTCGTTTGTCCTGTATGCTATAAAAAAACGAAACCTTTATCTAATTTAATTAAATTCATGTTTCGTAATAAAGGTTGAGCGGTCAAGATATAAAGCAAATATTGTTATTATTCAATACCAATTTTCTGCTCTTTATGTATTGTAATTTAAGTTCTTGAGTAAAGTATTAGAAGTAGGCTTTTGTTTAGAAGTAAGCCTCATTACTAATTAATCGTCGTCATCTTCCTGCCACTTTCCCATCAATCTGGGGTCGGCACAGTGTGTTCTCCTCTTCCATATCCCATCAGCTGTCATGTCTGTATTCACACCCTTCCTACACGTACCATCTTTCACACAATCCATCCATACTTTCTTCGGTCTTCCTCTACGATTGCAACCATTAACGTTCATTCTCATTACTAAAAACATTTAGTTCAGTATTTCAACCTTCCGCCATTTTCAATGTGTTCGTAACGCTTATTCGGTTCTATTTCGTTATTTGATACCTATTTGATAGTGTATATTTTATAAAATTCTTGTTTTTACCTATACATTATGTACTACGGTCGTGTTGTGTCGATGGGGTGGGGGCAGGGAGATGACGACTTGATATTACTTAAGAGTACTCATTAAAAGTAGCTTATCGTAGATTAAAAAAAAACTAGTAATTCAGTTTATGTTAACCACTGGGCTAATAATAAGTACTTAAGCCTATATTATTCGAATTAGCAAAATGGAATTATTGTGCAAATATTATTTTTACATTAGGCACGTTATTAGCGTTGAAGTCTTTTATATGGGTTTTTGTTCGACCGAAAATTTACTTATATTCTGATCCTATTTGTGTTTTATTCATTATTAATTGTTGAGATGTTTTGTTATTCCGAGATAACAAAAAGTTGCCCAACCAAATAACCTTCATTTGAGATTTCGTTTCGTCAGTTTTAAGTCAGAGCGACATAATATTTTTTACATATACATTTGACATAAAATATCCTGCCTCAAATGACTGTTTCTGTAACTTTACCGGTGACAATCACTTAGAATGGTCATGTTAATTTTTTGTGAAAGACACTTTCGAAATCATGCTGATAAGTTTTTTATTTCGTCAGTAATCATATTTATCACAATCAGTTGTTGTATATGAAGAATTCAAGGTTTTGTAGTAATGTATACATTCTAACACTTTAAAAATGTGTAAAATAGCTTAATACTTCTCTCCGTTTTAATGTCTGCTTTATCAATCATTGAAAAGTAATTGAGTTTTTATAGAAGGTATTATGAAGGATACTGCGTGAGGTACTTAATTTTATAAAACGTATTGATTTTACTTTTCTTAATCTAACTGTGGTAGAGCCCTCAAGTAGTCTGTTGCACGAATAGGGTGGCTCGATCGAAATACCATGACCTCACAGAAGACAGTAGTAGTGTAGATTTATGTTTGCTTTCGTGTCCATTGGCCCCTTTAATACTTGCATGACAGTAGGATTGAAAGAATGTTTACCTCACGGGGGTATCACAGTTCCTGATTTTCGAGGATCCTCCTCCGGGCGTTTGTGCCAGAACGCCTACGTTGTGTACAGGAGCAAACGCTTTACGTATTCTGGGGAGGCCAAAATTCGGCTGATGCAGTTCCAGGCAAACGAAGCAGGTGTTTCTTGGCCGACTCTTGGTATAGATTCCACGGTGGAACAAGTCGCAACCGCTGAAATCGAAGTATTTGGCGAATTTTAATGCTCACTATGCCGAATGGCTTCGATCACGCACCGGTATATGATCCAAGCCATTCGGCATAGTGGTGGATCATGAGGGGAGATTAGTCCTCGATTTTGCCTTGACATATGATCTAACACAGGTCACCTACTTGCTTGCTCCCATATGAAAAAATCACAGATAAAAAGCTTTTAATGAAGTTTTATTGAAACTAAATCCACTTAAAGTTCCAATAAATGAGATATACCGTTACGAACATGTTACCTCACGTCAGTTGTGCTCTTAGATAACATCGACTGCCGACCGGCGTGTACTTCTGACAGGCGACCGTTCTAACGGTGACCATTAGTTAACGCCGAAGTGACAAATTGTCGCGGTTCGTTGGCCAGCTGCTTTGTGAAATGATTGATAATGCCCATATATCTCAATATTATATTACGTCTTATGTTGAGATGTTTTTGCGGTTTAAAATCTATAAATACTTTTATTTCATTCTAGTATATTCAGAACAAGTTTTTAAGTTTACTTGATATGGTTTAAAGAAATGCAAGTAATTTATTTCAAAATCAACTCATAAATAAATAAATATGCGCTCACGCTTGTAACCCAGAGGGGTAGGCAGAGATCATGGATTTAAATTTGGCGTGATCCCGGCACACCTCTCTCGCTTCTTCCACATTCATACATCTTCCCATACATGATCGATCGTTCGATGGGTACTGACCACTCATATCAGTCCACCGCTTCAAATAGTAATAGTATAATATAACAGTGGTAGAGTCCGCAACAACAACATCTGTTGCAGGAATGGGCCGGCTCGACCGGTGAAATACCAAGACCTCACAGAAAACATGCGTGAAGTAGAGTATTCTGCGTTTCGTCTGATGAGTGAGGTGCCGGAGGCCTAATTCTAGATCTCTCCCCCTTCGCACCCTATTCTTGTAAGGAAAGGATTGGAAGGGGAAGAAAACTTGACGGAAGAGGGGATGTATAGGAATTGGAAATAACCAATTTCTGTTTGTCCCCTCCTCTGTCCATTAAAGGTGGGCAACGCATCTGCAACTCGTTAGTTAGTTGCAGATGTCTATGGGTAGCGGCGATCACTTGACAACGGGTGAACTGCTTGCTCGTTTGCTACCTAGTAGCATAAAAAAATAGTCTTGGGGCCACTGAAACGAATTCTTGCTGTTTGACCTTGAACCCGATGAATTCGTTCACTCTCAGCAGGAAGTCGTCCTCTCGCATCCAAAAATAATGTTTAAGACATGTCTTTTATCCGAAACAATAACTAGTTTTAAGGTCAATAAACTTTTGATGTTTACGAGGCATTCTGCAAAATTTACATACAGTTTGTGTGAGTTACCATACACGATTTAACTCGGTGTAATTTCACGATCCGTTTAATGTTTCTGGGAGTATTTCGCATATCCCTTTTCTTCGAAACTGGTAGTTTATTTTAGTAATAACTATAACGGTAAATAAGCACATACGTTCGTAACCCATTCGCTTTTAATATTATTTTAAGTATCCTTTTTATCACCCCATATCCTAAATTATATTAAAAATTCGACTGTGAGTTTGTTTGTTTGTAAGGCGTCTTTGGCTACTTAAAGCCTCAAGTGATGATCAGGGTACAGAAAAGAACATAGTGTACCTTTTGTCCCCAAATAACTTCTCGAACGACAGAAAAAATTAATTCAGGATATATACAGATAATACGTCTCCAATACAATGTACGACATGATATTATAAAGTTGTTATTACCAATAACAACTTTTGTACATACACCAATATTACAAAAAATTCGAGTGAATAAAATAATAAGGGAATGCGAGCGAAGCCGCGCGCAACTTCTAGTATCAATGTAAAAGAAAAGTGAGGGAAGCACACAGAATTTTTACTCAGATTTACCATTTAGATTATTCTACATCGACTGAAACGGTTCCTTCGTTCTTTTAACAAATTGGAAGCGAGCAAAAGTGAAATCTTGAATGGATTCACACAAAAGATTATAACACAAAAGATTTAGACGCTAACTACCCACGCTGTCTGGTTGGAACTTTAGGAAAGTGTTACAATAATAGTTCATTGCTTATTCCTGACTAACAGAGACAAAAATGTCTAGTTTCAAGCACAGACTATGTCAACTAGTTCCTTTTGTTGTCGCTCACATTTCCGGTTTGGCCTCTTGCAATTCACTCTTCAGACAAGTCAGCAGCAAAAAATACCAATACTTCATGCCAGCTAATATAAACAGATAAAAAATTAAGTGAAAAACTAAAACTCGAAGTATAAGTCTGACGGGCCGGTTGGCGTGGTTTGTAATACTTGCTTTTCACGCCGCAGGTCGTGGGTTCGATTCCCACCCAGGACAAACATTTGTGTGCATGAACATGTCTGTTTGTCCTGAGTCTGGGTGTGATTATCTATTTAAGTATGTATTTACAAATGAAAAGTAGTATATGTAGTATATCAGTTATCTGGTTTCCATAGCACAAGCTCTGCTTAGTTTGGGATCAGATGGCCGCGTGTGAATATGTCCTAGGATATTATTATTATTATAAAGAGACTACGCTTGGTTACTTTAATGCACTAACTCTGTTTTTCTGATTTACAAATAGTGAATTTATACATGAGGTCATGTCCCTATGACATCATCCTGATAAAGACAGTTTGACAGACACTGTAAAGGTGTTCCTTCACTAAAGATCGTGTGTAATTTTAGTAGTTCTTTTTTAGTTTTAGTTTCGTAGTTAGTTGTTTAATTTTGTGGTCTCTCGGCGACCGTGTTATAGTCAACTTCTAATGAATCGATTCGGCTCGACGTTTTACTTGTAAAATTGTATTATGTAGAGAGATCCAATCAACATTATAAATGACAATATAAAATATTTTCTTGTTACGCTCTCCTTAACGATATATAAGCTTTAGATTTAATAGATATAGAGTATGGACGCGTACACACACAAGGTAGTCGGTGAATTAGTAGCAGCGTAACGTCATTAGAGCGTCACGCCGTTTGCTGTCACGGCATATTGGTAGATTAGTAGGTACTAAGGCGCGCAATAAGTGTTTCACATTAAAAAACTCGAAGAATTTTTATCTTTCCCCCTCTCCATTTTTAATCATGGAATTATAATGTAAAGAAAGATATTTTATATCGAATGACACACAATAATCACTTTGATGTATTTACAGCCTTATAGGCTAAAGTTCGTGCTATGTTCAACGCTTCTAGTTTTCATTATCTGCATTATTAACTTCACCGCGCATGTTTCATTTGCTTTTGAGAATTTAAAGCAAATAAAAAAATATTTTACTCCGGCACCTCACTCATCACACGAAACGCAGAATATTCTACTTCACGCCTGTCTTCTGTGAGGTCGTGGTATTTCACCGGTCAAGCTGGCCATTTCGTGCAACAAATGCTGTTGTTGCGGACTCTACCTACCTAGTATAAAATAATTAAAAAGTAATGTCTCTATAACTGGCATAAAAAGTAAATAAAAAATTTATAACAGCGATAGTTTATAACATAGATAGATCGACTTCGTTAGTAACACATATGAAAAGTTCGCTGTTAACGAGAATTTTTACGACCTTTAATGATTGTTGAACTTCTTTTTTCTTATACGATTCACCTTGATTGTATTCTTAGGGTTTACAAGAACTCGAAATAAGGGTACAGATTATCTGTTCAGTTCCGCCTTAATTTTCATGAAAAAAAAACTAAAAACGGAGATCTTAACACAAATGATTACTGACATATATGTATATTTAATTTAAAAGATGATCTACATTTAGATTTAGAAGTAAATAATATTATATCATGTAATATTATCTTGTTGTGCGTATATCTTATTTCATTGCAAGATATGATTGTTGTAAACAAACAAACGTCATTTACCATACATGGCGGCCATTATACTTTTTATACTTGCATCGGAAATGTAATAATTTAGTGAAAATCATGAGATAAAATGAAGTAAAATTGTGTATATAGATATCTAATGATATAAGATAATATAAGAGTATTTTTTATGAATTTACGGATTTTAACGTACAAACCTTTGTTTACAAAAATCACATCTTGCTGTGAAACTATGGTAGGTATTATGTATTAAGATCTGGAAGATTGGGACTTCTGACTGGGATTGCGAAAGTTTTCGTACCATTATCTATAAAAATAACGTTTGTTGTATGGGATCTTGTAGGGGGTACCCCCTTAAATAATTATTTTCTTCTGTTTTTTAGTATTAGTTGATAAAACAGCAACATAAATACATCATCTGTGAAAACTATCAAGATACAGCCTGGTGACAGACGGACAGACAATACAGTAAAGTCGAGATGTTTTAAAATGGAAGAACGAGAGGAAATTGTATAAAATATAATATAAGAAAAGGAAAATATTAATTTATACGTTCACCAAATGGAGCAGTGGTGGCTCAGCGGTTCAGGCTCCAACTTACGTACTACAGGTCGCGGGTTCGAACACAGGCTGGCGATTTACTTTGTGTAATTAATTTCATCAAAACTGCTCCCAATACGGTGAAGTAAAACAACATGTCTTAGAATCACTAAATTCGAAGACATGTGTCATCCATTATCCCGCACTGGGCCAGCGTGATGGATTACGGCTCATTCCCTCTCTCGGAGAAGAGGCCTGTGTCCCTGCAGCGGTAAACATTCTAGAAAAGGTTGATTTATAAGTTCACCAGATGCAATGGGCAAGAGTGCAATCTAGCCAGTGTGAATTAAAGGACGATGCTTTCAACACCATCTCAAAATGTCAAAATTGATAAAGGTTAAAAATATTCCTGCTCATAGCAATTGATGCTGTCCTATTAAAACATGAAGACTGTCATTTATATCCAAGCCTGTATTGAATCATCCATTTCCAAGAAGTCGTTGTATTATAGCGTCTGTTTTAGAAGCGGTTTCCTAGAATTTAACAAGACGTGGATTACAAGTGCCCTTGTTAAAATCGGTAGCATATTTATTGCTTTCAACCGAGTATTGTCAACACGAAAGATGCCATTTTAAACAAACATTTTTAACATGTATTCTTGCGAAATTTGCAGTTAGCTTTATTGGTAGTTGGTAGTTCATCTCGGTTTACCTTAATGTAATTTTACGTGAAAGTAGACCGATGCCCTTGAAACGTCGTAAGATCGTAAACATGTTCTCGCAACATTTGATTTTATATCGCGTTCTTCGGAAGGTGAACCTGCAATATTTTGCAGGTTAATTAGATGGTATCGGAGAAGTATCAAAACGATAATAGTTAGTTGTATCAATTTATTAAATTGATTAGTCGATCCCAATATTTGATTGTGTCACCGACCCAAACACAACAAATGTGTGGCCATAATCGAGTCCACCTTCAGCAGCCCTTTCTGTTCAGTCCTGCACAACGGACCGGTCCCGGGTTCGCGGGTGACCAGCTCACGACTACTAAGCCCCTTCGCCATAAGAAGGCTCGAGGGACGAGGGAAAAGCGAAGGAGGAGGGATCCCGATCCGTGGGAAATAAACTTAACCCAACCATCCATGCAAACTTGATGTAACGTAATTATGCAAGCAAAATAGCAATACAAAATGACGATTGGACTTCGACAGTTTCTAAAATGTCCAAGTCAGATTGTGAACGATTCGTTCAGTTCACAATTTTGTCAGTTTATAATATGCCATTTCATTTTTCCTCCTTGTTTATTGCTATTATTTAGTGGAAGTTGTAATGACTGAACATAAGGTAAGCTTATTGCTAGTATACAAACTAGCAATAAATTTTGCTATGAATAGAACATCCTGTATGTCTGATTACCTTTTTTACTTTACTGATTCATTTATTATATCTTATTCAATGATGAATTAAACTTACTTACAAAAACTTTTTCAGTAGACATTTTTTTTTGACAAAAAACAACGTCAAAACGAATACGTGGTCAATTATTGCTAATTATCTCAATCAAGCATCAATTGTAAGTTTATTTTTATAATTCAATAACTAAAAATGTAACCGTAATTATTTATTTCCAAGTGGAGATTACGGATGTAAGATGTTGAGTTCCGTAGCAAATTAAATTTGCATAAACAAACATACTAATAATAACGGAAACACTTTACTAGCTGTTTCCCGTGGCTTCATCCGCATTCATTTCTTATTTTCCTCTCTATATTGATTCCAAGCATATTTTTTTTATAGAAGAAGGTGGGAAACGAGCAAGCGGTTCACCTGATATCAAATGACCGCTACCCATCGGCATCTGCAACAAGGTGATGCGTTATCTACCCATAATGGACAACGGAGGGGATAATCAGAAAACGGGATATTTTCTTTTCCTCTCCATTACCATCCTCGTCAAATTCTTTACCCTTTTCCATCCCTTCTTTATCAGTACGGGACGGGAAATAGAAGAGGAGTGAAATTAAGCACCTCAACCGACGAATCGTAATCCTTGTGCTTCACGTCTGTCCTGTATGAGGTCGTGGTATTTCACCGGTCGAGCTGACCCATTCATGCAACAGATGTTGTTGCTGGCTCTACCACTGTACTAAATCTATATATACTATATTGTCAAAACATACGTAGTCACGTAGCAACCGTATAACATTGCCATGGCAACCTTCCTACCCTCCTCTCTCCCACTCACTCACTCTTTATGTGTATATTTAAAAACCCAAAATTTCATTTATCCTTACGATTTTTCACACATTTTCATTCTTTCAAACCACCGAAAATACTCACAGCGAAATAGAATTAGCCAATAGATGCCGCTCCGTTTTAAAAACCTCTTTAAGTTATGATTTTTATTAATAAAAATACTTAATATACAAAAGTGTAATTAAGTTCTTCGAATTATAGCCGATTTTCATTGATTACAAAGTAACAACATGGTTATAAATATTGTCGTTACAAAAATTATAATTACGTATTTATAATAGAACTGATGTGTTGTCACTAGCTTAAGAGAAAAGAGAATCTCTTACAGTACCATAACCGTGCATGTATTTATAGACGTATGGATGTAGAAGAAGCGAAGCGAGAGAGGTATGCCAGGCCTGCTCTCGCCTCTTGGTTCCTGTTGGCTTATAATTACAATATATATGTGTATATACCTCATTGTATACAAGTACAGAACCAGATATGTTATAAAGTCGTTTAACCAATCAACTGGTAATCCAAGGACAAATAGTCAAGGATGCTCGTCTATACGATTGCCTCCAATCGATAACTGTATGTACCTACTCATTCTGTGCAAACTGTGTTATTTTTAGATATCGTAGGAAGAGATAATATTTCGAGGTTTTTTTTTGTAAGCTTGTGGTTCCCAGGAAACGTTGATCTGCCCCAAACCTACCACCGTATCAGTAATATGTTGCTTTTTATAAATTGTTTTGTTTCGTTTCCTTTTTTTCCCTATTAACAATCCTATTAAAATTTAAGACGCTATGCATTTCATTTGACATATTAAAAAAAATATTATTCGCTACAAGCATTGACACATTGACACTCGACTGTCCATCCTCAAACTTATTCGTTTCAACAATTTCACGACGTTTGCGATAGATTTGCACATTATCTTCAATAAAACAAATCATTCTTAACATTCGGATGTATTTAACATCCGGTAACGTAAAATGACCATAACGTTCTTCGAGGTAATTTAAGAAATAGCGTTATTCAATATTGGATTATTTCATGTCCTTTATAAATCACAGGCGGTCACGAGTGTATCGAAACTTGGCGTAAAGTTCGAACAGACGCTCCCTCACGCTCGTTGCGCCAACTTAACATGTCACGATACGAACGACCATGTTACAGACCTCTATTTACTAATTAGCCAATTAAAAGCGAATTGTCTGGCTAAAAACGATTAAATTTTCTCACAAGCTTTGGCACTATAACTAATAATTTATTGTATAACCCGGCGACACCAGGGTGTATTTCATTATTTCACTTCAATCCCATCAAAAACATAAAATGTAATAAATATGTCTCGCAAAGCAGTTTGAATGCAAAAATTTGTAAAAACTCATATAAAAAACCAATTCATTTATCTTAATTAGTGTCTATGGAAGCATCTATCCAACAACTTTGTTATGAATTGTTATCAAATCATTTACCTGTCAACATTTATAGTGATTGTACCAATATTAGACATCTTCTTTTCTTTAATGGTTATAAGTACTTGCTACTTACACGGCACCATATTCTATTAATTAAAATATTTTATTGCACTTGTTTAGATGTTCATGGTAATCGAAATAATAGAATATTCTTAAACAATTACGGTGCCGTGCAATTGCCAAGTGATCAATCGTAGTGGGCGATCAGTGTAATTCTCAAATATTGCATCATGATGGAAATTTTCAGTAAATGGTACGGTGCATCGTCGACTATGGTTTCGAACGCTGGTTACTCGCGACGAATACCGCGCCCTCTATCTACGACTGTACCATGTACAGGTAGCTTTGCTAACGCCGCGAGCTCCACAGTCGAATACGCTAAATACTTGGAAATGAAACCAAATCAGCCTCAGCATCTGAAAATAAAATATTCTAAACCATGGAAACATATTTCAAGTTGGTTTAGACAGATTTCTGAATAACTTTATACAAGTATTTTCAACTATGAGATCCCAGATCAGGAATTATCAAATACTTCGTGCTCACAAGTATCTCGCACGTACCTGGGCGTCGTAATCTCTTCAGATTATACGCCCAGCCCTGGTATAAATCTGGTGTCGTATAAAATTTAAATTAAAGTCATAAAAAAAACGTCTATGTCGATAGCACTGACCAAAGTGCATATAAAAAATACACTAAGTTACAGTTAACAACTGAACTGACAGTGACAGTTGACATTAGCGTTCTTTTCTTCGACACGATAGGTGAACTGAAAATTTGTTATATTGATCAAACTGCTGCAGGTAAAGGTTTTCCTCTAATATAATGCAAAAAGCGTTTGAGATTCAGAAACACGCTCGAGATAATGCCAAGACATTTCAAACATATCTAACAGATTTGCAAACTTGGGAGACAGAGATGAAACGTAAAGAGGCCGCGCTTAACGGTGATTTTGTTAAGGTTTTAAACATTATATTCGTGTCTGTTTCATTAGTGTTTAGTTATTATTCTTTTGGTTTTTTTCTAGATTTATTTGCACTATTATTGTCTTATTTTAGGTTAATGTAAACAATATAATTATTATTAATTAATGTTACCTGTTAGATTTTCGATGTACTATATATGCATTTAAGCATAAGCTTGTGTTGAACACTTCAATGTATTTTGACCAGGATCTGCCTCCTGTAAGGAGTAAAATAAAGAAGGATAGTCCTTTAGAAGTAAAGAAAAAGCCAGAAAAAAGGATTGCTGCATCGGACTACAAAGCCTGGGAAAACTTCGATGTTGTGTGTATTCGCATAATTTATACTCCTACTTCTTTTTTGTTTTATTTATTTTACAATATGTAATATGTATTTTTTTAAGATAATCACATCTGACTGCATTTTGAACTCCACTATAGCTTTTCAAATGTAGAATACAAATAAGTTACTAATAAAAGATAGCAATGGTTGGGCAGCATACAACCCTAACTTTTAAGACTAATTGCAATCAATGACACATAATAGCATTATTTAAGATATTCAACAATGCACATTGCAATATTTATGACCACCTGCATGTAAGCATAATTCAAAATTGTATACCAAAGCTAGTGAAGAGTGCATTATCTTGGCACAAATTAATATTGGACTACACAAAAAGACCTTATTATGTAGCATGGAGTGTAGTCATGTATGTAATATGTATAATGTATTTTTTCTATACAAGGACAAAGCATGTGAAGAGGTAGATATGGCGGAAATTGGACCAGTGTCCTTGGATAGCAAGAAGAGTGAAAATGATAAACTTGAGAAACTCCGAGAGGAAGCACAGTATGAAAAAGAGAGGGTAAGTTCTTAGCATATTTGTATATTTTGGTACTGAGGATGTTCCTTGATATCAATAACCCCCACATTAAATACCCCCTAGAAAAAAAAATCATAATGTAGCGTTCCATTACCTACCCCATATACAAAAAAAAATGTGTGCTAGTGTTGGAATAGCTTCCTAGCACAATTTTTATATTGCACTTGGTTAATGTTTTATTTATGCCAGAGATTCCCAAAATATGAGGGGGATTGAATATGGAGTGGGCTCTAAAACTAAGGCATTACTAACTGAGCTAACAGCCAGACAGTCACACACGGCAGTGTTGCCATTGGGCATTCTAGTTAGTGGCAACAGTTACCAATTTTTCTGAGACAGCCAAGAGGTCGGACTACAGTCAACATTGGTAACAAGTGATCTATGTATTTCATTTCCATAAAATAAGGCTGTTTCAGCGCTGTATGATTATAAAGAATGTTGAAAGCTAATTCTTTTTACACACAAAGATGTAAAGTTTGATTTCTTATTAACTTAACATTACAAATGTTTTCAGGGCAATGTATTTGTTAAAGAAGAGAAGTGGGATGAAGCTATCGCATGCTACAACAGAGCTATCGAGCTGATCAAGGATGATGCCATTTACTATGCAAACCGAGGGCTATGTTATCTTAAGAAAGAAAGGTAAATATTTAATTTTATTTAACTCATTGCAATATTAACAAATGATAAAGTTTGGCCTTAGGGGTTTGTGTTGTTTTTCTCCAAGAAAGGAGGAAAAATGTGGTTTCGACTCGGAGACCTCACCGATCTATGTTTTGATCAATTAAGATTGTTTGAATGCACTAATCTCAGGATCTACTAGTTGGATTAGAGAAATTATTTTCAAATACGATTGCAAGTTTAGGCAGCTCAATTATTGAGGAAGGTTGCGGACAATGCGTAGTGTAACAGTGTAATAGAGCGGACAATAATATGACACTGAGGGCCCATGAAATGTTTTTCATACAGAAGATTATACTTATATTTCCTTATAGCAGCCAGTGAAATTGTGGGGCACAGCTAGTAAGATATAACATATAAGCATTAGCCCCTGCAATAGCTCAAGTGGTACTGTAATCTACATTTTATTATGTCGTAAAAGCATCAAGATTTCTATCCTATATATTGTTTTTAAATTTCGTGCTAACTTATTTACTGTTCAGGCTAACATGTACAGGACCTCTTAGTCCGAAGATGGAAGAAAAGTAAGTAGTCAGTGACACTGGTTTACAATAGTGTAAATGTCAATTATGTATTCAAATTTGCAAATAGTCATACTTTTTAATGATGAGATGTGTTGGTGAAGATGAATGTCAAATCTACATCTCTCTCACTTCTTTGATACATATATGGGTAATATAAATGCATACAAATCATATATTGATATAGACAGACACTCAGATAAAATGCAGGGTAAAAATTTGTCCACTACAGATTTTGTTATGTTTAATTACTCATAAAACAAAAGAAAGCTTATCAAACTGGTTACAAAAAAGTGATATATTATATTTTGTCGTACAAAATGCCAGATTATACTCTTCAGGTGTGTCCATAATTTATTTTTTAATATACTGTATTACAAAATTGCACCAGTGTGAGTACTAGCCAGTTTTAATTTACAGATCTATATTCTTTTCTTTACTTTTGCTTCTGTGTTTTGTTAGTTTTATTGCTAAACTTTTATGTAGATTAATATATTAAATTACAGCTTGTCATCATAATTATTTGTTTGCACGCAATTGTATTGTGGAGGGGGTTGGCAATCGGCAGACTGTGGTCTGTAAGAAGGCCACAGCGAACTCGAAATACCAATCATTGTTATACATATCTACATATTTATTTAAATCATAGTCTTGTTTTTATACATAATAAAGCTCCTTACATTTGTGGACCTCCATAAATTTCAATGGTATCCAGACCTCACTTAGGCTACTTGCTTACCCCTGCTGTAGTGGAATAATTACTTTTCAATGCCTACTATGTATATTAAGTTGCTTTAATTTTTTAATACTAGTAATCATATCAATTGACCCTAATTTCATTCATGTTATTGCATATTTCCAGTCTACATCAAGCAGTTTCGGATTGCACAGCGGCGCTCAACATTGATCCCACTTATGTGAAGGCACTGCAGAGACGTGCCACCGCGAGGGAGCGCCTCGGCTCCCTCCGCACGGCTGCAGCCGACCTCGACGAGGTCCTGAAGCTAGAACCCCGGAATACAGCTGCTAAGAAACAACTCGAGTCCATTAAGATAAGAATGGGAACCAAGGGTGTAAGTGGTTCTGAAAATTTACTTGTTTTGCTTTTGGATAATAGCGTATTTTGCTTGTGGGCGGAATACGGATCACTCCAGCCACCCCAACTCCCCAAAGAACCCCAGCAACCCCTTAATGTTGCTAGTGATCTACGAGAGTAATCCCGGAATGCGGAGATACTTGATGGTAGTACTACTACTACATGATTTTGAATAGAAATGATACATAACTATATGTTTTTGAACCCAAAAGACGCGCAAGGCGACGCCATGGCTGTCTCCGCATGCGGAATTTTGCGCTTCACTAGCTGAAAATATATGAAATATTTTTGTATTTTCGTCGAAATTATCCGAATTAAGATTGTGTAATTTAATATACATTTTGAAATACTTATAACATCGATGGAATTAAATTTCTAAGGAATAGCTTATGCTGCCTAATGCACCTACCTTATTGCATAGGATGATAGGATCCCCATTCCCAAGGAGGGTTGGCGTCAGGCAGGCGGCCGGCGGTAAAAACTGTAGCCAAAACTTATACAGTATGGACTAGAATACTGTGCCGACCACATGAGTGGGAAACGGGCAAGGAGATGATAGGATCCCTTATGTGTTCTCTTATGGCACCTACCACTATTCTAATGTCACCTATTTCTCTATTATAACTTCTAATTACAGCTCCTACTTCCGAAGTTGAAATGCGTCGTAGGTTACTAAAGCAACTGGTAATATTAAATGCTATCAATACTTTAATAAATTCCAGGCTAAATCTAAGGCATCGCCAACTACTGAACCTAATGAATCGGAACCTCAAAAGTCGCCAAAGATTGTAGAGTTGAATAATAAGGCAGGCGGTCTCGTAAAGCCAATTCAAGCAAATACTGTTTTGGAGAAGTGGAGAACTGGCGAAGGACAAGGTATAAATGTTCTGAAGCTCGTGAAGAAACCACCGCATTTGAGATCCAAGGTATTTTAGTATTTAGTAGTTAACTGTTTTCCCTACATCCTTTTAGGAGAGAACTTACCATTTGACACTCTTTTCTCTACTTCTGAATGACATATATGAATATTATAAAATCTATTTAAACGCATTCTTTAAATGTCCACGTATTATTAATCTATGTTATTATTTTCTTCAAGATAGATTTTGCTTAGATTCTGCATTTTTGAGTTGTAAGTATATAATAAATATATGCAATATTACATTTTTCTAGAGAGCCTTGAAGACCATTAATATAGAGGAAATACCTCTAGGTACAAAATGGCCTCCAGAGAAGCCTGCAACTCCCATGAAGTTTATAGAAATAGAAGACAAACGGGCTCAAGGCGATAACAATAATAATGCTTCTAAGACAAAGCCAACCAAAGCTGAAGAAGAAGAACAAAAGACTGAAGATAAGATCATTGGAGACGGAGATTCGAAAGTGACTCCAGAGTCTTTGAAGTTGATCTCCGATGAAGTGGCAACTGAAAAGGAAGTCTGCATTCGGGATTTGGTGCCCCCAGTGAGTAGTGTGCAATTTATGGCTGAGTGGAAATATCTTGAAGGGAAAGCTGGAGCTAGAAGCAAATATTTAAGTGTGAGTACCTTCTTTTTTTAATTAATTATCACTGATCCCACCCACGATTACCTTTGGTGCCATCGTTTGGTAGACTAAGACTAAACAGATAACTGCATGCAGCAAACTTCAAAGCTGTCTGAGGCTATCGTGGTGACATGCCAGCATGAGAACAACCCGACAGCTGCCCTTGAACCTGACCACTAAACATCCACATACAACAAACTTTAAAGCATTGCATTGCACAGATGCAACAGGTGGCAACCTTAACAGCCTGTGATTATGTAAAATCGGGATCCCACACATATCTGTTTTGGAAAAAGAAACACCCTTAACAGAAGCTAAGCAAGATCTGATCCATAAAGAATACGCCTCTCTAAAGAGCAACAACATGAAGATCTATAAGGATTCAAGACGAGTGGCACTGGCTCAGGTGTCTCCTCAGAAGTCCTGAATATCAAAATCGAGATCGCCAACAACAAGGGATTGCTGGTGTTCATCGGGAAGGGCTATCTGGAGTGATCCAACTCCTCGCCCACTGCTAGTATATTTGCCAAACAGTAGTCCCCAAAAAGATACAATAATTAGTATCTTGAATAACTAATATATTTGATGATGTTTAGAAAATCAAGAAATATGCATAAATGGCTTCATACCCCACTACTTCTTTCTCCTACTTCACTAAACTATGAAATATTGTAGTTTTGTCTGTTTTTCTGTTTGTATATAATATGAAATATCTATGTATCAAAAGTGATTGGAAAAAAAATATTTTCAGATCATTGAACCAACTAAAATACCATCCATCTTCGAGAATGCATTAGAAAGTGATGTTCTGTCGGAGATACTACAAATATTGTCTGAAGATATTGAACAATTCACTGATAAATCTGTTACGTCTTATCTCAAAGGATTGGTCCGTGTTAAAAGATTTTCTGCATTGGCAATGTTCTTGTCTACTGCTGATAAACAATGTGAGTATTTATGTTAACAACAATGGAGGGACACAGGCCTCCTCTCCGAGAAAGGGAATGAGCCGTAAACCAGCATGCTGGCCCAGTGCGGGTTGGTGGATGTCACATGTCTTCGAATTTTGTGGCACTAAGACATGCCGGTTTCCTCACGATGTTTTCCTTCACCGTTTTGGAGCAGTGGTGATGAAATAAATTACACAAAGTAAAATGCCTGCCTGGATTCGAACCCGCACCTGCATTAAGTAAGTCGGGGCCACCACTGCTTTACTGCTGCACTGCTGCCAGCTATATAACAATATATCATTCCAGAATACTTCCAATACAATGCTATTTGTACTTTTAATTGTAATTTAAAATATTAATACAAATAATAATTGGAAATGTATGCAAGAAAAAAGTGCCGGAGGCCTAATTCCTGTTTCACTTCTCATCCATAATAAGGATGGGAAGGAGAAGAGGATTAAACCTAGATCTGGCCTGTTTTTTTTTTAGTTTGTCTAATCTGTCTATAAAAGGTAAGCAAACTCATTAGCTTGTTGTTTATGGTTGGCGGTCACTTGAATTCGGATGGACCACAAAAGTTGTCACTACAATGACACTTTAAGATGTATAAAAAGTATGTTGTGTTAATTTTCAGCACTAAACAAGCTATTGGAACATTGCAAAGCTGTAGAAAAGTGCAGCGAAGACGACATACATGATCTGAAGAACAAATTTGAACTTTAAATTACTTTTGAATTTAGTTTTAATTTTAATAAATACATTTCTTTTATTTAAATTCAAATTCTGTTTTGTCACACACAGTACTTGAACTATTTGCATTGCATTGCATAATAAAAATTGTATGAATAGGTTTGTGTTTAATATAAAAACATGTTGAAACATTTTTTTGTGTATTTCCTTATTAAAGTTATGTCCCCATCCTTTAAGACATATTAACATATAACAACACGTTAAAATCAAAATTTGACATTTTTCATTATTACGTCTAAAACCCTAGCGGAAAAAATACGAACCAGTATGATAATCAATTCTCCGTTACTTTGAAATTATACAAAGTTTTTTTTTAAATTAATATGCGACAAAAGAAATTTATACTCTCATCTGTTATTTGATCAGGACCTAGATATGCAACCGTGGATGTTCACTGGCGTATAAACATGTCGCGATACAAGTTTTCTCAATGAAAACACTGAGATGACAATGTGTTTTGTGTGAATGTTTTCGACAGTGGAAACCCACGGTTAGATAATAATATGTACATTGTTAAATCACAAGCTAAATCTGGAGCCAAAATAAATAAATATGCGCTTACGCCCGTAACCCAGAGGAGTAGGCAGAGATTTTAACAGTGGTAGAGCCCGCAACAACAACATCTGTTGCCGGATTGGCCGGCTCGACCGGTGAAATACCACGACCTCACAGAACAGGCGTGAAGTAGAAGTACTCTGCGTTTCGTCTGATGAGTGAGGTGCTGGAGGCCTAATTACAGTCCTTTTCCCCTTCCCACCCTTTCCTCATAAGGATAGGACGGGAAAGTGAAAAGGATTGGACGAGGAGGGGGTTGGCGGGGAAGGGGAATATCCTTTTTCCTGTCTGTGCCCTCCTTTGTCCATTAAAGGTAGGCAACGAATCTGCAACACATTTACACTCACTTTAC
Organism: Papilio elwesi; assembly: GCA_029849275.1. Classification (NCBI taxonomy): domain Eukaryota; kingdom Metazoa; phylum Arthropoda; class Insecta; order Lepidoptera; family Papilionidae; genus Papilio; species Papilio elwesi. The sequence continues at coordinate 9,896,060 of CM056702.1, forward strand.
ATCAGGTGATCCGTTTGCTCGTTTGCCACCTTATCATATAAAAAAAAAGATGGATTTCCATTTGGCGCGATCCTGGCACACCTCTCTCGCTTCTTCCTCATTCATACATCTACGCATGCATGCTCGTCGGTTATGGGTGCTCCTTATATCGCCCTTTTTTAGTAAGTCATTAATCTGATCGATATAAGTTCTCCTAGGGCGTCCCCTACCAACACTGCCACTCACTTTTGCAACATAAATTTGTTTTGTTATTCTCTCTTCATTCATCCTTTCAGCATACCCGAACCACCGAAGCAAACCTTTCTCAATTCTAGTCACAACGTCCACTTTTAAGCCACACTCCTCTCTTATAACGCTATTTTTAACCCTATCATTCAAAGTCTTGTATAACCAAAATAGGTTAATCCCTTCTGTAACTTAGGGGTCAAGTTTATGTTGACTTACAACAGAATGGACTCGAGTTTGATTTGGTAATTTTTAATGCCGTATCTTATCTAGACGGAAGAGAGTTTTTTTTAAATGGTAACATATGTTTTTTTTTCTTTTGACTAGGAATGAAATGTTTGGAAGTATTGAGAGATAGAAGTACTTCATGTTTTATAAGATAGCTGTTAGTTTTCCTATATAAAATAAATAAGTAAGCAAGATTCCCATTACTCAATTGTTCAATTTATACGCTATTTCTGGCCTGAATACGAAATATTATCCTTCTAGGTCTTCTGGAAGTCCCTTAGAATTTTTATGATCGCCAGTGAGAGTCAATATATGACTGAATGACGCGTAGTTCAGATGTCAGTAAATCAACAACTATAAAAAGTAGAAAATACTTATACATAATGGTATAATACAAAAAGTAGCAGATATACCATTAGCGGTCGATAAATGAAGACTCAAAGGTGTTCCAATTAGAACGCTTTTTCATTAGTTCAAGTCATGTGTTTACATTTTTTTACGCTTAAGTGACAAACACTATCTGTCCTCCTCTTTCTTATTATTTTAATTATGCTATTCTTTTTACACCTTTTGACATGACCATGACTATAAAATATTGCATGGACATCTTATCTTTCTGGTATGAAACTAGTCCGGAGTAACGACGGTTCTAAAATTCTATGAAGAGAAAGAGAAAAAGTAGTGACGCATTTTTGGCTAGTCTTGGCGAGCCCAGAAGACTCTTTTCATGACCTATATTAACATAATATTGAACTAAAAAGTATATATATAAACTCTCCTGTTTCAGTATTAAAGAAGACGTGGTCATTATTATTTTTATTTATTAAAAAGATATCAATTTTGACAGATTATTTTAGTTTATATCAATTTATATCGTTTACTGAATTAATTATAATACAAAAATGCGATACCGATCAATGAAATATATTTACATAGCAGCCATCTTATTGTTTATCGGTAATTTGCTCAGTTCGTGCGTCGTTTTTCTTCACGTGCACAACACCACGTACTTTATTCTTATCAACCCATTATCTCGCCTTTCCTCGCGCAAAGATACCGAATGTCACAGAACGAGGCATGAGAACAACGTCAACATAACCAGAGCTAGCTTCTTCTCCCAACAAGCGATCTTCTTCCATTCGACATCTTGTAGTAAAATTGTAGAGGATTATCAAGCGTGCGCCATAGAAGCAGCGGCTAGACTCCATCCGTATACTGAAATCATTCTCTTGTACACCAGCCCAGTCTCTCGGAGTACATGGAGTGATCATCTCGATAGGCTCGTAAAGTTGGACAATTTTCGTCTAATCGGCATCCATATTAAGAGTTACGCTGACGGAACGGAATTCGAAGAGTTCTGGAAAAGAGTGGTGATCCATAGTCGGATAGCTAACCACGAAGAAATTGCGGAATATATCAAATTTTTGACATTACACAAGTTCGGTGGAACTGTTCTCCAGTTGGATGTTATTGTTAATAAGCCACTCGATGGATTAGGTGGGAATTGGATGGTGAAAAATGAAGAGGGACTGCTAGCCACAGACGCCATATCCATAAAAAGATCAAACGTTGGTCGAATTATTACAAGCAATATATTAAGGTGAATGTTTAGTTAAGTAATAGCTTAATCAACTAAACAATTAGTTTTTTCCATTCGAGTAGTTATACAACACTTTAAATATACTACTAAAAATCGATATCTCGATTTCTTAGTTCTGATTGGTCAAACAATACGTATTAATTAAGTCACGAATCGTTGTAAATAAACTTATTCGTGTTCTCTCAGTCCAGGGTAAAAAGATAGTCAGATTTCTGTATTTGTTATGTACAAGCGAGACAGTAACTAACCTGATCTTCAGCCTTGTAGCAATGCAATTTAAAAAGAGGGGATTAAATATGGAAAAGGATACGAGGTGGTAAGGAGGTTTGGGCTGATGCATAACACTTTTTTATGGAAAAAGGCAAATGACCAAGCGATTCACTTGATGTTAAGTGACCGCTACCCATAGGCTGCCGCGACGAACAAATAAGTTGCGGATGCGTTGCTTTCCCTATCCATTTCCTCCCCCGTCAAATCCTCTTCCCCTTCCTATCCTTTCCTTATTAGAGAAAGATGGGTATGGGAAGAAGACTCACTCATCAGACGAAACGCAACAATACTTTTTCTACCACGCCTGTCTATGTTAAGCTGGTCCATTAGCAATAGATTGTGCTGCATGCTCTACTACTGTTAGTCTATCCAATGCGAATAACTAATGTATATTTGTCGATTATTCTTTTTAGACAACTCAGTCAACAAATACTAAAAGGAAACATCAATGCAAGTGTTGTATTGACTAGTCAACTTTTGGAATTGTGTCCGAAACGCGACCTTAGCGTGAAACGATTGAAGGCATGTTATGGTATGGTGCATTCTTGATGTTATTATAAAGTTGTTTTATGCGTTTCAAAGTTGGAAAATGTCGAAAGGATAAATGAATGAATATTCAAACAAGATTTATGTTTCAAAAATGATCGTAAGTGTCATTGGAAGCCCAAGCCGACCTTATATAATCAGGGTGCCAACACAAAGTATCGCTTCCACCCTTTGCTAATAAGGAAAGGATGGGAATGGAAAGGGGAGTTGATGGTTGAAGGGATAGATAGGAAAGGGATATACTCATTTTCTTTTTCTCCCTTCCTGTGCCTATTAACCCACTAAAGAAGCTTAGGCTAGGCGCTTTCTGCACCCTGCTGCCTCGAGCCCGGTTTAGCTGTAGATGCATCTTCTAGGCAAACAGTGACCAGTCAGTCACAAAAAAACTGCAACCCGTTAGTTAGTTGCAGATGTCTATGGGTAGCGATTACTTGATATCGGGTGAACCGCTTCGTAACGAACCTAACCTAAAACTATATTCAATATACAGATATTTTCTAGGTATATCTATTGTCACAAGGCTACCAAAATACCAGTTCACAATTTGACGATTAAACTGCGACAGCTTATAACCTATCGTGATGTGACAAATTGTCAATTCAGTTGTCAATTTTCTGAAAGTTTATGATATGCCTTGTCTGGTAACATATCCGAAATTCACAATCATTAGGTGACGTACTTAGAATTCTATGACTCACGTTTCACTAAGATTCACGACATGCACGCCCAATTAAGTCGTCGCTATACGATTGTCATTATAATTTTTTTATGGCGTAAGGAAGTCTAACATCCGAAGAGGGTCGACCTTCACTTATCTTATTTGATAAAATATGTTTGTGAACATGCACAAATAGGATTTCCACAAAAATATAGTTACGAATACTTAATTAAAATTATAAAAAAAACTAGTGACCCGCCCCGGCTTCGCCCGGTTACCACTAATGTTGATCCGATTGCTACCAAACAAATGTAAATTTCATCGAAACGATCCAGTCGTTTTATGTATTATTTTTTTCATAAAAATTATCCTATTTTACTTCTAATACCTCCAAGAATATGTGTACAAAGTTTCATGATGATCGGTTGAGTGGCTTTCGCGTGAAAGCGTAACAAACAAACTTACGTTCACATTTATAATATTATAGATAGATAGATATATAGATAGATAAAAACCTATTCTCAGACCTACCGAAATTATATGCAAAATTTCATTGAAATCGGTTAATCCGTTTCGGAGGAGTATGGCGACTAACACTGTGACAGCAGAATTTTATATATATAGATAATTCTTATTTAAATTGCACTGAATTGCTTTCCAAACGTAAGATATATCAAAAATAAAGAATTTTTAATGCCAATCCATTATAATAGGGTTGCTTAATGAAATTCGTCAATACATGTAATTACATTCGTTTTGCAGGTTTCGAGATCTTCGAAGATGAACTATTTCATCCCATTAGTCGCAAAAACGCTGAATATATTTACCAGCCGGGGAATCACGACGATAAGGCGTTCGCACATAGACTGTGGAACATTGAACACGCGAGAAAGGTCGCTTCACATCGAACGCTTTACGCGAGTATAGCGCGGGCTTTTTGTCCGTCGGTCTTTTCTAAATCAAATGATTATTAATGCAAATAAAGACTGTTTCAGTATTGATTACCTTACCTCGATAGCCGGAACCTCTATCTTAGAACTCCTAACACTAGCACTTCTCATTTTGCAATACAATTAGCGAATGGCCTAGGGCCCTGTAGATATGAGGGTCCTAGACGTGGGCGCCAAGAGATACTCGTACCAATTCAAGATGTGTTTATTTCGCTGTTAATTTTTTTTCGGCAGTGCCACCCCTATTCCTAATTACTATAAACAGGGTGGTTTACTTGATATTATTTTCCCGTAATCAGCTGTCCTAAGATAATGAGTTGAAGGCGAAGCACAGAGCAGAGGATACCTATACATCATTTTCTGATAAGAAGGGGACAAAAGACTAAAACTAGGCCGGCACCTTACTCGTTAGACGAAACGCAATACTTCTACTTCACGCCTGTTATCTGTGAGGTCGAGGTATTTCACCGGTCGAGCCTACCCGTTCGTGCAATAGATGTTGCGGGCTTTACAGTTGATAAAATGACTGTTTCATCTCCGCCCAGCTCGTTCGTGTAACAGCCGTTCTTTGCTCTATCACGGTTGAACCAATATACACGTAACTTAAATTTATACAATCATAAGTTCGTCGTTTAGTTCTCATACTGCCTACCATTTTAAGTATAATGAGTTTAGATGTCGTTTCAGATTATGTTTCACAAAAAAAAGTCAATAAACCTGTTATTGTACCCGTCTAATGCAAATCTCGTGCGAGACATATTGCAAAAAGTTTTTATTGTCTCTGCTTTAAATGACAGAACTATTTTTATTCTCGTTTCGTTCATTTTAATGGGGATTTCCTTAGATACTATACTTCACTTCCACGCGAAATTAAATACTCGTTAGAGTAACATCACCACCTTTACTACCCTTTGTGTAGTAGATGCACGTGTCTAAAGCTCAGTAACTTAACGATTTAAAGGCCGAGAATCCCCTGGGAGCCCTATATCTACACCAATCTTAACGAGTTTTAGGCTAAGCGTCTTCTGTACTCTGCCGGCTAAAGCCAGGTGAAACTGTAGATACCTCCTTAGTTAGATATAAAGACAGTTTCAAGAATCTAAAGTGATATTAAGTTATGCTCTAGCTAGCAGCTTGGCTCAACATTTATAAATATTATGAATATAGTCATTACATAGCCTTTGAACGTATAAATGTATTGCTCTGTGTTTTTTTAACACTAAATTCACAAAACACTATACTCAACTCTTTATCGCCAAGCTTGTCTGAAAACAAGGCAGAAGATTCACATAAATAGATAGATTTGCGCTCACGTAACCCATTTCGCTTGATCCTGGAACAGCTCTCTCGCTTCTTCTACATTAATACATCTACGAATAATCCCCAAACAATACGTTTTTGACAAAAAATACAAAATACCTTCCAGAAGAATCTCAGTGTAAAAGACGTAACTATCTGAGGATCTAGACTGCCGGATCCAAAACGAATCAAGGCACAGGTTCCCGTTGAAATTTACAACACTGTCTTTAAGGCAGAATGCATGGGAGTGATCATAGCAACACAGGCCATAGGTGCACGGAAGGGGCGAAAATGTTCGCATACTCTAGGACAGCATGGCGGTGCTACAGGCACTGAATAGTAATACCTCATCCACTAATATCACAAGCGTCTAAACGAGGTTGGTGCTATGAACATCTTTGTATTCGTCTACCGCTAGAGGGCGCTGAATTTTTAATATAATTTGTGTATTAAAAAAAATATCCCTACTACTCCCTACTCGTATTATAAATGTGAATGTAAGTTTGTTTGTTACGCTTTCACGCGAAAACTACTCAACCGATCATCATGAAACTTTGTACACATATTCTTGGAGGAACTAGAAGTAACATTTTTATATTTTTTTATGTACAGGGATTGTCCAGATTGCCACATTCCTGTGTTTGCTAGCGATCGGATCAACACAATTAGTGGTACCCGGGCAAAGCCGGGGTGGGCTACTAGTACATGATAATTATGTGCTTTATTCTATGCCGTCCTTACGCACAACCGTCATACAAGTTTCCTTAATTCACAACATGTTTAGAAATAGCCTTAAGAACACGTTTACACTGTGTAACATACTAGAAGTAGCCGAAATTTAATTTATATTTATTTCAACACGAAATAACAATACATTTAACTTTTTAAATAATAATGAAGATATTTTTACTACTATTTTCTATTTTTCACATCGGGGGCTGTGTTATATATACATTAAATGGTAAGTAATTTACAGTTATGAGTAGGTACTAAATGTAAAAAAACGTGAGGGCATTTTTATTTAATTAAATTTTTCCGCTAATGCAAACTTACACCAAATTATTGACTAATGTTGTCTTTTGACAATTGAATTGTATTTTTTCCATTTGAGACGGACCTTAAATACGGAAAATAAATCTTTAAGGCGACCATTTTTCAAATATTTATCTAGGCCTCAATAAAATTTTCGAAAATAGAGTTTATATTTTGAATAACTTAATTTACAAAAAAAAATTGTGTAATAAAGTGTGTCCAAGGCGAAGTGATTGTTATACTAGTTACGTGCGTGTAATACTGTAAGCTAAGACGAGACAAAATAGCAATATTGTAATAACAATAATAATATCCTAGGACATATTCACACGCGGCCATCTGATCCCAAACTAAGCAGAGCTTGTGCTATGGCAACCAGATAACTGATATACTACATATACTACTTTTCTTTTGTTAATACATACTTAAATAGATAAATTACACCCAGACTCAGGATAAACAGACATGGTCATGCACACAAATGTTTGTCCTGGGTGGGAATCGAACCCACGACCTGCGGCGTGAGAAGCAAGTATCTTACAAACCACGCCAACCGGCCCGTTAAAATCCGTCAAAGTCAAATATTATAAGCACAATACAACAAACGGAAATACTAAAAGTTGTATAATTAGGTATTAAGTGGGGAAATGCCTTTTTTAAGTGGGAAAATGCCTTTCGCATACTTATCTGGGGCAAGTTACAAGTTATATCGGGCTTGCACCGACTAAAATCCCACGGTGCCCGCCAACAGCGATGACGAGGTGTCACGGGATCTCCATTCGGAACGCAACCGCGACATCTTAACCGCTTCGTTACATAGCAATACGGCCCAGACGCTATGGTACGAGAATCGACCTTCTCCCCCTGAGGGCTGCTGGGTTGGTGGTCAGCTCCTACGCACCTGTAACCCCGTTTTATTATGTTAAGACCTGGAAAACGCGACTATATCAATTTTAAAATGTCGATAACATATTAAATTGAAATTAGCATAAGCGATATAACATTTATTTTTTTGTCTAATTAAGTACAAGATGTATAAAGATTTATCGATATATCATATAAGAACATATTATTTGGCGCCAACGCTGTATATCCTCCTTATTTACTTGAAGCAATTTATAATATACAACTGTAAAATGTTAATTTAATAATTATTAATTTTATAATATTTGTCAATTGAAAGTTTCGCATTTTGTTAAACTTAATTTCGTTTAAATCCATACTAATATTATAAATGTGAATGTAAGTTTGTTTGTTACGCTTTCACACGAAAACTAATCAACCGATCATCATGAAACTTTGTACACATATTCTTGGAGGTATTAGAAGTAACATAGGATACTTTTTATGAAAAAAATAGTATATAAAAAGCGAAGTATGTATGTTCCGTATAGACTCCGAAACGGCTGGACCGATTTCGCACTTTAACACATTCCTGTGTTTGGTAGCGATCGGATCAACATATTCAGTGGTACCCGGGCGAAGCAGGGGCGGGTCACTAGTTATCTTATGAATATTCCGGAATTTTTGGTTTCACGTATATAAAATTATAAAAATACCTTAAAGGGAATAGATATATAATATAATACTATACTACACTATAAATCTGTTTGTTGCAATATTATCATATGTAGGTATGTATGTCTGGATGTTTGAAGTGAAAACTTCTATAACCTTGTTATTAACATTTGCAAAATGCTTATTTGAATTTGGGAACAGTTTCAACGAAATTTATTTTTTACGTTTTCTATTTTGAATTTTATTGTTAAGGCGCAAGAGTCTATTTTAGTTGATTATTTTTGATTTATTATCGCGCCTTCCCACATGTTTTGAGTTCTCGTGTCTGTCGGCAGTTGTGTTTTTATTAACCCAACTATATTATATTTTTACTTACGAATAGAAAAATATGTAAAGAACTTTTTAACGACAAAGGCTGTGGCTTAAGACTTAAATATAACCTTTGACTTGGCGTTGTCGTTTACATTTGTATTCATACTCATGGTTGGCAATAAAAAAAAACACTACTCCGTGTCTGAATACTAAGTTAATATTTCAAGTTAACGCTAAGTTAGATACAGGTAACCTTAAGTAAGCAGTCTAGTAACACCGCGTCTTTTACGAAATGCCATTTCATCTCTTGTGAAGATCGTAATTTTTTTTGTGAAAGTAAATTTAAAAATCCTCTGTAGTCCTTTCATCATATGGAAATCGATTAGTCGCTTTGTTTTATCTATCTGCATATATACATAAAAGAAGAAATTGACTGACTGACAGATATATCAACGCAGCCCAAACTACAGGACTTAAAGACTTGAAATCTGGCCCTGAGATTTTTGTTATTACATAGGCAAGCTTTAAAAAAAGTATTTTTCTAAGTATAATGGGCCCTGCCGCCTCGAGCCCGAGCCGATGTCTATGGGTAGCGATCACTTGATACCGGATGACCAGCGTCCTCGTTTGCCACCTTCTACTATAAAAAAATAAAGAATCAGTAAATAAACTACTTTTTAAAATCAATCTAATTTTATTTCTTCGATGAAAAAATAAATAAATAAATATGCACTCACGCCCGTAACCCAGAGGGGTAGGCGGTATTCTTCGTTGACGTCTTTTAAAATACGTTTAAATGTCAAAGGAATGTGCAAAAGTTCCATTAATGTAGAGAAACTTTTAATTTATTTAAAATAGATTTTTTGGCTACAAGCCTTTGCGAACAAACAAACATCGTATATTGATTTTTATTTAAGTAATTTAAGTAAATTGACAGGAAACAAATAACGAAAAGATTTAATTGAACGTAAGGATTAGGCCTAATTTCAGTCCTCTTCCCTTTCCCACGCTTTCCTCATAAGGATAGGATGGGAAAGGGAAGAGGATTGGGGTTGGCGTGGAAAAACAAATATACCTTTATCCTGTCTATGCCCTGCATGCTGTCTATTAAATGTAGGCAACGCATCTGCAACACATTGGCTTGTTGCGGATGTCTGTGGACAGCAGTCACTTAACATCAGGTGATCCGCTTGCTCGTTTGTCACCTTCTCACATATAAAAAAGGAATATACTATATTTAATGTTCGCGTTCGCTCAATAATCTTGTGTTAATTTATCCGGTGAGATTGTAAATATTTTATTATATGATAAAATCATAAATAATTGCCATTTCCGAATCTTTATCATTTACAATTGTGATTTATGCATACTAAAATCGTTTTTAAGAGCCCATTATAAATGGAAACCCAAAATGTTTTTGTATTGTCAATTTCAAGCACTCCTTCATTATTTGGGCAAAAACTCATCGGATCTTTGAACAACACTGTATGTTATTAAACTTCAAGGTTTGACAAATAACAAATGACTTGCAAGGACAGAATTCAAAATTGCAGTGGAGTTTTTGTCCGTAATTGCCGGGTAATAGTTTTTTGGATGTTTCGGTGTCGTTCCTATAAGGAGCTCCACATATCGAACGCGGTGCGGTGCTGCGCTGCAACCGCGACTGTTTTGTATGCGTGTTTAAGGAATGCCATACAAAGGACCGCACCGCGCGCACGAATAAAACATGACGTGCGGAGCACGAAATTTGACAGCTGCGGTTGCCGCGCCGCACCGCGCCCCACCGCACCGCCTTCGACGTGTGGATCTTCTAAAGTGGTAGATTTATATATAATATTGTTCTTCGTATTGTTTTTAAGTAACATCTACTAAGTGAAAAAAATTCTGACTTTCCAGGAATTAAGTTATATAAGACTCTAGCGAACCGCCCCGCCCCGGCTTTGCTCGGGTAGCACTGTCTGTAACCAAGAAAACACGCCGTGTGACTAGAGCCTAGATGAGATGTTGTGTTATGTCAATAATATATAAAATAACAACAAAAGCAAAAGCACTAAATTATGTTACGCATTTAAGAACACTAGAAACCAAAATAAATAAACAACAAATTAGAAGACTTGAAGAGATTTCACCGTTGAAAATAAACGCGATTAGTTCGAATAGGCGATGTTTACGCTTTACGTCTCTAAACGTAAAACGTAAACGCGATCAAATTGTACCTGATGAAATCAGTTTAATGAAAACCGGAATTAGAATCGAACTATAAACTCGATTAAGCAAAACGTAGTTTTGTTAAACTCGGTTTCGAATGCAAACGTTGAAATCGCACCTAGTAGCTTAAACTAATTTTGTTTAATTGTCTAACAGTTTATTTATTTTAATTTTTCAAACAATACTTGTATTTATATTATCTTTATTAAATTTACTAGCTGTTGCCCACGACTTCGCATGCTTTATTTTTTTTAATTTTCTTAACTGGATTTTTTCATATTGCGTAAATATTTTTAAATCCTTGACATCCTTTGCTGACATTGTGTGTGCAATTCATCAAGATCGGTTCAGTCGTTGAGACTTTCCGTAACAAACAATCTTACGTTCCGATTTATATTAGTTAAGATTAACGTTCCTATGAAATAATTGTACAAGCTTTCAATTCTTTTGACGACTTAATATAGTTTTCGTAAATGATTTTAGGCAATGAATAAACAAACTTGTTTTTTTTTAAGATACGATGTACTACAAGATGCCGGCCTTATTTCACATCGACGACTACGCCCCGTGCCTGAGCGAGCCGGATGGTCTTTTTTGCATGACTAAATTCGAACTGATCTCTGATACTCCCAGTGATCTTTTGGGCATGATTCGTGTAAGTATATTTTCAATTTAGTACTAGGACTACCCGATGAGCATTTATACGTAAATGTATGGATGTAGAAGAAGCGAGAGATGTTTGCCATTATTACTTTGTTATATTACCAGGTGGGCAGAAGAGTTCTTACATCGCTTGGCCTGACTCTCCGTGGAGTAATCTGGCTCAAAGGCCTTGCAAGGGTACCTCGGCAGGGGCTGTTACTAAAAGAGAGTTTAGGATTTAGAATCGAGAAGAGAAATTGGAAGAGAATTTAGATTTCTGTAATACGGGCTTCAAGCACACTGTTTATGCTTATTCAAAATATTTGCATCCTCCCCCTTCCCACCTTTTTCTTGTAAGGAAAGGATGGGAAGGGGAAGAGAACTTGACGGTGGAGGGGATATATAGGAATGGGAAATAACCACTTTCTGATTGTCCCCTCCTCTGTCCATTAAAGGTGAGCAATGCATCTGCAGCTCATTAGTTAGAGATTGCAGATGTATATGGGTAGCGATCACTTGACATCGGGTGAACCGCTTGCTCGTTTGCCACCTCGTAGTATAAAAAATAATAATTATACATGCGGCATAACGGCTACATGCAAATACACAATTAGCATTCTTTAATAAGCCACTAGTCTAGTCAAAAAACGCGATAATCAATATATTGGCATAAATAATCCCGACTTAATATTATAGATGCAAAAATAACTCTGTCTGTCTGTTACGCTTTCACGCCTAAACTGCTCAACCGATTTAAATCAGTTTAGACTCTGGGGAAAGACATAAGCTACTTTTTAATGCGAAAAAAGGGTTGGCCTAAAAAATTAGAAAAGATGCCCAATGTCACTATTCAACGCGGACAATGTTACGGGCAAAGCTATTATTGACTATAAATCTATTTTCTATTACTAATGTTATTTTACTTCTACATTTATTTTTGCAGAATTTCTCGGAACATCGTCCAAAGCATTACAATCACTCACGACTACGCTACGGTGTTTGTGTTACGACGTCATGCAAAGATCATTATCATAAAAATAAAAAACAGGACCTAAGAACGATCCTTGAGGTATGCCTCAATGATACATTTCGGAAGAAATATGATTTGAAAACTAAGATAATGGAACTGGTTTGTAATGCGGGAGAGGAAGAAATAGACATAGAGTATGCAAAATACGCTGTCGCTGCTATTTGTTTTGCATTGCTACTGTTCAATTTTATTGGAAGCTTTTACGACATCTATTACGTGCAGAGGATCGGAGAAAATGGTAATTTTAACTACCTATTTAATGTTACTTATTCCGCTGGCAGCGCCCAAAAGTGAGTCTTGGTCTCCGACACAATAGAGCGCCATCGCTGCCTGTCTTGTACCATCCTACTAGTAAACTGCTCGGAGCTCGTGTATATACTGTTCCACGGCGTCTTTCCAGCGGTGTCTAGGCCGGCCAAAAGGTCGGCGACCATTCAGGGTCCCGGGACTCGCTCTATTGATGCTACGGTCCTCTCCCATCCTCAGCAGGTGGCCCGTCTAGCGAAATCTCTGGCCTTTGGATTCTCCCATGGGAGACGAATCGAAAATCATGATTTTTGATTCGTCTTCCAGCCTCTCGATGTCTGGACTATTTCTTGTTGACATTAGGAAATTCTTCTTTTTCATTACTTCTGAATTTAAGCTTTGTATTTTGCTCAAAATTATATTAGTTTCAGGAAACAGGTTCCTCTTAATATTTTCTATAAGGCGGAATTGGGCAAAACTTACCGAACCTATTGATGCGTCGGATCCGCGATCCGAGCGTTTGAAGAGTTTGAATGGCGTAAGGTAATTTGATAATTCATTTAATACAATCGTATCGTATGTATATCACATGAATAATATTGATTCGCCATAAATTGATGATTAGCTTTTTTGAGCTCCCGATATTTCGGCACAGTTGCATGCGCCATGGTCTAATCGCGGTAAGAACCCCGTCTCTTACAAACCTTATATTATTAAGAACCACGAAAATTTAAAGTTATATAATAATAATATATATCTCTTGATTTTTATTAGAGACCAACCTCTGTTTTATAAAAAAAACACATCCTTATAATTTGTTAGAAACATGCTCTAAATGCCTAAAATGTGGATCTAAAATACTGAATTAGATAACTAGATTACCTTCAGACATCGATTAATTTTTTTTAAGTTGAATTTAATTGCTTAACAATTTGCATTTTTTGTGCCTCTAAGTTGACGAACCAGTTACAGAGGAATCTCTCGATCCTCGTTAACGGACGAGAGAATCTTCGATCCCCGGAATAATGCAATCCAAGGTCGTATTCGATCTCAGATGTGATCCTCAGTAAATCTAAAAAAAATGTCATGTCTTTCCGCTGAACCTTTAAATATGCGGTATCTCGAATTATTTAGAACTTGAACAAAATGTTATTTCCCTGCGAGATATTGACAACAGATATTTATATTCTTAACTCGATTTTCAAAACGGAGATTCCGTAAGGTCTTACTTGGAATTCTCCGAAATCATAGCAATGAAATACATAAGGAATGTTCGGCGCTTCTTATCTGTTGTTAATGTCTTGTACACAGTCCAATTAACAACTATGCATCACTATTACAGTAGGGTACTTTTTAATAAACAGGTTTAAATTGTAGCTCGCAATCGCATTAAAAGAACAACGTAAATATAATTTATTTTGCAATTTTATAAGCATTTTGTAACCAAAACGCGCCAAGCTGTCATGGCGACTCGAATGACGTCAACATGTGCAAAGCACACATCTGTTTGGTTGAAGCGTTAACAAAAACTTAAGAAATAAATCATATAAAATAGATACTAATTATTACTAGCGCCATAGTACCACAATATACGTAGAAATACAGCCTTTCCAAATCTAAATTGTAGCATCCTTTGTACCTCGAAATTCTTGTTAAGTCGAACATTCGTTGACATTCGAGTTATCGAGAGTCCATTGTATTAAGAATGCTATGTTAAGACATCTGTTTGTGTTTATTTACAGAACAATAACAACTGCGCTGGTGATTACGGCGCATTCGATAATGCCATTTGTCCATACAACCTACAGTACACGTAATATTGAGATTGTAAGTGATCAAAATGTTTTTAACGATTTAAGTTGCTTATTTTATTAAGGTCAGGTACACGCTTGCACTTGCAATGAAGCACAATTGGACTGAACACAATTAACTTCACTAAGATTTAAATTTTAAGATGAGACCACCTCTAGTATCTCTCGTAGTAAAATCATTTTGAAATACACAAGAGAATGATCCACCTACTAAACTATATTTCTATAGTAGAAGTCAATAAGCGGCTCAACAGATTGAATGTGATCATCACTGCCTAACACCATCTGCAATAATCACAATGATACAACCAGCAACAGCCGTAGCTGCGAATGAGCCACCTCGTCCGGTGAATCACGACCTCACAGAAGACAGGCGTGAAGTAGAAGCATCGTCTGATGAATGAGGTCCCAGAGGACAACAGGGTAGGGGAATAGATCATCTTCCATCCAAAATAAAGATCTGCAACGCACCTGCAATTCATTACCTTATTGCAGTCTATGGGTAGCGGTCGCTTAACATCAGGTGAACCGCTTGCTCGTTGGCCAATTTCCAATATAAATAATATAAAAAGAAGGATAATAAGTATAAAAAAAGTTATTTGTGAAGAATTATGAAGAAAAAGAGAGAGGAATAGATGAGAAAAGGCAGAGAAGAAGTAGAGGATGGAAACGGGAATACAATAGGAGTCTAATTATTATAAGTGTAAAATAGTTTTAATTTAAGTGTTCATTACTTTTAGCTTATGTGTTTTACAGATGTACGACAACGTTTTATACCACACATTTATTAACGGCACGCCGATAGTTCAAGTTTTCTTCATTATGTCTGGCTTCCTACTGACCTACAACACGCAACTGAACTCGGGGAAGAACCGACAGTCGTGGCGCATGGTACCAAAGCGAATATTATTGAGGTGGTTAAGGTAGGTTGAACTACTACTAACTACTCAATAGCTTCATTTCTAGTTTGTTTACAAAAAATCTCTCTAAACGTGAATACAACTATTGAAAAGTAAACGTAAATTTAAACGTGCATTTTTCAGATTGACTCCTGTTTACGCCCTAGTGATAGCTGTAATCAGTACATGGCTGCCAATGGCTTCGTCAGGACCTTTTTGGCATGTAAGGATAAAACTGTTTTTCATATAATCCTCGATCGCTCAGAATGGAATGCAGCCTTTAGAAATTTAGACGATTGCGTGGTTTACCAGCGCAGTAGCGCCAGGCCTACAGTAGGTAAAATTGAAATTAAACTGGCAATTCAGTCAGAACTTCTTTGTTAACGGTACTTTGCTTTAGAATTGTGAATTTCCGATTTACTTTAACCAGTTGCCGATTCTGATTTGTTAAGATAAACAATCACACACTCGCATTTATAATATTACTTAGAATTTGTGTGTGTATGTTATTTTGCGTCGGCAGGAGGCAGCAGTCCTAGAGGCGCGGGAGTGCCGTCGGGACTATTGGCAGAATTTACTCTATATCAACAACTACTTCGACGACACACGATGTATGCCGCAGTTTTGGTAATTTTGAAGCTAAAAATAATACTTTAAATAATAAATAATACTAATAATATAAATATAAAATAAATAATTACTATAAATTTAAATATAATAATAATAATAAAAATAATAATAGTACACCCATCATTTCGTATTCTTCACTCCTCAGCTTCTACGTAGGTAGGTAGGTATATATAAATAATATTATGAATGTGAATGTAAGTTTGTTTGTTACGCTTTCCCGCGAAAACTACTTAACCGATCATCATGAAACCTTGTACACATATTCTTGGAGGTATTAGAAGTAACATAGGATACTTGTATGAAAAAAAAATATATAAAAAGCGAAATATGTATGTTCCCTATAGACTCTGAAACGGATGGACCGATTTCGATGAAATTTACAGGGATTGTCCAGATTGGCACATTCCTGTGTTTGTTTTACACACACTAGTTTTTTATATTCATTCCCGAAATGGACTATTGCTTCTTCAAATAGTTTGTAGGTGATTATGAAAGATGTATCCATTGCATCTGTGGACGAAGCTCAATGATAATATGCGTTTAAATGTAAATTACAGGTATTTAGCCGCAGACATGCAACTGTATTGCCTCGGCACAATAATTTGTATCCTAGTGACGAACACTTATAGGAAAGTGATACTGTCACTTCTCTTCGTAGCTGGTGTGATGATTCCTGGCTTGGTCACTTATATAATGGATTTAGATGCTGTTCTTATCGTCTCCCCCGAGTAAGTATTTAACTCAAGATAGTTTTATAAACTCTCTTCGTAGCTGGTGTGATGATTCCTGGCTTGGTCACTTATATAATGGATTTAGATGCTGTTCTTATCGTCTCCCCCGAGTAAGTATTTAACTCAAGATAGTTTTATAAACTCTCTTCGTAGCTGGTGTGATGATTCCTGGCTTGGTCACTTATATAATGGATTTAGATGCTGTTCTTATCGTCTCCCCCGAGTAAGTATTCAACTCAAGATAGTTTTATAAACTCTCTTCGTAGCTGGTGTGATGATTCCTGGCTTGGTCACTTATATAATGGATTTAGATGCTGTTCTTATCGTCTCCCCCAAGTAAGTATTCAACTCAAGATAGTTTTATAAACTCTCTTCGTAGCTGGTGTGATGATTCCTTACTTGGTCACTTATATAATGGATGTAGATGCTGTTCTTATCGTCTACCCCGAGTAAGTATTTAACTCAAGATAGTTTTATAAGATCGTGAAATATTCATTCCAAAAGACATCTGCCAAACAAACCAGATTTTTTTCTATCTTATTTTGCATATAAATTAACTCAACTTAAAAATAATTAGAATACCTATTAAAGAAGATTTTAAATAGGTGTCAACTCGATTTGCTGAAAAACCAGTTTTATTTTCAAGGCTTTTCCATTGTAAGGTCATTGCTCGTTAGCTATCCAACCAAATTTGTTTCCACCTTTTTGACTAAGACTTAGTATTGTATGCCTAGAACTCGGATGGTACATAATTCTCATCTTTTTGTGTACAACAATAAAAACCAAGAAAATTGTTTATTTATATCTCCAGTTTGATTTATTAAACTTGGTTTTTCATTAATGTTATTAATTTAATTTATAAATGTTATATTTGAATCAAACTGACAACTAGCTGACAATAATCGACCGAAAATGTTTCAGAACAGCGCTCCATTATTTCGTTATCGATCCCACATTCAATAACATCTATAGACGAGGCCATACGAACTTGGCAGGCTTTATCATCGGCTTGAGTGCGGGATACATCGTGTACCACATGATGAACAATGACTTTAAAATCGAGAAATACAAGGTACGGTTTCATTAATCTTTGTACAATATTCACAATATTGGCAATTCAATACGCTGTATCTTGGAAAATGTCAATAATAATATCTTAGGACATATTCACACACGGCCACCAGATCCCAAACTAAGCAGAGCTTGTGCTATGGCAACCAGATAACTGATATACTACATATACTAATTTTCTTTTGTAAATACATACTTAAATAGATAATTACACCCAGAGTCAGGACAAGCAGACATGTTCATGCACACAAATGTCTGTCCTGGGTGGGAATCGAACCCACGACCTGCGGCGTGAAAAGCAAGTATTACAAACCATGCCAACTGGCCCGTCATACCCTGAGGTCTAACCAAGTGTTTTATGTTATGCCGTAACAGAGCGTCATGTCATTTGCCGTGACATCCGATTTTACTGCCAAGGCACGCCAATAAACGTTTCACATCAAAGACCTCAGTTTGTGATTATTGTCCCCAAAATATCTAAAGAATGTGGCCTTGCCTAAGACATCGTAATGTAAATTACCTTTGAGGATGTATTCCACTAGGCAGTTGTAGCAATGTAGAATAGAAGATAAGACATTTGCGTTATATTATTAAAACATTTTAAAATATAATATTGTAACTTTATACTATAAATACGAATGTGTTTTTTACGATTTTGTTTGTTTGGGTTCCAGGAGTTGTTTTTTATCTAAACCCTCTAATAGAAAGTCAACTTTCATGCTAGACAACGTATTTAGGACGCTAGTATTGGTATATTTATTTAGCCTTTGAAAAATCGACGATGCCAATGAAAATCTAAGCAATTATTTAACACCAACTTTTCATAATTTACCAAATATATTGTTTTTTTTACTCTTTATTTTTCTTCGCAGAAATATTTGTGGATCTACCAATTCCTGTTTCCATCTGCTCTCATGATCATCTGGATGGGAATAATATTTTATCAGGACGGCCCTCAATACTCAGTGTACTTTAGAGCCCTCTATGGTGCTCTTGTTAAACCAATTTTCACTATAATCATGGCTTTGTTTATAATAGGCCCAATATTTAAATGTGATGGTAAGAAATTTATTTTAAGGATCGTCGTTTTGTTAGCGTATTATAATACGGCCGTATCTTGGCGAGTCTGAACTTCGCGCAAATGTGCAACGACTTTTTTTAGGAACAATATGACGTGGGGCGGTGGTCTAGAGATTGACCATTAGTAACAGTTTTATTCACGAGTGTACCTGCGCTAGCATTAAAACGGCTTTATGGTTATTCTTTCAAATGTTAAGGGTAATATATGTGTAAGCTGTACAGAGATTAATTAAAATAATATATTAGTTTCACCAAAATATAGTCGTTCAAACTCAAAAGACAGAAAATTAACCGCGGCTCCTATGAACCCGGCTTAATTTCTGATAAGTTTTTTTTTGTAGAAGAAGGGGACAAAGGAGCAAGGGGTCCCAAATCAAAAACCCCAAAGTTAAATGATAATCGCCGCCAATTAACATCCGCAACCGACCTTTAAGGAAGGATTACGCTTGAAGGCCCAAAGTCGTATTGGTTTGGAAATAACCGGGGAATGATAATTCCACACGGCGGGTTGTACCAGACAGAAAGTTACCCGAAAACCGCGCAGTAGTCATGGTGCTGCATAGAATTAGGAGCCATGTTGTGTTGTGCGATGACGAATGTTTTAGTATCAGAAATGAACCCTTTAAATGTGTATTACAAGCGGGCGGCGGTGAAAACTGTAGCCAAAACTTATTTAGTATGGGCTACAAGCATACTGTGCTGACCCCACATGAGTGGGAAAAGGGCAAGGAGGTAATAAAATACATAAGCTTAAATATATATTACAGATATAAATCGAGGTGTATTGGAATGGTCGGGCTGGGTAGCAACTGGCCGATTGTCTTACTCAGCGTATGTATTACACATTGTAGTAATACGAATCTATATTGGATTGAAAGAGACATTAACAACTACGAACTTTCTGTACATAGTAAGTTTTTTTTAAATCTTTCATTTTATTTTATTCAAATTTGAATTTTATTTTTGAGGCACAAGAGTTTATTTTGTTGATTATTTATTTTTGAATTATCGTCACGCCTTCCCACCTGTTCTAGTTTTATATTTATTTATTATATTTTTATATCCACATTAGTCACATACATGTAATCGCATAGATAAAATTACTAATATTTTATTTTTTTATTATACTACCATATTCTTTTTCTATCATAATCTAAAAATTAATTCGATGTTTCACAATGACCAGGCGTCCCTCGGCGGCTAATTTAGTTTCTATATAAATATAATTTGTTACAGTTACACGGCAGCATTTCAAACGTAGTCATTACCTTCATCCTTGCAACGCCCATCTGGTTGCTAGTAGAGTCGCCGACGCTGCAACTGGTCAAACTTATTTCTGCACCATCGACCGAGTACAAGGAAATTAAAAAGGCAACTCTTGATCATTCAAAGATCAGTGAAAATGCTAAATAAATCTGTTCAAATATAATATTAATTAAATACATTTCTTAAACAATTAAGCTTCAATTAAATAAATAATTACAAAATGAAAACCCGTTTTCGTTTTAAGTATGTTTTTTGACGTGACAACGTTTTATATCAAATTATTAAATATAAAAAAGTTAATTTATTAAGCTTTTGGCACTTTAAAGAAGTTTTAGATTCAAGTAAACTTTTTTTAACTTAGTTTGCATAATTATTCACTAATTGCTATTGTGGGTGGTTTATATACTTTTTTTTCGTAATTTAAGTTGAACAACACTTATTTAAGATCATTGACTTATAAATCAGGGTAAAAAGAATAGAAAAGAATATATATATATATATATATATATATATATCGTATTCAGAAAATATCAAATACGGTTTTAAGTTACTCATTAATTTATTTATTTCTTCTATTTAGCAACTCGGTACTTTAATAAAAAAATTATTAAATATAAAAAAGTTAATTTATTAAGCTTTTGGCACTTTAAAGAAGTTTTAGATTCAAGTAAACTTTTTTTAACTTAGTTTGCATAATTATTCACTAATTGCTATTGTGGGTGGTTTATATACTTTTTTTTCGTAATTTAAGTTGAACAACACTTATTTAAGATCATTGACTTATAAATCAGGGTAAAAAGAATAGAAAAGAATATATATATATATATATATATATATATATATCGTATTCAGAAAATATCAAATACGGTTTTAAGTTACTCATTAATTTATTTATTTCTTCTATTTAGCAACTCGGTACTTTAATAAAAAAATTATTAAATATAAAAAAGTTAATTTATTAAGCTTTTGGCACTTTAAAGAAGTTTTAGATTCAAGTAAACTTTTTTTAACTTAGTTTGCATAATTATTCACTAATTGCTATTGTGGGTGGTTTATATACTTTTTTTTCGTAATTTAAGTTGAACAACACTTATTTAAGATCATTGACTTATAAATCAGGGTAAAAAGAATAGAAAAGAATATATATATATATATATATATATATATATATATATATATATCGTATTCAGAAAATATCAAATACGGTTTTAAGTTACTCATTAATTTATTTATTTCTTCTATTTAGCAACTCCGTACTTTAATAAAAAAATTATTAAATATAAAAAAGTTAATTTATTAAGCTTTTGGCACTTTAAAGAAGTTTTAGATTCAAGTAAACTTTTTTTAACTTAGTTTGCATAATTATTCACTAATTGCTATTGTGGGTGGTTTATATACTTTTTTTTCGTAATTTAAGTTGAACAACACTTATTTAAGATCATTGACTTATAAATCAGGGTAAAAAGAATAGAAAAGAATATATATATATATATATATATATATATATCGTATTCAGAAAATATCAAATACGGTTTTAAGTTACTCATTAATTTATTTATTTCTTCTATTTAGCAACTCCGTACTTTAATAAACTAAAATAATCTTACGTCTTTCGTCTTACGCCCATTCTTCTATCTGTCGTCTTACCTCATTTTGCCATTCTGTCCTATCCATCTCGCTCTTTCATTCAACGTTCCATTTCTGCGCATAAACTAGTATTCCCACATTCGGCCATCCTAATTGAAAATAAACACACACTTAAATTAAAACAAATTGAAAACAAATCCTTCTTTAAACAAAAACATTTGAAAATATCCTAAATTAAAGAATATTACATAAACATAACAAAAATAATCAAACAACTATTCAATATTTGGGCGAACAGTTGGAGAACATGAACATTCATCTCTTCTACAAATTGAAAGTTTGTCCCTCACCATGTAACATTTTTAAACGTCATCTTGACTAGTATCTGGCCAAACTTTCATATAGTCAGCCGAAGTAGACGTTCTAGTTGGCCCTTCATTTTGCGGATAAATCTTTTCCACATCATACCTGTCGTTTCTTTTGACCTTGGCGACTTTATAGGGTCCTAAGAACTTTAGTTTTAACTTCATCGCAACTCCGAATTGTGTACGCCTTATAGCAACTATATCTCCTTCTTTGTATGTGTGACTATTTTTTCTTCTTTTATTATAGTCCTTCTTATTTTCTTCCTGCATTTCCAATATTTGTTGTTTGGCCATCTTCCTCATTTCGTCTCTAGATGTAACATATTCTTCTTTTTCTTCTTGGAGAAGCAAATGATAAATTTAGTTGTCATCTTTTTTTTTCATTTTATTGCCTATCAAAAGTTCAAACGGAGTAGTGTATTATTTAACACTCTTTGCACCCGGCTTACGTTCTTGTACCATAATGCTGGTTCTTGAAAACTTAACTTAGTTAAGACTGATATTAGAGTTCTGTGTATCCTTTCCACTTGTCCATTGCCCCTCGGAATGCCTGTAGTTATTTTAATGTGCTGTATCCGTTCTTCTTGTCCGTCATTCTCCTTGGCACTACTAACAGTCGTTCCTGTCCTCTATATAGTAATCCATTTTGAAACAAAAAGTCTTTATATGGTTTGCCTTCTTTTAAAATATCTATGATAGCTTTCAGACCTTCATTATTTTCTTGCGCACGCTGTAAATCTTTGTATAGATCAGACGTAGTTATAGCCACAAAAGGATTTCGACTCAATGCATCTGTGTGTTTCATTTTCATTCCTTCTCTGTGCTCGACTGTGAAATCATAATCTTGTAGAAGTAAAATCCACCTTGCAACTCTTGTGGACATAGCTAAGTCCCTTTTATTGAACGTCATCTGGAAAGCCTTACAGTCCGTCACGATCTTGAAAGATTTTCCATTGAGGTAGTGTCGAAACTTTTTTACTCCCTCAATGATAGCTAAAGCCTCTTGTTCGTAACTAGTATACTTACTTTCAGCCTCTGATGTCCTTCGACTCATGTAATGGACAGGGTGAAATTGTCCATCATCATTCCGCTGCATTAGTATAGCTGCATAAGCAAAGCTTGATGCATCAGTGTGCAGCTCAGTATCGGTTTTTGAATCAGAAATGTTTAAAACCGGCTTTGTAGCTAACTTAGCCTTTAATATTTGGAAAGCTTCTTTGTGTTCATCTCTAAATTCAAATTTCCTATCTTTCCTAAGTAAATCTGTTAATGGTCTTGCAATCGAAGCATCTCTGGTAAATTTTCTAAAGTAGGAACTAAGGCCTAAAAAACTGTGGAGTTGCTTCAAATTCTGAGGCTCCGGAAACTTCATCACTGATTCAGTCTTCCCCGGCGATGGCATAACCGCACCATCTTCAATAATATGGCCCAAGTATTCCACTCTTCTAACTAATAGTTGACACTTCTTCCAATTAATTTGTAACCCATATTCTGAAGCAACTTGGAGAACATCTCGAAGATTATTAATTGCCTCTGGCTCATCTATCGCTGGAATCAGTATATCATCAATAAAAATTATAACTTTACCCTCCGTGATTAAGTCTCTGGATATTATTGTTATAAATCTTGTAAAAACTTTCGGACCAATTGCTAAACCAAATGGTGCCCTTAAGAATGCGTACTGTCCCGTCATCGTTACAAAAGATGTGTACTTGATAGACTCCTCATGAACACGCAAATGGAAAAAACCATTTTTCAAATCAAGCGCACTAAATATTTTTGCCTTGGCCAGTTTATCAATGTGATCATTTATATGCGGCATTGGATATTCGCCTTTCAACATCTTTTGGTTAAGCCTCCTATAGTCAACACAGATTCGTAGAGAATTATCTTTCTTACGGACCAGTACAAGAGGACTCGCATATTCAGAAAAACTTACCTGAATGATTCCGTCTTCAAGCCATTGTTTAATTTGTTGATTAACTTCCTCTTGCTCTTTTAATGAAATACGTCTGGCACGCCGCGCGACAGGTACTTAGTCTTTCAATATCATCTTCAGCTTAACAGGCGCTTCTTTAACTTGGCTTGGTCTATATGGGTCTACTAATTGCGCTGCAGCTTCTCGAATATGAGAGGACTTTATGTGATCTGTTTCAACAATACATGGATTAACATCATACAACCATGCATTCGGTCTCATCCATACACAGCCTTCCTTAATTACCGTTATTACATTTTGTAAAAATTCGGATCCTAATAATAAGTCGTATGGTATACATCTTTCAGGTAATATATAAAATAAAATATCACGATATAAAATACCATCAACTTCCTAATCCCTTTAATGTTATGATATATTTGTATCATTAGTAAAAGTTGGTAAACAATTATTATTATAGAATTCAAAAGACACCAAATTAACGTCACTTCCTAAATCTACCAAAGCTTTAGCATGACATTTACAAATTTTGACTATTTTTACATTCTTTTCATTTTTTTTAATCCGTCAATGTCAGACGTATTGTTTGCTGAAGAAGTCGATATATTCGGTAAATCGCTGCCAAATTCATTCAATTCAAATTCAAAATCATGCTTTGCTTCTTTATTTGAACTTGTTTCCTTCTTGATACAAAAGTGTTGTTTTTCCGAATCGTTCTCCGTTCTCCGACTTTTCCCGACTTCATATCCGAACTTTCTGGAAGTATTTGGCTTATTCATATTATACTTTTCTTGTTTTTGACATTTTGATGCTATGTGTCCATATTCCTCACATTTAAAACAATTAATGCCCTTTTCGCACGATTCTGCTAAATGATCATTTGCACCACAATTATAACACCGCCGAATGGATATGAATTTTTCAATTTTAGGTCTTACACTGCCATAATTATTCGTCTTGGTCTTGTTTTTAATTCTTTCGTACAGTGCTATCTTGTCCTTGAGCGCCGCGAATGCACTCGCACCGTATGACACTGTTTTATTTGGCTCATGGTCCTTAATGCCGTCAATAATGTATTCTATAGTAACGTAGTCTGGAAATTTTGCTCGTCTTCCTAGCTCCTTCATTACTAGCATATATTGGTAACCATTTTCATTTTTATCCTTTTTACGTGCGCTCATTATTTCTTGCATTTCTTTGACGTTTATCGCGTCAGGGAATTCTTTTTGGATGGCAGTTTTCAGCTCATCAAATGTTTTGAAATTTTTTTCAGATCTTATCCATAGCTCCGCGGTTCCTACCAACGATCGCCTTGCCATTATAAGTTTCTGCTGCGCCGTCCATCCAAAAATTTCTGCATTGTCCTCAATATCTTGAGTCCATTTTGTTGACGAGTAAGTCTTATCATCGCCGCTGAATGTGGAGATCGCGTCGCCAGACGCCGTCGTTTTATTTAAGTCGTCTATTGCGAACATCTTGGATTTTCCAATGCGTCGTAATTTCAAATTTGTAGACGTTACGTCGTTGCCGTATAGTGTAATCTAAATCGGTCCCGGACGAGCCCCCAAAATTTGTGGGATCGGATTCAGAAAATATCAAATACGGTTTTCAGTTACTCATTAATTAATTTATTTCTTCTATTTAGCAACTCTGTACTTTAATAAACCTAAATAATCTTACGTCTTTCGTCTTACGCCCATTCTTCTGCTATCTGTCGTCTTACCTCATTTTGTCATTCTGTCCTATCCGTCTCGCTCTTTCATTCAACGTTCCATTCCTGCGCATAAACTAGTATTCCCATATATATATATTCTTCTTTCTTTAATTCTTTCTATTTCTTTAACTTTGTATTCTGGTTAGTTTGTAAGAAAATTAGATGTATAGGTACACTATTTATATGGTAAACATTTAGCGATAATTTAAAACGCTTAAAAAAATCTTAACACATTTTCGTTTCATAAAATCCAATTCATCGGACCCAAAAGAGGTTTTACTTCAAAAATTAATTAAGGCACTTTCAACCGGCCTGCATGTACATATACTCTGTTGCATATATAGATTCATGTTTTTCTCAACCGACAACTTATCCGATCATTACTTGCTCGGTGAATGTGCCGAGCGGCTGCCTTTTAGATTTACAGTGCATATATTTTATTGCTGGTAATTGTGTTGTAAAACGTGTAGTTGACAATATGTTATTTCTCATTTTATCTTTTGTGTTTGTCAGTGCCTCTGCAGTGATATACCAATTAAACGGTAAGTAGATTTCATATTATATACATTTTAAGTATACCTAAGTAATTTACCTGTAAAAATATTTGATTGTTGAATAAAATGAAATGTAACTTACTCAATTTTTTATTACAAGATATATAAAAATACTCAACTTAAAATGTATTACAATTAAGTCACACATTATATATTTATCAATTAAGAAAAACTTGTTGGTTATAATTTGTTATAAAAGTCATTAAGTTAGGTTATTACTTATACTAAGTAAATCAAACTTAAGCAGTTATAAGGCGAGAAAGACCACTGCCTCATAAAGCACAGGTGTGGGACAGAGACAGGCACAGGATTATTGATGTGCCACAAACCTCCCATCCCTTTCGTATTTAATTTTTTTCTTATCTATTGTCCTCCTAACTACAAGAAGTGGCAACCATTTTCTTAAGTTTGTGACCGTATCAGATGTCGATTGGCGGTCACTTAACCGTCGTAACATTCTAAGGTACTTACATATTTGAAACTTCCTTAAAACGATTCTTCAACTAAAACAATTGTATTTTTAGAAACAGAATACGTTCGAATGCCGCCAGTATTTCACCTGGACCCCTACGAGCTATGTGTGCACCAAACAGGTGGAATCTATTGTATGGTGGAAATAGATTTAGTTTCAGATAGTGAAAGCGATCTTCTAAATATGATACACGTAAGAATACTTCACAATAATAATCCTGTTTAAATTATCTAATTTATCTCTGTATGTTACCTCTTGTGAGTTCTCTTCATGACATTCTCTTACGATTCCAGTTATCATCCATTGGCAATTGACAAAAATGTAGAGATATATCATACCACAACTAGATGGCGCTATAAGAATTTGTTTTATGTTTTCTCATGGAAATATAGGTTTTACGGATATAACACTTACGTAAATCAGTTTAATAATAATATCTGTATTTAAATACAAGATTTCATCCAAATCAATAGATCCGTTCCCGAAATAGGCGAAATATACAAACATTTCCCGCTTTATTAAATTATAAGGTAGAATAATGGATACCTTAATAAAAGAAGTTGTAGAGCTATAGAAAATCGTAACAAAGCACAGTAAGATCTAACTGAAATGAGTATGGGGACGGTAATGAATTCGTTTTATTCGAACGGTAAAAGAAAATACCGTGGAGATAAGCTCAACCATTGTCATAGTTGTACATACTAATGTACTAAGTATGTTGAAAACTGACAGTTGCCGAGTTTTTAATAATCTTTTTCAAACTTTAAATCCTTCAGGAATATAGTGACCGGAGAGAAACTCATTTCAACCATTCACGACTCCACTATGGTATTTGCTTAACGAAAATGTGCAACGCCGATCTAAAACTAAATAGGACAAATTCAAATGATTTGAATTTAGTAATTGAGAAATGTTTGAATACGTCATTCGTGAAGGAATACAGGCTGAAAACTAGAATAAATGAAGATGTGATTTGTGTCCATCGAGATCAGAAATATGATATTGAGCCAGGAGACATAGCTGTCGCAGTGATGTGTTCTTGCTTAATAATGCTGAACTTTGCTGGAAGCGTTTATGATTTACTAATTGTCAAAAATAATGACACAGGTAACTTAAAATATTTAGAACGTAGATATAAACAACAATAAACTATTAATAAAAGAGCCCTACGTTTAGCAATGGAGTCGATTGAATCACTATTCGATGAAATGAAACAAACAATTTAAAGTCGTATTTTAATTGCACCAATTGGAAATTACGAGTTCAATAGTTTTGTAAAACTTAAAGTGTAATAAAGAACATTAATACTTAACTAACAACTAATAAACGTTAGTGTTATATAATTTATTGTCTTGACTATGAATTGATCATTTCTGTCCGTCTACCAATTGTCAGAAATAGATTGACTTCAATGATGAATTCGACAAAATAAATCAGTTAAAACGTACGAGATTGTTATTATATCCTGTACAAAAGTATTTTAGATATATGATTGAGATTAGAGACTAATCGACGAGCATGTATGCGTTGTTGAATGCAGAAGAACGAGAGAGGTATCTGTAATTTCTGCCTATTCTAACAGTGGTATACCCCGCCACATCTGTTACACGAATGGGCCGCCTCGGAGAAATAACACGACCTCACAGAAGACTGGCGAGAAGCAGAAGTATTTTGCGTTTCGTAATAAGGTTCCGTAGACTTAATTCTGGTCTTTTGCCTTCCTACATTATTACTGACCTACATTATATAATAAGGAAGAGATGGGTTGGTGAAGAGGTCTTTTTTGTTTAACCCCTCCTTAATGTTTTAACGTAGGTAACGCATCTGCAACGCATTGACATTGCAGATGCCTGGGTTGCGGTCATTTGAACCGCTTGCGCATTCGCCACCTCCTCATAATTTTATTCAATCAATTTCTCAAGATTTAAAATAAAATTCCCTGGTTACGGAGTGTGTGCCTTTTTTCTCATTTTGAAATACTTATCATTAGTTTTTTTGTATCCTCTCTGAGATTTTTTAAATTTGTTCCCACGTATAATTTCGTATCACAGCTGACAACATGTGTAAAATGTTGTTATTGTATTTATTGATGTTACCATGGCAACCGATATTATTTTTTTCTTTTATCCATCGGGAACTGTTCGTTTTCAAGATATGACCATAAATCCCTAACCGTATATGAACTTTAGATTAGTAATTTTGAACAAACATGTGTTTTTATATCTATGGAAGACATAGGTCTTACTTTTGAATAATGTACTTTTGATTTGAATTCATTACGAATACCTTGAGGAGCACAAACAGCTCGTAAGGTGTAAGGCCGTAAGGCCTTTTATCCAAGGTGAATTTAATGCGTAATTAAAACTTTGACCTTTTCTTTGCCGTTTTACATACAATAATGTGGTTATTTGACATTAAACTTGTGTTTCTCATATCTTAATTCTATTTTTTGTTATATTTTTTATCAACCGTTCTCATATCACATGTTCTTCTTCGAGTTAACTTGTTTTGTTACATTGTTTTACGTGGAAGTAAATCATTAACAAAGACCTCGCTTGAGTTAATTATCACACAAGGATGACACAGGTCGCTGGAAAAGATTGAATTAGAAAAGGTCTATAATATTCTCCTTGCAATATTAAGGATAGAACATACTAGGGAATGTCTGGATGATACGTGTTGTCCTATGCCAAAAGATAATAAAATTAAAAAGTTAAAACGAAAAAAAAGTGCGCTCAGTAGGCCCGAACCACGGAAGCATACCTTTCTCAATTCCAGTCATAACATACACTTTGAAGCCAAACGTTTTCGTTATAACGCTGTTCTAAAAAATATATTAAAGGTCGTAATTACCTTAACCTACATTTTTGTACTACAGGTAATAAATGGTTGCAATGTTTCTCGATCAAACGTAACTGGTTCAAGTTAATAGAAACATCAGGAGATACCAGTCATAATAGAATTAAACGCTTAAAAGGTTTAAACGGGATGAAGTAAGTATATATACCTAGTGACCCGTCCCGGCTTCGCCCGGGTACCACACTAATTATGTTGATTCGATCAAAAACAAGAACACCCAATGTGGACAATAGTTATAATATATAGTTCTAATGAATAAATGCATACACAAAAGTTCGTTCAAATCGGTTCATCCGACCAACCAACTATATATATATAGTTGGTTATTTACTGTATTAAATGAAATATATTAAACTTCCCAGGGTCATAACCATAGCCCTCGTGATAACAGAACATTCTCTACTGCCCTTTGGGACCGCCTTGGATAATACCCACTTCTTTGAAACCGTGAGTATAATAATTCAAATACCGCGTGTATTTCTTTCTTATTTTAAAGCTTTATTTATGATTTATTTCTCGTGACTGAAAGGTCACTGTTTGCCTTGAGGAGCCATTTAAAGCTACACCGGGCTCGCGGCCGCAGAGCCCAGAAGGCGCTTAGCCTAAGTCTCTTTCAGAGTAACTAAGCACGAGGGCTCCCTCCGTAGGTCCCTCGGCTCGGGCCGTTACTTTATTATTATAACTGGATTGGGAGGCCGCCGAGCTATTAGGTCGCTTCGTACAGTACCGTAGCCAATCGCTTGGTACTATTAAAACCAACTCAAACAAAACTATTAAATTCTTCGTGACGGATATATAAACTTAAGTTACAACATTTTAACAATTAAAATGTGGCATTAATTTTTGTAAATCTTTTTTTTAAAATCTATACGTATAGCCGGCAAACTTGGCCTCCGCCTCCGCCTTATTTATTTTCGCACTCGTTAGTTTTTATTTTGCGATAACTCCTAATATATTCATTTAAATCATGAGGTATGAATTCTTAATGTAACTAATGTATATATGTCGATAACAATTGATACTGTGTCCATCTAAATAACTTCACAATTACCGCATTGTACGTGACCATTTTTTTGATGTTAGAATGCGTATAGTTATCCTTTAAAAGATTTAACCTATCGCGACTTTTTTAAAGATTTTCTTTTATGTGAGAAGTGACAATCGAGCAAGCGGATTACCTGATGTCAAGTGAGCGCTGCCCATAGACATCTGCAACAAGCAAATGTATTGCAGATGCGTTGCCTACCTTTAATGGACAGAGGAAGGCATAGACAGGAAAAAGGATATTTAGTTTTCCCCGTTAACCCCCTCCCCGTCCAATCCTCTCCCCTTTCTCACCCTATCCTTATGAGGAAAGGGTGGGAAGGGGAAGATGACTGAAATTAGGCCTCCCGCACCTCACTCACCGCATGAAACGCAAAGTATTTCTACTTCACGCCTGTTTTCTGTGAGGTCTTGGTATTTCACCGGTCGTGGCTCTACCACTGTTAACATTTATGTAAAATTAATTGATTTATTGCATATTCATAAATTATACAATTCCGTAGTACATTATTTTAATTTATATCAGCATGTTGCTGACGCATGTTGTTCAAACGAACCTATAATATTTTACACTACCAAATATGGTCTAACGCAGCTGCTGAGGAAGTTTTCACTTCAAAAATAAACTGTAAGTATGAGATGATTGTGAATTGTATGTTTCCGTTAAATCTGCAAGTTTAAAATGTAAATTAATTCGTATTCATTTAGATTTTTTTTGTGTACTGTACATAAATTCACATATATTTCTCGCGTATGATGTCATCTATAGAACGATGTATGCAATGAAATATATTATAACATTAAAAAACTTAGAGATGCCCCTTGGGCACTGCGTTTGCGTTGCGTTGAAGTTACTTCCTCTCGCGCTATGATTTCGGCGAACAGTAACAGACACGCAGTTCTGTTACAACATACCCTCGCTCAGCCTTTGAATGACAATAGAGTAGATTTTTTAATAAAAATAGGTCGTCAACGAGTAAGCGGGTCATCTGATGGTAAGTGCTCGCTACTCAAGCATCCACAACACACAAATACGTTCCCTGATGCGAGAGACACAGATGCGTCTACCTAACTGAAAATATTTTCTTTAGGTAGATAGTTTTCCCCATTTATCCTCGCCCCGTCTGATTCCCTTCCCCTTCATCCTTATAAGAATGAGATGGGAAAAGGAAGAGAACGAGGACTAAAATTGTGCCTCCGCACCTCACTTGTGAGATGGCACGCAGAATACTTCTACTTCACGCTTTACTACTGTAAAATGATGTATGGTACTACGAAAATACTCAACTGCGTTTCGTTGTCGCAGCGTGTAGCACTTCTTCCAGGACATTAAAGCGCGGTGCTACACGCACGTTCCGTCAGAGCACGTTGTTTTACACACCACACGTTACCACGACATGAGGCAATCGTTCTTTGTTAAGCTACGTAACGATACGGTTCCGTTGTCGCACCGCCGACGCCTGTGTGGCAATGCTCTAAATCTAAATTGATTGGAATTATTTTATAAGGAAAATACAAGGAAAACGAGCAATGATGTAGAGCATTTTATGATTTTGCATTTTGATTGGTAACTGAGCACCTTATTAACTATAAGAGACCTTCATACCTTCCAGGAACTTACACGTAACTTTATTCGTATTATGTATATATGTTACAGACGTATAATAAAATCTTGTACCATTTGCTGATGGACGGCACTGTAATGGTTCAGACATTTTTTATAATTTCCGGATGCTTGTTATCATACTATCTACAAATAAACTCGGAGGAAGAACAAATAAATTGGAAAATTATACCCAAAAGGATCTTGTTGCGGTGGTTAAGGTAGGTGGCTTTCAGTACTTCTACTGCTACGGTACCAACATCGATGTTATTCATATTGTTGTCTGCTGTGTGTAAAGTCTTTTAAAATAAAAATACACAGCTATAGTGCGATTTATTCGATCGATTCGATCGTATATTTCTAATATAATTGTTTTTTCTTCAAAGTTATTTTGTATCCTAATTCTAGTTGTCCTTCTCTCCCCCTTCCCAGCCATTTCTTAGAAGGAAAGGATGGGAAAGGGAAGAAAACTTGACGGTGGAGGGGATGTAAAGAAATTGGAAATAACCATTTTCAATCTGTCCCCTCCTCCGTCCATTAAAGGTGGGCAACGCATCTGCAACTCATTAGTTAGTTGCAGATGTCTATGGGTAGCGATCACTTGACATCGGATGAACCGCTTGCTCGTTGGTCACCCAGTAATATAAAAAAAACTTATGTTATGATCATGCGGGTTACTTGATATTGTGCAACCCATCGACAGATACATATGTCAAAAAAAAAAGGAAAGACGAAAAGGCCAGAAATGCATCCATACAGATGCATTTCTGGCCTTTTCGCGAGGTCTGGGGGATAAGGAAAAGAAGAGGGTGTGATAGGATTAATGATCTTACATTGTACGTGTATCCGAAAGTATGTTTTAACTGGCAAGTTTTCAAACGTACATCCGAATTTAATGTTTTAAAACTTGTCAGTTATAACAGTGTCTTAATTTTCTATAACACCATTAAGGTTGATTTATTTTCAATAGGCTGACTCCGCCATATGCCTTCGTATTGGCAATCACTACAACATGGCTGAGATTTGCGGGATCAGGACCGTTATGGCAAGTATGTTGTTTGTGAATAATTTAATATAGTATGTTGCTTATACTAAAATTGTAGTTGTAAATGTCTTTGATACATTTATTCCAAGAATTTTGTCTACGTTTAATTGTTATTGTTTTCGTGTTAAAAGTAATTTATCGGCTCTTCATTCGAGTGGTCCATCTGAAAGTTTGTTGACCACAATTATGCGTGTCATATACATATAACTTTATAACGTGAAGTGAGCAGTTTTGTACATAAATAAGTTTATTTCGGCTATTTCTCTATGGCTCTAACGAATGCGATAGTTCAAATGTTGTATTAAGATTATATTCTTATTTTTAAATGTATCTATGTAGCTATAGTAGATATAGCTTTCCCATAATGCTTTTGATTTTTACGGAAAAACAAAACTAAGTTTTAGTTTTAGCGCCATCTTTTGGGAGGAATAGGAATTATCTTCAATGCGAAATCCTTATGCTTGGTTAGATATTATTTTTCGAATTAATATGTAAAAGTATAGAAACGTAATTTTTATCTTCAACAGAAAATGATAGGCTACGAGGTAGCGGACTGTCGCCGGGACGGTTGGCAGAATTTGCTCTACATTAACAACTATTTTGATGACACTCGCTGCATGGCGCATACTTGGTGAGAAGCTTTTAAAATTATAACAAATGAACAAACTACCCGCACTGTTTCGTTACAATTGTAACCCATGCAAACAGTGATAGGAAAACGTTTGTTCCTATAATGACTTCCTAAATTGACCTCCTAACCTTTTATGGACCACTAAATTTACAAGCGAAAGAGGTGTGCCAGGATCGCGCCAAATGGAAATCCGTGATCTCTGCCTATCCCTCTGGATTACGGGCGTGAGCGCATAT
The DNA here is from genome assembly GCA_029849275.1 of Papilio elwesi. Classification (NCBI taxonomy): domain Eukaryota; kingdom Metazoa; phylum Arthropoda; class Insecta; order Lepidoptera; family Papilionidae; genus Papilio; species Papilio elwesi. The sequence goes on from CM056702.1 coordinate 9,930,361, forward strand.
TTATTTTTAAATTTACAAGAGTTACAAAAAATTGCAACATTCAGTTTATTATAACCCAATACAAACACCAATTTCTGTCTGTTAATAATAAGAAATTAATAATTACTTGTCACGCTCTCTCTCCCTAATCGTGGTCATGGCGGAGGATCTTGACTGTCAAACGCCCCCCATTTGCCTTTAGATCAGCTACCACTCCCGTCGGGAACTTACTTCGAAGGTATTTGTTACACACTAACGAAAGATGATACTATGAGCTCTCAACCGATTATCGTATAAGCGTTGTATATGGATATAGAAGAAGCCTAGAAGTGAGCAAAGACCATCCCTGCTGGAAATACCTCTGGGTTGGGTGTGATCACTTTCTTATTTCGTACTATCGAAAGCGTATGAGAGTTTAACGTAAGGTGAAAATTTTTATATTAATAAATTTAATTGAAACCTTGTTAAAATAACTATAGCCTATTGAGGACAGAGTCACAAGGACGAAGTCACGCGGACGAAGTCACGCGGACGAAGTGACTAGGATGAAGTTACGAGGGCGAAGTCGCGGGGACTAGTTAGTTTTGTATAAGAACCTGTTGGTATTATTACAGGTATGTGGCAGCGGAAATGCAGCTGTTTATCTTTGGAACACTCACGTTGGTACTGTTGCAGAGCGAGCTGAAGAGGCAAGTTGTGCTGTCGATTATGTTCGTGGTCACCCTGTTCATAGCTCCTTTGCACACGTACTTTCAAAATTTGTACGCTCATCTTATTATTACGCCTGAGTAAGTTATTTTAAATTAATATGGATTTGCTTTGACAATATTAGTAGATTTATTGACAAATGTATGCCTCACAGAAGACAGCCGTAGTAGACAGGTGTCAGAGAACTAATTCTATTTCTTTTGGAATTGAAGGGAAGGGGGGATGGATAAGGCATGGAATGGAAATACGCTTTCCTCTGTGTATTAAAATTAGGCAATGCATCTGCAATTATGATTTGATTTGGATTGGTGCCTACGGATAGCGGTCACTATCAGGTGAATCTCTTGCTTGTTTGTCATCTTATTAAACTACAAAAGAAAAGATATTAAGCAGCTATAGGGACGTAATAGAAAACCAAATTTATGTTTAACTGTTTATTTAAAAAAAAATATGATTGCCCGTATTTATCTAAAACTTTTTTTTATAGTACTAGGTAGCAAACGAGCAACCGGTTCACCCGGTGCCAAGTGATCGCTACCCACAGACATCTGCAACTAACTAATGAGTTGCAGATGCGTTGCCCGCCTTTAATGGACAGAGGAGGGAACAAACAGAAAATGAGTATTTCCAAATCCTATACATCCCCTCCACTGCCAATTTTCCTGCCCCTTCCCATCCTTTCCTTATAAGTAAAAGGTAGGAAGGGGGAGAGAAGTAGAATTAGGACTCCGGCACTCACTCATCAGACGAAACGCAGAATACTCTGCTTCACGCCTGTCTTCTGTGAGGTCGTGGTATTTCACCGGGTCGAGCCAGCCCATTCGTGCAAACAGATGTTGTTGTTGCGGGCTCTGCCACTGTTAGAACCATATTGTTATAACTTGTATGCGTTTGCTTGCTATTGGAATATGCCTTTTGCAAACCTTTTTTTGGTAATGAGGCATCTTCAAAAGATATCCTGCTTTCTGGAAGGTAAGATGTCGGATTTTACCCACTAGAATCCACTCAGTGATCAGCACTTGAGGCAATTATCGGGGTAACGGTATCTCCTACCAATACAATGTTTTTACAAAGCTTTTTATCTATATCTGTCGCTGGAAGGCAAATACGAAATATAAATTAAGTACCATTGTCTTACAGAGTTGCCCGGGAGTACTTTGTAAAAGATCGCACATTCAACCACTCCTACAAGCGCGGCCACACAAACCTGACGTGTTATATTTTAGGGCTCAGCCTCGGTCTTTTAATTTATAAATTGCAGCAAAAGCAATTGGACATTGAAAGATATAAGGTATTTATACTTTTGCGTTCTTTTTTGTTTAAATTAAAGCCTTTTGAATTTGAATTCATCACAATAATCTATAAATACAGCACAGCACCTTAGATGCAGACCCTAAGTCACAAAAACAATAACGCAAAATTGTGAACATTATAAGTTTACAATCTTACTAGTGATATTATAGTCGCAAAATTGTGAACTGAACGAACTCTTTAGTTGTCCAACAATAATAAAAAAATGTAAGATAAAAGACAGTAATGTTTTACCTGAAATACTGCTAAGGTAAGTTTCATGTGAACCTAACCATGATACGGACTCTAATTTTTCAGAAATGCAAGTATTTGTTTTGGGCAACGGTTCCTCTGATGGTCGTCATGATACTCTGCAGCAGTTTGTACTATATGGACGGTGTAACACCACCTCTCATAGCCAAAGCCATTTACGCCGGAGCATACAGGACTGTCATAGGATTGCTTTTGAGCATTTTTATATTAGGAATGGTGTTTAAGCTTGAAAGTAAGTAAAATTCACAAGAAAATCATTGAATCATGACTATTTGGATCTGCATTGTCGATGCGATTTATAATAATTACCATAAGTTTGGTAAGTTGCATAAATCATACCATGAAATGGAAAATTTTATAAATTAAGTTGGTGCTTTCACTTGACTTGACTTAACTATTATGAAATTAAAGTAATTTTACTTATCACAACCCTTGTACGTGATAAGTTTTCATTGCATTTAAGCTCATTGTACTCATGAATACTCCCCATTTTATGAGTTAAATGACCTTAAGGATAGAAGTGATAAGTTTAAGGGGGGTTGTAAGGCTTATCTGTAATCCGACCGATAATAGGTACCGGTCGAGCCTGGGCTCGGCCCTCTCGCGGGCCCTTGAGCCCGGTCATTTTATGGACATCCGCCGAAGCGACTTAAGAGTTTGGTAGCCTCCCAATGCGGTAAACTATTAATAAATTACGCCCTAAGGTAAGGCTCCCAAGGAAAGAAGAATCAAGTTAAAGAGGTTTAAACTAGGCGCCTTCTGCGCTCTGCTGTCTCAAATCCGTTGTAACTCATTCATTTATGTTCTATGAATACTCTTATAACAGTTTCTACCTATATAAACATTATAATATCCTGATGGCGTCAAGTTAGTAAGTGCTTTTTAGTTGTAATTATGTTTTCAGATCTTTATAGACCAATATTGGAATGGCGTGGCTGGACGTGCACCGCGCGCGTGTCTTACAGCGCCTACATCCTGCATGTGATGTTGATACAGATAGTCACTTACTCAAGAAGTACACTCAACCATATTACAGTTGCACAAGTTGTAAGTCATGTTGATAACTTAAAGGTTTATTTTTAACTAGCTGTTGTCCGCGGCTTCTCACGTCTATCTCGTTTCCTATCTTCCTCGCTAGAAATGTTTGTACCTTGATTTCGAGCACTTGGATGTATAAATAAACTAGTGACCCGTCCCGACTTCGCCCGGGTTCCACTAATTATGTTGATCCGATCGCTACCAAACATAGGTATGTGCCAATCCGGACAATACCTGTAAATTTCATCGAAATCGGTCAACCGTTTCGGAGTCTATAGGTCTATAGGGTACATACATACTTTGCTTTTTATTTACTATTTTTTTTATACGAAGTATCCTATGTCACTTCTAATACCTCCAAGAATATTTGTACAAAGTTTCATAACGACCGGTTGAATAATTTTCGCGCGAAAGCGTAACAAACAAACTTACATTCACATTTATAATATTAATTATTAGTAGGGATATAAAAATCAATTGAATAATGTATGACATGTAACATAACAAAATGACAAAAAGATTTATTGTTTTTTCATGGAGCATTGCCGCTTTAGAATGTACAAGTAGACAAAAAAAACAAGAAATGTATCCTACGGGAACCGTAGATTTTTAATCACTTGACCTAAGTTCACAACTAGGAACGCCCTCTCGACTACTCGACGACTTTTGCCCTCGGAACTATTCACACACGCCAATCTGATCCCAAGCTGAGCAGACCTTGTACTATGGAAACCAGATAACTGATATACTACATATACTTTTCTTTTGTAAATAAATACTTAAATAGATAATTACCGGATTCGAACCCACGACCTGCGGCGCGGAAAACAAATTCACAACCATATTTTACGCAGTGGGAACTTTTAGGTATTGGGCTATCGCCGCTTATTTTAACCATATCGCTATATATAAATTAAAGACTTGAATTAATTTATTATATTAATTTCAGATAATGACATGTATAGGTTCAATCGCCGTTAGCTTCCTGACAGCTATCCCTCTCTGGTTACTGATCGAATCACCAATAACGCAAATCGTAAAGGTCCTTACGTCTGGTGGGAAAAAGGAAATGATGAAACCTGTTTCCGAAACCATGATGAATAAGTCTGAATTTAGAAGTCAGTTGTAAATGTAAAAAAAATTATCTTAATTTAATTTATTAACTGAATAATCTCTTCTGAAATATTGCAACCGATGTGTTTATTTAATTAAGATAGGCTCAAGGATTTATGGTTTTCACTGCCGAAAACAATAACATGAAATATATTGTAATTTCAGTTTTGTTAATAGAGAAAGTTAGTGAGAAATCTTGTGTCGCGACTTAATTTCACGCCAGTGGAAACCCACGGTAATAAAAATGTTACGTTCTTAAGATTAATGTTTTTGTTAATACCTGTTAATACTGTCAACCTGTGATAGAAAATGTTACCATTAAATAAAATTAAAACAATAAAAATATATTTTCATTACCATACATCACCCTATTTACCATAATAAACACAGGTTTATATCAGCAACAGTAATTTGTTTTCTAAGTGTATGAGAATTTTGTGTATGTGTATGTATGAGTCTAGGCTGAGTTTAACAGAGGGGGGCAGCGTACGCGACCATCGATCGCTTTTAGTTTGCGCACTCGAACGCTAAGGATGCTACACGCGCCGTATAAATCGCAATATTCATGAAAAAAAATCCGGGCATAATTTTTCTTTTTTGACAACCCTGGTACATTTGCGACTGCTGGTTCACTCGTAATCAAAGGTGCTTCCCATATGTATGATTGCTTAATCTGTGGCCCAGTTCCAAGATTTATAATGTAAATATCATGCGTAGGATTTTTGTACGACAAACTTTTTCTGACGAAAATATTTAACGGAAAAGAAAACGTTAAGATTTTATAATGTTTCTTCATCATCATCCTACCCTTTTCCCGCTTTATGTGGGGTCGGCATAATTAGTTTTCGACTTCCATGTTAATCTATCATCCGTCATTTCAGTCGTCACTCCCTTCTTGATCATGTCATCTTTCACGCAATCCATCCATCTTTTCTTAGGGGTAAGCCCTACCGACATATCCCTCTACATTCATTTCTAAAGCTTTCTTTGTCACATGCCATTCTTCCCTCCTCATAACATGCCCGTACCATGCTAACCTTTTGCTCCTTAACTTTTCCACTATCGTTGCTACTTTCAGGCTTCCTCTAATATACTCGTTTCGTACCTTATCCATTCGTGTTACGCCACACATCCATCTCAACATTCGCATTTCTGCCGCATGCACTCTCTTTTCATCTGTTCCTTCAATAGCCCAACATTCCGATCCATATATTATGATAGGTCTTATGGTAGTCTTGTAAATTATCCCCTTTATCTTAAGGGGAACTCGTGGGTCGCATGTCAAGCATGTGACCTGTCGCCATTTCATCCATCCCGCATTTATTCTATTTTTCACGTCACGATCAATACCACCATCGTTTTGGATCAATGACTCGAGGTACCGGAAGCAGGAGCAGACTTGAAGAGGTATACTGTCTAAGGCAACGGGGACATACCTGGATGGACCACCGAAGTCGCAGAACAGGCGTTCTGTTTTAGTTCTGCTTATCTTCAGTCCGACCCTCTTCAGTTTGTCCTGCCATTTTTCAAGTCTGCTCTGGACCTCAAGCGCATTTTCCCCAACAAGAACAATATCGTCGGCAAACAGCATACACCAAGGTGCCTCCTCCTGTATATCCGATGTTAATGCATCAATTACCAGGAGGAACAAATAAGAGCTTAATGCCGATCCTTGGTGCAAACCCACAGCCACACTGAACTTGTCGGTTACTCCGGCTTCAGACCTGACTTGAGTATTCGCACTTTCATACATAGCACGTACGAGTCGTACGTCCTTTCCAGGCACTCGTTTCTCTTTCATAGCCAACCACAGAACCTCACGGGGCGCCCTGTCATATGCTTTCTCGAGGTCAATGAACACCATATGCAAGTTCTTGTGTGCCCGTCTGTATTTTTCACACAGTTGGCGTAATGAGAATATGGCGTCCGTTGTTCCCCGACCAGGCATAAACCCAAACTGGGTCTGCGATACCTCACACTCTCCTCTTATTCGTCTATCTATGACTTTCTCCCATATTTTTAAGCAATGTGACGTAAGCTTTATTCCTCGATAGTTGTTGCAGTATTGTACATCACCTTTATTCTTAAAAACGGGCACCAGTGTACTGTTGCACCATTCTGTAGGGATCACCTCCTCCTAGAACAACTTATCGAAAAATAAAGCAAGCCACAACAATCCATCCGCTTTCAAGATATTCCATACTTCAGCAGGTATGTTATCTGGTCACACTGTTCTTCCATTCTTCATTCCTTGCACAGCCATTTTGACTTCATCCATACTGATCTCCTTCACCACAGCCACACTAACTGATGTTCTTAGTAGAACACCGTTCCAATCATTCTCTTCGTTCATCAATTTTTGAAAATAACTTTTCCAACGGTCTTTAATTCCTTCTTCATTCGTTAGGATCTTACCTTGGTCATCTTTTACACACTTTGTGTGTACTATATCCCTTGCATTCCTCTCTCTTTCTTTTGCCATTCTGTAGAGATCCTTCTGTCCGTGGGGGATTTCCAAAGCCTGGTACAGGTTTTCATGTACTTCAGCCCTTGCCACCGCGACAGCTCTTCTAGCAATTTTCTTACACTCTCCATTCATTCTCTTTTTACACTTTATCATATCTGAATTCATATTTTCAGCATTCTTCCATTCTTTAAACGCGTTCTTCTTTTCTTTTATAGCCTTTTGCACTTTTTCATTCCACCACCATGTTTCTTTGTCTATCATTCCTTTCCCTTTCGTTTCTCCTAACACATCCTTAGCGGTATATCGTATAGAGGTGGCCATCTCATTCCAACATTCATCTATTGATTTTCCCGCCATATCCTCATGCATTTCAATCATTTTATCTACCACTCTCTCTCTAAATTTTTTCGCACATTCATCCTTCTCTAACATATGCCATTTAATTTTGGGTAGAGGCTTTGTCTTTTTTATCGCAGCTCGAAGCTCAATCTTTAAGTCTAATGCAAGCAGTTTATGCTGTGGGGACCTTACAATTTTTAACCATACTAATTTTATTACGTTTAAGTAAAAATGTTTATTGTTGTGAAAAGTTTGACAGCTTAGAATATATAATTTGAGAGGCTTACAATCTCGTTGAACGCTATAGTGATTTACTAGCAAGCGGGTCACCTGATGTTAAGCCACCGCCATCCATAGACTTCCGCAACAAGCAAATGCGTGGGTTCCAGATTGGGTTAGTAATATAATATTAATCTATAAATAAGACAATCATCTACTTCCTATTTGGGAAACTGGGTAAAGGAAAAGCCTCGATAAATGGTAAAAAATATACATCCCTTCAGATATCACTCATCCAAGTTTTAAATACATATAAATATTTCGCAATGTATTCTAAATTCTGTAGACTGTCTGTCTGTCTGTGTATGGAACTGAGATTACATTTTACCAATGTTTCGATGTTTTTTTTACGAATAAATAAGAAACCCAGGAGAGTTTGCCTCGCATGAACGTTGACTTGCCGGATTTTAGGTACAGCTGACGTTTTTTGTTACCACTTTCGTTGTTTGTCAAAAAAATAAAATTATACTGCAATTAAATGTTTGCAAAAAACGGTCCAGACGATTCGAAGTTCAGTCACATACACACACAGACGGTATATGTATGTAGGAATGTATGTATGTTAGGAATGTTTACCGACCATAATTGTCATTTATTTTGATTGAAGAATATTCGCTTGTATGTGATAATTGATTGTACAGATACTGATCTCAAAACAAACAAAAGTAAGAAACCATCTTGAGTCATTTGTTATTCTTCTCGTATTAGCACCACGAGTTGATAATGCGCCGGCACCTAGCCAGATTTATACGTCACATCATCCGTATCTAAAAAGTATAGCTAGCAAAACAATTCTTAGAGTGAATTTAATCTATTTATAATTAAAAATAAAAATAAATAAATATGCACTCACGCCCGTAACCCAGAGGGGTATGCAGAGATAATGGATTTCCATTAGGCGTGATCCTGGCATACCTCTGTCGCTTCTACATCCATACATCTACGCATACATGCTCGTTGGTTAAGGGTGCTCCTTATATCGCCCTTCTTTAGTACATCACTAATCTGGTCTGCCAACGCTGCCACTCACGTTTGCAACATAAATTTGTTTCGAAACTCTCTCGTCATTCATCCTTCCAACATGCCCAAACCACCGAAGCATACCTTCCTCAATTCTAGTCACAACATCCACTTTTAAGCCACACTCCTCTCTTATAACGCTATTTGTAATCCTATCATTTAATGTCACGCTTAACATACTGCTTAAGGATCGCATCTCAACGGCATTAACTCTACTAGCACACTTTTCTTGCCAAACCCAGCTCTCACTTCCATACATTAATGAAGGGACTAGTACAGCATTGTGTATTGCCAGGCGAGCCTTCGTAGATACATTCTGACTCCTCACTACTGTACCTATTTATAATCATGGAATTATTATTGTCAATAGAATGGGGAATTAGGTATGTAATAATAAGAATTAGGTATGTAATGCTCTAGAGCATAGAGAGTTAATAATAATGCTCAATTTTACGAAATATTTATAAAAAGGGGATGACTGAATACGTAATTTGGCACTACAGCTTTCTATTTTCGGTCGGAGAGGCAAAGGCAGACCCAAAACAAGGTGCCAAGATGTAATACTAAAATACATGTGCGAATGCCAAGTTATAGATAACGATGTCGAGGACAGAGCAAAGTGGAGAAAGTCTACCACCAAAGATAATAGGAGGGAAAAGAATGTCCTGGTTCATCTCTTCCGCTTCTTCTACGCCTATATAACTACGTGCACGTCGGTAACAGGTACTCTTAATATCGCCCTTTAATATTACAGCAATATATTTAGATATTTTCGTAAAGGTTACAATTAATTGAATCTCAACGTGAAGTAAGTAATATATTTTAAAATCATATTTATGGCCATGTAATGAGTTCAGATTGTGTTCCACTAGTGAGATTTGCCTTTTTTGTAGACGATATGTTTCTATTAAAAAAATTATCAGCAAATTGAGCAATTACTTAAATTTGAATTCGTTTCTATTTTTATAATGTAAGTTTATTAAACAAAAAAATGATTTAAGAAATAAGGCCAATTAATATTAAGATTCACTTATTCCCATCAGTAGTATTTAATCAATCCGAGCGATCGCATGTGTGCTGAGTAATGAGAAAATGGCATTCGCTTTTTGTTCAAAAATTATGTTATTATTTTTATTTTTAGTTTTCGACCGAATTTCAGCTGTGATTTACAATTTAAATGGTAAGTAATTGATTTTTGTAAGCGTTTATACCCAATTAGGTTTAATAAAGTGCATTGACGATGAGTTTTTCTACGAAATTATGTATCAGAATGCAATTTGAGTCAGCCGTAATACATTTTTAAGTACCTACAAGAGAATATTAAAAATCGAAAGTTATTAATACGTACTCTAGTGTTACTTTACCCTGACCTGGTGTAAATGGTTTATTCCACTTCGGTAACATGAAATATAAACCGCCAGAGTCGAGTCGAGCGACGTTACGAGGGCGAGGCGATCGGAAGTTGTTTGAATTCGGAATAATTTTAAATTTTATTGTTAAGACACAAGATAAAGTGTATGAATTTAAAGAATGAAGTTAAAGTGGTAGTCGGCGGTCAACACCCCACTGACAATGCACTAATCAGTTTAGTACCATCGTGACTGAAATTTTCTTTTAAACAAGTATTTTACAATATTAATTAGAGTAATGTTGAATAGTGATTATATATAGCCATTTTGGGTTACCAACGTCAAAGGTCACTCACACAACTCATCTATAATAATGGTTACTTTTTTTTTAAACTTAATGCTTTTGTGACTAGCTGGACTAACAAGTAAAAATAACTTTGAATAAGTTTAAAAAAAATAGAGTTATAAAAAAAGTCACGTTATCGTGAAAAAGTTTAAACATATTTTTATAATTAGTTTATTAGTCAGAATGTAGCGATGGATGTGTGAATACTAATGGGTAAGGTATGAAATGAGTATACTAGGGAAAACCCCGAAAGTAATAATAATAATAAAATAAAGGCACGTCACTAGGTGAATTTTAGTTATGAGTGTGGAGGAATAGGGTGATAGGGGTAGGCTTAAGAATAAATGGTTGGTTTAGGTGAAAGTTGACATGATTTGGAAGGGAAATAATGATAGACCCATAGAAGACGGAAATCTGTTGTGCCGACCGCACATAAAGTGGGGAAAGGGCAGAGCAGATTGAAACGTGTTAAAAGGCTAGCGGCAAAGATAGAGTTATCTTATAGGGTTAGAATGATTGAGAAGAGACTCTTACCGAGCATTGATAAATATCTATGTTCTACTATGTCCACTGCTTTGATGAATTATAATAAAACTAGTGACCCGCCCCGGCTTTGCCCCGGACCACTAATTATGTTGATCTGATCGATACCAAACACAGGAATGCCAATCTGGACAATACCTATAAATTTCATAGAAATCGGTCCAGTCGTTTCAGTGTCTATAGGTCTATAGGGAAATTACATACTTCGCTTTGTATATACTATTTTTTTTCATAAGAAATATCCTATGTTACTTCTAATACCTCTAAGAATATGTGTACAAAGTTTCATGATGGTCGGTTGAGTAGTTTTCTGAGTGAAAGAGTAACAAACACATTTACATTCACATTTATAATATTAGTAGGGATAAATATATAAATATGCACCCGTAACCCAGAACGGTAGGCAGAGATGATGAATTTCCATAAGGTGCAATCCTGGCACACCTCTCTCGCTTCTACATTCATACATCAGCGCATGCATGCTCGTCGGTTATGGGTGCTCCTTATATCGCTCTTTTTTAGTAAGCTGCTTAAAATTACCACTTAATTGCAAACGATTATTGCGCTACCAATTATATTAAATCTGGTTTTTATATGTATTGTTTATTAAAGTATACAATTATATTTATTTCGTCAGACGTTTTTTCTTCGGCTATAACTGCAAAAACTTGCCTACGGGCTATGCATAAATATATATAATATAGTCTCTGTTCTCTTGTATAGTACTATTATATTTTAAACTTTGTTTTTTTCTTTTGGTCGGTGTTCTCATTTGATTTCCTTTTTTCAGAAACGGAGTATGCTCTAATGCCACCAGTTTTCAACTTCGATCGTTATGAATTATGTGTTAATCAAAAAGGTGGAATATATTGTTCGATGGACATTGACCTAGTCGCTGATGTAAACGACAAACTTCTTAACATGATTCGGGTTAGTAATAAAGTAATATATTATGCAGATGCAACATGACTATTAATTCTGGCGCTTACCCAAATCATTTGAAATATAAACCATTTTTAATTTTAAAAAATGTGTGTAACCTGTACCACAAACTGTGCATTATTGACAAATATGATTTAAATTCCTTTTAGCTTTTCAGATCTAAGTCTATTGATATTTGGGCGCCAATCAAATCTACCAGATTTCCAAATTTTCTGAACGTTGTCCGTTCATTAAAAGACTATATTGTATATTATAAACAATTGTTTTTATAGGAATACAGTGAGAGAAAAGAAACACATTACAATCACACGAGGCTGTTCAATGGAATCTGTGTTAGCGATATGTGTGCTGACCATTTGAAGGGAACTAAATCAGAAGATCTTAAAATCGTTGTCGAGAGATGCTTGAATGACTCCTACACGAAGAAATATATGTTGAAAACTAAATTAAATGATAAGATAATTTGCTACAATCAAGAAAAAGAAAGAGATAACAAATTAGAACCCACCGACGTTGCTTTTGCGGTCATCTGTTTGTCCTTAATTATATTTAACTTTATCGGAAGCGTGTACGATTTTTTCATGATAAAAGGAAGTAACGGTAAGTAATAATTACATTCTTTAAGTTTTCCTAAGGTCACCTTGTAAGTGTGTCTAAGTTATAGACAATACAATTCAGTTATTATAATTTACAAATACAAGATAAGCTTGAATTGCACATTATACTTGGTGAGGTCTCGGTTTAGTCCATTAATGTTGACCATGGCATAAATAATAACGTTAAATTTATACAAGGATACATTAAATTGCGTCTTCGTTTGGTAGTTTTACGTCCATAAATACATAATCTTTGGAAAATAAATATCTATAGAAAGTCGGCGAAGGTAAAGCAACAGCCTTACAATATACCATTTCCCGTCGTTTTAACGAGGTCATCGGTCCATCTGGTATCAAAGTTGCTAACTTAAAATTTCTACCAAAATAATTATATAATTATTATTTTATCTTACGTAATGACAATATACGATATCCGGCTCGAAGGTCCAAGCTGTTAGATTTTTTTTACTTCTTTCACGGTACAGGGTTTCGAGATATTATGTAAAATTTAATTATTGCCCGTATAAGTCGGCGGCTCGTTGAAATGTGCAGGTGCACTCTCTCCGCAACGCCTTCCCTGCGACCGCGCCCTGCAGTAAGTTGACGTTTAAGACGCCTACGCTGAGAACGCATGGGGGGCGTATAGTATGACGTATAGCTATATACACGTACACTATTTATGAATATTTTAGGTAACAAGTGGCTGCTATGTTTCTCAATGAAGCAAAACTGGCAGAAACTGACGGCACCTTCAGGAGACGGCGCGACGCGAAGAGCAAGACGTCTTAAAGGTCTTAATGGCATGAGGTGCAAAGTGATAAGCTACTTATTACTTAAAATTCTTGGGTTTGGCAAAACGTTTGAAACCTCAGTAATCTAATAAATCAGGCTGGAGACATCTGGACTGGATCCGGGGTTTTTATTGCCTGAAAACACGGATGAAACGACATTTTCTAAAAATGAATCAAATGATTTTAGTGCTTTAATATTTACGTATAGTTGTAAAAACATTTTTCCATCTTCAACCATTTTTGTATCCTTATAAAATCTCAGCACAACAGCTAATGAGAATTCATATTCAATGTTTTTTTAACAAACAACCTCTTAAAGTGGGTTGCGCTCTTACGGACTGTTGCACGCCTCTCATAGATTGAAGAATAAGGGATATAGCGCCCTCTAGAACCAGATAATATATCTCTTGATCGCAAGTTAGAAGCCTAAAATGGGAATTCTTACAGGTTACTCACAATATTCTTGGTGATAGCAGAGCATTCCCTGCTACCGTTTGTCGTGGCTGGAGACAACACAAAGAAAGTTGAAGACGTACGTTTTTGTAGTTCATATTATTATTTTTATTTAACAGTGGTTGAACCCGCAATAACATCATTAGTTATACGAATGGGTAGGCTCGACCGATGAAATACCAGGACCTCACAGAAGACAAGAGTAAACTAGAAGTATTGCGTCTGATGAGTGAGGTGCCGGAATCCTTATTGTGGTCTTATTTCCCTTCTCACCCTTTTATAATATAAAAAGGAGGAAGAGGGGATGTATAAAAAAGGAAATATTTCTCATGCGCTGGTGATAGAAACAAACTTTTCCTGAGTAAAAAAATATGCGATGAGTCATCATTTATCGTCAAAAAATTAATAAAACATGAGACAGGTAACCTCATACATAATAATGTAGAAAAAGGGATCTTACACCGTGTTCAAGCTGCGGAAAAAAATCACTTGGAACATGTTATCTCTGAGATGACAGTAATAATGTTTACGTGAAGGTTTTCGACAGTTAAATTATGAAGTAAATTTTGTCTTACATAAATCTTACAGGCATATAGCAATATCCTGTACCACCTGTTATTTGACGGCACCATAGTTGTGCAGACATTTTTCTTTATCTCTGGATGTTTGTTAGCGTATCATTTGGAAATATATTCGGAGAAAAGAAAATTAAATTGGAAGATAATACCCAAAGGGATATTTCTAAGGTGGTTGAGGTAAGAGTTTTGCATATATATGTATACATGTTATAGGGGGCTGAAGGTCGTGCTAGTCTTGCACTCCCTTTGCTGACTTGTCAACTTACTGCCTCCACATAGCTCTTTCCTCGGATTGTGTCAGGGCAGTCGGGATATTGAGTCATAATATTGATTGTACTTGGTCGAATCAATCTGTCCAATCACAACCAGTTGGTTATCTATATTAGGGACAAACCATCACAAATACTAAGAATACTGCCCGTCTTTCTGTAGGATATTGGAGCGGAGGGAATAAGGAATATGAGAGTATACTAACTGTACACGGACGAGCAAGCTTTGTTCTGAGTTGTCATCTGTGATCGTAAAATGTGTGTTTCGAAAGAGTAATTTAATAATCGATTAATGTAAAATAGCGCCATCTCGAGGTTGTTTAACGTACCAGTTTGGTTATCATCCGGTACCAGCATTTGCATATTATAACGATACAAGGACGAAATATGGTGCTTCATTTTTTCTTGTAGAATTTCGCGCTTTTATTGAAAATACCTTTAATAAATAAATTTTAAAGTAAGAATCAATTGATCCAATTGTTAGAGATGTTTCCAAGATAACCAAACAAGACAACAAAATAAAAAATTTCAGATTCACGCCTCCGTATTTTGTAGTGTTAGCCTACATTATCACTTGGGCAAGGTTTGCTGGATCTGGACCCTTATGGCATGTAAGTATTTACATAAACGCTAATTTAACATATTGACGAACACTAATTTTATAATGACTTGATTAGATACAAAAAAGACAATTCAATTCATAAGACGGGAATGGAATAAGATTGTTCTGAAAATGGCAACCGCTTATAGCTTCTGCGTGTGTCAATGAGGTCAAAGTGTATAGTTTTGACTGCTAATCCTACTAATATAAAGTTTGTAAGTATGGATGTGTGGAAGAATGGATGTATGTATGGATGTTTGTTAATCTTTTAAAAAGTACTGAATGGATTTTAATGAAACTTGAGTGAAAATGTATATCAGCTAATATTTACTTTCCAGAGAATAGTAGACGCTGAAGTACAAGACTGTCGACGAGATGGCTGGCTGAACATGCTCTATGTCAACAATTACATCGATAGGTCTCAGTGCATGATGCACACTTGGTAAGCGTTTACTTAGAAAAATAACTGCTCCTAATTCTAACGTCATGTTGATAGCATAAGGTCGACAATCGTACGTCTGTCCAACTCTATGGCCAATAAGTTTACTTTTGTAGATTTTAAATTATTCTTTCAGGTATCTGGCAGCAGATATGCAATTGTCCATCCTAGGATTAGTCACATTAGTACTGGCAAAGAGTAATCGCTCCAGAATCGTTATATTATCAGTGATGTTTAGCGTTTCCTTGGCGATTCCCGCCCTACAAACGTACTATCAGAACTTATTCGCGTACTTCACTATCACACCTGAGTAAGTGTTCCTTTTATTTCATATTAATATCCCGAAGGAATGTAAGCTGGTTCTACTGCCTAAATAAAGATATAGTTAAACTAAATACTGTCATTGGTTTCACAACGAATGGGGTAACTTATCAAGCCAGTACTAATAAAAGCTGAAAGGAAAGTTTGGGTTTAGACTGTACGAGAAAACAACAGTGAAGTGTGACCAATATTACAATGATGTTAAATTTTCAGATTTGTTCGAGGTTTATTCCGGAACGATCCCACATTTAATGCGTACAGGCGCGGCCATACAAACATGTCTTGTTACATCGCAGGCCTCAGCCTTGGACTTTTATTAAATAAATTACAAAAAAAGAAGTTTAATATGGAAAGATATACGGTAAGAATATGTTCATACATCTTTATATTTTTATTTTATATTATAAAGAAGAAAGATTCGTTTTTTTATGCTTGTAAACAGGGGCGGATTATCCCTAAGGCAAAGTAGGCACGTGCCTAGTGCGCCAAAATTGATCGCCGTCCTGAAGTCCTTGTCACATATCTGTGACTGCTCAGAGCATCGATGAGTTTTTCTTTCCGTATGTTCGAACATTGGGTAGTAAGTGTTATAAGTGTGACTGATCAAGAAGACCGGTGACTTGTCCTTTTTTTCGTCGTCAGGGGCGCCTAGAACGTCTTTGCCTGCAGGCGCCTCAACAGTTAATCCGCCTCTACTTATAAAAAATAAAGTCTAAAACCACTAAACTGATTTTGAAAAATCTTTCACGATTAGAATGTTACATTATCCCTGAATAACATAGGCTATATATACAACATCTTTATATAAAGTCCGATTTCGATTAAATTTTAAGGAAGTAATCATATTGGCCCAGCTAGTGTTCCTGTGAAGTCAACGATCGGATCAACATAAGGAATACCACCCGTGCGAAGCCGGGGCGGCCCACTAGTTTTCAATATACAATATGTGTAATTAAAAATGGCTTCCGATGTTTTATTGTACCCCTATTTTTAAAAAGTAGCTTCTCTACTAGAAGCTCCTTGTTGTTTTAGCGCTGGTAGGTCTAGCTCTTACAGCTTTAGAAAGGCTTCCAAATAGTTGACCGGCAGTTAAGTATTTTTTGTAACGGAACAATATTTTTAGTTAGATTTTTACCGGCAGGCTAAATATTGTTTCTGTTGAAAAGAGTGACTATATTTCTTACAGCGCGTTAGGTAAACTGAAACGGCTTTCGCAATCCGATTTCTTTTACCTAAGGTTGCGTTTACATCTGGCGAATGCGTTCGCGAGCCGTTCGCGAGCTGCCCGCGCGGGGCACGCGCGCAATTGCTGCAATTGTTTGGTGAACATCTTCATCGCAACTCATGCACAGCTTTTACAGTGTACGAACGCTGCATGCGAGCTGCGCACGTGCATGCTGCGCGGGGGGGGGGAAGCAATTGATAGTCGCTCTTTCGCCGCTCATACAAGGCGCATCACTTCCTCGCGAAAGCGCGCAAGAACGGCTAACG
Source organism: Papilio elwesi (assembly GCA_029849275.1). Classification (NCBI taxonomy): domain Eukaryota; kingdom Metazoa; phylum Arthropoda; class Insecta; order Lepidoptera; family Papilionidae; genus Papilio; species Papilio elwesi. The sequence continues at coordinate 9,947,586 of CM056702.1, forward strand.
AACATAAAATGGTTTCCTGGCGCATTCGCCAGATGTGGACGCACCCTCAGAGTTTTTGACTATAGCTAATTAATGTTTTCTGTTTCAGAAATACAAATACTTGTACTGGGCGCTTCTGCCCATCAGTGTGGGAGTGACATTGTCCAGCGGCGTGTTCTATATGGACGGCATAGAGGCGTCCCTCATCTGCAGAGCGCTGTATTCCGGCGCGTTGCGAGCTGCCGCCGCCATATTGTTATTTGCCTTGATATTGGGAATGGTACTCAGAATCGAGAGTAAGCCTTCTAACGTGTATTGTTATTTTTTATGTTCAAGCACTTCTGTTCGGATCATTTGAAGAACGTCAGTCACCCGCACTATGACGGTTGAGAACGCATTCTATTAAATATATTCAATATTCGATTATTTGTACCAAAATAATAATGCCAATATTTGCTCCGAGTGCAATGGCGGGATGACATTTTCAGATACCGCCATAATTTTAGATTCTAATTATTGCTTCGTGTTAGGAGAGAGGGTTAGGTTCACTTCCTACTGCAATAGAAAAAAAACAGAAAGAATTACCAAAAGGCAAAGGTTTGAATCAACTTGCCAGCGTCCCGTGTTTCTGTCCAATCATGACGTTCGTGCCTTCGGTGAAGAGTGAATAGGCTGGTACTCTAAACTAATGCCTATCATCTTTCGACCACACCACTTATCTTCAGGTGGGATGGTGGTCAAGCGCTAGCTTGTACATCTTCTATAAGTATCTCTATTCCATTTAGAGATTTAGTCTCGAGCGCTAGTGAGTTAGGAGCTAAATAGTCTAATTAACCGGTTGGAACGGAGTTCTCTTCGCTATATCTTCTTTGGGTTTGTTGTTAATAAATAAGAAATGTATTTAAAATTATACATATTTTGGCATATTCTCAAACACATTTTAGTTTCCCAGGTGATCGGAAAGTGCTTCAGAAATCTTTACAAACAGATGTAGGTTTTTGGTGGCGTTTTTTTATTGTTACACATTTTTTTCGTTCTAGCCCCTGAGGCCGCAAACAACGTGCGATAAACCCCATGCTAACAGGATTTTTTTAATCTAGTAAGTCGATACATAAAGTGTTACAATATGAAATATTTCAGATGCATACCGAGGGATCTTAGAGTGGCGCGGCTGGACGACACCGGCGCGGCTTTCGTACTCTGCCTATCTCCTGCATCTAATAGTCATAGAAATTCTCACCGGCACGAGAACAACCTTAGTATACATAACAGAATTTCAAATTGTAAGTCAGATTCAATATTATAATAATAATAATATCCTACGAAATATTTACACATGGCAGCAGAAGTTGTTAACCAACCAGATAACTGATATACTTCATATACTACTTTACCTTTGTAAATACATACTTAAATAGATAATTTCACCCAAACTCAAGACAAACAGGCATGTTCATACACACAAACGTCTGTCCTTGGTGGTAATCGAACCCACGACCTGCGACGTGAAAAGCAAGTACGTTACAAACCACGCCAACCAGCCATTATTACTTAAACAGTTTCTTTTCCCTGCTCTTTTCTTTATTTTTTTATGTTGGGTCGGCCCAGGACGACCGTAGGCCATACTGCAATAGGTTTTGGCTATAGTTACGGCCGCCTGCCTGACGCAAACCCTCCTCGGGCATATATATGAAATATTGGTAGATTACAGAAATAATTTATTGGTTTACGACAATAATTCAAAACCACGACCATGTGCATGTTTCGCTTTCCGTACCCTTAACCATTAGGCTATTGGCGCTACAATAAACTAAAATAAATAGTTTGTGTGTATTACATTTAATGTATGGATTAAATGAGTGGGAAAAGGGCAAGATGATGATGAATGTATGGATTACATAATGTCAACGGTCAAAAATGTAAGATTTTAAATTTCTACATTAATATCTAAATTAGCAAATAGTAGAAGTGAATAAATTACGAACACAAGCTTATATCATTTTTAGGGTTCCGTACCCAAAGGGTATAACGGGACATTACTACTAAGACTACGCTGTCCGTCTGTCTGTCACCAGGCTGTATCTCAAGAACCGTGATGGTTAAAAAGTTGAAAGCTTGAAATGCTTACAGATGATTAATTTCTGTTGCCACTATAACAACAAATACTAATAAAGAAAAAAAAACGCAATTAATATTTTTATGGTATGGGTGTTAATGGTACAGAACGCTTCGTGTTTTCTTTAAAAACTATTTTTTCATCAGCCTGTACACGCTTCCACCTAGTTATATTATGGTACATCATTATGTTAATAAATTAATTATTATTTCAGTTTACCGTAATCATCGGCACCTCGGTCATTACTTTCTTGATCGCTGTTCCTTTTTGGTTGGTCGTCGAAGCGCCGGTTTCACAATTTTTAAAGATACTTTTCCCTCCACGCGAAAATAGAACAAGATTTAAAAAGTATAGTAGTAAATGAAGATTAGCTATTTATTAAAAATCTTTCTGACACAAACAAAATAAATGTAATTCAACATGTCGACCACATTCATTTACTATTTTTTCCTTTCTGCATAACGGATGGCAAACAAACGGAACGTTTTTAAAAGTTGTACACCTTTTCCTGTCAGATATTGACACTGTCAAAGCTTTTGTAAGTAATCCCTCCTAGTTCTAAGTAGCAGATAGTTTTTGTTAAATCACCACAGACAACGGTCAGTAGAGTAAATGCTTCTGTTTTAGTTTAGTATTATTTTAAAATCCTATTATTTACCCTAATTCCTACGTTACTAGGTCCTTTTATACGATATAAATGTGTTAATGGTATGAGTGTCATAACGCCCGTCGAATTTCATCTGCAATTATACCAATCATGTTCTTATTTTGGGTAGCATGTCGGATACTGCAAACACGTCTGATTTGTGAATTAGTCAATTAAATTTTGTAGTTTTATACGTCTTGGTTACAATGTATTTCGATACATAGCTTGCTGGTGTGCTGCAGTGGGATTGAGTTAACTGGTGTTAGAAGACAGTTAAGTTAAACCTTATAAATTGCGGAGATAATAAAAAGGTTAAAGCATTTTATGTATTTTTATTTATTTATACAAGTGACTCGCCCCGACTTCGGCCGGGTAACCCTAAATATGTTGATCCGGGCGCTACCAAACTTCACTGGATCATCCGCTGGATCAATCCGAACATTTCAGAAGTTGAAGAAGTTGTTTATTGAAGTCGTAAAGTTTTTTTTTAAATTGTTACGTTAAAAAAATTTACGGAAATTAATTCAACGAAAATTATGCTTATGATTATTCTCGTAACAATATATTTTTAAGTTTTTGTTCAACTTAAAATTGTATTCATTGTATGTATCCAGTTTTATGATATTTAAAAACCTACGAAATACCTAATACCTTGCGGTTTTCGAGTTAATTCTGCGTCGTACAACCGCGTTGTAGAATGATCTATGCCCAGCAGTGTTTACGAACTAATACGACTTGGGATATTTTAAAATACCATAGCGTAGTTTTTCCTTAAAGGGTCGGCAGCAAATATTTAGTAAAATAGTACATTAGTTGTATTAGTAGTGAAGAAAATATATTAAAACTTGTAACTTTTTCAATCTACATTAGCTTATTAAATATTTTTTTCACTAATATTAATTCCTCCAATGTTGCTATTGGAAATCATAATAATTATTAAGTCAGTAACTTGCAAGCGCAAGCGGATTACCTAATGTTCAGTGAGCGCTACCCATACACATCCGCAACAAACAAATGTGTTGCAGATGCGTTGCCTACCTTTAATTGACAGAGGAGGGTAGACAGGAAAAAGGATATTTCCTTTCCCCGTTAATCCAGTCCAATCCTCTTCCCGTTCCCATCCTATCCTTATGAGGAAAGGGGAATAGGACTTAAGTTCGGCCGCCGGCACCTCACTGATTAGACGAAACGTAAAGTACTTCTACTTCACGCTTGTCTTCTGTGAGGTCGTGGTATATCACCGATCGAACCGGCCGATTCGTGCAACAGATGTTGTTGTTGCGGACTCTACCACTGTATTTGTATCACGTAAGATACGAAAAACAAACATTAATATAAAGACACCATCTTATGTTATGTAAAAAATACACAAAAAAATGCGCATGCTTTACCTCCACTGTTTTTGTTTTTTAATTTTGATTATTCATATCTTACGTTTCCGCCTGGTCAATGTTCTCAGAGAAAACTCAATGGATTAATATAATACCACACTAGTGATCCACCCCAACTTCGCCTGGGTAGAACCATTTATATCGATCTGAGCGCCGCTAGGTAAATAAGTTTTTTTTAAATTTCATCCACATCGGTCTAGCCGTTAAGAAGTCTATAAGGACCATACACACACAACTCATTCTATATTTATATATAATAGGAGACCGGGGTGGATCACTAATCCACCCCGGTTTCGACCGAGTAGCATTAATGTGTTGATCCGATCTCTACCAAACTTCACAAAACCGCCCGCTAAGGTTTTCCTAAAATCGGTCCAGGTATTTTTACCGGATACTGGATTTTGGTTTCCAGCTTCTAGCACTCTTTCCCATTAGAAACGTATAATATTGACAAAAGTCAAAACTACGCAGAAGGCGCTTTACGATGTGGTACTTTAAAAAAAACACATTTAGAGGCCGATCACTTGCTTGCGAGGTCTGACCCTCCATGGACGAACCTTCAAAAGCCTTCAGTATTAGCTGTCACCCATTGCACATTTAGCCTCCCGAATAGCCTTCTAGTATGCCATTTACGACATGGTCAAACTACAGTACAATAAGTACCTACCATCGTTTCATATAGATTGTTCAATTCTTATTATTTCACTAATCCAAGCGAATTATTCATGAGTCATAAATACAATTCAAGAACATTAACCTTAAGATTCCTACAAAAAGATTACGCCAAGTTACTACTAAATCTACATAAATTTGTACGATACAAGAAATATCGCAAAAAAATATTATTGTTTCATTGAATCAGCGACTGTCTTTCATTAATAATTAGTTATTTGACAAATTCACACGAGGCAACGTGTTTGTTATACTTTCTTTAGGAATTTTACTAAATAACTTTTATAGTAAACTATAGGTATTTTGAAGAATAACTTTATCGAATTAATTTATTTAATCAATTAAATAAAATATGATTTTATTTTATTTATTATTTCTATGTTGTCGAGCTACCGCTATGATTTATCAATTAAACGGTAAGTTTTTTTTATTGATTTAAAAGAAATAAGATAAGGTATATAAGTATATACTAGTGACCCTACTCGGCTTCGCTCGGGGTAATTATGTTGATCTAATCTCTACTAAAATTCACAGGATCACCTTTAGGGCAATCTTGCAATTTCCAGAATATTACATCGAAGTCGGTCCACCCGTTTCAGAGTCTATATGGAACATACAAACATAGACTGCGGCGCCATCTGCTGGGTTTATTTGTGAATCTATACCATCCTTCATTTAACATCCAATTGAACACATACACAAAAATTCCTTCAAATCGGCTTGGCTGTTTAGAAGGAGTTCACTGTCAACGCATGTACAGAAGAATTATATATGTATATGTATATCTTTATATGATCACATTTTGTCCATGTTTTTTTTTTATGTGAGTTGGTGGCAAACGAGCAAGCGGATCACCTGATGTTAAGTGAACGCTGCCCATAGACATCCGCAACAGGCAAATGTGTTGCAGATGCGTTGCCTACCTTTAATGGAGGGCATAGAAAGGAAAAAGGATATCTCCTTTTCCCCATAAACCCCCTCCCCGTGCAATCCTCTTCCTTTTCCCATCCTATCCTTATGTGGAAAGGGGAAGAGGACTGAAATTAGGCCTCCGGCACCTCACTCATCAGACGAAACGCAGAGTACTTCTACTTTACGCCTGTTTTCTGTGAGGTCGTGGTATTCCATCGGTAGGGCCGGCCCATTCGTGCAACAGATGTTGTTGTTGCGGGCTCTACCACTGCAGAATGTGTCCTTAGATGGCTTACAATTGGATTCAGTCGAGATACAGTCCGAGAAGATTTTTGTAAATTTTTTAACGCTCCTAATAGAACTGTAGTCAATAATATATATGGACATAACACTTACTTAAACTTAAAAAACACTTTAAATTGTAAATTTAAAGGTCAAACATTGATTTATTCCCGTTTTTAAATCATAAATAATTTTTATTGATTTTACAGGCACTGAATACTCGCGTATGCCACCTGTCTATCATTTTGATTCATACGAGATGTGTATGGAGCAAGAAGGAGGGATCTACTGTGTAGTAGACATTGATCTGGTTGCAGACGAAGACTCTGATCTACTTAATATGATTAAGGTACAGAAGCAATTAAATTTCTAATTAATATATGCACTAGAAATTAAAACATAATATTTATTATGTATAACATCTTTCCTCTTGCTTTTTTGAAATATGTGGGATTGTGTGTGGATTTAGTGAGGAACGGAAGTGTGTAACCGGAAGGCGGGGAAGCGCACACTATTTGAATTGACCAATGTCGTCCACATTTGGTGCTTTTTCTGAGAGGTTGGTACGTAATATGTAAGGTGTCAGATGTTACACATCATATGAGTCCATGTAAGGCTTGCTCGATTTCTTAACACCTAAAAATAGAATGAAGTAGTAATTTTTTGTAATATATGGTAATTTAAGACCATGGTTAAGTATTGTAAGTAAACTGTTGCCATCAACAGATTAAAATTACACATCGTAATTAATATTAACGCTTAAATTAGTACCAAAGTAATTAATGAAATATTAAATTAATTTATAATGTATGTATTTAGTACACAAACAACAACGATGTTTTCAAGGAAACAGATTTATAAAAAACATACAACAACTGCGCGATAATACGTAATACATAATTTTATTCAAAAAAAATACTGCACCGATTAATAAATATTAATTACATAAATCAAAGGAAGAATAAGGTTAATCTCGTGTCATCAACGTGTGAGGTAACAACTAATTGTATTTTAGGTAAGCAGATTAACTCACGTGTAGTTCGAACTAATCCCAGCCCCACTAACCTTCAGGAAGGGCCATGCGGCCGGCCTCGAAACTATTCGGTACATAGATACACCGGATGAAGTGAGCCGTTATTTAATTGATTAATGAATGTCTCACGAAAGGCCTTGTTATTGTTACCTTATTGATATTAGATTCTACGCGAGCAAAAGTTTCGGAAAGACATAGATTTTCTTTGAAGTGTAAACTTCTCTAGCCGCGCTACACGATATTTGTTAGGGGAAAATATTATAGTTTCGTGTAAACACCTCTATGTCAGCAACACGCGTCACCAAAATATATTCATTTATTTTTCTTGTATTCAATTTTGAATTTTATTTTTAAGAAGCAAGGGTTTATTTTTGTCCAGTATTTATTTATTTTTTAACTATTGTCGCATATTCCCATCTATTTGTAGTTTTTCTGTCGCCAGTCCTTATGAGTGTCTGTGGTTTTTTTTTGAGTTACATTAAATTCAGTGACTTTTATTCACAGCATTATAGTGATCGCATAGAAACGCATTTCAATCACACACATCTGCGTCACGGTATTTGTGTTACGAAAATGTGCACTGGCTACATACAACAAAATAAAACAGACGATCTTAAAATGAGAATTGAAAGATGTATGAACAATACATTCTGGGATAAATACAAACTGAAAACTACAATAAATGATGATTTCAGTTGTGACCTTGAAGAAGAAACAATTGTGCTGGCATCAGAAGACATAGCTGTTGCATTGATGTGTGTATCTTTTATTTCGGTCAACATTCTTGGTACAGTTTATCATTTACTAATTAAAAAGGATAATAAAGGTAATTTCCCATTTGACCTAACCACTCTTGTATTATATGGTTATTGTGCACCTAGCCTTATTTTCTTTCAAGTTAAAACAACCTTTTTTATAGGAGAAGGTAGCAAACGAGCAAGCGGATCACCTGATGTTAAGTGAGCGCTACCCATAGCCATCCGCAACAAGCAAATGTGTTGCAGATGCGTTGCCTACCTTTGATAGACATAGGAGGGCATAGACAGGAAAAAGGATATTTCCCTTTCCCTGTTAACCCGTCCAACGCTCTTCCTTTTCCCGTCCTATCCTTATAAGGAAAGGGTGGGTGGGGGAAGAGAACTGAAATTAGGCCTCCGGCACCTCATTCATCTAACGAAACGCAGAGTACTTCTACTTCACGCCTCTTTTCTGAATTCCGAGATATTTCCGGTTGAGCCGGCCAATGCGTGCAACAGATGTTGCAGGCTCTACCACTGTTAGACTACTTAAACAAATCATTTTTTACCGCTTAGATATTGAAATTAAAATAATTTTACGGATTTAGGTCTCGCTATAAAATCCGTAAAATGAGTTTAATTGCAATATGTAATATTTGTTTAGATATAAAAAATCATTACCGCTTATGTATTTCATACTTATATTAATTAAATTCACTTTATGTTAACACCGCCGAAACAAAGAACTAGATTAAAGAATGTACAGCCAGCTTATGTAGATAATAGAAGAGCAGTAGTTAATGTCAAGTAATAGTTAGTTTACAGTGAAATACACGACTGACTAAATGATCCTTGACATTTTTTTGTATGGGTTTCTGCTGGCGTCCTATTCCTTCTGGACGAGGCGGACAAAAAGAGAGAAAAAATAAGAAAAAAGTCCTCCGTTTTTACCCTTGATAACAATAACATTGGTACTTAAATTGGTCGTGTCTTCATGTCTAAGTAATCCATTATATTCTTTGTATGGACTCCATTAGAAACAGTACAAAAGTCGTAGCCTGACTAAAATACCTCGTACAAATTACAATGTGTACGAGGTATTTTACTTTAATAATTATATATGTATTTTCTGTCCTGTCCAGTTGCCTCTCCGATTAGCAGAGGTTGACAGTCAGTTCCTCACATTTCACTGCCTCTAGTGAGACTCAAAATGTCGGATGGCTCTCCGGCGGCTTATTTAAAACTTAAATATTACCAATGCCTCTTAATTTTTTTTAAATATTATAAAAAAATTACAAAATTTCTTCAATTCCAAATCAACTAAAGCTTGTGCTTGGTTCACGACAATAGTCGGATTCGAACCCTCGACCTCATGTTTCGCAGTCCGTACCCTAAACCGTTAGACTATCTTAGCTTCGTGATGATTTCGATTTAGCATTTCAACCCAAAAAGTGTTATGTTCACAGGAAACAAATGGCTCTTATGTTTTTCAATGAAGCAAAATTGGCGCAAACTAACTACACCTTCAGGAGAAAACGCCGATCTGCGAACAAGACGTCTAAAGGGACTTAATGGCATGAGGTATGACAGCTATATCAAAATCTGCTGTTTATTTTCTCTGATGTACATATAATTCTGTTACATAATATACACAAATAATTAATTAATTTCAGAGTCTTGACTATATTCTTGGTCATTACAATACACTCCTTGCTTCCTTTTATTCTCTTGGTGGAAAATATGCATTATCTTGAATCCGTAAGTACCTATTATAAATAGTAATAATAGTATGTTGGTCATGTTCTTATGTAATCATCAGTATGTAACTGTTGAAGGAATGAATTAACACAAACAGGAAAAAATTATGTTGCATAATCGAGTGACCGTAACTGACGAGCATGGGTGCGTAGATGTAGATGAAGCGAAAGAGAGTTGTTTATATAATACAGTGGAAAACGAGCAAGCGGCACTTGATAATACTTGAACGCTACCCATAGACATCTGCAACAAGCTAATGAGTTGCGTACAGTAAATGGATAAGCGAGGGGACTAACAAAAAAGTAATATTTCCATTCCCTATCCATTCCCACCTCATGCGTCAAATCATCTTCTCCTTTCCTTTCCTTATTAAAAAAGGATCGGAAGGGGAATAGGACTAGAATTAGGGCACGTCACTTTACTTCACGCCTGTCTTCTGTGACGTCGTGGTATTTCACCGGTCAAGTCAGACCATTCGTGTATAAATGACAGATCTTATTGCCTGCTTTAGAGTGCTGCGATAGCGCCAAATAAAAATCCGTAATCCATGCAATTATTTAAATTTTATTTTCAGATGTACAGCAATGTTTTTTGTCACCTAATTTTCGATGGTACAATATTAGTACAGACATTCTTCATCATTTCCGGTTGTTTGTTAGCGTACTATTTTCAAATTATATCCGAAAAACGAAATGTCAATTGGACAATGCTACCCAAAGGGATCTTGTTAAGATGGCTGAGGTAAAGCGCAAAAACTGTAATTCACTTAATTATAATTTCGTGTACAGAGTGTTAATAGCGGATATACAATAAATGAAAATTCAACTTCTACTGATGCCATAAAACGCAAAAAATAATCACATCACGTATGTGATTATGCTGCTAAGTAAACTGCCAACTAAATAATAAACTAAATAATATATGAAACGGTACAAACTTGAAACACCATTGCATTGAGGATGAGTCCACTGACCTATTCCGTCACCTATAACCAGTTAGCTCACGCGTGAAGATGCTCGGGGCGGAGGTGCCCTAAATCATATGGCGACACGTGAACTTGACCAGTAACGCGATCAGGCAACCGGTGCCGTGTTTCAGTTCAATGTGTAATATTTATCACGTAAGTAAAGTACAAATTAAGCAGCACTCGTATGATATTGGAAATTAGATTTAACAAAAGGTCGAGATTTTTATCCCACTTCTGATTATAGGTTTATTATGAAGATTTAAGAAAATAAAAATGAAATATCCCCACAATACATAACAATAATTTACTTTACATATAATTAAGGCCCAATGCACCTCGCTGGCCTTTATAGTTTGCATGTCCCACAGTAACCGCTGGGATGCTGAACAGTCAAGTGTAACAATACACATTACGCCTTCACTGATGCAGCTGCAGAACTGATTCGCCTCGACTAGGCACATAGAGCCTAGTAGAAAACCAAATCTCTACTTACTCTACTTACTTATGTGTTTTGTTCAGTGAATGAGATGATTGAAAAGCAAATCTCGAATTATCTTCTTCTATTTTGATTTCTTTTATCTATCCCCATACACCATACCATACTCCCCATACTCCATACACTTTCTAATGGCTGGTAAGGCATCTACAATTCTTATGTCACCTAATTCTGCTAATGCTCTTAAAATAATCGTATCACTATAGTCAATCGATGGTTTCACAATTGCTGATTTGGTATTATAATCGATTACGTCATATGTGTGTATATATTTGTTAGAGGTGCGCCATTATGACATCAATAACTTGGGATAATCGAGAGTTAAGCTGGAAGTAGATTAGGCGCTACCAATAAATCCCTTTTGTTGTAGAACTTTCTTTAAACTAGATTTTTTATAAAATTAACATATTTTCATGCTTGCTTCAGTATGTAACATTTTAATTGAACAATTCCTCTAATATCAGTTTTATTGATCGGAGTTGTATTTATTTCTGCAGGTTAACTCCGCCATATGCTGTTGTCTTAGTGCTTTCTAGTACGTGGCTCAGATATGCTGGATCTGGACCATTGTGGCATGTAAGATTTTTTCTTATATAAGAGGATAATATCAGAGAAAATGCCGCCGAACTGAAGTTAAATGACCACCGCTGTCCATTAACACAACCAAGCCGACTACAGGATTAAAGAAGGAGGGGTCGAGAATTGACCATCCAAACAACTCGACAACCATACAAAATGCATAACTTACTCTCATACTCTAATATTTTGTCGAATTACTAGATCCAGCCGACTCAGTGGGTTTTGTTAATAAATCAGATTAATTACCTTTTAGAAAATAATTGACATCGAAGTGCAGGAATGTCGACTCAATGGTTGGATGAATTTGTTATACATAAATAACTATTACGATACAACGCAATGCATGGTGCATACATGGTATATATTTTTTTTATTTTTGGTCTTAACAAATTTACCTATAAAATAATTCTTAAAATGTAAGAAAATGTATTAAGCCCTACATAAACTGTTCATTTTATTAACTAAAAAACTACCTATGCAAAACATAATGTAAGCCTAGCATTCCTGGCTTGCAACGCAGTTCTTTCGCTACAAAAAGGTTTCATATAAAACTAAGTTAGTTATCTTAGTCAGTCCCTATAGAAGCATCTATCAAAGAACTATAGGTATTGTATAGGACATGAAAATTTTATTATTATATTATTATTAATAATAATAAATTATCCCTAGGTCGCTGGTTCGAATCCGGCTCGAAGGACCAATTCTCATGTATAGCAGTAGCAGTAATGTACGGCAGATAATACAAAAATTTACTTTTTAATCAATACACTATTTGATTTCCAGGTATCTCGCAGCGGATATGCAGTTATTTATAATAGGGCTGATCATTTTAATACTGGCAAAGAGCAATCGCGCTAGAAAAATTGTGTTGTCATTACTCTTAGTAGTGTCTTTGATATTTCCAGCTATACATACATACTTCCAAAACCTGTACGCCCACCTCACTGTTACACCAGAGTAAGTCGACTGAGTTTTATTTTTGAAGTAAGTAAGGGGGAGACAAATGACAGTCATATGTATGACTCTTTGGATGTCAAGTAATAATAATTTAATAATATCTGCCACAGCAGGGTACTTGTCCCTTTTGAACAGGATAAAGTAACTCCGCCTATCGTCAATTATAAAAACATTTGGTAACCAGCTGAATTAGCAAAATCTCAATAAATCATGCTAGCAAAAAAATAAGTTATATTTTTACATTTACATATTTAAGTTAATGCTGTAAGTAATACCAATCGAAACTTGAATAAAAAATTTACCATTACTTATAGATTCAGTCGCGCACTCTTCAGACATAACCCAACATTCAACAATACATACAAACGTGGCCACACTAATATCACATGCTACATCATCGGAATAAGTCTCGGTCTAGTTATATATTATCTTCAAAACAATCAGTTCGATATCAAACGATACAAGGTAAGATGAAACGGAATATGATTCCTAAATATTATCCAGAGTGTAGATATACAACGACTTCTAAGTGGCGCCCGTATTCCGTAAGGGCATGACGCTTCCCAAACCGTGACAGATGTTCTGCTCACAGGTTCAATACATACCAACGAATCGAACAAGTCAGTAGTATCAGCTATACCGCTTGATTATGATGTCATATCACATCGCCACTTACTACAGGTTGGATTATGGCCGATCCCTTGTTTATTAATTCAACTATTAGTTATTTTTCGTATGTAGCTGTGGAAGGTAAAAATGTATAATTCTTGTCTTCCAGAAATTCAGATACTTGTATTGGGGAATTCTACCAATATCAGCAGGAATATTGCTGTTTGGCCGTCTGTTCTACTCGGATGGCGCATCGCCTCCTCTCATCGTCAAGGCCTTATACTCCAGCGGGTTGAGACTCATCGTTGGAGTTATTGGGTCCGTCTTTATATTTGGAATGATCTTTAAGCTTGAAGGTAAGGAAGTCATTATTCTCCAATACTTTATTTATATACTCAGGTTGTACAAGTTGGCGAAAAACTATTTCATATAATATCACTGGTTCGTAATCATTGTCTTTCAATGTAAGGCCATAAAAATAAAAATAAGGTAATAAAAAGAAGGTTCTGTAAGTGGAAAATATTGTTTATACAAAATATATCGATCGTTTGTTCCTAGGAAAAGATCTATAGGCAATTTGATGTGCCTTAAACATAAAAAAAATGGAACACTACTATTCTGTGTTAGGTTGTTGTATTTTATTAAATACATTCAATATTTGCTAGAGTAAGTACCCAATATGGCACTACGATTAAATCCTTAACACTTCATTTACATTTTTTATGGAAATACGTGGCAAACGAGCAAGCGGATCACCTGATGTAAAGTGAACGCTACCCATAGACATCCGCAGCAAGCAATTGTGTTGCAGATGCGTTGCCTACCTTTAATGGACATAGGAGGTCATACACAGGAAGAAGGATATTTCCTTCTTAGCGTTAACTCGCTCCCCGTCCAATCCTCTTCCTGTTCCCATCCTATCCTTACGAGGAAAGGGTGGGAAGGGGAAGAGGACTGAAATTAAGCCTCCGGCACCTCATAACAGTAAACGCACAGTACTTCTCCTTCACACCTGTCTTTTGTGAGGAGCAACAGATGTTGGTGTTGCAGGCTCTACCACTGTTAAAAACTTCTTCTTTTTAGGTGTATACAGATCGGTATTAGAATGGCGCGGCTGGACTGTACCCGCTCGGGTCTCATACGTGGCGTATCTGTTGCACTTTATGGTCGAATATGTATTGATCGGATCGAGAACTACATTGATACGAGTCACCATGTTACAAATTGTAAGTTATAGTAATAAATTATTGATTAATGTCTGTTTACGACAGAAGTAGAGTGTGGGAATTGACCAATCCTCTGACGTGTGGCCCATGTTGTGGAGAATATATTTTTTTAAAAATCCTCTTAGTTTATATTTTCAAATATTATATATCTTGATATAGACTTGAGTCAGGCACAGTTTTTATTGTTTTTAATTAATTATGAAATTGTCTAAATCATTACTAAGGATTTTATAGATTATCAGCCATCAGGGTATTATTGTTTGCCTTTATTCTAAATCTATAGCTGAATGTTTATTAGTTGCAATAACATATTCGTACTACCGCGGTTCGTTGAAATTAAATGTTGACTGCAATAATAGTAAAATATGTGTGTTATCTTATACTAAAGATATGTTGTACAAAATCACCGGTCGTAAGTGTTCCAGAGACAGTGACAGCAACATTGACACATGTCAAATGGTGAGAGAAGATAAAAGTAGTAGTAAATGTAAGCACATGATGTGAGATATTCGAGTCTTTACTTTTCGGCTTATGTGCTACTATTTCTTATATAAAATCATTGCAAAATCTTCTTTATATAAATATATTATTCTTCTGTGCGAGTGTTGACAGTGAACTTCTCCTAAACGGCTGAACCGATTTGAATGAATTTTTGTGTATGCGTTCAAGTGGGTTCAAGGATGGCTTAGATTCACAAATAAACCCAGCAGATGTTTGTATGTTCCGAAGCGGGTGGACCGATTTCGATGTAATATTCTGAAAATTGTCAGATTGCCCTAGAGGGTGATTCTGTGAATTTTCGTAGCGACTGGATCAACATCAACCCCGAGCGAAGGCGGGGCGGGTCACTAGTATAAATATATATATTTCCTTTGATTTTAGCTCCTGTTGATCATCGGCACATCTTTTATATCATTCATGTTTGCTGTGCCTTTCTGGTTGGTGGTCGAAGCGCCGTTATCTCAACTGATCAGACTCACGACTACTGTAGGAGAAAAAATTAAAACGCAGCCGGATGCTGAGCTTGGAAAAGTGGGGAAAGTAGATCGTGTCAACGTCATAAACTAAGATCAAGAGTCGGGCATAGTTGATTGTCTGTATTAAAATTGCTTATGCGGAATTCTTAATTTAGTGAGTAACTGTGGCATTTTTGGTGGGAGGGGAGGTAAGGGCGCTTAAGCAAGTAAGCAAAATAGTCAAAATTCTTCACTGACTTAATGTAAACTTGATAATTATGTTTTTAGCCAACACTTATCTACCTTGTGATGTGTGAAGTTAAATAAAATGTGTGCATTTTTAATGTATACTCTCTTAAACCTACCCTCATTGGGCTCAAACCCCTTCCAAACGACAATCCTAGATCCGCCACTGGTGCCTAAGGATGCGTCCACGTCTGGCCTGTGGCTAAATCTTGACGCACACTTTCACCGCCGGTATTCCGTGAGTCGTGTTTCTTCTCCGATTGCGCCGACCCATATGTCCAACAACTGATGCTGAGGGCCCACCACTGTCATAATTAATGTGAAAATGTAATTTTATTACTATTTTCATCATTCAACATTTCTCTAGCACGGGCACGTTGAAAGGATGAATGAAGAGAGAATAACAAAACAAATTTATGTTGCAAAAGTGAGTGGCAGTGTTGGTAGGGGACGCCCTAGGAAAACTTACATCGATCAGATTAATGACTTACTAAAAAAGAAGGAGCACCCATAGCCGACGAGCATGCATGCGTAAATGTATGAATGTAGAGAAAGCGAGAGAACACATCTCTCGCTTCTTCTACATTCTTTATATTTTATTATATAGCTCATAGCTGTACAGCACGACCTCACATATTCTAACAGATCGGCTGTAAGTAGAAGCGTTCTTGCGTTTCGTCTGATGAGTGCGGTGCCCCATAATATTTCCTTTTCCTTGATTACTCCCTCTCCCTTCCTCCTTCCAAATAAAACCCTGGCAAAGCAACTGTATGATTGATTGTTTGGATGAAGATGGGTAACTGTCCCTACTTAACATCATGTCAGCCGCTCATTCGCTTTATTATAATGTAATTGGTTTGATTGCATATTCTGTATATTGTCGTCTTTCAAATATGTCAAAATAATACGAAAGTCTAATGAAAACAGTTTCATTAAAAATGAAAAACAATTTATAAA
The DNA here is from genome assembly GCA_029849275.1 of Papilio elwesi. Lineage (NCBI taxonomy): Eukaryota > Metazoa > Arthropoda > Insecta > Lepidoptera > Papilionidae > Papilio > Papilio elwesi. The sequence continues at coordinate 9,964,105 of CM056702.1, forward strand.
TTAAAGATGTTTTAAGGCAGGCTAGCACAAACATATATTTCTATTTATGTAGATAGATGTATTTGTTTAGTTAAAAACAAACTATAAGCCTTAACATTGATAATTTATTACGTTTTTTTATTATATATCTATGCGCAACTTCCTTGCTGAGGTACGGTTAAGCGGATATTTAAATGCAAATTACTTAAACGATTACAAAATGCCGTGAATAAATAAGAAAAATCCTACACCAAGGATATATACCTACCACTATACCACCTGCTTTCCGTATTTCGTAACGTTGCCGATACATCCCTACTAATATTATAAATGTGAATGTAAGTTTGTTTGTTACGCTTTCACGCGAAAGCTACTCAACCGATCATCATGAAACTTCGTACACATATTCTTGGAGGTATTAGAAGTGACATAGGAGGATTTTTATGAAAAAATGTAGTACATAAAATGCGAAGTATGTATGTTCCCTATAAAGATATAAACTCCAAAACGGCTGGACCGATCTCGATGAAATTTGCAGGGATTGTCCAGATTGGCACATTCCTGTGTTTGGTAGCGATCTGATCAACATAATTAGTGGTTCCCGGGCGAAGCCGGGGCGGGTTACTAGTCCTATATAAACATAGCTATCTATTCCCCGCGATTTTACCCGCCGTGCTGTTAAGATTATAAAGAATTAGAGTAATTTGTAATAAACAATATTTTGATCTTCATTTCACTGCAAAAGGTATCATGCTGATTTTTCAACAACTCGTATCAAAAATAAAACATATATTTATCCTCAAGAAGACATACTATGTATATCAAATAAAACGCTCGCTTATGTTAAATTGTTTGCCGAAAACAAGAAAGTCGCACTCACGTAAGTTTAACAAAGGACAATTTATATTTAAGTATAGCGCCATCTTCTGGTAGGAAGATTTTTCAAATCAAGTTAGTAGTTCCTTCCACTTTATAATATTAATACAGATATAGTGAGAAAATATATCATATGTATCGTACATAATGATTTAAAAATGAAAATACTTTCAAGACTTTTCAGCGCTCATGTGTTTGCCTTATAAAAAAAACATGTTACAGATTGAATTATATAAATTACAATCGTCTAATCAATTCAGTCGCTAAATAACAATACCAATGCTTTATTTTTTATTTTATTTTAAATATTAAATCGAACACAGACTCCAGGCCAATTGTTACAACATTAACGCTTGACGTCTTAATATTAAATTTGTCATAACGCATTAAAAAAAAACTATAATTAATTATATTAATATTGCCATATTATTGGTTAACACTACTTGTTATGACTTTTAGAATTACCGAATATAAATATAAGTTTCACTTACTTAACAATAGATGTCATACTTATTTACTAAGATATCATCAATAGATGGCGTTGACTATGCTGGGCGCAAGTACAAGTCAAGATCTTGCAAATAAATCTCTTTCAAGTTTATTCATTAATTTGTGAGTTACTGTCATGATCATTATAATTTTGATTTAAAATAAAGTATTTGATATTTATATCAATTCGTGCAATGTTTGATTTTCAAAAATGTGTGTTTACTGAAAATTTTCGTAGGATATACAATAACTATGGCAACTGATGTTGTCAAATGATGGGTTCGTGTATTTTTCTATTCTTTGGGGTCAGTTTTATTTTCGGTTTAAATAAAAGAGACCTCATTTTCATTTTTTGAACCACAATGAGTGTTAATGGATACATACAGAAACGAAAGATAACAAATTAGACAGGATACTATAAAACATAAAAATACATACTAATGTTACCTGTACATGTACAATGTACATGTACAGGTAATGACAGACAGTACGTGCCAGTTGGCGTGGTTTGTAAGATATTTACTTTTCAAGCCACAGGTCGTGGGTTCGATTCCCACCCAGGACAAACATTTGTGTGCATAAACATGTCAATTTGTCCTGAGTCTGGGTGTAATTATCTATATATGTAGTATATCAGTTATCTGGTTGGTTAAAAAGCTCTGCTTAGTTTGGGATCAGATGGCCGTGAGTGAATACGTCGTAGGATATTATTATAATGTGCACTAGATGAGAGAAAGTGAAAAAAAATAAGATATTAAGAAGAAGTATGAAAGATCGTGAAGGGAATTAAAATGTGAAATAGAAGGGAACAACAGAGAGACTTGCCATCTACAAAACAATTTTGATTTGTAAATGGAGCGGGAGTTTGACAATAAAGAACAAATAAGTAGTTGAATAGAAACGAAATAAAAGTATAAAGAAGATAAAAATATGAAATAATAAAAATACAAGTTATTGTATGAATAATTTACATAGATTCATCGATGTCTTCAACTTTCCTTATTTAGTTGATGTCTCGCCATATTATAATGCCATTTATAAGTTATATGGGCCTTCTGGTCACGGTCGAATGTTGTACGACATCGGTTGCCAAAATCTTCAAGTCGAAGCAATTCCGTAGCCTCGTGCCTACTATTGATTCAAAGATAAATTTATCAAGGTAAGGTTACAACGGATTATTCGTAACTGAGTCATATATAGTATACACTTTAATGTATTCATAATTACATAGTTCAAATATGAAGTGATTTAAATTTGTTTAAAGGATGGCGGAAAAACTGAGTCAGGCATCGCATGACTCAGTTTTTCCGCCTTATAACAACCTTCAAGAGTCAATAGGCTAATGCTAAAATAATGTGTACTATCTTTCAATCACTTAGCCACTAACCTGTTGTCCTAGGCACATACGTGGTAATAAGATATGATGCGATGCCATGCCTAAAAAGTCAAGCAGACGTTGTATATATTTCTGGGCTATGTCGAGGCCACAATTAATCGCGCGTTAAACTTGTATTACAACTTGTAAGGGATACAGTCAGCTGTGAGTGCGGAAAGCACTAGTTTTCTTTTAAAAAGTAAGAAGGCATCTGTAAAAGTACCACGCCATTTAACATTAATGTTGTTTAAAAAGGACTTAGACGTAACGTCATCGTGTGAAATTCTTCCTAAAAATATTTCGATCCCTTAATTGCCCCTCGGAAAAATCTAACGTCCTAAGAGGCTTTTTTGCCCTAGAGAAAACTTAGGATCTCTCGAGAATTACTAAATCATTTAAGGCACATGGACAATAATACACATGTAAACTCAAATTTTACAAGTAAATACAATACGCAACTGCATTCTTTTATAGGTAACTCGTTGATCGTTTAGTCTTATCCTGTAAAAAGTTTCTCCGTCTTCAAAAAAATATGAGAGGCCGTATGTGTAACATATAGCTTGGATATATTATAATCTGGTTAAACAGTAAACATATTTTATTGTGGCCTGTTCAATTATTATTTAGCTAAATTCAAAAATGTAACAGTTGTGTCAATAGTGGACAGAAAGTGAAGACTGGAAAACGTTCTTATTGGGACGTTCTTTTCTTACTTACATTTGACTCGTATGTGACAAACATTAGCTCTCCTCTTTCTTCTCATTATTTTAATCACGCTATCCTTTTTACACCATTGGAGATGTGTGAATGTTATTGTCAGTTTTTGGACTACTTTTGACCCGTGACATTATAACATATCTATAGTATAAAATATAATTCCATTACCCTCTATAATTCGTAGGAATAATGTAAGTTCACATAAGGAAATGTTGAGAGATATAAAATTAACCATTAAAAAAATTAAAAGCACTAAACACTAGAACCGCGAGATTTTTGTATCTGACCGTAATGTTTGTATGGCAATAACAATGCTGTATAAAGTTCAGTATTATCGCAAAAATTTATTTTCGTTGTCGCGGTATGCATCAGAATTGCGTTAATTTAGTTATTACTGGACTAAGTCACGTATAGAACAGGTTTTTCGAGATTGTTTATAGCTTGAGTCATAAATCGCCCAAGGAAGACATACTCAAGTTAAAGTTGTCCTGTCCCCGCATCAGACAATCATGGGGACTCAGAAGTTTTTGTAATTTATGAAGATGATTATGACATGGCACTGTTGTTATCAACAAACCTAATGTTACGAGATATTTTTTATACAATAAAGTGGCAAACGAGCAAGCGGCACCTGAAAATAAGTACCGCTACCAGGCATACGCGACAAGCTAATGCAGATGCGTTGCCTACCTTCATGGAAAAAGGAGAACAGACACAAACAAACAGAAAAAAGGATATTTCCATTCCCTGTCCATCCGTCAAATCCTCTTCCCTTTCCGATACTTTCCTTTTTTAAAAAAGGTGGCAAGGGCAAGAGGACTACAATTAGCCCTCCAGCATCAGACGAAACGCAGTATACTTCCACTTCACGGCTGTCTTCTGTTAGGTCGTGGTATTTCACCGGTCGAGCCGGCCCATTCGTGCAGCAGTTGTTGTTGCGTTGAATACTAAAACTAAATATCTTTTGGTAACGCTGTGTTGGTAAGAATTAATATACTTATATACTAAAAATACGCCATTACATAACTTTAATTAATTTCTTATGAAAGAAAACAGTCGGATCATGAATAAAGTCACAAGTCGGATGTAGCTACAAACATTTAGATTTTGAATGTTCGTATAATTAATTATACGCATAATAAGTCAGTATCAATGTCATATAATGATCAATCTTTCTATTCACCTTGAATTCTCGCACTTATAGTTATAAATACTCCAATTAAAAGAAAAAATATGCAAAACAATCATACTTACTGAATATCGTTATAATTTTATGAAAATCAAATAGAGGTCGTCGTTGTACTTTAAAACATTTTTTTGGTATTTATATATATATATATATATATATATATATATATAGAGTAACGAAACAAATTTATGTTGCAAAAGTGGGTGGCAGTGTTAGTAGGGGGCGATATAAGGAGCACCCATAACCGACAAGCGAGTATGCGTAGATGTATGAATGTAGAAGAAGCGAGAGGGGTGTGCCAGGATCGTACCAAATGGAAATCCATGATCTCTGCCTACCCCTCTGGGTTACGGGCGTGAGTGCATATTTATTTGTTTTATTTTATATCTATAAATTCAAATTGAAGGCATACATTGAAAGACCTTCATCATTTGGATCGTACCGTGCTTCACGTATCCTTGTGAAACATGGGCACTTACCAAAGCACTCCACGATAAGTTCGTTACATGCCAAAGAGCAATGGATTGAAAGTTGACGAATTTAAAACGACAGGACAAAACATTGATCTCACAAAAACAAAATTGCCTGACATCTTGTCCAGAATAGGTACGCTCAAATGGCGGTAGACTCGTCACATAATACGTGTCAATAGAGGGAAATGGAGCAGAGCGCTAGCTAGGAAGCTGACAGCTGGTCCAAATTGAAGAGGAGTCAACAGTGGAACAGTTTAGAGGAGGCCTAAGACTAACCGCACACTAAAACACTGGCAAAAAACAAACCTTTTGAAGAATAAGAGAATATATTACTGTTGTATACATATCTTTATTAGTAGTATAATCATAATAAATGGGCCTTTTTTTTAGAATGTTCCCCACTGCAGTGACACAGGCCTTCAAGAGAGGGCCGTAATCCACCACGCTGGTCCGGCGAGGGTTGGATGCCACATGTCTTCAAATTTAGTGGTTCTAGAAATGCCGTTTCCTCACGATGTTTTCCTTTACCGTGGAGTAGGGGTGATGAAATAAATTACACAAAGTAAAGCACTCGCCTGGGTTCGAACCCGCAACCTACAATACGTAAGTCGGGCCCTAACCTTTGAGGCAACACGGCTCCCGATATATACCTATGTTGCTGTATAATGTCCATGACCATCTTTATTTCTCATTACGAGGTCATACTCATCTGTGGCCAGCTTTAACTGACATTCGCATGATAAAGTCATATAGGAAGTAAACGTGTCCTAACTATTATTGTACGTCTTAAAATGTATTACGTGTATTCTCAAAGTTGAAGGTTAGAGTAAAATAGCACTCCGTCCGCAATGCATGGAAGACCTACACGAAAATGTTATAAAAAAACTTTACAGAATGCGCGCGTAAACTACTACTTACAATGCGCTTGGCCACAACTTCATGTGATAAGTGGCGTAATCAATGATACGCGCTAATTAAAACGTTAAACAAAATTTTGGAACAACTTGCCTCTTATGCTCCGATTTTACTGTCCGGGATCCGTATGTAAGCACATGGTTTAACGTAATAATATCATGCATTATATTTGCGTAAACCAGTTAAAAATAAAATAAATAAAATGACATTCTCCAGAAATGTTACATATATATATTATTAAATTTACACTTTTATCTCGCTTTCTTGACGTATCTTAGAAAGTAACTTAATAATAGTTTTTAAAGTTTAAACAAACACTACAAGTAAATGACAGTTTCTTTGGTTAATAGGTATACCTGTCTTATTTGTAAGCAAATTTAGATTTCACTAAATATAATTAGACGTAGACAAACAGACATCTAAATCTCGTAACGAAATCGTCTGTTGGCTCGTGTTAGAAATGTAGCGTTACCGTCGGGTCCCGCTCCACTAGAGCCGAGAGTAACTGATCATGCACGATCGATGTGCTGCGTGAATGTGTGTGAGCGAGAACGCGAAACGTTGTCACGAATTTAACGTCCGAGCGCCTTATCAATACAAAATTGCTCTCCAAATACAAAAATATATAAAACATTTGACATCCCTTGCAATGATAAATGTAGACACTTTAAATTTATTTAAATCAATGGACATCGATCATCGAATCATGTTTATGATGAGTTATAATTCATCATTACCATGATTTTATACATAAACCAGTGTGTTGTGTGGTAAAGTGTTAAACGTTGAATTACCATGATCAATCAAAACAGAAGAACCAGTGATTATATCTTTACTGTTTTGTTATAAATTATCATAAAATTATCGTAAACGCCTCGACATGGACCTTCATATCTAACCACTAAGAATCAGCTTATAAGCATAGGGGAAGAGGATGAGGATGTACAGAGAATTGAAATATCCTTTTTTCTGTTTGTCCCCTTTGTCCTTTGTCCATGAAGGTAGGGTTGCCGTTGGCAGATTGCAGATGGCAACTCATTAGCTTGTTGAGGATGCCTTTTTGTCAGGTGCCGAGAACGAGAAAACGAGATTTTTTTTATTTATTAAGACATAACAAAAGATAAATATAAGATAGTGTAATAGTATCTTAGGAGTCATTGAATTTAAACAATATTTACTATAACGCATTAACAATATTTATTCATTACGAAATTACCAACAATTCACACAATAGTAATATGCATTCCCAAAACTTAGTGTTCACTCCGGCGTCTCGTTCTTGAATGTGTCAACCGTCAAAAATATTTTCTGACAGTAACGTCAACACGACTTATATCGTAATTTGGATATTGTCTCTGTGTAACAAGGATTGACATTACATTTTTATTATTTTGTAGATCAGCCTTGTTACAATAGGATTCATAAAATATAAAAATAAATTTTAATGATTCCTACTGATTGTCTCACTGAGAACGATTACGATTAAATCTAATTGTTTTGTGAGCTTAAGATATTTGAACTGAGGACATAAAACTATATTACACTAAAAGAAAGCAAAAAAAAAACAACAAAGTAGTAAAGTAACAAGGAATACAGATCAAAACTGTACAAAATTATTAAGAACTGGCTGTTGTAAATTAAACAGAAGCGCAAGCAAAGCCGTAGGCATCCGTAAGGCAACAAGAAACCCTATTGTATAGCTTATATCTTATGGTATCCGTAAGGTGCGACCGAAACTGGTATAACCTGTATCCTAAAGTAAAATATTGCCTTAAAAAACGTTCAGAAGCATATTTAAATTTGTGACATACCTCGTGAATCGGCATATACCCACGCTGGAATATTTTAAGAGGTTTTTATAATAAATCTTGTAGCGATGGATAAGATACGATATTATAATTACTATAGTTGGTTCCAAATCAATATGGAAATTTTGTAAACAAAAGGGTAAAACTAACTTTTTAGGCTAAAATTCGTAAATTTTCGAAAAACAACTTTTTCTCACATTACCATATTACATAAGCTATATATTAATCAATTTCACTTCACTTTATCTCACAATTTTCGTTAACATTTACATCATTTCCAATGAAAGTATAAAAAGACGTTTGCTTGTTTACAAAATTTTCATTTCGGTTGGGATCAAACTTTATTTATATAGTTTAATAACTGTTGTAATCTTTGTATTTATATAATATATGTAAGCTAATATATGTAAACTAAATGGAACAAAATGTTGAACTTTAAATTGTCATTAATTACAATTATCATTCATTTAAATTGAAATAAATTTGTCATTTATAAATATTTGTATACTAACTAACTAGACGGACGTTGTTCTGTCTTAACTATGAACATTGAATAAAAAATTGGTTTAATAAAAAAATATATCAAAGACATAGTGTATTAATGCTTTATGATACAAAACATTCTTTTTTTTATATTATAAAGTGGCAAACGAGCAAGCGGCACCTGGAAATAAGTACTGCTACCCATACACATCCGCAACAGACTAATGAGTTGCAGATGCGTTGCCTACCTTTATGGATAAAGGACAAACAAACAGAAAAAAAGATATTTCCATTCCCTGTCCATCCCCTCCTCATCCGTCAAATCCTCTTCCCTTTCCCATCCTTTCTTTAATAGAAAAGGGTGGGAAGGGGAAGAGGACTATAATTAGGCCTCCGCATCACTCATCAGACGAAACGCAGAATACTTCTACTTCACGCCTGTCTTCTGTGACATCGTGGTACTTCACCGGTCGAGCCGGCCCATTCGTGCAAAAGATGTTGTTATAACGGGCTCTACTACTGTTGTCTTAGGGGCGATTTCACCGTTCGCATGCGAAGCCAAGTTTAACAAAACTAAGTTTTGCTTAATCGAGTTCGGTTTTCGTTAAACGGATTTCATCAGCTACAATTTGATCGCGTTTACGAAAAGAAGTTTAGTGACGTAAAACGTGTAAACATCGCCTTCAATCTAAGCGCAGATGTCATGTTATACAGTTTGTCAACGTCAAAAGTGTATCATTAGTAGCTGTTAAATTAAAAACGCGTTTACAGAGCAAAACGCCAAAAATCGTTCAGAATTTAAACTCAGTTCTAACTGCGTTTAATTTATGTTGGTGAAATGTAATTTGGAGTTTTAAGCTGAGTTAAGTATAGTTTGAAAGTTAATACAGTCGTCAACTTTTCTTATATTTTCTAATTTTCCGAGCAGCTTTCCTAATTTTTTTTTCGAAGAATCTCGAAAATCGGTCCAGTCGTTCGCACTTAATGCTGTGACCAACGGACACAGGGATTCATTTTTATAAATCACCAACCATCATCTTATTAATAAATACGTATCGAGTTCTTCGCTTGTAGAGACAACAGATTGCTACACAATGCTTGTATTATTAATCAATCTAATAATGATATACGACTCGGAATGACCGTTAAAACGAGTCGACGTTACGGATATTAAGCGGCAGTATTATAAACTAACCAGCCATAACTTTAGTTAACACATTGAGCTCAACGTTTGTAAATATATATATTCATCCTTTCAGTATGGCCGAACCACCGAAGCATACCTTTCTCAATTCAAGTCCCAACATCCACTTTTAAGCCACACTTTTCCCATATTTAATCTTATTATTCAACGTCACGCCTAACATATTTCTCTCCTATCACGCATCTCAACGGCATTAACTCTAAGGAATATGCTTTTCCTGCCCAACATAATATTTCGAGCGTCGAAAATCAAAGCCAAACAAAAAAAACGAAAGCAAAGCCGCGAAATAAATCATTCTGTCTGTTGGTGAAATCCGTACAAAATGTCTATCGTTAGTTTTGTGTTAATCGCGTTCTAAGAAACAGACTTGGCGTGGGGAATATATTGGGGTACAAAAAAAATTGACAACGTATCGTAACCAGAATCGCAGTATATCAGAAGTTTCTTACAGTTATATAGTAAGTTCGGTTAACTTTTTCTTTTCGTTATTCTGAGATAAATGGCATTTGCTGTTATTATAATTCACCATTCGTAACATTATAATGTAAATAACGCATTGACTGGTATGTTCACGTCATTGGTCGTTGACCCAACGTCGAACTGCAAGCGGTCATTTTATTAAGATGTTTATCAAAGAAAACCGGCCAAGTACGAGTCGGACTTGCGCACGAACGTATCCGTACCCATTATCCATAAAAATCATGCTTGTTGTATCAAAGCCACCTTGATTATTTATTTTATTTTGTAAAAACATAAAAAAACACTAAAAATAGTATTGCCCGTTATAACGGCAACAGAAATATATCAGCTGTGAAAATGTCAACTGACTAACTATCACGATTCATGAGTTACAGTATGGTGACAGACAGACAGATGGACAGACATTGGAGTCTTAGTAATAGGGTTCCGTTTTAACCTAATAGGTTTTCCTTGCGTTAAACTTATATACCTCAAATTGTGATTCGATTACAATTTGCTAATGTGATTAATAAACTGACGAGCTTTACTATATCAAGGTGACATAAAAATGGATGTTTTATAAGTAATAATTCATTTGAAAGTAAACAATTCAACAATCAGAAGTTAAAGATCTGTTTGCAGAGATATGTGGGAGCATAAGCTGCCAGTCACACATGTAACAAGGCCACGCACCGGACACAAATCTTAGAAAGTAATATCATAATATTACTGTTATTCATAAATAACAATGCCAAAACACAGTATTATTCGTTGGTTCACGTTCGTAGTTTCAAATAACAGTCGTCCATGGATACCTCCCCTACAAATCTCTACAGCGATCACCTGCCAGCAATCTTAATCAGATTATTAATCCATCTTGTGGGAGATTGGTGGCTACACTTGTCGACCTGCATGGTAGCCATCATGGGACCTCCCGGTCTCATCGATGTTGCTAGCAATTTGCCTAGCCCATTACCACTTAAATTTTGCAATTCTTAGCCGCGGCGTGCGCAATTAGTAGCGTAGCGTCAGCCTTTGTGGTATCAGTGCCCATTGTGCCACATGATAACCTAGAAATAAAGTCAAATGCCCATATGTATTTTACATCCGTATCCGAAAGCATCTTATCCTTTCGGTGTTTCAGGTGCGCCTTGCGAGTCGACCGGGGACCCCATCCCCAACAAAGTGGTTCCGTATTTGCGGACGGCGCTGGCTGGATAGCGGAAGATTGCGCAAGTGTTGCCGTGACCCAGCCATTGGCGGATTGAAGGAACACCTCTGGGTTTTTAGTGGACATTCCGGCCACTTCTTGGCCGGCGAGTCCCACATGCCCCGGGGAGGATGCATAAATCCATTTTCTCCGCGAAAATTAAAAAAAATAAGATTAGGTAGTTAGGTTTTATCTACTGAACTGTTATGTTGTAGCGTTTATACTCTTTTAAATCTATTTTTAAACAACCGATTTAAGACAAGTGATTACTTACTGACATTATGTCTATAAACATGGGTGACATTTTAGGATTGACGTCACAAAATGACGCGATGGTACTTGATTATTTCGGTGCGCAATTAAAAATTTATTTTTAAAACATACCTTTTACTTTGGTTTATTTTTTAAAATTCTGATTGGTCTATTAACACAACTTAGATTTTATAATGATAAAACAAAGTATTGTCCACCGGCAGAACCACACTAAATCTATATTTATACAATCATTTATACTCTATACAGATAAATAAAATTGAAGTGTCTATATGTAATAACAAAAATACAATTTTTACAATTCGGTCTGTCTGCTTATTCTGGGTAATCTCCGAAACTACTAAGCCGATTTGGCTGAGACTTTTACTGGAAGATAGCTGATATTGTAAGGATTCAAATAGGCTAATTTATTTTAAGAAAATAATTAGGGCTCCGCGCAAAAAGTGAAAAATCCTCGAATTGTGAAAAAAATTACGCGCCGCCGTATCGAAAACCACCACAGACAACACATAGACATAGGCACGTGCGCCCGTATATTTCACTCTTTTATCTTCACAACATATCACAGAGCTATAGTGACTGTGGGTGGTAGTAGCATCAACGTCCCCTTGTGGTTGTTGGTTGTGTTGGTGGTTGCATGTGGATGGTTATAGCGGTGTACAAAAATAACACCAGCAAAGTGGGTGTTACCAGCTAGTTAAATATAAAAACACGTATATCTCGTCGATTAGTGATGTAGATATAAGAAAACATCCTTGAGTAGGACGCGGAAGGCAGTGCACATGCATCTCATTAAAAAGATTTGAATATCGATTAATTTTAAACATAACACCTCGCTTATTACAAGATCGTTAATGAAATATAACTAGTTCTTCTGGAAACCAAGTTAAAATGTTCCGTGTTTATTTACTTGATTTTAATTAGACACACAAAACGAGTTTATGATCATTTAAACGTACTATAATTTAGACAAAATACTTAACAGTTAGATCATAAACCTAAATATAGCATAGCAGTGACGAAGACTCTCTTTAACAGAAGTAGACCCCGCAATAACAACATCTGTTGCAAGAATTGGCCGGCTCGACCGGTGAAATACCACGACATCACAGAAGTACTCTGCGTTTGTGAGTGAGGTGCCGAAGCCCTAATTCTAGTTCTCTCCCCCATACCACTCTTTTTTTCTAAGGAAAGAGTGGGAAGGGTAAGAAAACTTAACGGTGTAGGGGATGTAAAGGAATTGGAAACAACCATTTTCTGTTTGAAAAGTGGGCAACGGCATCTGCAACTCTTGCAGGGATCTATGGGTAGAGATCACTTGACATCGGGCGACCCCTGGCTCGTTTGCCACCTAATAGTATAAAAAAAGGTCATGTAACCCTAATACGAGCGAAGCCCATTTAATAACTGGCATATAACCTAAGTACTTAGCGACATATGTAGGACATAGGTAATTAGATATTTGCAATTGTTATACAGGCTACGTACTGTGTTCGAAATCTATTTGACACCTCAAAACTTATAATAGCAACAAGTCAACGATAGTAAAATCTGCACAATGTAATTATTATAAACAGTGAGGCTTGTCGCGTAGCATCCCATCTCTTTCATTACACTAGGAAGTGAACAAAGTATCTCTCGCTCTACGGGTGACCAATAAAAATGCGGCTTATCGCATAGCGTCCCATCCAGCAAAAAGTGCCGCCCTATTCTTCTCGCGACATAAGGAAGCTCATCTTCCGCGTCTCCCATCCATTAAGCTCATGGACAGCCCAATTCCTTGGGAAGATAAGGTAAAATACCTAGGTGTCATCCTTGACCGTAAACTTAACTTCGACGCTCACGTTACCCGGGTCAGGAACCGGGCGGCTTTCGTACTAGGCCGCCTATTCCCACTAATCAACAAAAAGAGCAAAATGTCCCTCCGGAACAAGGTGACACTCTATAAAGCTGTAGTACGTCCCGTTATGACGTATGCTAGTCCGGTCTTCGCGCACATATCCCCTAAACTTATTCACCGACTTCAGCTGATCCAAAACAGATTCTTGCGCAGGGCCACTGGCTCGCCGTGGTTCATGCGCAACATCGATTTACACGTGGATTTAGAGCTTCCCACCATAGCTCAACACCTGAAGTTGGCGTCGCGCCGCTATTTCGACTCCGCCGCCGGTCACCCCAACCCGTTAGTCGTAGGTGCCGCCACCTACAAACCAATCGCGCTCGGTACGTTCCGTCGCGACTATAGACGTACTAGGCACGTCCTCGACTATCGAGACGATGCAATAACCAACGCTCAGGCTAGGATGAAACAACATCGCAAACAAATCACACACCGTCTTCGCCGGCGAGGACGGCTATTACCTTCTCGATACGGCCACATAGCCGGCAGAGTCTTTTCCCCTACTCATGATAGAAGCGTTGCTGGAGTTTCTTCCGCCACTTCTTCTCCCAGCGCTAACGCTTTCCGAAGTGGTAGTAATGTTAGTTGTAATAATACTCGTAATCAGATAATGGCTACCGATCGAGCCGAGGCTCGGCCCTCTCGGGCACCCTCGAATCGGAATGCTAAACGCGTAATGAGTGACAGCCCAAGCCGAGGTCCCCTCTCGGGGGCCCTTGAGCCGAGTCACTCCATGGAGCATCCACCGAAGCGACCTAAGAGCTCGGTGGCCTCCCAATCCGGTGATAATATTAAAGTAACGGCCCGAGCCGAGGTTCCCTCTACGGAGGGAGCCCTCGAGCTTAGTTACTCTTAAAGAGGCTTAGGCTAGGCGCCCTCTGCGCCCTGCCGCCTCGTGCCCGGTGTAGCTGTAAATGCCTCCTCAAGGCAAACAGTGACCCTTCAGTCACAAAAAAAAAAAAAAATAGCGTCCCATCTCTTATTTCCCTAGGTAGCGATAGTCTCTCTCGCTTTACGGCTGACCAAAAATGACGTATAACTCACTAGCCTCTGGCGTATGAAAGTGCTAGAATATGCGTATTTTTAAAGAGGAAGCGAGAAAGGACGACCATATAATACCTCCAAAATAATTATGTTATATTAACCATTATAAAGACGAGGCATTCGAACAAAATGGTTACAGTGAAGCTAAGTGGAAACTATTTTTGAAACCGCGTTAACTGTCTCGCATTTACATCAATTTCGGTTTGAAGAGAACGTCACTGAATAGATGAATGATGTGCAGCCATAACAACAATCTTGGTGTTTACGAAGTACTTCCAATTCTGTTACCCTGAATTTGTTGCATCTTGTGGTGAAGATAATATACACAAATATATATGTAAACAACGCACCTAGCCCATTTTAAAGATAAAAAAAATTAACAACAATTTTACACGCAGTATCTAAACTCTTGAGAGTACAGTATATTATACAAGATTAGCGAATTAATTTAACCGACAATTTCTGCAAACGTATATGATTTTAGGGATCTGATCAACTTACATTTGAAGGATTCAGGTCATCAATCCAGAAAGACTGCAGGCATTTATATATAATAACAGATTTATTACTGATTTACACAGCTCTTAGTAACAGCGTGAGATGCTGGGTTCCGATCTATGTATGTTGTAATCTAGCTTACGAATGAGCTTCAGAATTAAAAAGGTTATGACTGACCTGATCTAGGACTGCGACCCGGATCGGCTGGGTTACCTTGCTCGCCGCAGCTGGCGGACTTCTGATAGATGTGTCGTAGTGGGTAGGAGCAGGTAGTAGCACGTTGGTTGAAAGTTGCTAAGTCGGTAGTTTGAACCCCAGCGGGATCTCAGAACTTAGTCCTTTACGTAAAAAGGTTAAAACGTAAAGGACTATGTATCCTAAAGGATAGCAATTAGAATTCGTTTAGTCTTAGGATAGCAATAGATTCTTCATGACACTTCACATGGTAGGACGGTTGACTCGACCTCTCCCCCGCGCAACGGTCACCCCCACTTAATCCTAAATATCCATTGATTCAATTCTTTCGTTGCTGATTGGCTACGCGATGCAAAGATTAATTAAGTATCATTTATTACAACGTTACACAACTTTCACATATGTTCCAGCGAAAATTTTATATTAAACTTCAGACTCGTCTCTCGTCTTACCGCCGACACAGTGTTGTCATTTTACAATTCAAATGATATTTAATATTGATTAAGATATTAAATATAAATATAATTTATTTTTATAAAAATATATCAATAGTAAATAGTAGGCCTAAGTTATAATGATACGATAGCTTCATAGATTAATAAACAATACTTACAGCGGCCATAGATTAAACAATGCGTACACATTTGGAAATTTTTGAAAAAAACTTTCGTATAAAATTAAATCTAAGTTCAACCTTTAGGAGATGAATTTACAAAAAACATATTTAAGTGATTTCAAGCCTCTAGGCCTAGTAGTTTGAGCTGTTCAATAATGTATCAGTCAGTTTCTTCCTTTATGATTACTTAGATGAGTTGACCAAATAACAGATTCGTGCTCACGGACTGTTCTCACTAAAGTATTGTAACGTATGGTAGTGAGAAATTATTTTCCTTCGGGAAAACTCGTATCTTTATCGGAATACGATGACACCCGAACTGTCAATGAATAATCGTATTAAATGAGTGACATTTTCATATCTATTAATATAGAACTTCATTTAGTGTCATTTTTTTTGTGACTGGTCACTGTTAGCTTGGAGGAGGCTTTTACAGATTTTTAGTGTCAAATGTCAAAAGATGGGTACTGAAGTTATTTGAGAAAGCACGATAAATGCGAACTTTTCCGATAAATTACGAAGGAAAATCTTTTCTCACTATTACTATAAGTAAATAGTGTATTTTACAAGTCAAGTAACTTTTCTGTTTTCCAAATCCCTTTGAACTTGCGATAAAATCTCCTAATTACTTACTTAAGATATGATCAAAATGTTTACGGAAAATAAATTTATCATCAAAAATAACTCCAAGATCTCTGATTACTGTTTTGCATTAAAGTGTGTCACCTTCAACTGTATGAAAAATATTACGATTTGTTACATTTGTGCGTATAATATACTGCAAAACATTTTTTTTGTATTCACCACCTTGCTATTTTTGGAAGCTTTCAATCCATGTTGTTATGTTTAAAGTAGCTTGAAAATTTCAAGATTATCAGCGTTAAGTAAAGAAGGACATTTTAAATTATCGTTAATTTATTTTAAATAAAAGTGACCCAAGATCTGAACCTTGCGGCACACCAGAAGCTATTATGAATTCTAATTAAAATATTAAAACTACGATTAATATTCAGAGTGAGTTGTCAAAGGTTACCACGAAACTATGTTACCGGCTTTCCTACTTTTATATGTAACAATTTTTTATAAATCTATTGAATAAAAGGTATTAGCTTCGCATTGGTGCTGTGCGAGAAAACTCTCATTGTAAAACATTGTGTAATGTAATATGTAATTAAATATGGGAACAAATATAATACATATACGAAATAAAAGAGAACCCTTATTAAAAATAACATATTTCGAAAATAAAGGACTTAATTCGTGTTCTTGAACTTTATTTAACTTGTTGCACAATAACTAAAAACAACTATTTATATGTTATTCAATAAACTTAATTACTTATATTCATACGAGGCCATATCGGAGAACTACCTTTTGTCTACCGGTACTTTTATACAAAAAGGAGATCGAACCTATATTTTTTGTGACTGGCTTGTCATTGTTTGAGGTGGCAGAGCACAGAGGGCGCGTAGCCTAAGCCTCGTTGAAGAGTTATTAAGCGCGAGGGCTCCCGCGGGAACCTTGATTCTGGTCGTTACTGTATCTATTTTACTGGATTGGGAGGCCATCGAGGTCGCTTCGCCGGCTTCTCTTTGGAATGGCTGGGCTCCCGAGAGGGATCTCGGCGTTGGCTGTCACTCATTACGCGTTTCAAAAATTTTGGCCCTGAACTTTCTACTTCGCTAACAAATTAATTTAAATATTTATAAATACTACGCAGTGATACGAAATAGTTAACTTGTTTACTGGGCTATTAAAGGTTATAATAAAAAAAAAGTTCTCGCGTCTTCCATTGTGAAGTCGGTCCGTTATTGAAAACCGATCGTAAATTTCGGAGCGACTGTTCAACCTTTTTTGTTTCATCATTTTGTGTCACTGTTTTATTAAAATTAAAACTGCTTTAATTCTACCAATTAGATTTGGCATAATCTTTTCTTGAGCAGGAATTTGAAGACATTTTTAATTTAAAAAAAATTACGCAGAGGTCGGTTTGAAAAAAAAATCTATACTGCGCTTTCATGCAAACATTTTGCGGTACTATAATGTTATTTGGTATTTTAATGTGGGGATATGCAGATAATGGTAATCATATATTTTTGGTTTAATCTTGTTTCGTGAGCTTCATTGATTTCTCAAGAGCTTTCCTGCGGTAAGTTTATTATTTGTTTTAATAGCTAATCACTAACAGTGTTAATGTTGATGCTAACTGTAAAACCACTGTTTCGTATAAATGGTTTTTCATTTTTGTCATTTTAATTTTTTGCGTATTTAATATTAATGCTTGTTTGAACCATTCAAAGCTTAAGTTTGTACTAGAAGATGGTTCACGATAAAAGTCGAGTTGCAGATTAGAACCCAGTACCTTATCTTTCACAATCCTTTACTATTGGACTTAGGAGACAGAGTACCATGAAATTGTAAGTAATTTTGAATAATAATGCTTGTTTTATTTATTTGATTGTATTGAGTAAAAGAATGACACCTTTCCTATCTTTTTCTAATAAGGAAGGGATGGGAAAGAGGAAGGGATAGATAGGAAAAGGATTTTCTATCTTCCCCTCTCTTATATGAAATAAAGGTAATCAACGTATTTGCAACTCATTTGTTGTTGCGGATGGCTATAGGCAACGTTTGTCACTTAACATCAGGTCAAATGCTGACCATATTCTTTCACAAAGAGTTTTAAAGAAAATATATAAGTAATAATTAAAATAACTTAAATACTCGGTTGGCTACATACATTACCATTGGAATGCGCCTCAACTTATCTAAGTTTCTCGGAATTAGATCTTCGGAATGGAAATCACGATTCAACGCTTGTGTAGTAATGCGTATTATATTTTACTATACACCACCGGTGGTACGTTTCATTGTGTCCAAGATATTCTTAGCATACGTAGCACCGCCACAAATCGATTGCATCATTCCTTTGAATCCGACTCTGGTATAACGTAGGCGAGTACTAAAAAAGTATTTTTTCCAATATGACACGCTAAAGTTGTTAATTACGCGTCTTCCTATTGTTATAAATTCCATATATATAGTTGGCATTTCACATCCGTTTTTTTTTCGATTCGTGCAATGATTTGCTTCCAGCGATATTCCCAAACTAATACGATATAGTTTCCTTCAAGGAACTGTCATACTCATTCCTTAAAGCTCGGCACCCTGTACCGTCTCGCTGTTCGTGAACATCTCGTTCATTGTCCGGATTTATTCATACAAAAGACATTAACACTAAAATCGTACATGTACTTACATTATTTTCTTTCTACCATTGTATGTACAACACACAGAATATGTTGTACAGGAAATAAAAACAGTTGCATTCACTTGTCCTCGGCTTTCCTAATGCGATGTAGTTTACGCAATAAGAACTAAAAAAGGTTGAGATGCATAGAATGATTTTCTACACACATAGACAAATTTTTTTTTTAAAAACATTATGCGCTCGCACCCGTAACAGAGTAGGGTAGGCAGAGATCATGGATTTCCATTTGGCGCAATCCTGGTACAGCTCTATCGCTTCTTCTACATTCATACACCTACGCATACAAGCTCGTCGGTTTTGGGCTCCTTATATCGCCCCTTTTTTTAGTAAGCCACTAATCTGATCGATATCAGTCCCCTACCAACACTGCCACACAAGTTTTAAATGGCCCAAAACCACAAGTACTCGCAAAAGAACACCGCTCACTACCCAGGATGATACGCGAGGCTATTTAAATTTAAAAAAAACATCCTAATATCAATAGAGAAGATGGCTGGGTGCTGCCACCGGCTTAGGATCCCGTGATTAATAAAATTAAATTTCAAAGCAAGCATACAACTGTAAGACTTCAAGAT
Organism: Papilio elwesi; assembly: GCA_029849275.1. Classification (NCBI taxonomy): domain Eukaryota; kingdom Metazoa; phylum Arthropoda; class Insecta; order Lepidoptera; family Papilionidae; genus Papilio; species Papilio elwesi. The sequence goes on from CM056702.1 coordinate 9,983,654, forward strand.
ACAGTAATCTCATTCTGCATAGATCGGAGCAAAAGTAATTGATAGAAAATAAGTGGTTACTTCGCCAGCAACTTTTGACATTGGTACGTCTGACACCTCAGCCCCCCGTGACCATGAGCGCTGTAAAGTACTCGAAACGTAAGGAATTAAAAAACGTAAAATAAACGCGATAAGATCCGTGAAATTAGTTTTATTTCACTAAAATATATGTTTAATTCAAATATAAAACGAAGCTGGGACTGAAGACTCTTTGGAGCCTAGCCACGAAATAAAAAAACGCACAAGCGTTTAAGAGTGTAAAAAAGTGTTTTATACAATTTAAAAAAACATAACAAATCAATAAAATAACTATTGATCAGTAGCGACGGTAACATGATCTACATAAACCTGTCTTATATAAATGTAAGTGGTAAACATCTGGGGACAAGACAAATTAGATCACGTTAATCAGTCGTATTACATTATTTTTCTACACAATACTACAATAAACACACCAACAAAACAATGTTTACGCGTGTGTAAACAAATTTCAAATAATAAAATATTATAAAATTAATTTTTAAGCCCTAACAATAAATTACAATGACAATATATCATGCAATAACATTTTTGCAGTGATACGTATTCCTAGCGGCCGTATAAGTAATTGATTAAACTAGTTAGCTACGCATACGGCGATCGGTGAATTTTCAAATGTAAATGTATTTCTCTTGACTCATTTAAAAACGTGCAACAGTCCTGGACACATCGTTTCCATCGCGTGACCTGAACTATTTCATTTTGTGGAAAATTAAAGTGTTTTGAAATTTTATTTCAATATGTTGAAATTGATTTTAATTATTTTGTACATACTTGATGTCGGGCTTGCAGTTATTTATGAATTAAATGGTAAGTAATTTTAATTATTTCGAATTATGACATCAATATAGGAATTATTAGAATATTTATATAATTAATTATGTTAGCTAGTTTTGGTCACAATACCTTGATAATAACTTATTGTATATTAAATCGATAAGGTAGATTTTCTGTAATTTTTATTAAAAAAAGGAAGTAGTTTTCTGTATTGAAAATACCTTTTTTAATGTAGCGAATTTATACTTTCCTTATATGCTATTATTTTTCAAAATTAAGGAATTATTTTTTAAGTGACTAAAGAAGGTGACGATGCACGAATAAAAATAAGTAAATCAATAAATTAATAATTTAATATTTAATTAGTGTACAAAAGATTACTCTCTGATGACTATTTTATATTTTCTAATAAATAAATTAAATGATAATTCACTTATATTTTATTTAATAATGTATACTGCGGGCAGATTGTGAACTGAACGAATCATTCATTACTTAACGTGTTATCTCACTCGACAAATTAAAAAAATACGAAGTCGCATCGTGAACTGATGGGAACTGATGTCTTATATTGCGTTAAGTTTATTAGGTTAGTTTAGGTTATCTTGTCCAAAACATTAAAGTAAAGTATGAGTACATAACAATATAATTAATAATAAAAAAAATAATTTAAATATCTTTATATAAGTCATAATTTCCCTTCTATTTTCCTACTTATGTGAAGTTGACACAGTATGACTGTTGTACTGCCTGTGCGAGTATAATTTTAGTTTTGGCAATTTTTCTACGGCCAGCTGTCTGACACCAACCCTCGGGAAGATGAAATTAAACTATAAGTAAATCATTGAAATAATTCAGGGATCCTTTTAACCATTCCAACTAATCTTAAGCTTGTGTTAGAACATGACCCGAAGTCGGATTCGAACCCACGATCTTATCTATTGGAATCTAAATATTGGATAGTCCGTACCGTCAACAATTAATCCGTACCCTCGACAAACAAGAAATAGATTTATTACATTCGATAACAAAATTGTAAATGATTCGTTGTTTATAATTAGCAATCATTTTACAAAATGCCAAGTCCGATTACAAAGTGACGAAATTCGCAATCATTCGGTGACATAGAGTATCCCAATCGAAACCTTGCTTGTAAATTTGTATGCAATTGAATGTACTTTCGCTTTCACGCAAGTAAAATGGATTATATGTAAATCTGTTAATTTGCAACAGATCTAATTGTAGGTAGGTATAATAGTTAACCATACTAACTGTCTAACATAAACAAATTCAAAACTTCAACCTTACAAATAGCAGACTCATTTGGACCCATATACATGTCCAGCTCAGAAGTGCAGCTGTGAAATGCTATAATCTGCAATATAATCTTTAGATCATGCAAACACATACACCCAACAAATGCGCAGTACCTCTATTAGCAAGTTGTATACAATAAAAATCTAAAAAGGATTACTTTATAATTATTTTTCAATCCATATATGTGTTATGTAAACAATCTGTCTGTATTAGTGTACGTACTGGCATCTTTTGTCAAATTTAAATGTAACGTTCAAAAACTTGGGACTTTTGAACTCGTAGCGCGGGAAACATCTTACGGCATCTACGAATTTCACGAAGTCGCCAATGGTGACTTTGACTTTAGTTAACTGATATGGTATCTAGAAGTATGTACTCGCGATATCTTTGTTATTGGAATTTTAATAACATGATATTCGGAATTTGTCTGAGATGACATGGCACGCATTGACACGATAATTAAAAAAAATGCTTTTTTTAAATTTAATTTTATAATTCATATTATAAGACATTTATTTCATTTTAAGAAGTAAGAAGAATAGATGTTAATAAAGATAAATCTACTTCACACGCATTTAAAAAGTGACCCTCATAAAATATTATCGACCTTCAGTCCGGAAGTTATCTAATATATAAATAAAATTAGCATATTTATTACAAAACCTCTCGTTTCCTTCAAATGCTTGGAATGTCTAAATTAGAAGTTAAACTGCCCATAAAATGATTTATATTTCACTAGTGACCCGCCCCGGCTACGCCCGGGTACCACTAATTATGTTGATCCGATCGCTACCAAACACAAGAATGTGCCAATCTGGACAATCCCTGTAAAGTTCATCGAAATCGTTCCAGCCGTTTTCTGGTCTATAGGGAACATACATACTTCGCTTTATATATACAATTTTTTTTTCATAAAAAGTATCCTATGTTACTTCTAATACCTCCAAGAATTCAAGGTTTCATGATCTTCGGTTGAGTAGTTACGCGTGAAAGTGTAACAAACAAACTTACATTCACATTTATATTAGTAAGGATGTGGCCTAACTAATATTATAAATGCAAATGTTTGTTTGTTACGCACACACATCTTTAGTGATCCATTGTGCTGAAAACAAAAACTTCTTGATGTACAGAAAAATATAACTAATATTGGTTGCCATGGTAACGTTATATGGTTAAATTTTGACAATAACTGTTGATAAATTTACTATAACTCCTTGTTAATGCGCAATTCAGTTATAAAATATCCAACGAGATCTTTTTATAATGGACCATGTTTACGGTTACGCTAGGACTGACTTGTTTTGTCAATACTTCTGGTGTGTTGTCAACAAATCGACCGGGTAATCTGACCAACTAGCTTCTCGAATGTGGGTCTAGTTTAAACTAAATTGGTTGTTTGTTTCGCAATAAATTATTTCCTGTTTCAAGAAATATTGTGATGAGGCATTCTTCTGGATAGATTTTGTTGTTTTAGGGACATATCATTAAACCACATTAGAAGGGCAAGCGATCTTTGTGACGGTCAATAGATGAGGTCTAAGGACTGAAAAGATGAATTAAACCACGAACTTAGCACGCAAACTAACTCTGCCAGCTGTTTGGTACGCATTCGTTTCATGTTTTTTTCCGCTCGATATTCTTGCAACTTGATTCCGCATATAATAACTTGGAATTATAAGTAAATATGTCAAGAAGTTGTTATTGTCAAAACATGATCATATAACCATTGTTGATGTAAAAACAACATAAAACTTTGTTTATATATTCACCTGATATAAAGACGCTACCCATAAGCATCCACAACTTGTAAATGCCTTGCCTACCTTTAATGGACAGAGGACGGGATAAACAGAAAATGGTTATATCTTTCCTATTCACCCCCTTCATTGACAAGTCCTCTTCCCCTTCCCTTCCTTTCCTCATTATCAAAGGATGGGAAGGGGAAGAGAACCAGATTTAGGCCTCTGGCACCTCAGTCATCAGACGAAATGCAGAATAACCTACTTCACGCCTGCCTTCTGTATGGTTGTGGTATTTCATCGGTACAGTTGTTGTGTGTGTTTTTAGAATGGGGCAAGTGATTCCGGAAATATAACCACATTTTTGAGTCTTGAATTCTGTCATGAAATAGTAGGGGGAGCTCACGATGCTAAGTTTATACATACTCGAGCGTCGTATTGATGAAAAGGGAAAGATAAAAAAAGGTTACATGTTTTTACTTACATCGGGGTGGTAAGCGTCAGTAGGGGTCATGGAACCCCCATATGTAAATCTGACACGCTCGAGTAAATACCCAAATCCCCTCTTCGGCTTCCCTACTATAATTTTTATTCATATATTGCATTCAAAGCGACAAATATTAACCTTTCTGTGTTTTACGTTCTGGAAAATGTGCGGAGAATGACGTGATACCGCCATCTACATTCTGCCATCGGACTTTGACACCATATAGGACGAATCTCCAACATTTTCAAGCGTAGCGATTTGAATCTTCATTTATTAGATTAGAACAAGTAACCAGAGACAATTTTAGTCAGGAAGTGTTGTTATGTTTAAAAGCGTATAAGTTATCGATATGTACAAAAGCGGATAGGTATCGATAATGCTATACCTAACAGTTATCGATACCTATCCGCTAAAATAACAACAAAACAATTTATAAGAATAATTTACTTTATTTATGGATACTCATGTGTATTTAAATGCATTGAAAATGACTCGACGTATAAGGCATCATCCTAATATGTCGAGTTCTATTTGTTTTTCTCAAGGCTTTATTCTTATATGTTTCTTATTCCGAGTTGATTTCTAAGAAGAATATTTTATATTTTCCAATTTATATATTCAATACCTTATTTAACATTGTATTTGTATTAATAAAATAATATTGTCTGATAATACTAGTTGCTTTATTTTAAAAAAATACTGGCAGTAATAACTGCCAACAGAATTGAAAAATCAAAACGCGCGAAAATAGATAAAAAAAACAAATAAAGTTTTAAATTAAATGCGAGAAAAATAAATGACAAAAAGTTCGCCAAAACTGTTACCAAATTCCAAATTCAACACGCTTGTATTGCGGACGCGTGTTGCTGACGCGAACCTATAACATCTTCCCTACCAAAAATCGTGTAACCGCCCTCTCGTTCACCCCCAACATAAGCAACTTAAGGCTAGCGATTTACAATATTTCACAAATTCCTCTCTATTTACATTTTATTTTATCAAAATACTTAAATGTGTCTTTCGTAATCTTACTCTTTCTTTTCATTTCAAATTCCATTCTCTTTAGCTCAAATACTGAGCATTCCGTCAAAATATGCAGCATGCTTTCTACAAGTGCTGGGTCACAGATGCACGAGAGGTTCTCTTTGCACTTAAGCCGGTGCAAATGCTGAGAATCCCCCGTGTCCCGTCAACACTTGCACCAGCACGGGATCCAGGTCCAACTTCCGAATTCACATTGTCATTGTCACATGCCATTGTTCCTTCCTCATAACATGCCCGTACTTTGTCACAAATAATATCAAAGTACAAAAGTGTAATAATTTAGTAAAATCAAATTAGATCGTTTATCGGTCAGTTCAATGTAACCATGGAGGTCAAACAGCAACTGTTTGTTATGTTTCAGTAATAAATCTTTTGAAACCTTCAAAGTTCATGACGGAAATGGTACGAGTACGAATCGCGTAAGAGCAACATTTTTGTAAAATTTGTTATAATCTAAATAAACGCCTTGACTGGCTTAACGTGGGTTGGGCGACCTTATGCGATTTGGCTGAAGTTTCTTGGTATATAAACCAATAAAAATCTATTAATGTAGTGTTGGGTAGGTGGCCTCGCCCTGTTTTATGTTGACGCATCCACCTCTTATTGTCCGCGGTTCGTTGCTTTAAATTGTGTAAGCAAAACTATCCTCTAAGTCCATCACTGCTTGGTTGCACATCTAAAATGTAAATATTTGTATTTTGGGGAAATCCAACTAAAAACCATAGCGATTTCAATGATTGTTCGACAATAAACATAAAAATGAGGGTTCGTTCAATATGTGTTACAGCCGTATTTTTTTTTGTGATTACACGTGCGTTCATTTTTAAATAAAGAATGCTAATGAGGAAAGAAAGATCGTTGTACTTTCAAGACCGGTATTAGTATTTGATTTTCAATCGAAATTGTTTAGGAATCCTTACTAATATTATAAATGTGAATGTAAGTTTGTTTGTTACGCTTTCACGCGAAAACTACTCAACCGATCATCATGAAACTTTGTACACATATTTTTGGAGGTATTAGAAGTAGCATAGGATACTTTTTTTTAAAAAAAATAGTACATAAAAAGCGAAGTATGTATGTTCCCTATAGACCTACAGACTACGAAACGGTTGGACCGATTTCGATGAAATTTACAGGGTTTGTCCAAATGGGACATTCCTATGTTTGGTTGCGATCGGATCAATGCCTGGGCGAAACCGGGACGGGTCATTAGTAAATAATAACTTGATCTTTGAATAAATTATAAGTATTTCAACATCATTTTTCCGCTGTGCTTTGCCGGTGACGTATGGTTTACAATGAATGTGTGTATAGGCCGGATATCGACCCGGCAACCGATTTACTCTGAATGCACCGCCATCTATTGACGGTCCGTCTTCCGGTGAAAAATACGGTCATCTACAAGCACATTTCTGAACTCCTTTTTTTGGGAAACAAACAATTCTTAAACTTAATTAACATCCTAATTATAAAAAAATAAGCAATTCATAGTCATAGTTATGATCGACACAAGTCTCAATCCATTATCAACACTTAACTCCATCGAAAGAACATTTAAATGGAACTTGATTCACGATAAGCGTTCGTATGTAGATAACAGTTAACATATTTAACCTTTAAATTAACAGTAAGTGAAGTATTTGTACGTTAATTTATTAATTTATCGAATTTCTGTCGATAAGAAGAATCAATTTGACAAATAGAAAAACTTAAAAATATTTAAATTAAAACAGTTGTAACAAATTGTCCAGAAGGGATGGGAATCATGGGCACTACACTTTACTATTCATCAGTCAATCACGTTGTATATATATATATATATATATATATATATATATATATATATATATATATATATATATATTACAAAGCATAAAAAATATGATCACTAAATTAGGTTGAGTTGTGCCGTTCGCAATTGTAGGGGTAAAATGTGAACGTAAATAAATCGAGTTCAAGTCTCACGACGCAATAAATCCAAGGTTCATTGCCATTCAAAATAACATGGGTTCTTTAAGAATGTCCCCTTTGCAACAAAAAAATGAATCGGATTATATAAATTACATGTCGCAGTTCCCGAGGTAGGATAACATATAATAAAATGCAAGTCCATTGGAACCTCGTTCTTTGAAATCGGTTAACTTGTGATAGCATAACAAACAAACTGACATTCTCATGTCTAATGTTAACAAATGTTTAGCGAAGACTGCTTATATTATTCTGTTTTAAGTAAATCTAATTGTAAGATTATAAAATAAAGATATACTTTACACTTACATCTAGTATCTAGACATAAATCTTTCTCGTTTATTTGCTTCTTTGTAGCAAGGAAACATCACCATATGTACAACTGTATCTTAATCCCTACTAATATTATAAACGTGAATGTAAGTTTGTTTGTTACGCTTTCACGCGAAAACTAAAAACAGTGGTAGAGCCTGCAACAACAACATCTATTGCACGAATGGGCCGGCTCGACCGGTGAAATACCACGACCTCACAGAAAACAGGCGTGAAGTAGAGTATTCTGCGTTTCGTCTGATGAGTGAGATGCCGAAGGCCTAATTCTAGTTCTCTCCCCCTTGCCACCCTTTTCTTATAAGGAAAGGATGGGAAGGGTAAGAGAACTTGATGGTGGAGGGGATGTATAGGAATTGGAAATAACCATTTTCTGTTTGTCCCCTCTGAAAGGTGGGCAACACATTTGCAACTCATTAGTTAGTTGCAGATGTCTATGATCACTTGACATCGTTTGAACCGGTTGCTCGTTTGCCACCTAGTATTATAAAAAAACATGAAACTATGCACACCTATTCTTGGAGGTATTAGAAGTAACATTTTATATAAAAAAAATTATTACGAGAAATAAAAATTTTTTTGTCTAAAAATCTAAAAATCTGGCGACTTCAACGCCATAATATTATAAATGCGAATGTTTATATGTGTGGATGTATGGATGTTTGTTATTCTTTCAATCAAAAACGGCTGACAGATCTCGAAGAAATTTGGTACAGGGATAGATTATAATCTGGAATAGCATATAGCCTATTTTTTATCCTGATTAAATGTACGGTTTCCGTTTTGTTTTTTTACGGGTGCATATCTACATATATAAAAGACGATGTTCCGTATAGATTCCGAAACGGCTACCCGGGAGAAGCCGGGGCGGATCACTAGTATTCAATAAAGTTCAATATAGACGTCGCCCCAGCTATGCAGAGCTTATCTTTTGTTGTGGTAACGTTGTAGTGTATAATGTCAAATGGTGTCCAAAATTAGAACCTACTGGTATATCATATAGGTATCACAAAAAATACTGCAGATCTGAGCTTTAACTCTTAGTATAAAATGGTAAATAAAGCGACATCTGTCACGATGTTTGCATTAAAAAAATTAACATTTTAAACCTATTACCATAATAACTAGGGTTACCACTTTTTTGTTACACAATGCATGATGCATCAAATAAGAATAAAGTATTTAGTTGTCTATTACAATATATTAGTCAGATCAAATCTAGCAAATTAAATTTGATCCACTTCCCGGTTATCGACTGAGCTGAAATTTTGCATACATGTGTAAATCGCGTGATAATGCAATATTATGATGACATGGTGCTGATCAGATGGAACTAGAAGGTGGCCAATGGAATTCCCCATCAACACAAACACAACCTCATCGAGCTTGGGCACATTTGAATCATCTTTTTTATTAACAAGATTCACAATGCTTACCAATTACTTACCAACTTTTAGCATATAGTAAAAATATCTCATGAAAAAATACACAAACGCAACTGACAACCCTTGCGAAAATAATGAAGCTAACGTCTTAACGAGCATAGAAGAAATATCAACAACAGAGTTAAAAACATTAGAATTTTTTGCCAAGAACCGCTAATATATACATCGTCACCGCAATATCAAGCGAAATATGAAGTTTGACCGCCATTATGAATACGCTAGTCGAACTCAAACGAAGCAATCCTCAATAAGTCGCCGAATTGCGATTGACAACCCTAACAAAGTATTAAGAAGCCAGTTATTTGTTTTTTTTTCATAAAATATAACGTACAGTGGCACCAACTTATCCATGAACTGATGGGTGTCGCCATCGTCGTTTTAGTGTTGCGAATTAATTAAATACGTTTGTATGTTTGATTAAACGGAATGATTGGAGCCTGCAGCCGATCAGCTTATAGCTTTCGGCATATTTAACGCTTAAAATTCAGAAGTATCGCAATAAAACACGCGGAACACTCAAAAGTAGTAGACACTGACAGTCGGATGACATTTCAATATGACGACCGTAGTTCCTATTTTTGCCACTTCACAGATAAGTTGACGGCACTGTACGCACAGCTTTCATGTCATCAAGAGTTCAACGCTTTATATTAAAGACGTTTGAGTGGCAACCCTAATGTAACACAAAGCCAGAAATCTCTGCTTATGAGTCAGCGAGCTGAAAGTAATATTTCCATAATACATCTTGTAGTACTAGTTCTGAGCTTTTACCATATTAGTTTTATTGACGTCTGTTACGGTCATTTTATCTAAAGTTTTAAATAGTTATACTAAATGGGTTCTTATGTTTTATTAGGGGGTTTACAGTGATAATATTTACCCACGCTTCCTATAGTTATTAGTTTCATATCTCAATTTTTTTTAGGACAGGAGTTTAGACGCAATCCGATAATATCTGCCGAAGTAGTCGTGGTTTGGCGCTTTCGTGCACCCGTGTCACTTCGCTGTTTATTTTTTTTTCATAAAAAGTATCCTATGTTTCTGTTCTAGTACCTCCAAAAATATGTGTACAAAGTTTCATGATGATCGGTTAGGTAGTTTTCGCGTGAAAGTGTAACAAACAAACTTTCATTCACATTAACATTAACATAATATTATATATATTTATATATATATATATATATATATATATAGAAGATAGATAGGTAGATAGATAGATAGACAAAACCTATTCTCAGACCTACCGAATGTATATGCAAAATTTCATTAAGATCGGTTAAGCCGTTTCGGAGGAGTATGGCAATTAACACTGTGACAGGAGAATTTTATATATATATATAAGATTATTACAATAATAATAATAGTACAGTACTATTAATACATTGGGTATTAATAACTTGTTAAAATTCATTTTAACCTTTGCCTCCTATTGAACTAACTGATAAAGTAACTGGTAAAGGTTAACTTTATTAAGTGTGAGTTAAGTAACTCCTGATCCGGTTTAAAGTGCAAAAGTAAAATATGAAATAATTGAATGGTGAGTTAAAGTCTTTTAAAGTACACCTGGCAGAACACACAAGGGGAAAGAAAACCCAATGAGGTAAGAGCACGTAGAGGTCGCGACCGTCAAGAATGAGGAACAGGCAAGTACTTATATCAAATCAGTGATATGGTTATATCCGTAACCGACGAGCACGCATGCGTACATATGTAGAAGAAGCGAACCAGGCCTGCCAGGATCGCAACAATAGGAAATCCTTGATTTCTGCCTACCCATCTGGGTTAAGGCATATTTTTTTATTTGTTGAATCATGTCTATGATGTGATATATTAAATACCTTCCTCCTGCCCTTGGTAACAGTTCCCCATCACGAATATTGAATTAAAACGGCCGGAATATTTTACGATTTTAAGGCCAAAGTAATAAATGTGCTAATTAATTAGTTTTAATTATGTTTTATGGGTTGCTGACCCCACGGCATCTTCTACTAGAAGGTCCTGCTTCTTGTATATTTAAAATCGATGGTAACTTAAATATATCAATTTATATAAAATTCTCCTGTCGCAGTGTTAGTTGCCATACTCCTCCGAAACGGCTTAACCGATTTCAATGAAATTTTGCATATACATTCGGTAGGTCTGAGAATAGGTTTTTATCTATCTATAATATAATAAAAATGTGAATGTAAGTTTGTTTGTTATGCTTTCACGCGAAAACCACTCAACCGATCATAATGAAACTTTGTACACGTATTCTTGGAGGTATTAGAAGTAACATAGGATACTTTTTATGAAAAAAAATATATAAAAAGCGAAGTATGTATGTTCCCTATAGACTCTGAAACGGATGGACCGATTTCGATGAAGTTTACAGGGATTGTCCAGATTGCCACAGCGGGTATTCCTGAGTTTGGTAGCGATCGGATCAACATAATTAGTGGTACCCGGGCGAAGCCGGGGCGGGTCACTAGTAATGATATATAATAAATCGTTCTCACTGATACTCTTATGGAACTGAACATATCACTTCCTATACGTATTAAATTGTACTCTTTTTTATACTTTTATATAAGTGATCGATTGGTAAAAAGCGGAATAGCGGTCATGTACAGGTTGACGCAACGCAGGTATGCCTCCTACAAGATGGACTAGGATCTATTCAAGTTAACGGGTATGTCCACTGGAAGAAGGTGGCAGAAGACCGGTATCTGGCGATCAATAGCTTAGTTCCAGGAGTGGAGCTTACAATACCCTCCATATATCAACGGACGATCTATAAAAAACCAAGCTTCGTGTTATCTTACTGTTTTTTTCTTTTCAGATACTGAATACCACAGGATGCCTCCTATGTTCCGTCTGGAACCATACGGACCTTGCGTTCACGAGCCTGGGGGCGTGTACTGCACAGTAGAGCTTACTCTAGTCGCTGATGAGAGCAATCCATTGATGACATTGATTCAGGTTCACAACATGGCAGTTTTTTTTAAAACTTTTGTGTCACGATTCCGAAGTAAAGGGAGTTACCACAGTGCGTGGTTGCCAATAGTGAAAATTGTTTTATTAGAAATATAAATATAACATAACACTCGCACCCGTACTTCAGAGGGGTGGGTAGAGATTACGAATTTTCATTTGGCAAGGTCCTGGCACCTCTCACGCTTAACTACATTACGTCATATAACATATAAGTTTGTCAAGGATGCCCTACATGCCCTAAATGCACTACAATTGACTTATATATACTATGTATACCTATCTACAAACGTTTGATCGCAATGTAAGGAAATGTATTCATAATAGATAATGCTTTTACGGCGGAACAGCCATAGTAATCCTGCCATTCAGCCACAAAAATACTTGTCTCCCTAAATAAGCAATCAACAACAATAGTACTCATTGCTCCTAAAATAAAATTTTAATCTATATAAGAAACTAAAATAATAATGCATTACTGAGTATGCCGTATTAAGTATCATTAAGTACAACCAATTCCTGAGCAGTGTTAGCGTCAGGCAGGTAGTCGACCGTAAACCTGTAGCCAGAACGTATACAGTATGGACTACGGATATTGTGCCGACCCCACATGAGAGGGAAAAGGTTGGGAGATGATGGTGATTATGCCAAATTAGATCCTTCTTTTAGGAAGAAAGAATAAAAGAATAACATCTGTTGCACGAATAGGCCGGCTCGCGGTGAAATACCACGACCTCACAGAAGACAGGCGAGAAGTAGAGTATTCTGCGTTTCGTCTGACGAGTGAGGTGTAAGAGGCCTAATTTCTGTCCTCCCCTTCCTACCGTTTAAGGATAAGATGGGAACGGGAAGAGGATTGGATGGGGAGGGGGTTGACGGGAGGAAGGAAATATCCTTTTTCCTGTCTATGCCGTCTGTCCATTAAAGGTAGGCAACGCATCTGCAACTCATTTGCTAGTTGCGGATGTGATTGGACTAATTCCTCAACCTTTACATTTGTAACAGTCTGGTCGCAAGGCCAATCGTTCGTAATCAAAATAATCCACAATACTACTAGCTCTAGGTAGTTATGTATTCTCTTTAAACAGTAATTCCTGACAAGAAATCATGATATGTTAATGATGACTCCATGCACTATTCACTAAATGACTCCGTACACTATTCACTAAATGACTCCGTACACTATTCACTGAATAACTCCACAAGGAAATGTCTAAAGAATAAAATTAACAGTAATATCAATCGAAATAGTTTTAATTAATTTAGAAAAAAAGTTACCGTCAACCAGTTATTCACTTAATGCAAATGATATAATTAATCAGGACAGAACTGTTTTAGGAATCAACAGAGCAATAAATGTTTTATGGAGCTATAAGCGATCAAATTAAGTGCAATCTATGCAAATTTATGTATATTTAACTTATAATCTGCTTATGTCTATACTTAAGTGTAAACCTGATTTATTTGACAAAATCTTATAATATAAAACGAGCAATTATTGTATATGCAGGGTGTCCCTCGGCGAAGCAACCTTAAATATTGTACGTAGAACGTTTCATTTAAAGGAATTTAGAAGGAATTAGAACTGCATTCAAAGTTTGTTTAAGCAGCTCATTTGAACGGTCAAAGGTGTCTGTCGAGCAGATCAATTCAAAGGCTACTGCTTTGCACTATTCAGATCTTGTACCACTAATATCTTTATTAAATAACACATCTTTTAATCTTTTCTAGGAATATTCAGCACGCAGAGAAATGCACTTTAATCATTCGAGACTGCATCGTGGTATTTGCGTCACTAAAACATGTAAAGACTACCTCAGTCAGAACACATCAGCGGACATGAAATTAGTCGTAGAGGGATGCCTTAACGATACTCTATGGGCGGAATATAAGCTAAGAAGTAAATTGTCCAGCGAAGTACTTTGTAATGATCTCGATAACAAAGTGGATGTAGATTTGGGTGACATCGCGGTGGCTGTGGTTTGTCTGTCTATTGTACTGCTCCATATTGTTGGTAATCTATACGATTTCTTCTTTCTTCCCAACAAAGATAGGAAAGGTATGTATTTTTTTCTGATTGTATATTAAATGCTGTGAAAGCGCACTTTTTTATAGTACGAGCAAGCGGTTCACCCGTTGTCAAGTGATCGCTACCAATAGACATCTCCAACTAACTAATGAGATGCACATGCGTTGCCTCTCATGGACAGAGGAGGAGACAAACAGAAAATGGTTATTTCCTATATATCCCCTCCACCGTCAAGGTTTCTTCCCCTTCCCATACTTTCCGTGTAAGAAAAGGGTGGCAAGGTGGAGAGAACCAAAATTGGGCCTCCGAAACCTCACTCATCAGACGAAAATCAGAATACTCTACTTCACGCTTGTCTTCTGTGAGGTCATGGTATTTCACCTGTCGAGCCGGCCCATTCGTGCAACAGATGTTGTTGTTGCGGACTCTACCACTGTTAATGACTTGAGAGTGTCATAATTTAAAATAAATGAAGAATTCGGGATAGAAATCTTAATTAGAAAAAGCCGAAAAGTTGATAATAAGTTAAAGAACTTAATTATTTTAACATGCGTTCGTTGTTAGGACAATGGTCACTGAAAAGTTTTTTTTGTTTACACAATTTTGCTGTTTTTCTTGCAAATTATTGTAAAGCATAGGTTACGGTTACCCTGACCAAATTTTATGGCGATCAAACTGGAGCACGGTTCAATTAATTTCCCTTTCATGATAAAACGGCTGGTACAAATATTTATTTAATAATTGGGTAGTGAACAATCCTGTATTCTTAGATCTATTGTTTTGTTTAAATATTCGTTCACCTTCAATATGACATTCATTCGCCGTACATTAAATTGAAGATGGAAAAGATTGGAATAAGGACCGGTTGTTATTTATCATAGAAACTTCCACAGCAAAAGTAATAAATTATGTTAGGCTACTTATAGACATGTGAATATCCCTACTTAATATTATAAATGTGAATGTAAGTTTGTTTGTTACGCTTTCACGCGATAACTACTCAACCGATCATCATGAAACTTTGTACACATATTCTTGTAGGTACAAGAAGTAACAAAGAATACTTTGTATATAAAAAAATAGTATATAAAAAGCGAAGTATGTATGTTCCCTATAGACCTATGGACTCCGAAACGGCTGGACCGATTCCGATGAAATTTACAGGGATTGTCCACATTGGAACATTCCTGTGTTTGGTAGCGATGGGATCAACATAATTAGTGGTACCCGAGCGAAGCCGGGGCGGGTCACTAGTATACTTATAAAATTCTGAAATTTAATCATTAGTTACGTAATATATTAGTCACTTTTTGTTTTTCAAACGATATAAAGCGTAGTTATAATAGAAATGGCAGTCAGCCTTTTTATAAACTTTCAACGATTTTCTATAGTTCCTAACGTCGGCCAAAAAACGTTTTTTCCCGAATGGTGTTTTCCCGTTACTAAGTTTTAATCTTCTAGCTTCAAAAAATGACGAAACTTGCATGCTTACTTTCATCACCTATTTCAACCCTCGCAACTTTTTCTCGCATTAAAAAGTAGCCTATGTCCTAATACCTCCAAGAATATGTCTACAAAGTTTTATGATGATCAGTTGAGTAGTTTTCGCGTGAAAGCGTAACAAACAAACTTACATTCACATTTATAATATTAAGTAGGGATATTCACATGTCTATAAGTAGCCTAACATAATTTATTACTTTTGCTTTGGAAGTTTCTATGATAAATAACAACCGGTCCATATTCCTTAGTTATTAGATGTATTCATAGATCGATGGGTTATACCCGTGTACATCCCTTTATGGAAATAAAACGTCATTGACCACAAGGGGCGCGGCCGTGTGCGACCCGTGATTGCATTTTTCGCTCGGCGCGTAGTTTTAAAACTTTTGATATCTTCTAAACTATTTGTCATAACGTTATAGTGTAAATGCGAATTATAATCAACATTTAATACTCTAGTTAATTATAATATTTATTTGGCTAAGGATTAACATTGAACAAGTAAAAATAGCATCGTAAATAATGTATTATTTTTAATTGATTGTTCTAAAGGCACAAGTGGTTTTTGTGAGATAGTAGATAGTTTTATTATGTACAATTCCGTTTTATATTATTTTGCTCTATCTCGTAAAGGTAAGCCAGCGTTCACAATTTAAGCGCACAAAAATATGTTTTTTTTATCACAAAGCTTTGAAATTCTCTGCTTTTTTCTACTACAATAGGCATGTATAGACATTAACCTTCCTCTTGAAACACTCTGTCTATTGTTGACAACCGTATTAAAATCCGTTGCGTAGTTTTAATAGATTTAAGAGAACAAACAGCCACTTAGTTTTATAATATGATTATGCGTATAGCAGAAGGTTTTAATAAGTTCTTTAGATATACATAGATACTTGCTTTTCACGGCGCAGGTCGTAGGTTCGATTCCCACCCAGGACAGACATTGGTGTGCATGAACATGTCTGTTAGTCCTGAGTGTGGGTGTAATTATTTATTTAAATATGTATTTACAAAAGAAAAGTAGTATATGTAGTATATTAGTTATCTGGTTGCTATAGCACAAGCTCTGCTTAGTTTGGAATCAGATGGCCGTGTGTGAATATTGCCTAGGATATTATTATATTATATTATATCAGTTTTTCGTACGTTAATAACATGAGAGAGAAAAACGAACAGGTTATAGGAATAAGAAAAAGTCAAGTAATAATAAGGAAAGGATGGGAAGGGGAAGAGGACTTGACGGTGGAGGGGGTGAGTAGGAAAGGGATATAATCATTTGTTTATTCCTTCCTCTGTTCATTAAAGGTAGGCAATGCATGTGCAACTCTTGTTGCGGATGCTTATGGGTATCACTTGAAGCGAACCGCGTGATCATTTGCCAAATTCTACTTTAAAAAAACTTTAAACACTTAATTTGCAATATCAAATATTCAGGTCAATAATCGAGATAAAAACTGACCTTTAGAACCTTTGAATTAGGTCCATTTTACAGATAGTGACCATGTTTCGTTAAGATCGACTTTTTAGGTTCCAAGCTTATCGCGGACAAACGTTGTTACATGGAGTTTTTATATTTATTCCAAGCCCAAATGAAACGTTTATTATGCAAATATTTTAATTTTATTTTTTATTTTCCAGGAAACAAATTACTTTTATGTTTTTCGATTAAACGTAATTGGAAGAAATTAGTGGCTCCCGCAGCGTCCGGCCCGGAGACACGACTTAAACGTCTTAAAGGATTCAACGGCTTACGGTAAATTTAGGAAAAAGTAACTGATATAATTATTCATGAATAATGTCAATAAATGAATAATACAAAAAAGCCTTACGCCACTTACTCTGCTGACGTGGACAGAGCTGGCAAGACCCGTTTTTCACAACGTCACAAGGGACCAAGCGACTTACATGACGTTCAGTGACCTATCCACAACCTAACTAATATTATAAATGTGAATGTATAAGTTTGTTTGTTATGATTTTACGGGTTAACAACTCAATCTACTATCATAAAATTTTGCATTATGCAGACATATTGTGAGAGATACAGAAAAGAATATAGGAAGAAGCTTTTATCTCTGAATTTCCTATCCCTCGGGAGAACTTCCCAATAGGAATAGGAAAATAAAACCTAATATAGTTTGCTATGGTAAACGACAATAAAATCTTTTTGATATTTTGTTACATGACGTAACGTAGTGTTTCCAAACCAATACGACTTAGGGTCGTTCATGAAGCGAGCGTACCCCTTACTAAGAGGCCGAGAAAACGCAGTTCATCTGGCATTGGTAGATGTTCATGGGCGGCGGTATCACTTACACTAGGCGACCCGCTCGTTTCATCGTACAAGCAGCGAGGAAGATAAAAAACAAATGTGTGGGAAGCCGCGGGGAAGTGCTAGTTATATTTCATGTAGTTCAGAATTGATATGTACAAATATTTATCTCCTCTGTGAACCACTACGAGTCCGACAAAAACGTAATAGCGTAGTCCTTTCTCCAAGCCTAATTTATTTCTATCAAAATTCATTAAAAGAGGTTATTAAGGTATTGTTATTTGGTATAAAATGGTAGCACGTTATTTAAGCTCTATTCACAGTTTACAAATATGTTAATTGTTTTGTATTTTTTTGCAGAACTCTGTCAATTATTATTGTCATAATTGAACATTCACTGTTGCCAGTCGTCGTTACCTCAGAAAATCCTCATGATTTTGAAAGAGTAAGTTATTTCACTGGCCCTACTCCTCGCTTATTCCTTCATTGAATCTATGAATTTTGTTATGAGTTTCAATCATCACCAGTACAGGTTTCTAAATTTTACTACACCATTTTGCTGGTTGACACTGTTGTAATACACGGTTTCTACAAAACTTTCTATCTCCCAAAACTATCTTATGGTATGTCCTATCTCCAGTGGTATTATTAAATCGATACAACTCAAAACTCTTTCGAAGGAATTCGTACTCCTTCCTTAAAGACCGGCCGGAACCGAAGGTATAACGTTACATATCCCATCTCTTTTCAATAATCACCTCAAAAAATCCCAACGCTAAAACAAACATTTATTGGTTGTATTTTTCAAAATTTACGCAAATCTTATCATTCGCTGTAAATCGAAATAACATAATAAGTCCGCTATAGCTTTGTTGTCTAGGAACTATAACGAGAAAGCGGATCACCTGATGTGATGTGAGACATCCGCAACAGGCAAATGTGTTGCAAATAGGTTAACTACCTTTAATTAATGGACAGAGGAGGGCATAGACAGGAAAAAGGATATTTCTTTTTCCACGTTAACCCCCTCCCCGTCCAACCGTCTTGCCTTTCTCATCCTATCCTTATGAGAAAAGGGTGGGAAGGGGAAGAGAACTGAAATTAGGCCTCCGGCACCTCACTCATCAGATGAAACGCAGAGTACTTCTACTTCACGACTGTCTTCTGTAAGGTTGCAGTATACAGCAGGTAACAGATGTTGTTGCGGCCTCTACCGCTGTTGAACATAGACAATTATTTGTTTTCAGAAATATTACAACATAATTTGTCACTTGTTCATCGACGGTGCGCTAGTAGTTCAGACATTCTTCGTAATGTCCGGATGCCTGCTGGCGTACAATTTAGACTTGCTAGCGGAGAAGAAGAAAATAACTTGGGTCATGATACCTAAAGGCATCATATTAAGATGGTTAAGGTACGTTCTAAGTTTAACTATGCATCATGACGTCGTTCATTACAAATTGGTCATTTGCTTTATGTAAATGTTTCATTTCATTCATTAATGTATTCAAAGATAACTCTTATATTTTTCAATTTTTTTCTCTTTTAATTACAGGTACATTTATTATGTTAGTTATTCTTCCCAACTAAACATGACATGACATTATAAAACATAAATGATTACAGACTAACACCGTCATATGCTGTTGTTCTGGCTGTAACGACGACTTGGTTGAGGTTTGCTGGATCGGGGCCGCTTTGGCAGGTATAGAATAAATTTATTTTATTTAGCACATTATTTTACACCCAATCTACAATCGAGGCCAGAAACCTTCAGCGCCCCGGTCAGTGCCCTCTAGGATCGCAAGGTGTAAATAATGTTGTAATCAGGCAACCTAATCCTTTTTTTTTGGGCATACGTTCTCTGGCTTTCTGCCGGGACAGTGACCGGATTGACCTGTCCTTGTGGTGCTCTATACCGAAGCTTTCGCTGGGGTCGCGAACAGTTTTCACACTGGATTCGCCTTGGCTACAAAACTCTTAAATTTACAGCTGGAGATTAGTGTCCATGTTTCTGGCTTGTACGCAAAAGGCACTAGAAGCATGGGTGGTGCTGCAGACCGCTGATGACGACTATCAAGTCGAGCGAATTGTCTTTGCTACCTGCAATTCTGAATGGATGGCCTTAACGCGACGCGAAAGCTGCTGTCTTAGTGGCAATAAGAGTATAAGTGCGATCCATTGGAAGAGCTTCAGGGTGCTGCAGCGGCGCCGACACAGGCCAGATCCTTTTTTTCATTTTCGCCGTCGATTTTTTTGTTCTTCAAAGCAACACGCCCCACATCATCACACCCAACTTGGACCCCAGTTCTCTTCATTGTATTTTTTGATTCAGATCCACATTGATCCCACAAGCATGGTAGGATATAATAATCCACCCGGGCTGAGCCTTCAGACCCGGGTAAGCAGGAGTTGGCCGGTACTTGGGTGTGGGTACAGTATCGGTTAATAGCCCGTCAGACCTTTATCAACTCGCGCTGTACCGTCCGCTTTCAAAGCTTAGCGGTCGTCCCTGTGAAGTTTGGATAAACGCAATTACCTACCCGGGCCGAGCCGCGGCAGATAACTTGTATAAATTATAACAGTACGTTATATTTTTAAATTTGTATTTCCAGAGCACAGTTGGTGTAGAAGTGAAAGACTGTCGCCGTGACGGCTGGCTGAACCTGATTTACCTCAACAATTACATTGACAACTCACAGTGCATGCCTCAGACATGGTAACTTTAGTTTTTTTCTTCTTTTTTTGTTAGGTTTAGACTACAGTTTTACGGCCAGCCGCCTGACGCCTTGATGCTAAAAATAAATACGCGCCCACGCCCGTAACCCTGAGTGGTAGGCGGAGATCATGGATTTCCATTTGGCGAGATCCTGGCACACACACATATACACGCCTTAATGTCTTATTTTAAAGTATTTATTTGTTCTTAGTGTTTATAGTTGTAAAATATTTTTACTATTCTATTTTTTGTGCACGTGTTTTATTGAAATTTATTTCTTATTGATATCCTGTTTTGAATGAACATTGGATTCATTGAATAGACCATTTTATGATGCGCATTTGATTAATCAATTAATGTTCCGCAAACAAACATATTCTGACAACCAAAACGACAAATTAAATAAAAATTTAACTTGACGTCAAGGCCGGTTCATAAATAAATGTTTTCAAAATTATTATTTAAACGCATATTAAGATTGATTTACTACAAAAATAAATATTATAAAACGATGACTTTTACGACCATGGTATGCATATTACATTTACATATACATCAGATGTTTGTATGTATATCTTTTTGTATACAATTCTCTGATTGCAACTGGTTTGAACTGGTTATCATACAATTCAATAAATATGTAATATCGTAAAGCTTTGCACAGCTGTCTGGAGAATTAAAGATATGTGGTTTTTTCGAACTCGCTAACAAGAGTTTTTGGTAATTTAAATCTCTAGATTTATTGGATTAGACTCCCCCTAGTCCCTATGGTAAAACCCTCTTTGACAACAATTCTCCTGCCTTGTTCCCATTTAAAATGGGGTCGATAAAACGTTTACTTCTTCGACTCCATTTATAAAAACCATCATTTCAATAATAACACTCCTGGCTCCTTCATGTTCCAACTTGTCCATATTTTAGGTCTATCTCTACCAATAATCCCATTACATTCATACCTTAAGCTCTCCTTGTCATAGTAGGGCATGGGTCATTAAAATTTGTGAAAATCGAAGTGATGTCTTAAACTTAGTAATATTAACCATTTCCAGGTATATAGCAGCGGACATGCAGCTGTACGTGGCAGGACTCATAATCTTCAGCCTGGTGACGACAACGGTCGCCAGGAAAGTTGTTCTCGGGGTGCTGTTTGTAATCAGCCTTATTATTCCCGCCTGTCACACATACTTCCAGAACTTGGACGCTGGATTAATTATATCTCCTGAGTAAATATCTTACCTCTAAACGTTAATAGTATATTATACTAGTGACTCGCCCCGGCTTCGCTCGGGTACCACTAACTATGTTGATCCGAACGCTACCAAACACAGAGGAATGTGCCAATCTGCCTGTAAATTTCATCGAAATCGCTCCTGCCGTTTCGGAGTCTATAGGACTATAGGAAACATACATACTTCGCTTTTTACATACAATTTTTTTTTCTTAAAAAGTATCCTATGTTACTTCTAATACCTCCAAGTATATCTGTACAAAGTTTCATGATGATCGGTTGGATAGTTTTCGCGTGAAAGCGTAACAAACAAACTTATATTCACATTTATAATATTAGTAGGGATTAGTCTATCTTTCTTCTAAAACTTTTGCTAACATTAAAAATGGAATACAATATTTCTTACGATGCTTGATGTGACATTGATTTAGTTCTTAAATCCAATTCTGGATTTTATTAGTGATTCATTAGTCGTTCAGATTATTTTCCTTTTCTTCAAGGAATATTTAAAACACCATTAAAAGTTACATTTGCAATGTTAATAGTTATATCAGTAATGCACAATTTTCGTGTTGCATAAAAACATTTACCTATTCGGTTCTTCCCCTGAAACTTGCGGGAATACCCCTCGCAAGGCTGTTTCAACACTGTTCTGTACAACCCTTCCCTTATACCAAGCTTACTAATGGACGTATGTTAATGTTACAGATTGGTTCGTGATTATTTCGTAAAAGATCGGACATTCAACCATACGTATAAGAGAGGTCACACCAACTTGGCTAGTTATATAATGGGATTAAGCTTAGGAATGTTGATCTACCAGTTGCAAAAGATCGACTTCAGTGTTGAGAGATTTAAGGTGAATTAACTCACTACAAATTTTTTTCATCGTACAATTTGTAAATAATGTTGTATAAAGAATCAAACTTATCAAAGGCAATGCTTAGAGTACCTCCGAGAAAACCAGAGATGATGTAGCCCTCAGCAGAACTCAGTTGATTGAGGGAAACTGTCATTGATTTTCTAAGCTGAAGTTACAATGGGCAAGGCATATTGTTCATAGAACTGGGTAATATAGCATAGCTAGGCCTCCATCGTGATGGAACGGTCAAGGTCGCAGGAGTCCATCCAGGAGTTTAAAGCGAATAGAAAAACGTATAGATGGACAACAATAAGGAATTGCTCCTTGTGACGACGTCATAGACCTGACCAGCTTAAAATTAAACTTAAAGTTGCATTTTATATTAAAAAATTAAGAGAAAGCAATAGTATAACATATAAGTTACTATTGGGTATGTCGAATTTCACATAATTTACTGCAGGAACCGTCTTCTGTTCCTGAAAGATGTGATCCATATAGCTTAACTAATCAGAAGATTTAATTTTCTCCTTTGATTTCAGAAATATAGATATATTTACTGGACAACTCTACCTGCTATACTTGTCGTTTTACCGTCAGGGTCATTATTCTACTTCTACGAGACTGACGCTCCAATTTACTTGAAAGCAATATTTTCGAGCGTAGCCAAACCTGTATTCGCTTCTATTATATTCGTGATTGTCCTGGGGATGGCCTTTAAATTTGAAAGTAAGGAAGTGTTTCTTTTTAATGTTAAAGTGTCATTTTTGATAAATATACTAGAAATTATATGAGTAATGAAAATAAGATATTTTAGGCAAATTTGAGACAGGCAAAACGATTATTGAAAGACGGTGGCAAGCGAGCAAGCAGATCGCCTGATTTTAAGTGACCTCAACCATTAGACATCCGCAAAAAGCAAATGTGTTGCAGATGCGTTGCCTACCTTAATGGACGGAGGAGAGCATAGACAGAAAAATGGATATTTTCTTTTCCCCGCCAACCACCTCCCCAATCCTCTCCCCGTTCCCATCCTATCCGTACGAGGAAAGGGTGGGAACGGGAAGAGGACAGAAATTAGCACTCCGACACTTCAGTCATCAGACGAAACGCAGAGTACTTTTACTTCACGCCTGTCTTCTGTGAGGTCGTGGTATTTCACCGGTCGGGCCGGCCCATTCGTGCAACAGATGTTGTTGTTGCGGGCTCTACCACTGTTGAAATGAATTATGGATGCATGAATAAGAAAAGCCACATGAAATTAATTTGCATCTACATATCCGATGTAGAAGTTGATGAAGACATAGAGGTGGTTCAGAACTCCGTCAAATGGAAACATTATTGCTTTACGTGCAATTTTTTAAATTCTATTAATGTTTGCAATTTACGTATTTTGACTGATCATCCGCCTTCTAGCGTTGGATGTGACGTAATAAGAAGTATTCGTTTGTTTCAGATGTTTACAGAGGTATTCTGGAATGGAACGGCTGGTCGTCCCCTGCTAGAGTTTCTTATTGCGCTTATATACTCCATGTACTCTTCGTAAGAACCTTAACTGGCTCTCGTACTACTTTGATGCACGTCTCCATTGCTCACACTGTAAGTTAGCTTAGTACTTTCCTTATAACTTAATTAAAAATCCACATCTATAGGAATCCATACATAAATAACTAATTTTCTATTAGTTAAATTCATGCTCAAATAGTACAATATAAAAAATAAAAAAACTTGTATTAAAAATAAACTTAATTAAGTTGCAAAAGCTACCTCAAAGCGATAGATGTTTGCCAGGTTCACGCCAAATGGATAGCCATAATCTCTGGGCCCCTTTGGGTTGCGAGCGCAAGTGCTATTTATTTTTAATAAAGTATAACATTATCTCATTTCAGATTTTAGTATGCTTGGGAACTGTAGTGATTACGTATATCGTTGCATATCCATTCTGGTTACTCGTGGAGGCGCCTTCAATAGGAATATCCAAAATGATCCTACCGGCAGGTAGAGGAAGTAAGGACAATAACGAAAGTGATCCTACAAAGAGGGAAAGAAGTCACGCTTAAAATACAATCAAGAAATATGTTGGCTGTTGAAAAATAAGCTAAGGAAAGACAGACATTTTTTCAGTTAAAATAATTATTTTAATTGACCACAGTTAACTTATTCAAACAATAATCTGTAGTTTTAAGACACGTTAGATTAAATTAGACGAATTTTTAATTATAGGTAGCAAGGATTTCGAAATATTCTTATAGTATTAAAATATTTATTTAAATTTTGTAAAATAGCTTTAATTTAGACTAAAGTTGTCAAATATATTATATGGCGCGCAAATGTAAAGATTGAAATTTTAAGTTTAGTTAAAACAAATGTCGAATAATTAAAATGTATTTATCGCCTTAAAATATTTCATGTTAAGGCAACTTCAGTCATCTTCCACTTCCCATCCTCTCCTAAAAACGATATGATGGGAAGGGGAAGTGGATCATAGGGGAAGGGTATGAATTATAGGAAATATACCATTTCCATTCTGTCCCTCGTCTGTCCATAGGTAGGCAACGCATCTGCAACACATTTGCTTGTTGCAGATGTCTATGGGTAGCGATCACTTAACATAAGGTTAACACAAAAAAATTGTTTACCAGATTTCACGAATGTATTTAGTCCAACGGATCGTTTATATGTATAGTGGTTTATACTTATGATTTCATTGTATCAGAGGGAGGACAAGAACTTAGCCTAACCTTTCACGGTGTCTAAGGTATTCCCAAGCAGGTTTACTTTGCTAGCCTGAGCCAGACTGCCGCAGGAGTCCTCTGATTTAGTTACATTTAAAGATAATTAAGCTGAGATTACTTTGCGCCCTGTCGCCTGAAGCTTTCAGTAAATATACACCTTCATCTGTTATTTGATCTGGACCCTCGATAATTAATGTTGCTTAATATTTACATTGATAAAACACAAGTAAGCTGCCGAAATAGTTCTGGGGCTAACAATGTTAAATCGAAACCAGATAAGGTTGTACCATAGCGTTTGGCCGTGGGCTTTTTTTTTTTTTTTTTTTTTTTGACTGAAAGGTCACTGTTTGCCTTGAGGAGGCATTTACAGCTACACCGGGCTCGAGGCGGCAGGGCGCAGAGGGCGCCTAGCCTAAGCCTCTTTAAGAGTAACTTAGCTCGAGGGCTCCCTCCGTAGGGGGAGCCTCGGCTCGGGCCGTTACCTTACTAGTATTACCGGATTGGGAGGCCGCCGAGCTCTTAGGTCGCTTCGGCGGATGCTCCATGGAGTGACTGGGCTCAAGGGACCCCGAGAGGGGACCTCGGCTTGGGCTGTCACTCAATACGCGTTTAGCTTTCCGATTCGAGGGTGTTGTGGTGTTCTATTGTCTGACTAATATTACTACCACTTCGGAAAGCGTTAGCGCTGGGAGAAGAAGTGGCGGAAGAAACTCCAGCAACGCTTCTATCATTAACGGGGAAGTATGTTGGCCGTCCTCGCCGGCGAGGACGGTGTGGTCGAAGTTGTTTGCGAAGTTGTTTATTCTTCGCTATAGCGATAGATGTCTCGTCGTCAGGGAAGTCCAGGACGTGCCTAGGTCTTCGATGGTCACGCCGGAACTTACCTAGTGCGATTGGTTTGTAGGTGGCGGCACCAACAACTAAGGAATTAGGGTGATCGGCGACGGAGTCAAAATAGCGGCGCGACGCCAACTTCAGGTGTTGGGCTATGGTAGGCAGCTCTAAGTCAACGTGTAGATCGATGTTGCGTACGAACCAAGGGGCCCCGGTGGCCCTGCGCAAAAATCTGTTCTGAATCACCTGAAGTCGGTGTATTTGTTTCGGGGGAATGTGCGCGAATACCGGACTAGCATACGTCATAACGGGACGTACTACAGCTTTATAGAGCGTCACCTTGTTTCGGAGGGACATTTTGCTCTTTTTGTTTATTAACGGAGTTAGGCGGCCTAGTACGAAAGCCGCCCGGTTCCTGACCCGGGTCACGTGAGCGGCGAAGTTAAGTTTATGGTCAAGGATGACACCTAAATATTTGACTTTATCTTCCCAGGGAATTGGGCTGTCCATGAGTTTGATGGATGGGAGATTTGTCTCCTTGATTCGCGAAAAGAAAAGGGCCGCGCTTTTTGTTGGATTTATTTCGATCCTCCATTTCCGGAACCAGTCACCGAGGGTTTTGGCTGCGGTCTGGAGGCGTCGACATATAGCGTCAGGCTGACGACCTGACGAGAAAATGCAGGTGTCATCAGCGAACAGGGCTAGCTCTACACCGCGTACGCGCGGTATGTCGTTGGTGTAGAGGGTGAAGAGGACTGGGCCTAACACTGAACCTTGAGGCACCCCGGCTCGAACGGGATGCGCTTGAGAACACACTCCCTCGACGCGGTAGCGGAACGTTCGATTGCTTAAAAAGTCTCGTATTATGCATACGAGACGGTCGGGCATTTTGGCCGTGGGCGATTCCAAGTTCTTTATTCATCTAGGTTCTGATCAAATCACTGATAAGGGTCTTATGGCGTATCTTAGAACATTCGTTAACTTTATATTGTAGATGGCTCCTGAAGACATACAGTGTGATGTAAATTACTAGAATAAGGTTGGATTCATTTCTATGGTTCTGAGGTGAGCATTTGAAGGTATTTGACTGGTCATTGTGTTTGTATATTGTAAGATTTTATTCGACTACTCTACATAATTGTAAACACTTCTATACTAACATTGTACATATTTTCATTTTTTGGTTATAGTCATTCTATATGGCACAGTGAAATTATTTCATAAGGAAATAAATTCACAGGCTTTGTGAATACATGAATATGTATACTAAGTTATTATGGGTAGGCAGAACAGGTATTTTTATATCGTTAGGATAGAAGATTAACATACGCCACATTACTCGCGCAAAGTTCAAAAAATGTAAACCATCATGTGTAATCTTTTCCAGATCAGGTAGAAAGACAAATTAAAAAAAAATAGCCTGTGTTACTTCCTGATTGAAATACTGTCTATTAATGAAAAAAAATTGAAAACGGTTCAGTAGTTTTTGAATTGATCCGGGACAAATTCACATCTTATCACTTTATTAACTTAAGTACTAGCTGTCCCTAGAGATACTGCACTGTGAATATCAAATTGGTATAATTAATAATAAGAATACTTTAAAAACATAACTTTAAGCGGATTTCTTTAACGCACGTTATTTGTTTGAAGGCTGAGGTAGAATGTAGTGTGACAATAAAAACGCCACGAAAAACGGACATCTTGCAAAGATTTTTAATTCACACGCCGATCGTCTGGGAAACGATTTTTAAATCGATTCAGCTTGTATTAAGTATAAATAATTGTGGACCAAGAACTGTATACAGTATCATCGACCATGTAGAATGGAGGCAACAAGCTTTCAAACTTAGACATCTATTGCACAGATTATACAAAAATATATATTTCGATAATGAAATAATCCAGTTGGTATTATTTATTATCTATTATGAAGCTAGACCTATGGAAAAAAATGTTATACAATTTATATGTTTTACGGATGGTATAAAGATATTAATATCTTTATACCATCCGTAAAATATCGTCTTTATGTTACATATAATTAGTCTTATTAAAGTAAGACAAATATGAAATATTTAATTTTAATGTTGTTATCTTAATTACTCGTTGTATTAAAAATTTCCTATTTGAGCAATAATTATTGTGTTATAATAGCAATGGCAGCTATGAAAGGGTTTTATAAAGAATTGCTGTTTCATTTAGACAGGCGCTGGCAGTTGTAGGCCTACGACATTGGACATCAACATCGATGGATCAGATAATCGATTAGAGACTTAATTTTGGTGAAAGTTGTTCGTGTCGTGTTTAAACAGGGTACGGTGTACGCCCTCTTCTAACATGAAAATATTTGCAGCAAAGGGTCGGAACAGAAACAGATACTGTTGTCTAATCCGTTGCTGTCTCACAAACGCACATACTGTTGTTCCTGGTATAAATGGGCAGATTTTACTTGTGCAATACAAGGATCACATAGGCATGAGTAAGAAGTATTATTAAATAGTATTCTTATGAGTTTCGTTTGAAGATTGAGGTTCCGGAAGCCTAACTCCTGTCCAAATTCAGACAGGGAAATCTGTTATCTGGAAATAAAGGTTCGTTCGTTTCAACTAATTTGTTTGTTGCGGATGTAAATAAACATAAGGTTAACCTTATGCTCAACATCTCCCTGCATGATTAATTGCAGTATTAATACCTTCAATGCAAGAACGAAGATTAGACAAGGAAGGATAACATTCGCTGTTCTGCTTCTTTCAATCCTTGTCTCGTTTCAAATGTGACAGTATCAGACGAGTGACATAAATATAAAAGAAAAAGCATTTCCAGTAAAACATTTGTATTTCCGTAATGTTATAATTTTTCAACTTGTACTTCAAGACCATCGCCTTTCTTATCTTCATTTTTATGTTTGTCAGTTTTCTTCTCCGGCTCCTCTAACCAAATCTTGACTATTTGGTTAACAGGCGTGTCGATCAGTAGCCAAATGATTGCACCCGCCATGAATGAAACAGTCGCCATACCAATAACCGGCACCTAAGCCAGATAAAAAGAAATTCCTTGAATGTAGATTACGAGGCACAACAACTAAGCCAGATTTGTTGCAATATTTTTCAAGCAGCGTGTCATTGGAGACTCTTATTTTTCGATTGTTGTTTACTTATATTTCTTCGGATTTTTATTATAAATGAAATCTAAGTAAAACATAAAAGCTACTTACGATTATGAAGTTTGATAAAGTGAACAAAGTCGTCGAGTTGCCAAACACAATGCGTATAGTGACGAAATGTATCAAGTAGGTCCCATAGGAAACCCGAGCGACCCACGCCCAGCCGTCCCACTCCAAAAAACATCTATAAAAATCTGAAACATATTTAGCTAATAATATTGGCAGTCATTTAAGGTAGAAGTGAAAACTTGTAAATAGTGGTAGGAATTAATATTTCCTTAGCTATGATATTTATATAATACTTTTAATATTCAGATATTATTTTACACCCTACTGATAAATGTAACGTTCCTTGGGGAAAAATAATCTTTCAAAAATTGTGAACCTTTTCACGGTTCTTATAAAATATTTATGTACATCTTACTTTAACACTTCGCACGCTCCATTTTTGAGAAAAAATCTTTGAATATAATAGATTTTTTTATGAGAGAAGGTGGCAAACGAGCTAGCGGATCAGCTGATTAAGTGAACGCTGCTCATAGACATCCGCAACAGACAAATGTGTTGCAGATGCGTTGCTTACATTTGATGGGAAAGGCCGAAGAAGGCATAGACAGGAAAAAGGATATTTCCTTTTCCCCGTTAACCCCCTTCCCGTCCAATCCTCTTCCTATTCCTATTTTATAGATGGGCGGGGGAAAGGGACTGAAATTAATCCTCCGGCACCTCACTCATCAGACCAAACGCAGAGTACTTCTACTTCACGCCCGTTTTCTGTGAGGTCGTGAGATTTTATCGGTCGAGCCGGCCAATTCGTGCAACATATGTTATTGTTGCGGGCTCTACCACTGTTATAGAATTATTTTCAAATAAAAGTAGAGTGTTATCACAATAGTTAATGTACTTTTACTGGATGATACACAATACAAGATTTGTTCGCTTTATATAACATCATTCATTCCATAGCAGATATTAAACCTACATATATACGATGACTTTTTTTTAATATTACAAAGTGGCAAACGAGCAAGCGGCCTCTGGAAATAAGTACCGCTACCCATAGGCATCCGTAACAAGCTAATGAGTTGCAGATGCGTTGCCTACCTTCATGGACGAAGGAGGGGACAAACAGAAAAAAGGATAATTCCATTCCCTGTCCATCCCCTCCTCATCCGTCAAATCCTTTTCCTCCTCCCATCCTTTCCTTATTAGAAAAGGGTAGGAGGGGGAAGAGGACTACAATTAGGCCTCCGGCACGTCACTCATCAGACGAAACGCAGAATACTTCTACTTCACGCCTGTCTTCTGTGACGTCGTGGTATTTCACCGGTCGAGCCGTGCCATTCGTGCAAAAAATGTTGTTATTGCGGGCTCTACCACTGTAAAAACTTGATCTGTGTTCGAAGGCTGGTTCATGGCTTATCAGATCGGCCGTCGTCATGGCGACGGGAAGTAGTGTAGGGGTGGTGCCAGAGAGTATGGAGAATATATAATAGAGAAAGTGGCGGGGAGTGGGAAATACATAAGTAATTTTATATTTTTGAACATACATATGCTCGCAATGGAAAACATAAAAACTTACTTTCAAATTTAAACGCCATTCCAATTACAAGAGTTGCCATTACTACCGCCATCACAGGTCTCAGAAGAATGTGGTATATCACTCGAAGGTACAACGGGTATGGAGGTCCGTCCATGTAGTTAACGCTGTTCAGTAGAACTATTCCGAGACAACATGGAATAGTCGCCCAGTAGAGGGGTAGGAACTTCTGTAAATATAATTCATTCACTTATTTAATCGTATACATCAGGACAGACACATGTACCATGAAGCAAAAGCACCTCTTAGTAAGTTATCATTTCGCTTATAAATTTCACAACTTGTAGGAGTAGCTGGACACTTTACTAACGTATGAGAAACCGTGCTGACAGAAGCTATCTCAACCGATGCTCCCTATCTCACTCTCCCTGTCTCTCTCTATCTCTTATGGACTTCTCTCTTTTATATTCAATTTTCAACTACATTTATCGCGTGAAAAGTTAAACTTACTTTATATTTTTCTGGATTAAATTTTCTTTTCTGCAAACTATGGATGAGGGCTCCGACAATCATTCCGATAACGAAGGTAGGTATGTTGGTATGGGTGGGCCTGTACAGGAAGTTGAAAGCCGGGTCCTTCGCGAACAGATGTATAAACGTACTGAAAAAACAAAGAAAATGTGCTTCTAACAGGGAGGTTTTAGATGAATGAGTGTTTGGTGAATAAAAAAATCATGTATTTACCTCGGTGCGATACGTAATAAGGAAGTTAAATCGTAGAAGTATGTCACCAGCCCTGCCGACACAACTCCAATTAGGAACGTCGCCCCCAACACCACATTCCTCCAGTACATGTTTCTCACCAATACGAAGATCAGAGTTCCCAGACAGTACAAGTGTATGTCGGCTGCTATGTACCTGAAAGTGATGATATTTTTTTATAATTATGTATGTATATATATATATATATATATATACATGAACTTTTCCGTAATTCACCAAGGTAATTTTTCTGTTATCCTGTCTTCGAGGGCAAACGAGGGTCATTGTTCTGCACGCACGCCGCCCAATGAACATTCCCTCCACCTTAGGGAACTGCTTATTGCTGCCGGCCTTTAAGGAAGGAGTAACCTCTTGAAGAGCCCTTTATCGACTTAGGGTATATTGAATGGAAATATCCGTGTCGTCTGTTGAGTGAGGTCCTCCCCGTGTGTTCCTTACCCTGACCCTTAATTTTTGCAGATGTTGAATGATCGGTCGATGCGAAGCGGTTTTCCCCTAACATCAGGTAAGTCGTTAGTTGTTTCGACTCCTAATGCTATAAAATAATCAATTTCCTCGAACAGATTTAAAAAGAATTGATTAAAGTAATTAGAGCTGAATGTAAATGTTTTAATTTTAAATGTTGAATTCCACATTATATTTGCATTGGAGATGAATCGATTAATAAAAGCGATTACGATGGTATGACGTACAGACGTCTAGGCGAACATAATTATTATTAAACTTTCCATGGAGTTGCTTGCCATGAAACGCACACGGAAATACATGGTCTAGTCTAGTCAACAAATTTAAAAACGTGTCAATTCTTGATAAAGCCATAAATTACGGGCTCATTCGATTCTATATCTAGAAAATGTATCTCGAGAATTTATAATTACATAAAAAATGCAACTTTTTAGTAAAACTTAAGTTTTATTGTTTGTTAAACTTTTGAAAAGGGTCCTTGAGAAGGAGGAAATTTCCAATGAATAATTCTACTCCCGGAACTCTACACCTCCATTATTTATGACTTTAATTCAGCACAAAAAATAGAGCTCAGTTCGGCCGCTAGTCAGTATGTACCGCATAAAAAATATTAATTTACTAATTTGAATAAATTATGACATCGTCTAG
This sequence comes from Papilio elwesi, assembly GCA_029849275.1. Classification (NCBI taxonomy): domain Eukaryota; kingdom Metazoa; phylum Arthropoda; class Insecta; order Lepidoptera; family Papilionidae; genus Papilio; species Papilio elwesi. Next base: position 10,016,602 of record CM056702.1, read on the forward strand.
ACTCTTGAAAAAAAAATCGGGGATTTATTCTTTTACGCAAAAAATATTTATATAAATATAAATTACAATAATATTTCTGAAACCGCTATGTTTGCCAAATTTTAAGACTTTTCTACACCAGAAACACTCGACCAGCCTATTCCACTCGGCAGACAACGTACCAAAACCATGACGTCTGTTTAGACGAACCACAAAATCAAGCAAAATGAAGCATGAGGAGAAGGAAGAAAGGCTACAAATAATAGGTCTATTTACACGAAGAGGGGACAGGCTGAATGTATTAATTTAAACAAAAATAATTAAATGTAATCTCGAAATCATAACAAAAAATGACCTATTTCGGTAGTTCTTTAGGGTACGGCGATTGGGACACACCTTTAAATATATTTTTTATTTACAGTCCTACTGTTCTGATTGGGTTAATAGCCGTGATAGTTTTGTTTTTCTATCTTTAAGTACAAAGATAAGTGTTTACCATGTTTGTATCATGCATTGGGAATATAAATGGTAGTTTTCTAAGTAGAGCAAATTCCACATCCAGTAACGGCGACAGTCCTCTACCTCTGTTATTTCCATTAACTGAAAATTAATAATAAATAATAGTAATTAATACTAGTTCATTGGTGAAATATTGCATTTATTCTCTCGTAGTCGTAGTAATGTCAACGACCGTCATCATTCGGTCGACGGTGAATGTACCGTCAGAAAAAAAAACAATGAGTTTATATTATTCAGTCTTATGTATAGTCAGCAGTTATAAATTCTTCAGACAGCTTCAATAAAAACTTTTTATGTGTTACCATTTGATCTTTGATGAAGTGTGCTATATTACATAATACAGAAAGATATTTAAGTAGGATTTTGATTACATAAAACGTAACGTAATGTCATCGTTAGTGGAGTTAACCAAGTAAGCGGTTTACCCAAAGGTAAGTGACTACCGCTTTATTGATCGCCACAAAGTTCGATCCTCCACCATCCTCATTCAGTGGGCTCCAGCAACTTTGACCAGATCATCGGTCCATCGTGTGGGAGGTCTACCTACGCTGCGTCGACCTGTACGTGGCCACCTTTCGGCCCCATCGGCCGCCTGTTCTGCGCGCAATGTGTCGGGCCCATTGCCACTTAAGGTTTGCAATTCTTCGGGCAATGTCGGTTACCTTGGTTCTACTGCGGACCACATCATTTCTGATGCGATCACGCAGAGAGACTGCGAGCATTGCCCACTCGTCTCTCAGTAATATAAAAAAGTATTACCTGTAGCAGCGGACCAGTTGTCATGAAACGTAACAACGTCGATGTAAACGCGAGGATGACCGCAAAAGACGGTGTCAATCTGCGAACATACTATAATACTTAACGACTCCATAGCCTATGGTTTACAGTACCTAGCTGTTATTTATTATATGTATTTTTAAAGACCTGTGTCGGGATGTCCACTGCTTTTTGTATCCCTTTTCCATCTTTTCCTTATAAGAATATGATGAAAGAGGAACAGAATTGGACGGGGACGGGAAAGAAAGATAATATCCTGTTTCTTAGCTATTCTTCCCTCCCTCCTTCGTCCATTAAAGGTAGACAACGCATCTGCAACTCATTTGCTAGTTGCGTATGTCTGTGGGTGGCGCTCACTTAACATCAGGTTACCCCCTAACTCGTAAGCCACTTTACTTTTTACTTTAAAATAATTTTAAGATTTTTATATAAAAAAATACTTTACCGCAACCATCTCTTCAAAATATTTTTAAGTAGCATTGTCCATTTAATTGTTTTCTTCTCTGCAGTCCTCTGAATGTTATAATTGAAGAGGAGTCCTGACATAAGGAAGAAGATCTGTACCATTACGGGGCTGCTTAAGAACAGGTGATAAGGTAGGATGTGATATATCTGCAAAAATAATATCTCTTCAAACTTAAGCCCATTATATTATGTTTAAAATACCAATCCAGGTGTGTGTGAGTATGTTCCCAAACCCTTGGCTTTATCAGTCTCTAGTATACACTATGTATGTATTTTTTTTAATAGGAGAAAGGGGAAAATGAGCAACGGGTCGCCTAAAGCTAAGTGATCTTCGCCGCCCATGAACATCCGAAACTACAGCAACTGAAGATGCGTGTGCTTACCAAAGAAGCCCATTATGCCAAACCAAACCCGACCAAAGACTCTTGCTACGTCCAAACTAACCGCCAGGAGTATGGGGGGAGGGTGACGCGGAGGTTTGTAGATTCGAACGCGTCATATTTACACATGGGGTGTACCTTGGTTCCTGTTACACTCTATACCACAAATCAGTCATCTATCTAGAGCCGCATGCTTAGGGTAGCTCATTAAATTTGTAAAAAAAATCTAACATCGGCCATACTCGAGCGCATGACATAAGAAAAGTGGAACATGGTGAAAGGTCTCAGTTGTACGTGAAGTAGCGGCGAGAAACAGACAGGATGATGCTAGGTCTTTACCCCACGTTTATTAATTATTATGCACTGATTATCACACTATGACTATCGCATATTTAATTATCAGTTATCATAAACTGAACATCTTAGGTACACAGGTCCATTTGCGATCCGTTGTAGACGTGGTGGTTGGTTAGTTTGTTACTTTAGTAGTACGGGTCTACTTTTCCGCAACCCTACGTCTAGTGCGTATTTTTCGTGTGGGTGGGGTCTTGGATCACTCCAACCAGCCCAGGTCCCCGAAGAACCCCAGCAACCCCTTTATGTTGCTGGCGAACTCCGGGAGTGATCTCGGCGAGCCGAGATAAGTTACACTATAAGCATCGCGGGGTAGTGTAGTGAGACGTGTGTCGCCGTCTTAGCATCCTCTATGTACCTTATGTTAAACAAATGCTTATTGAAAAGCCGTGGCCTATGAGCGCCGCCACGACCGTTCGGTTTTGTGATTTACTTAAGTGGAGTAACCTTCTTGAGATCCGCACATTTGTTTTTGGGCAGGCTTCTCTCGCTTGTCTGCACTGTTTTGTGTTGTTCCATCGGTCACAGTGACTGGCGTGACTTTTCCTAATTACCTCCGATTACGTGTGGTAGCGTGACGCTAGATTCTGGGCCGATTACTGGATACCAGAGGCCAGCCTAGTTCATCCACCGGATCATTACCTCTTGAACCACTGTGGCCCTTAATCTATTGAAGGGCAATATTTTTCTCGGCCCCTACTTCATTGAGTAGTAGATGGCATTCGTAAATAAGACCAGATCATTATATTACTATTCGGTGCTTGTAGTAATGCCATGCTGTCTGAAAGTATACGTATTCTCTCATCTTTTACCCTTGCGTCTATGGTTAGTGCCGCTTCTATCACTCCCATTCATTCTGGTTGGATGACAGTGTTATGTATTTCTAGTGGATTATTTATTTTGATGCTCAGGTCCGAGAGGAAATCTGAGCCAGTGCCGATATTCATTTGCTTTCTCCTGCTTCATATAATGGTATTCTATATTTGTTATCATGGGGATACTGCTTGGGAATCATGCTTGGCTTCTGTTATGGGTATTTCTTTTGTAAGGGTTTCCAAAACGGACGCGTGCAGGATCCTGCTGCTTTTCCATAGATATAGGTTGCGCAATCCCAAGGTTGGTTTGGTTAAGGTTTCCACCTGTTGTGTATGGATGTGTAGTGCTGTCTGATTCAATAAAGCTTGAAGGGCAGCTGCGAGGGTTGTTCTCATGCTGACAATTGTCACCAAGCACAGTAACCTCTAACAGGTCTGATGTTTGTTGCATACAATTATCTGTTTCGTCTTAGATCCACCCAACGATGGCACCATAGGTGATCATAGGACGGATCACTGATTTGTATAGCCACATTACCACTTTTGGTGCTATCCTCCAACTTTTTCCTATCATCTTTTTACATTGCTTAAAAGTGATGTTGGCCTTGTTTTGCGCTGACGGTTGTTACGGACGCCCTACCTACCTCCCTAAATCCTGGAAATAGAAAATTTTACTCAAAGGACTACTCTTTTCTTTTATTTTTAAAAAAAGATAGCTGCATTCAATTTTTTTTAAGATATGCTAACCAGACGCGAGAAACGAGCTGCCTAAAATCCGGAAGAATGATTTCCTGTTCTTGTATGACATCAATCGGTAGTGTCAATAATAAAGATCAAAAATATTCTTGAATATTTTTTTTAAATCGTCAGATTTAGAAAACTGCTCCTCATAACCGTCAACACGTTAGCATTACCATTAAAACTGAACCATCTCTATGAAAGTCTGACGCGCTCGTCTATTTCAAAATGGAATTCTTTTGCATTTTCTTTGTCTTTGGTCTTTTTTAAATGGCAATTTACAGTAGGTCAAATTAACATCCTTTATGAAATTCAGACGCGCTGGAAAGAATGACACTCCCACCAATCAAACGGTCAGTTTGTTCACCAACATTAATATCTCACGCGCTCGAGTATGTCCACATGATACTTTCTTACATTTTCGAAAAGCTGCTTTTGCCATTTCTAAAAGGAAAAATGCCTATTTACCATCAAATCTTCAAAATACTCTATGATTTTCGACTATGAACTGTCTGTCTGTATTAATATTATTAAAATTACCTTTTCAACAAAATGGGGATTAGAGATGGCTATCGCGTAAGGAAGAAAGGAATGTCCAATCACGATAAGTATCATTAGTACAGCTCTGAAATTGAAATTGGATGAAATGAAAAAGTGAAAGTCGAAAACGAAAACAAATCCTTGTGTGCTACCAGTAAAATTCAAAATTCAAAACGAAAAGAAAATGATACATGCATTTGCATATGCGTTGCACTTAATAGACAGAGAAGAAGATAGACAGGAAAAATGTTTTTGCTTTCCACAATTAACCTCCTCGCCATCCAATCCAATCCTTATGAGGAAAGGGTAGGAAGGGGAAGAGCATTTAAATTACACCTCCGGCACTGCACTGTTCAGATGGAATGCAGAGTTCCTTTACATCAAGCCTGTTTTCTGTTAGGTCGTGGTATTTCACCAGTGCAGCCAGTCCATTCGTGCAACAGATGTTGTTGTTGCGGACTCTACCACAAATACCAAACAATCGAATAACAAGAGACACTAAAAACAGAATATATTAAATATTTAAAGGGGCTCCGATACGACAAATGTGATTTTTGTTCGTGTTTGATTTTTTTATGGAATGAGGTGGCAAACGAGCTAACGGATCACCTGAAGTTAAGTGAACGCTACCCATAGACATCCGCAACAAGCAAATATGATGCAGGCGCGTTGCCTACCTTTAATGGACAGAGGAGGAGAGATAGACAGGCAAAAAGGATATTTCCTTTTTCCCGTTAACGCCCTCCCCGTCCAACCCTTCCCGTTCCCATCCCCTCCTTACAATGAAAGGGTGGGAAGGGGACATCACTCATGAAACGAAATGCAGAGTACTTCTACTTCAAGCCTGTTTTCTATGAGGTCGTGGTATTTCACCGGTCGGGCCGGCCCATTTGGCAACAGTTGTTGTTGCGGGCTCTACCACTGCTTGTCTTTGGATATTTATATTATGTCTTTAGAGATATTTTTGAGGTTTTATACTTCAATTTATCATACTCAGGCGTATTTCCAAAAATACTTTTTGGAGTGCCATATTTTGTGCTTCATTTAAGTGCTAAGTTTCGGTAAAATATCTTTAATGAAAAACCACGATCTGACAGAATGTAGCGCAGATCAAAACTCGGGCAATACAAATATATGAACAGTAAATATTATGTTTTTGGCTTACCTAATACCGTCCAAGCCCTTCAGCCTGTCCACTGGCGGCCTTGACCTGTAGTCACTTTGGAACAGTTTCGGCCAGTTACGTAATATCGAGAAAGCCAAGAAAGTTTGCACAGCTGAAAACATAATTAAATCTATACTATATATAAACTACTAATATTAGGGAAAGATTGTAATTGAAAAAGAATGTAAGCAGCGGACACTAGCTGCTATTTATGTGCTACTACTGAACCGCCCCGGCTTCGTCCGGGTACCACTAATTATGTTGATCCGATCGCTACCAAACACAGGAACACCCGCCGTGCCAACCTGGACTATCTCTGTAAATTTCATCGAGATCGGTTCAGCCGTTTCGGAGCTTATTTAGGGAACATACATACTTCGCTTTTTATATACGATTTTTTTCATAAAAAGTATCTTATGTTACTTCTAATTCCTCCAAGAATATGTACATATACGAAGTTTCATGATGAACGGTTGAGTAGTTTTCGCGTGAAAGCGTAACAAACTTACATTTACATTTATAATATTAGTAGGGATAAGGTTAAAAGGCATGTAGTTAATATTAAGGGGGATGACCAGATTATTCCCACGTCCACATCGAAAGTTTATACCATTTGGATACAATGTAGTATGTATGTGGTACGGTATCTACTTCCGGTTAAAACTATATGAATAATAAAAAAATACCTTTACTCTTTGATTTCTTCGTAGTATAAAAATCATAAAATGTTCCCGCAACATTGACAAGTAATATGGACATGCATAATACCACCACAAATGTGTCCATGTGATCCCACTCAATTCCATCGTCAGCGGTACGACAATCAGGGGGCTTTAAGACCTTAGCTTTAAGCCTATAATCTTTCCACAGAGATTCATTCATGCATGCTTCAAGAGAGTTGGTTACATTTAATTCTAATGCTTTATTATAATACGCATCACAAGATCTTCTTACGCACACTCCTCGGTACAATTTTCTATGATCGTAGTGCGTGACTTCCCATTCGGAATAGTTCTGTTGAAATAAAGCATTATGTACTTCATTTATTAGTAGAATAAACATTAAACAATCTGTTTTATTAAAGTTATCAATAGTTTCTTTGGCATACGAGCAAGCGGTTCACCTCAGTATGAGTGCGCATCCTAAGAATTTACAGTCATTATTTTATCTAGACGCGCTTACAAAATACCTTGTAATCTGTTTTACTATGTGCTATGTCTTTGAATATATACTATGTACTGTACTATATATAGATACAATAAGAACAAGTGTACATAGGTGTCTTGGATGTTGGTTTAAATTGTAACTCAACAAAACTCACTGCAATCCTGTTATAAAGTTCATTCGGGGTGTCCGACACCAATCTCAATTGCGTTGTACAGTACACCGCGTTGGGATCATTGAAACAATTCCCATAGTCGTCGATGTGGATCAAAGGAGGCATTCTTTCGTACTCAGCATCTATAATAAAAAAACCCTAGATTATTGCTCAAAATTTATGATTTTTAGATTGTTACAAGATCGCGACCCTTCTTCTCCATGCCTTTTTTATGTGGGTTCGGCACAATACCATAGTCCATACTGTAATAAGTTTTTTGCCGCCTAACGCCAACCCTACTCGGGCAACATCTTTGAAAATGGTTCACGACAATAGTGAAATACGAATTGTGGTTTCGAACCCCAATGACGATTCGAACGACCATGTTATGCGTGTTTCGCAATCCGTACCCTTAAATATTACACTATTATCGCTACTCACTCGATCGCGACACTATCTGGGTTGAAATTTTTAAATATTCCCCGTGACCCTAAAACGAATTAGGACCTACCACTAGAGAACGGACGGACGGACTCTATATAAAACACTAGTTTAATGAATGTAATGCAGTATTTGGGCTATGGGAAATAGCACAAATACTGCATTAACAAGACAAATCAAATGAACTAATCTTGTAAATCCAATTTGCTGGGAATACGTGTAATTTTACCAAAAAAGGATTATAAAGACTCAATAAATAAATAAATAGAATAATAAAATTAATAAAATAAAATACGTTTGTTCCAAAGTTCCATTAAGGAAGCTATAAAAAATTGTTAATTTTTTAATTAAATTAAAGTTTTTTTAACACATACGTACCGTCAAGTCTATAGATAACACCAAAACTCTGACGTACAACTACCACTAATACAACGAAATAACATTTTCCCATTTTAAACATTATTAAATTTTATCGCGTCCCACCGTACAGTGACATGTTAATAGTTCAATATCACGCCAAGCTCTACAACTATCCTTATGACACTCCAATGTCCAACCCATCAGCGAAGGTCATGTAAAATTATTCAAGTGTTGAAAACTAAAAACCACATTCCGCCTATATTCTATCTACATATAGAAAATAAGAAACTAATTGACTGACTGATTCATATTTCCTTAAGCCCAAGCTACTTGGGCACAGCGGTTGACATATCTTTGGAGTTGAGAGATGTTTATTATCACGTAGGCGAGTATTGAAAAGGCACTTTTTTTCTAAATTCTTCCCCTTAAGCTAAGTAAGGGAGGAAAGTTTCTATGGAGAAATAATTTTCCTTCTGCAGGTTTACCTAAAAATTGTCATAAACGTTATTCAATACAAATATACCTATTTCGAGATTTTGTCAATTTCCAAATTCATCCATCCTCATTAGAAGTTTGTTATTTGCAAATAGGTGAGTTGACTTCTTTTCTGGTGAAACCGCGGGGCACAGCTAGTTACATATTAGTATCTATTGTAATTCAAATATTAACAAGTACATAGATGGCGTTATTTTCAAAAAAAAACGCAATTCACGATAATCCTATAAATTAAAGAATTTATGAGAATATATATTTTTTAAATGTTTGTTGATTTTTATATTTGTATTAAAACCAACGAAATAAGCAACAATAAAATAGGACAATGACCTCACGGAATACGGATGTAAAGCAGAGCTACAAATTATACTCTTGTAATGAGTGAGGTGTCCCATCCAATCCTTTTTTCAAACAACTGTCTGATTATTGCGGATAACACCCGATAAGCCGCTTCTTCTTCCGCCGACTTCTATAAGGCGACCAACCTTTTATAATACTTATACCTCATCAGCTGTTAAACACACCAATCCAACAATCAAGACATTCATAAGATTTGCCATTTCAACATGTTTCGTTTCACGCTTATCACACTTGTGGCAACTATTAAAAAACATTATTGAATTTTGGCTGATATGCGAACACACAACTTGTTGTATACGCCCGACCCACTGCATAATGATAGGTGTGAGGATCGCGGGGAGCGCGCGGGACTGAGGAATAGATTGAACGAGACCGGCCGCAGTACGACGCACTAAAAATAACTTTCAATTCTCGACCGACGCCCGCCGTTACTTTAAATTCAAACATCGTTAAAATATAATATTTAAATTATTTTACTGCTTAAGGCAACCTGTGTGACGTTGCAGGCAGAGGGAGGTGCCATCGATACGTTGATGCCTCGTTTTCTTCACAATTTCGAGGGTTTTTTGCGCGGAACCCTAATTATTTTACTTGAATCAAATTAGCCTATTTGAATCCTTACAATATTACCTATCTTCCAGTAAAAGTCCCATCCAGTTCAAACGGAGTACGTAAATTTTATTTTGATATTACATACAGACACTTCAATTTTATTTACCTGTATAGATGTTACACCTATGCTATAAATTCCCGTGCATTCTAAGTACGACAACTGAAGCTAATTATTTAATAATAAGTCAATATTGAAAATAAGTACTTGAATTTAAATTTATTTATATTATTTTATTCGTTTTCATATGAAGTAAATAATTATTTTTCTACCCTTATCTCATTATTTTTGTATAATCAATTATTTTACGCGATACCTGCCGACTAAATCCAGCCCGCTTGTGGCCGCGCTTGGACCGTGAGGTGCCGCTGCGCTTGCGCACGGCCCGAGCATCCCCGCTAGCTGAGGCCGCTCGCAGTCCGCTTGCTGGCCTGAGCTGTGTGCTTCGGTGCTACTTCGGGTAATCGTAACGTAGACTGGATTTAAGGTACCGAAATTTACTTATTCATTGTTTATTATTCAAGTTAATTTGAGATAATTTAAACGCTTAAAATAATTAAAGATTCTATAATGTACTCATAAGAATATTCTCTCATAACATATTGAATGTGAGGCAGACCATCAAGTTATTAAAAGAGTCGACATTTTTATACTGCAATGGATACTTATTTGAGATTTAGAAAAATTAAGTATGGTTAAATTAGTGATAAGCCTGACCGCCCTATTCTGCGTGACTGGTTGCGTGAAGTTCACGTGGGCAGCACGACTGAAACTACCACATATGGAAAAAGTCCGAAATATTTTTTTTTTACCCTCGGCCATCTATCTGATCCCAAACTAAGCAGAGCTTGTGCTATGGCAGCCAGATAACTGATATACTACATATACTACTTTTCTTTTGTAAATACATACTTAGATAGCCACCCAGACTCAGGACAAACAGACATGTTCATGCACACAAATGTCTGACGTGTTTCTTTTATCTAACATGCTAATTTGTATGCTAATTTGTGATTAATCTTATTCCTCTTTTGTATATTTGCCACTAAAACTTCCATGACTTGATTAGATTTGCATAATTATTGTCAAACCGCATTATCAAGGGTATCGCATTTGAATCTGAAGCTATTATAATTCCGTGCTAGTGTAAAAACCCCAGAAACAGAATCCGTTCGGCATATTTTAATGTCATAGTTGTATTACAACATTTTATGGCAAAGGAAAATAAACGCTTTTGCCATAATAATAGAAATAGTTATTATATTTTTAATCGTGAAAATGCGTACATTAATTATTTTATTAATATCTCGATTACATCGAAGTTATGATCTAATATACACATTACTTTTATTGGTATAATAAATTAATTTTATAAAATTACAGTTATTTAACCAATCAGATTTTAACAGTATTAAACCGTTAATTGGCCGCTTCAAAAGATAAATAAAATATTCATCTGATTTACAATGGTTGTATATACATTCAAAGGGAGAAATCGTCACATGACATCCGTAGAGCAGTTTGTTCCTTGCTTCTGCAGAAGTTCCAACAACTGATTCTTTGTTGGAACAACATTCTTCAGTTCTTGGATCCTACTGGTAAAAAGTTAATAACCATCACTGGCACCAGTGCTGACATTGAAATATTTTGATTCAGCTATTGTCTAATTATTATCCTGTCCTGTTTTCACTTTATCGACACGTTTTTGAAGTGGAAACTACTGTACCCGCTTTACACGATACTTGGTATTAGAAAATCGTGTACGTTCGCGTGATAACATGCATTTTTGGAATTCGGAATAGTTTCGATTATCTTTTTTTATTTATTTTTATTGTATACAGTTTTGAATGTATTTGTTATATTTGAACTATTATAGCGCCTTGCCCCTGTTTTTTTTCTTCCAGGTCCTATCACCAGACATCTCAGTAGTCACTAATCACTATTTTATCACTCATGTCGGCCGCAACTTAACTTTCACTATCTTTTGTTTTCACAGTTTGCTTAACGATTTGGCATTTGGCTATTTTTATTTCACGAGTAGTTTAACTGATGTTTGTGGTGTAAGAGCCCAAGAGCATTGACCTTATCTGCATACCGGATGAGAATCGCATTTTATTAAATAAAATATGTTTGTCAACATGCACCAACAGAGTTTCCATTAAAAAAATATTTATGACCATAATTCATAATACAAAAAATATTTATTCTTAAAATTGCACTGCCTCAATACCTAATAGACTACATATTGTCAACAAGCACAGAAGACCGGCGTAATGTAGAAATATTCTGCGTTTCATCTGATAAGTGAGGTGCTAGAGGACTAATTCTAGTCCTCATCCATTCAAAAAAGGCAAGTAGGAAGGTATAGGATTTGACGGGGGAGGAGGTACAGGATAAGGAAATATCATTTTTTCCGTTTATCACCTCCTTTCACCAGCAGATGCCTATCAGTCGTGATCACTTAATGTCAGGTTTATCAAGAGACATTTGCTTGTTTGCTATCTTTTACCATAAAAAAACATCAGGTGAACCGCGAGCTCGAAAGATAACATTCCTACATGTTTAACAAATGTGTAATTAAAAAAAATACCCGTAACGAAATCAAAGAAGATTACACGTAATAAAAGACGCACAGCATTCGCTTTTCTGTTTTTTTTTTCGAGTCTTGTCAAGTCCCATACGTGAAGGTTAGAGTAACAAAAATAAAACAAAAGAACCATTTCCCTTACTGTTTTAATGTTATAATTTTTCAACTTGTACTTCAAGACCATCACCTTTCTTATCTTCATTTTTATGTTTGTCAGTTTTCTTCTCCGGCTCCTCTAACCAAATCTTGACTATTTGGTTAACAGGCGTGTCGATCAGTAGCCAAATGATTGTACCCGCCATGAATGAAACAGTCGCCATACCAATAACCGGCACCTAAGCCAGATAAAAAGAAATTCCTTGAATGTAGATTACGAGGCACAACAACTAAGCCAGATTTGTTGCAATATTTTTCAAGCAGCGTGTCATTGGAGACTCTTATTTTTCGATTGTTGTTTACTTATATTTCTTAGGATTTTTATTATAAATGAAATTTAAGTAAAACATAAAAGCTACTTACGATTATGAAGTTTGATAAAGTGAACAAGGTCGTCGAGTTGCCAAACACAATGCGTATAGTGACGAAATGTATCAAGTAGGTCCCATAGGAAACCCGAGCGACCCACGCCCAGCCGTCCCACTCCAAAAAACATCTATAAAAATCTAAAACATACATAGCGTATACATATCTCTAACATGTCTCAAAAATTGGTAGGTAAAGTAGTGACCGTTCATAGAAAAAAACTATTCTCTGTCATTGAGGACTGACGTTAAAAGCGAAAGCTTAAAAATACGACGTAACATTTCCTTATTATATATTTAAATTACTTTTATTACCCAAATATTAATTAAGCGGCTACTATATTTAAGTACTTTATTTGTACTCGAATAAAACAGCCATAGTTAGTGTAGTAAGACTACTAGCGCCATCTATGAAAGCAATAATACACTTTATAATATTTTTATAGTATGCTGTTTAAAAAACAATTTACTTCTACTAAAACTACTACTTATAACTATTATTACAGCAACAAATTATTATTTTTCTTAATATAGAGAAGCCGACAATGCTAGAATTGTAGTTACTCGAACAAGGTCCTGTAGGATTTTGAACAATAGATAGGTAAAGAGAGATTAGCGGGGGTTAGATAATGTTTTTATTGTCACCGGTGCAGGAAGCCTCTACAGCTTTCCAGAAATTTAAAAAAGTCGTATCCTAGACTGCGCTAATTAATAATACAATAAATAAAAATAACGCCACCTAACGTGAAGATTTTAAAGTTTTGTAATCCTAAAATAACACACAAAATTACAGATTTTGGTCTTTTTCCTTTTGGTTATTTTAAGAGTTATCACGAAATAAAACCTATGCACGCGGAAATAAAATAAAGTGTGGGTCTCACACCGTGGCGCCGCACCCCTCGATGTCACCCACCGAGCTCAATATGCGTTCAATAATGTGATAGACCCGGGTATAGCCCATCCAGAAATTAATACAGAAAAAAAGATAACCAGCTTAAATTAACTAAGGCTGAACGAAGTTTGCCTAGTACGGTACATTTTTTTGTGACTGAAATGTCACTGAGATGGCATTTACAGCTACACCGGGCACGAGGCGGCAACGCGCAGAAGGCGCCTAGCCTAAGTCTCTTTAAGAGCAACTAAGCAACTAAGCCGAGGGCCAGAGGGAGCCTCGGCTCGGGCCGTTAGCTTATTATTACAACCGGATTGGTACTAAGGTACTGAAATATGAAAACACTATGTATGTTCGTAATGAAGAAAAAAACTTACTTTCGAATTTAAATGCCATTCCAATAACTAGAGTTGCCAACAGTACCCCTATCACAGGCCTCAGGAGTGTTTGGTATATCACTCGAATGTACAACGGGTATGGAGGTCCGTCCATATAGTTGACGCTGTTCAGTAGAACTATTCCAAGACAACATGGAATAGTCGCCCAGTAGAGGGGTAGGAACTTCTGTAAATATAATTCATTCACTTATTTAATCATATACTTATATCAGGGCAGACACATGTACCATGAAGCAAAAGCACCTCTTAGTTATCATTTCGATTATAAATTTCTCAACTTGAAGGAGTCGCTGGACACTTTACTAACGTATGAAAAACCGTGGTGCCAGAAAATATCTCAACCGATGTTTCCTATCCCTCCTTTTCTCTTATTGACTTCTCTCTGTTATATTCAATTTTCAACTACATTTATCGCGTGAAAAGTTAAACTTACTTTATATTTTTCTGGATTAAATTTTCTTTTCTGCAAACTATGGATGAGGGCTCCGACAATCATTCCGATAACGAAGGTAGGTATGTTGGTATGGGTGGGCCTGTACAGGAAGTTGAAAGCCGGGTCCTTCATGAACAGATGTATGAACGTACTGAAAAAATTATAATAAATAAAATGTGCTTCTAACAGTTTATGGGAGGGCTTTGATGGTTAAGGTTTGAGCTGCTGGGTTTTTGGTAGAAATATTTTATCAATTGATCTAATTTTTTTTAATGTGAAAAGGTGGCAAACGAGCAAGCGGATCACTTGATGTTAAGTGCGCTGCCCGTGGACATCCGCAATAGGAAAATGTGTTGCAGATGAGTTACCTAGCCTTAATGGACGGATTAGGGCATAGACAAGAAAAAAGATATCTCCTTTTCCCCGTTAACTCCCTCCCCGTCCTATCCTCTTCCCTTTCTCCTTCTATCCTAATTAGGAAAGGCTGGGAAGGGGAATAGGACTGAAATTAGGCCTCCGGCACATCACTCATCAGACGAAACGCAGAGTACTTCTACTTCACGCCTACTTTCTGTGAGGTCGTGGTATTTCACCGGTCGAACCGGCCAATTCGTGCAACAGATGTTGTTGTTGCGGGCTCAACCACTGTAAATCTATCTCTCACTGTAAATTTACTTTACGAATTGCCAATTTATGCGATCTGTATATCTAGTGGACATTGGTTATGTTTTCATTGATTACCATCGACAAAATAGTGTTATAGTTTTTTAGAAATAGAATTTTTGTAAACAGACATCATTTACGGTACACGGTGGCCATTACACTTTTCATACTTTCATTTTCAATTGAAATTGTATAATATGGGATAGATTTACGAAAAACAACCTTATAACATTTTAAAAGGTTGTTTTTCGAAAATATTTTGGAGCTTACGAATTTTAAGATAAAATGTAAAGCGTATCATTTGTTTACAAATATTCCATCTTGATGTGGCACAAACTATGCTTCGTAGGTATAGTCAGCAAAAAACTTGCGATTTGATAAATTTCTTCAATGTGAAAATTTCAATTCAGTCATCTATATAACAAAATCATGTACTTACCTCGGTGCGACAAGTACTAAGGAAGTTAAATCGTAGAAGTATGTCACCAGCCCTGCCGACACAACTCCAATTAGGAACGTCGCCCCCAACACCACATTCCTCCAGTACATGTTTCTCACCAATACGAAGATCAGAGTTCCCAGACAGTACAAGTGTATGTCGGCTGCTAAGTACCTGAAAGTGATTTTTTTTTTGTCAAATGATTAGGTGGATAGCGCCAATACCCTAATGGTTAAGGGTGAAGACTGCGAAACATGCTCAACATTGTCGTGTGTTTTTCGAACTTCGAATCCGCCATTTGAGTATTGTAAGCTTAAAAGCTTCATACACATGCGCGAGGAGGGTTTGCGTCAGTTGCGCCTGTCTTAAAAAGCTATAGCCAAAACCTTTCAGTATGGACTACGGTCGTATCGTGCACAAGTAAGATAAACAATGGGATTGTTTCCCCCTCCCAAATTGTTAAATTAACCTTCATTTATATTAATTGATACGTTTGATTTTTTTTTCGGAGCTTTTATTAGACCTCTAAAACTTAACAAAACATGAATCTTTTAGGTTGTTTACTAGGGTACTCACCGGTAACATTTGGTACATGAAAATGTTTCGTTAATGCCGAATTGTGATTACAACACTACCGCTCTGAATTAGTTTATACCGCGATAGTTTAATTTATCTATCAATACGTAAAAAATAAAGATTTACCATGTTTGTAACATGCATTGAGAATCTAATTGGTAATTTTCTAAGTAGAGCAAATTCCACATCCAGTAACGGCGACAGTCTTCTATTTCTGTTATTTCCATTAACTGAAAATTAATAAATCAATGTAATATAATAATTCTAACTCACTATTGCTTGTATCCCACTTATGATCTCACGGTTGAGGGAATGTCAAACCTTCCACCGTCACCACCATTCAGTCGATGGCGTATGTGACATTGGAAAATACACCGATAATTTTCTATTTCAGTGTTGCCAGATTTTTTGAAATATAAAGTGTTGTGTACAGCTATCAGTTCTACAGTGGTAGAGTCCGCAACAATAACATCTGTTGCACGATTGGGCCGGCTCGACCGGTGAAATACCACGACCTCTCAGAAGACAGGCGTGAAGTAGAGTATTCTGCGTTTCGTCTGATATGTAAGTGATGTGCCGGAGGCCTAATTCTAGTTCTCTCTCCGTTCCCATCCTTTTCTTATTAGGAAAGGATGGGAAGGGGAAGAAAACTTGACGGTGGAGGGGATGTATAGGAATTGGAAATACCCATTTTCTGTTTGTCTTTCTCTGTCCATTAAAGGTGAGCAACGCATCTGCAACTCATTAGTTAGTTGCAGATGTCTATGGGTAGCGATCACTTGACATTTGGTGAACCGGTAGCAAGCTATCAGTTACAATTTGTTGGTAGGTATACCATCCCATCTTGCAGGTGCTTGTATTGATGATGTTTTGTGTTTGATCTTTGGTTTAATCAGATGAAATTGTTGTAAAATAATGTAATCAAGAAGATGCGATTCTTGTTAAATAAAACGTAACAGCAAATCAACGCATATCGTAAACTAATTAGCCCTGACTTAAATTAAACCTGACAAGGAAGGGTCGTCGACTCTTTTAGAACAAACAAATGTATTTAATCCTTTCGAGAAATAATATTTTTCAAATTTAAATTTTTGTTGTTATAAATACATTTTCTTTTTGCACGAGCTAACAATTTTTACTTCTCCTTAAACTAACAGTCTTGACATATACCAAAATGTATTACTGAAAGATATTGAATAGTGCAATGGCTTCTTATTGATAGAAAAAAAATATTACCTGTAACAGGGGCCCAGATGTCATGAATCGTAACAACGTCGATGTAAATGCCAGGGTGACCGCTAAAGATGGTGTCAATCTACGAATGAAAGAATACAAAAATTTGAAGCAGTCATACTTTTACATATTTTTGTTTTTTAAAATCCATTTCACACTGTCCCAAAAGAAGTTTTATATCGATAATAAATACGGAATTAAACGTTATTTTTTTTATATTGAAAGTAAGCAAGTAAATGTGACAGCTTATCAACATAGCTTATTGGGTCTGATACTATATGTGAAATACTAGATTCCAAGACATATAGCTTCGTGGTAACAGTCGGTAACAGGCGACGGTAACAGATATAGTATTATTACCTTACCTCAACCATCGCTTCAAAACATTGCTAAATAACATGGTCCGCTTGATTGTTTTCTTCTCTGCGGTCCGTTGTATGCTATAACTTAGTAGGAGCCCTGACATTAGGAAGAACGCCTGTACTATAACGGGACCATTTATGAATATATGATAAGGTAAAATGTGATAAATCTGCAAAAAAAATATCTGTTAAAACTTTCTCGCCTGTACACCATTTGGGGTAACCTAGAACGGCAAGCGTAAGAGCGGCCAGATCCTAAGATACAAGGATATTCAGAAAACCTCTCGTTAAGGGACGTGGGCTGAAGACGGATAAAGGAATATGTGTATGCATTTGAAAATGACCATAGACGGGAAGTGGATACTGGAGGCAGAGATTACGGATTTCCTATTCACGCGATCCTGGCACAAATTTGTCCCTTCTTGTACATCCGTACATTTTTACTCGCCTTACTTACTATTCCAGTCGTCGGATCAAAAAAAAGTAAAAATATAGTTTTATTTTTAAGATATTAAAATTACCTTTTCAAAAAAATGAGGGTTAGAGGTCGCCACTAGGTAAGGTAAGAATGAATGTCCAATCACCAGTAATATCATTAATAAAGCTCTGAAATTGAAGTTGATTGCATTATTTCTTGCTCATAGCAGACAAAGTAAATGAAATTTTATAATTACAAACTTATTCATTAAAGAAATTTTTAACTATAGCTAGTATTTCTATTTCTAAGTGAAGGTTTAACATTAACGCGACTTAAACTTAGTTTAACCCTACTCTAAACAATAATCATGCTCGTAAAACACGTGAAGAAAAAAAAAGCGCTGTGTTATTTTCCGCCCTCGCCTTACGTTTGAAATACACACCTTGTGTGTATTTGCTGCACAGTTGTATTGAAAATGGCCTTTACGTTGATCCGTACTCGCGTATGATTTGAAATCCAAGTTCGTTTTCAGCACTTGAAGTGGTAATTAAATATATGAACTGAGCGGCTATCGTGAGATTACTTTTTTTACCAATAAAGGCGAACCTAAATTACCACATCACACAAATCACAAAGTAACCTGATGTTAAGTGGTGACGTGGTCGAAATATGTTAGCCACTAGTTTACATTAGCCCATTCACTCTCCTCTTGAAGGTACATTGACACCAGCAATGTCCGATCCATTAACTTACGTACAATGAACTAAGAATAAACTCTAAAGAATGTCTAATCCAACAAGCAAGTCTATCTATAGATATTAATACACTGAATCATGTTTTAGATTTTAAGAATAACATTTTGTCCATTATTCACGATGATAGTCGAATGTCGGATTCGAACCCACGACCTCATGTGTCGCAACCCCCTTGTAACCTATTGACGCTTCTTACGTAAGACAATTTGACAACTACAAAGAATACTAGTGACCCGCCCCGGCTTCGCCCTCGTACCACTAATTATGTTGATCCGATCGCTACCAAACACAGGAATGTGGCAATCTGGACAATCCCTGTAAATTTCATCCAAATCGGTCCAGCCGTTTCGGAGTCTATAGGTCTATAGGGAACATACATACTTCGCTTTTTATATACTATTTTTTTCATAAAAAGTATCCTATGTTACTTCTAATACCTCCAAGAATATGTGTACAAAGTTTCATGATGATCGGTTGAGTAGTTTTCGCGTGAAAGCGTAACAAATTTACATTAGCGCCAAGCACAGATTATATCATATCATAAATTTAAAAGACGCATTGAGCATCATGACAAACTATCATTTTATTATATATGACGTAAAATATTACCTTGTCGTGCATTACCTAACGACATTAAATAGTTTTGCATAGCATTTACATTTATTATCTTGAAACGGAAGTTCAAGTGTGTAACATTATTAATATAGCTGCATAAACCAAAGTATCATATTAAAATACAATATTATCTATACTAATATTATAAAGAGAAAAGACTTGTTTATTTGTTTGTTTGTTTGAATTGAATAAGCTCCGAAACTACTGAACAGATTTGAAAAAAAAAAAAAAAAGCTTCACTATCCCCGGATGACATGACATGACAGTGAGCCTTACTAAGGCACCAATGATATAACCTTAGGTGAAAAAAAATACCTAAAATATGCCTTACTTTGAAATTTTCAATAGTGGTAGAGTCCGCAACAACAATATCTGTTGCACGAATTGGCCAGCTCGACCGGTGAAATACCACGACCTCATAGAAAACAGGCGTGAAGTAGGAAGGAATACTCTGCGTTTCGACTGACGAGTGAGGTGCCAGAGGCCTAATTTGAGTCCTGTTCCCCTTCCTATCCTTTCCTCCTAAGAATGACGATTGGACGGGGAGGGGGTTGGAGGAGAAAAGGAAATATCTTTTTCCTGTCAATGCCTTCCTCTGTTCATTAAAGGTAGGCAAAGCATCTGCAACACATTTGCTTGTTGCGGATGTCTATGGGCAGCGCTCACTTAACATCAGGTGATCCGCCTGCTCGTTTGCCACCTTATTCCATAAAAAAAAATAAAAAAAAATTGTTCACTATATGTAACTTCGTCCAAGTTACAAGATAGGATAGGATAGTGACCATGAGCCCTGTATCGTACTCGAAACGTCGGGAATCAAGAACGCGATAAAATTCGTAAAATTAGTTTTATTTCGATAGGATAGTTTTTTTTTGTGGTATCCATACTAAGCCGAGCAGAGAGCAGCGCTGGCTCAGCGGTTTAAACCCCGACTTACGTACTGTAGGTTGCGGGTTCGAACCCAGGCAGGCGCTTTACTTTATGCAATTTATTTCATCACCACTGCTCCAAAAACGGTGAAGGAAAACATCGTGTGGAAACCGGCATGTCCAAGAACCACCAAATGCGAAGACATGTGGCATCCACCAACCCGCACTGGGCCAGCGTAGTGGATTACGGCCCCTTCCCTCTCTCGGAGAGGAGGCCTTTGCCCCTGCAGTGGGGAACTCTCTCGAAGAGGAGGCTTTTGCCCCCGCAGTGGGGAACTCTCTCGAAGAGGAGGCTTTTGCCCCTGCAGTGGGGAACATTGTGAAAAAAGACCGATATTATCGCATATTATTATTATGCGAAGCCGGGCGGATTGCTAGTATAAAATATAAGACGAGTAATTCCTGTCTATACATACATTTCAGCTATCTCTGAAGCGGTTCCAACGACGCGGATGAAATTTTCTATTTAGATATGATTTTAATTTATAAACCTATCCATAAATTATATCTTTTCAAAAAGAAAAATTAGGAAGCTAAATTTTGTGTTTGCAATATTTTCAACAGACAAGCTACCGGTATCTTATTTTTCTGTGAGATGGCGCTGTATCACATTATTCAAAAAACAAAATATAGACAAAATAATGAACAGTAAATAAATGTTTTTGGCTTACCTAATGCCGTCCAAGCCCTTCAGCCTGTCCACTGGCGGCCTTGACCTGTAGTCACTTTGGAACAGTCTCGGCCAGTTACGTAATATAGAGAAAGCTAAAAATGTTTGCACAGCTGAAAAAATAAGTAAATCATTATTATTATTCCGGATATACTATCGGCATGGTAATTATGTTTTTTTACATGTAGTAACTATGTAATGCTTATCACAGATAAACAGTTTTTATGCAATTATTATGAAACATTGTAATGTTTTATAGTAGTAATAAGGTAGTAGTAGTAATAATAATTATTGGGTCTAATAAAAACGTAATTAAACTAATTAAGTAACAGTTTAATTCACGTGTAGTCCTTTGTACCGACTAGTTTCGAGTCGGATGCCTTCCTCAGGGTACTCACCCTGTAGGACTAGGGACTGGGATTAGTTCTCGGTCGCAACCCGTCTCATACTGAATATTTGCACCTCCCAAAGAAGTGATGTGCTTTCGAGGTCACAAATAATTCTTCTACGGGACCAGTATGCACAGGACTACATGTGAGGGTCGTTATTTAATTAATTTTCTAAAAGTGTCTGACGAAAGCTTAAATACAAGGGTAGTTATTGTAACTTATGCAGTTGGCAAACTTCACGGTGTTACCATGGCAACCAATAACAAATTATTGATATTTTCAATTCCAATTCCAAGTTAGCTAATTAAACCATTATCAATTGCATTTAACGTTTGCTTTTTTATTAAACAAAGAGTACTGGCCGACGGGATAAAAATTCTAAAAAAAATCTTATCCGGGTACATGAGTACAGACGCACGTTTTTTTTACGGACGTGAAACAACGAATTCATTTACCCGAGCGCCGTGAGAAACCGCTTCAAATTATCCAAACAGTCATTGTTTGAGTAATTCTTGAGTTATTTACAACAAAACAACTTTACCGTGCCAAAAATTGTCTATCAAAAAAGAAGAAAAATGTTTGACGCACAATGTGTTCCAATAGGTTCCTATTGGTACGTTGATATTAATTTTAGACTTCATAAGTTCGACTAAGCATGAACAGCGAACTTCTAATTTAACAGTAAATTATGATCTGTTAAAATATTTAAAATAAACTAACGCCTATGGTTCTGTTATATCGTATCATTCATGCCAATTATTCAGTACTATGCAACACTAAGACATTGTTTCAATTGCACGTAATCTTTGTAGCAAGGTACAAATAAACTTTATGTTGCTAATTACATTGCCTAAGCCACAACCATTAAATTAGGTACATCAGATCCATTATTACCGTTTTAATGTAAACATCTATACCAATATATTATAAAAAACAAAGAATCCATTTGTAATGAACTAGAAACTGCCCTGATTCGAGATTCTCGAGCTATTATCGATTCCAGGTCCCGTTTTATAAGTGCGTGATAATAGGCATTTCGACCCCTATATTTGGGACCTAAAACTGCAGTGTAAGGTTACACTGGTTAAAGTACAGTCGGGGTACGAAAACCATCGTCAGCGTTCAAAGTAATTCCCTTATCAAGTAGGTAGTTAGAACATTTTGGAACTGAAGCCCATGCCTGTGTGCAGTTGTCTGTTGGCAACTGTACTTGTATATTGTATTTACTTGATATGATGACAAGGCTTAATAGTGAAACCTTTTTAATGGCTTTTTATTGGTCAATGTCCTTGGTGCAATCAAATGTCGACTTCAAGGTGACGAACCTTTTTTTATCCCGGCTTCTGTACTAAGTAGATATTAATGGAGACGATTAAATTATTTGCACTTTAGATGGTATCTAGGAACGTTTAAAAAGTATATAAATAATACATACAATACCTTTGTTCTTAGATTTATTCGTAGAATAAAAGTCGTACAAGGATCCTGCAATGTTGACAATCATTATGGTCCCACATAATACCGCGACAAGCGAGTCTATATAATCCATCTCGACCCTGTCATCAACCGAGCGACATTTGGGAGTATTTAACAACTTAGCTTTAAGTCCGTAGTCTTTCCATAGAGATTCATTTAAACATGCTTCAAGGTTGCCTGTTATATTCGACGCGAATTCTTTATTATAATACGCATCACAAGATCTTCTTACGCACACTCCTCGGTACAATCCTCTATGATCGTAGTGTGTGACTTCCCATTCGGAATAATTCTGTTGAATGTAACACATTATGTAGTTATTTCAGTAGAATAATAAATATAAAACGCTATGTTTGAAGAAATATCCATATCTATATACTGATAAATAAAATTGAAGTGTCTGTATGTAATATCTAAATAACATTTCCATACTCAATACACTTGATGTATATACGGTACTTATAATGAAAATACAATTTTTAACATTGTCTGTCTGTCAGTCTGTTTATTCCGGGTAATCTCCGAAACCACTGAACCGATTCGGATGGGTCTTATACTGAAAGACAGCTAATATTGTCGAGATTCAAATAGGCTAATGTAATTTAAGCAAAATATTTAGGGTTCCTCGTAAAAAGTGAAAAAAATGATTCATTGCTGTATATGGATCTTGTGGTGAAGAGTTTGCATTTCCCACCACCGCTCTAGGGGTTGTGATTGTCACTCACAACCATAATTATAATAATAATAAATCAGCCTTTTCTAGAATGTTTCCGACTGCAGGGACACAGGCCTCTTATACGAGAGAGGGAATGAGCCGCAATCGACCACGCTGGCTGTGTGTGGGTTGGTGGATGTCACATTTCTTGGAATTTGGTGGTTCTAAAAACATGTCGGTTTCTTCAAGATGTTTTGCTTCACCGTTTTTTTTTTCATTTATTAATTATTTGTAATAAAAAGCAATAAATGATGTTAATCCGACGTCTTGTTATATCACGAACCTTAGCTTGATGAAAACAGATTACAATTTCAAACTTTGTTTATCGCAATTGGTTTGAAAACCGTATAACATTTAGCTTGCCTTGTGATGTAATATTTTTTTAACTTTAAGTACGATTTAAATATCTAAAAAAGTCAAAACGATAAAAACGTAACAAGACATAAAATTTGAATAAGCACGTAGATGTTGGTGTATTACAAGACAACAAAATTCTCACCGCAATCCGGTTATAAAGTTCATTCGGGGTGTCCGACACCAATCTCAATTGCGCTGTACAGTACAACGCGTTGGGATCATTGAAACAATTCCCATAGTCGTCGATGTGGATCAAAGGAGGCATTCTTTCGTACTCAGCATCTATAACAAGAAAATATATATCACTGCCTATTACACTGCTGTCCGCAGTTAATAATTTTCTTGTATGTTTGATGAATTAACAAGTAATAGTTAAATGAAAAAAAAACCCGACAGTCTGACCATCAGACCATCAATTCTTTTTGTGGAATTGAAGTCACGCACGGTGTAACATAAGAAAATCTTATCAATTTTGAATGTTGATGCTTTCAAATGGGAAGTTTTCATGAGTTTAATTTAATCATCATTATTACATATTGAAGTATATCATTCTTCAAAATCAGTCAAGATTTTAAGGCTGGTAGGTGACAATGGAACGGACCCTCCTTCTGAGTCAGTCAAGAATCAAATCGGTCACTACCCAGAACCATCGCATAAGTAATGTTGAACAAGCTAAGGGAGTAGAAGATGAGGAGAAGAAGGAAGGCATACCTCTGACTCCGCACTTATCAGACGAAATACTGAAGTATAAAATACCTCTACTTCACGAATGTATTAAGTTTGTTTAATTGAAGAAGGTGACAGACGAGCAAGTGGTCATTATGGTAACTTACTACGCTACCCATAGGCAGCTGTAACAAGTAAATTAGTTGCAAATTTGTTACCTAAGCTTACATTGGATAAAGGAGGATTTATTTACTATTCCCTTCCATCCCTCCCCCAGCCCCATCCTCTTCCGCTTCCAATTTTTTCCTTATTATAGAAGCGAGATCGTAACACTTTACGGGAGGTTATTTATTAAACTGTATACACCAATTTTATAAATATATGCCGTTAATAATTTACATGAGTAAAATGACATAAGGTAATGTTTTTCCAGCATCTTGGCTAGTTGCCATTCTGGGGATTTCGATACGGAAACACTTATAATATCAATCAAAATGGATTAAAAATATCTAAATAATGAATCATTTAATATTGCCATTATATTAACTATGTAAGTTTACAGCCTAGTTTTAACTTAAGTAATGTACTTTTTATAAACACTTAGATTAATTTATTATACGTCTAATGTTCACATACGTACCGTCAAGTCTATAGATAACACTAAAACCCTGATGTACAAATACCACTAATACAACGAAATAACATTTTTCCATTTTAAACATTTTGAATATATGATTTATCCTTTCAAAATGTATAAAGTCTTACATCGTTCAGTTGCACGTTAATACTGCAGTCGCGCTGTAAGCTTTGAAACCCTCCTTATAATACCTGTTCAACTGATCAACGAAGGTCATGTGAAAAATACAAAATATCTTTCAAGTATATTGTTAAATGAATACAAGCTGAAAACTGCAGTTTCACCCGTCATTTAACCGACGTGAGTCCAGATTTAAACTGAAACCAATTTGATATGAATGATCGTAATAGATCTGAGGTCAACTTACATGGGATTGAAAATTATTTCTCCATACAAACTTTTTTGGGGGACGAACTTAGAAAAAACATTTGTGGTTCCTACGTGCTGCGTGTACTCCTACTGTGTCCTACTGTGCATTGATTTAGGGTCGCGTACCCAAAGGGTAAAACGGGTCCCAATTACTAAGACTCCGCTGCCTGTCTGGCGCCAGGCTAACTCATGAACCGAGATAGATATTTGAAATTTTCACTGTTCACTTTCTGTTGACACTATAACAAGAAATACTTGATTGAACTGCATTGCTGAATGTCAAGGTTTTTGAATTCGGTGAAACAGTTGGTATTATTTTTCGATGCTAGAATGTTTATATAAACCCCAGCGATAGAATACGACAGGATCATTTTAATTTAGTGCGAATACGCTGGTTAAATTTGTGTTACACAAATAAATTTTAAATGTGAACTGTTTTGTACTTAAACGATAATTTACAATTAATTTTTGGCAATATTTATAGTTAGTGAAAATGCGTATATTAATTATTTTATTTGCATTTGGGTTACATTCGAGTTGTGGTGTAATATACACATTAAATGGTGAGTTCGATTGGCTTATTAAATAGATCCAAATCTTTGTACACATCAGAATTTACATGTGTACAACTGCCTTTTGCCATTCTAAAAGGTAATACTTAATAGTTGTAGAGCCTCTCATTAATCCCCTCCCCCGTCCAATCCCTTTCTTTTCCATCCTATCCTGTCTAGGAAAGATTGGGAAGGGGAAGAGGAAGAGGAAGAAACTCAGAAGTATAAAATACTCCAACATCACAACTATCTTCTGTGAGGTAGTGGTATTTTAACGCTCAAGCCGGACCATTCGTGCCATAGATTGTTGTTGTGGCGGGCTCTACCACTGTAAAACAATTGACTTGCAATTATATATGATTAATGTAATAAGTTAAATTTAAACATGATTAGCACAAATACATTTTCAATAAGTATATTATTCTTCGAAAACTGTTGACACGATATTTGTTATTAGTATTTAAACCGCAGAAATTCATCGCCTATAGCATCATGGTTCAACCCGAAAATAGCGAAACATTGTCGGCTATTGCCGACGACATTATTATGTAACAAATTTGGTTTAAATAATTTCATTTTCACACTCTAAGAAAACCGGTTGAGTTTTACTGACACTACATGTAACAGTGGTAGAGCCCGCAACAACATCTTTTGCAGGAATTGGCCGGCTCAATCGGTGAAATACCACGACCTCAGAAAACAAGCGTGAAGTAGAAGAAAGGATCGGGCAGGGAGGGGGTTAACGTGGAAAAGGAAATATCCTTTTTCCTGTCAATGCCCTCCTCTGATGGACAGAGGTAGTTTGATGGAAAGGTAGGCAACGCATCTGCAACACATTTGCTTGCACTTGACATCAGATGATCCGCTTGCTCGTTTGCCACCTACTTCCATAAAAAAATACTAAGAAAAACGCTACGAACTTTTTCCCAACATCATGTGTAGCGAAACAAGAACGTAGTTCGTATTAGATGTCCTACCACACTTCTCGCTATATATTTTTGTTAATCGGATGTCATTGACTCAAATTGCTGTTAGATTCATTATTATTTATGAACAACAAATGCACATTACATGCATAGCACGTTCTAAATGTCACTGCTAGCCATCAACAAGGTTAATTACAAGTGCAATATTATGAATATATCGAGCAACATTTTGTTATCTAATCGTTATTCCCTAGTATGGGCTTCAACAATTGCTCCTTCGGGATTCATTCCTTCATAACAATTGCTCCTTCCTTCACGTCATAAAGTCACGATATTTCTTAAAACATTTTTTTTACATTGAAAAACAAATTACATTTTTGTAGCTTAAACTATTATTTACTGCTATTATTAAACTATTTACTACTATTTTGCTCCGCCCGCACTCCCCGGTACTCATTTTTGCGGTCCCATTCTAGATAAACAAAGAAACTTTAAGATCTGTTTAATGAGATAAAACCAAAGACTAGATTATAAAGATACAAAATTGAACTAAGCAGCATGGCAGCATTCGAAAGTGGTGAGGACTTGAGTCTCCGGTCTTCCGGTCTAGTCCGGGTACCGGTTTCTGGTAATTCCGCTAGTCCAGCTTAGTGGGAACAATGCCGAAGGTTTACACTTCTATATTTAACATGTATTAAATCTTCACATCAATTTGATTCAGAGCCTTTTTAGTAGGTTCCACTGCAGGGACACAGGCTTCCTCTCCGAGAGATAAGGCGGGATTACGCAGGCCCAGTGCGGGTTGGTAGATGTCACATGTGTTTGAATTTGGTGGTTCTAAGACTTGCCGGTTTCCTCGCGATATTTTCTTTAACCGTTTTTGGGCGGTGGTGATGAAATAACTTAAACAAAGTAAAGAACCACTGGGCGACCACTGCTCCTGCTTATAAGTAGTTAAAAACCACAATTGTTTTCAGCAACAATGTACAACAAAATGCCTCCAATATACCATCTAGACGACTACGAAAGATGTTTTTCTGAACCAGAAAATATATACTGCTCGGCAAACTTTGACTTAATATCTGAAACTCCGAATGACCTTTACGACATGATAGTGGTGAGTGTTAATTCTGTTATAATATTAGTGCGGACTTAGCGTGCAGTGAGAAATCGAACAGTGGTAGTGGTCGCAGAATTAGAAAGAAGGTAGATCGATACGCATAACTTCGGTCAGCCCGTGACCATGGCGCATGCAACTGTGCCAAAATATCGGGACCTCAAAAAGTTTAATCGTGGTAAGAATCCCGTCTTTTACAAACTCTACGACCTAGTTTATAAAATAAAGTACTTAGCAAAGAACCCTGCTTCTGGGGGTTAAGTGAGGTATTACTCATTGAAACACCCTCGGAGGCAATCTTCGAGTGCGATGCACTGCGCTCTTGTACGAGCCAGGGGAGACAGTCATCGCGTCATTTTTCCGTCCTACCGTATTAATTTGCTGGGCGATTATGCTCCCAAATCACAACCCGAAGAAGAATTATCATTCAAATGAAGTGATTTGAATTTTGAAGCAAAGGTACGGGACAGATTGCTAACGTCAGTATTTCGATTGTAACGTGGTAATAACCTAAAAGAGGGAGGTAAATCTAATACTAAAGTAGTGTCCACCGTGTACAATGGCATCACCACTTAACAACTGGTGGTATTGTGCGTGGTCATGCATGATACATTCATGATAAAAACAAACCTTTGTTAGTTGATTACCAGAAAATTATTTCGATTATTTTCGTCTGCTTTATAACATTTTCTTCTAGGAATATTCACAATATAAAAGAAAACACTTCAACCATACAAAACTTATGTACGGTAAATGTATTTCTGCGAATTGCCCGAATTATAAAAAAGGTGAAACAAACCTTAAAGAAGCATTTGAACTCTGCCTCAACGATACATTATGGGACGAATACAAATTAAAGGCGAGAATAACCGAGGAGCCGTATTGTACAGCGGCTGAGGAAGAAGTTGACTTCGATTATTTAGACGTGACAGTTGCCGCTATTTGCGTCATCTTGTTGGCGCTCAATGTTGTGGGAACTTGTTATCAAACTTATTGCACGATGTATGATAGAAAACAAGGTCATTATTTGAATATTTACATTTGTTTACGCTTTGCTTTGTTAAGTTCGTCTCAGCTAGCGATTGTACTGCCACAATATTCAATACTAAAGGTTATTTCAATTGAATAACGTATTTTATATCAGAACACCATGTATGACATCATGTGAATTTTTATATCTTGATCATACAAATATTATCACAATTCTCATAATTGTATAAATAAATCTATTTATAATGAAATAATAATTTATGTCCGCATTTACGTCACAGCTTCATATTTATCCTTACTAATACTAAATGCGAACGTCAGTTTGTTTGTTTGTTACGCTTTAATTTCTAAACGACTCAACCATTCATCGTTTAATTTTGCGCACATGTTATCCGGTGTACAGACTACAGAAAATACCCCGAAATAAAACTATTCCCTAGGGATAGGAAAATTCATAAAACCTTCATTCACAATATCGGTTGCCATGGTTACATCACATTCAACTGTTGTGACAATAACAACATTTTAACATATGTTTACTCATTATTCTAATTCTTACAATTTACAGTGTGGAAAATGAGACACGAATGCTAAGCTTAAATAATATATACAGAAAGATTTACTAAAAGGACATTTCATTTTAATTTGAGAAATAATTATAACTTCATTTAAAGACATGGAAACTATCGCATATTAAGAACAGGGAATGGGCCCCGCGAAATGTGAAAACGAAAAAACACCCGTCATTTTACAATTGCGATTTTGATTCAGCAGCCCTGAACATCGAAAGGGTACTCTCGCCGTGGTTCTGGCGACGGTTTTAAACATTATAACCAAGATATTCCCTTTTGATTCCTTTCGCTTGTCCTGGTATTTTCTGTGCAAAGCTCGCTGCTTTGGATAACACTGATTTGTAACTAACCTCGGCTTCCATGCTATTGCAAAATGACTTAAAAATTTCTACGGTATGCACTTCTTTTCAGGCGATAGAATCCACTGCTAGACGTAGGCCTCCCCCAATGATCGCCGCAAAGATCGTGCCCCTGCCGCTCTCATCCAATCGACTCTTACAATTTTAACGAGATCGTCGGTCTTCCCATCTTATGGGAAGATCGACCGACTTCACCTTCGCTGCATGACCTGTACGTGGCTGCCACTGGCGGACTAACGATCCTATCGGCCTTAAATTCTCCGAGCAATGTGTCAGGCCCATTGCCACTTAAGTTTTGAAATTCTTCGGGTAATGTCAGCCAGTTTGGTTCTGCTGCGGATATATCTTATCTCATGCGATCTCACAGATAGAGTTCAAGGGAGGCCCTCGCGTTACCTCGAGCTGTCAAATTATGGTCGAGTGGTTCTGACTCAGAACCCTTAGAGTAAATTCTAAGGCTTAACAGACATAAAATAAGTTTTTTATAGTCATATCATTGACAAATATTTTTATAAAATCTTAATAACTTTTCAGAAAATAGATTCTTGATGTGTTTTTCTATCAAAAAAAATTGGGTACAGCTGGTGGCACCAGTCGACGAAACTGACCCACTGAAGAAACGATTGAAATTTATCTACGGAAATAAGTAATGATATGCAAATTTATATCCATTTTTAATAAAAAAGCAGTGCTTGGCCACACCTTTAGGGTGTAGGGTAGAACGTGGATTTGATCGAAGCAAGCCCCGAAAGAGTGCTGTGTCACAGTAAGGGAAGAAGGAAGGCTTATGTCCAGTACAGGATCGGCACAGGCAATATGACGTTAATGATGACGAAGATCAAAATCTCGCTCAATGTTCAGTTGTTATGTGATCGAAGCACGGTACACACTACTTAAGCATGAGTCCATTCGTTTTTTCTCTTTATGTTACTTTATTCTTAAAAATTTTTCAAGTGCCCGTAAAATATCATTGACCTAAACTGCTTTTGTGTCCATCTAATTTACCCCCCACACGAGCAAAGCCGGGGCGAGTTCCTAGTAAAATATAAAGTAACACGTACGTATAAATCTCTTGGGAAGTTCGCAATCCCATAGAAAATAACAATATTTTCAGTTTAACTATGGGGTAAGACATTATCTTATAAGATTTGTGTCCATGCATTGTCTTAGAAGAGATTCCATCATGGCTTCGTTGCATTTGCATGTATTCACATGCAGTAAGCAGTTCACTTTCCGAACGCTCAAAAACCTTAACAATGTGTGTGAGAATAATAATATAATAGTTTTTTTGGTTTCAGAGTAATCTCTTTAATATTTATATTAACGGGGCATGCGGGGATACCGTATATAGCGCTCGCCAGGAATACACAACGGGTAGAAGAGGTATGTAATACATCAAAAAATAATACTTAAAAAACAATAATCAATAAACTTAAATAACTCGCAATGTTTCTATTACGTATAGTAATATTATTTTAATTGTTAACTCGGTGACATTATTCCCATCTCAAAATGATATCCGGTCCGTTAGGACCAAGGTAAAGTTATGAAAAATGTAATCGTAACACTATCAATGTAATCGGTTCGAGTCATCAATACGAGTGTACATTTTCAAGTCAACGCGACGTCTACAAGTCAGTGAAAATTGCATTGAAAAAAATTTTCTATGCATTTTTCATCGAATTTGTCGGTGACGCCGGTTCGACAGGTGAAATACCACGACCTCACAGAAGACAGGCGTGAAATAGTAGTACTTTGCGTTTTGTCTGAAAATAAAGCTAGCTAATCTTTGTTACAGCTTTACAATGATTCCGTTTTCCTGATATTGTTGAATGGTTACATCGTAACGCAAATATTTTTCTTTCTCTCTGGATTTTTATTAGCTTTGAATTTTGAAAAAAAACAGTCGCAGTTCAGGAAACTAAAACTTAATTGGACAGTAATACCGAAAGGCATACTGAGGAGATGGTTAAGGTAGTAGTATTATATATCTCTCTATATATAGTAAGAAAGGTATTTCTAAATGCATAGGTAGTAAGGGATGGAAGTTTCTATGGAGAAATAATATTGATCCAATGAAAGATAACCTCGAATCTATATGATCGATCATAATAAATAGGGTCCAGCTTACGTTGGACAATCGTTGCTTCAATTAAATTGTAGGGCTGGTGGAACCACGGAGTTGATTGACCTGGTCTGGCCAGGGAGTTGAGTTTCAACCTTTAAGTATGGACGTCATTTTTTCTCATTGGTCGTGTAGTCTCACAGGCTCTTTGAAGCCCTTTTGATTTGATCGAATGTTAAAGTTATGGGATTTAGCTATAAAATAACATGCTTATATAATCTACTTAGGGTATATTTTTAGGTATTAAAATAGCCAAAGTTATTCATATAACAAAATGAGTCTTTTTTTCTTAAAATGTAATGCATAGAAACCCAAAACTTACCTTAGGTAACAAATATAAAAAAAAATGACAACAGTCTAATAATGCGAATTTATTGGCTGTCTGCGCACAAAGGTATAGAACATTGGAGACACAGGTTTGTTGCACCCAACACAAACATCATCATCCTATATTTTTGCGCGGGACAGATTCTACATGCTCTTCTGGTTCCTTGACTGGCTTCTTAATCCTGGATATCTTCTGTAGCCATATCATCACCTAAAACTCGAGCCAAGGTCAGCCATTGTAAAATTTTGAAAAACCTGCACGAGATGTTATAATATTATGTTGTGGGGTACGTACCCTAGCCGAAGGCGGCGTCTTTTACCATTTATACCTATTTTTGCCGTAGTAATAGTTAGTTAGTTACTAACTCCGCTAGTGGAATATTGTCCAAACTATATTAACAGTGGTAGAGCCCACAATAACAACATCTTTTGCACGAATGGGCCGGCTCGACCCGTGAAATACCACGACGTCACAGAAGACAGGCGTGAAGTAGAAGTATTCTGCGTTTCGTCTGATGAGTGACGTGCCGCAGGCCTAATTGTAGTCCTCTTCCCCCTCCTACCCTTTTCTAATAAGGAAAGGATGGGAAGAGGAAGAGAATTTGACGGATGAGGAGGGGATGGACAGGGAATGGAATTATCCTTTTTCTGTTTGTCCCCTCCTTCGTCCATGAAGGTAGGCAACGCATCTGCAACTCATTAGGTTGTTCCGGATGCCTATGGGTAGCGGTACTTATTTCCAGCGGCCGCTTGCTCGTTTGCCACTTTGTAATATAAAAAAAAAACTATCACTACCCGATTCTTCTCCTAGGTCCTGGTCCTGATCTTCATCAATGTCACTGCCATGATTTTGTATCAGTTCGGCCTCCAATGTAGAAAAAACAATATTCTCTTCATTGTCAGACTGATCCGAAGGATCTTCTGCACTAATAGTTTTTCTCGCAAGGCTCTGAACAGAAATTGTAGATTGTCGTTTTAATGTAGAACTACCGTCTTTATTATTTTGTTTTACATTTTGTACAACAAAATCAAAAATTCAAATCATCAAAATTTTGATGGTCATTACTTACGTGATATTCATCGGAAGACGCACCCTCCCCCCTCCTTTTTTAGTTTTACAACTAAAAAAAAAGCTCCTGAGCCGCGTAATCGCGGGGAGTGGGGGAAATTAGGTAAAACTAAGAAAACGTATCAGCGAGTAGCCTGTAAGAATCCATGTCCATACTTAAAGGTTAAAAAAGAGCAGCCGAAATCAGAAATCGGATGGCCATACAACACCTTTCTCTTTATGTAACTTTAAAGTTTCGTGGTATTTACTAATATAAGGTTTGTAAGAGATGGGATTCTTACCACGATTACCCTTTTTGAGCTCCTGATATTTCTGACAGCAAGATAGCCCAAACATACGATCGCCCAAAGACCGTGTTCCGTTTGAAACACCGGGTGTCTACAAATCCAACTGCAGCTGCGGCAGCTCGTATATAGGACAAACCAAGCGCACTGTCCCCAGCCACATAGAAGAAAATATTCGAGCTGTTAAAAACAACGATCCTCCGAAGTCGGCCACAGCTGAACACCTCCTTAACTCCTCCGCCAATCACTGGATCGAACTTCATAGTCCCCAGGTACTTTCGACTTAACGCCATTACATCCAAGATTGGAAAGAGAAGCGATTGAAATTACTAAATGCAAAAAAATCATTTGCGAAGACGAAGACGGGCTTAAATTGTCGAGTGCCTGGAATCCAGTGATCCAGCCATACAATAAAACAGAAGAGCAGCCGCCTTCGAGTAGGCGCACATAAGGCGGACACAGTGAGTGTGTTTTGTGGATAATAAAAAATAATATCGAGTGCGGACTTAGCGTACAGTGAGAAATCGAACAGTAGTAGTGGTCGCAGAATTAGAAAGAAGGTAGATCGATACGGTTACCTATAAAAAATTTTCGTACTACCGCATAACTTCGGTCAGCCCGTGACCATGGCGCATGCAACTGTGCCAAAATATCGGACGCTCAAAAAGGCTTATCGTGGTAAGAATCACTTCTCTTACAAACCTATCTCTTTTTAAAATTTAAAATATTATCTAAATTAACCTTTTTTTTCTACTTTCGAATAAAAAAGACGACTGTTCTTTTTCAAAAATTGACCCCTAGCTCAGTGAAGTTATCCCTGTCTAAATTCATTATCGTTTTTCTTATCCTAAAAAAGGCATTGCTTTCGCGCTTTTATTTTTTTTAAGTTAAACAGTCTTATTGAAAAAAAAACAAAAATGATGATAATGTCCACGGAGAACTCATCTCGATAAGATTAGTGATATACTATAGGGACCGTCGAGCATGTATGCGTAGATATAAGATCGCACCAAATGAAAATCCATAATCTCAGCCTACCCCAGGTTACGGGCATGAGCGCATATTTATTAATTTTCTAAGAAGGGCCGAGTTTTTATCGTTAAGTGAAATGCCGTGAACGGCTCTACAGTCAGAGCCGTTTCTTACTATAGGCCTATTCTTACTAAGGAAATAAACATTTCTAAACCTTAATATTCCTTCTGTTTTGTGTGTTTCTTTTAAGATTGTCACCGGTTTACGCTCTTGTATTGGCTTTGAATGCTACCGTGTTGAAGCATGCTGGCTCCGGACCCGTATGGCTTGTAGGTTTTTGTTTAATTATTTAATTAATGCATTAAGTACAATCTTAATACTTTTCGATACTACACACACATAATATACTCGTTAAAGAAGTTCATTCCAATTACTAAATTCTGTAAATTAATCCCAAATTGTGTCTACATTTACTAATAAAGAGTGCCAACCAGCTCGTTCTTGCTGAGATATCGGGTAAATGAAAAAACAAAATCGTCTATCGTATTTGACACATCCTGGTTCCACATATTTTACTGTATTTTGTGACCTTAATTATTTTTATAAGCACATTATTTCTCATAGAAATTTAGTAAAAATTATAATCTGATTCGGAGTTACCCAACCGAACAGAGTTATATGGGCAACATGCACAACACGGAATAATAATCAATTTTATTATAATCTTAGCATGCAGTGAATGCCGAAGTGAGAGACTGCCGGAGACATAGTTGGCTACATTTGCTCTACGTTGACAATTATGTGGATAGCTCGTATTGCATGGGGCATAGTTGGTAATTAAATATATATAAATACTATATTTTTACATCTAGACCATTTATAATAAAAATAAAGCCTTTATTTAGACAAGTAAACAATTTTAACATATTCTTATTTTTCTTCGCTATCTCTCTCTATCGCTAGTCGTTCTTGTGCAAGCACCACAGGGGTGGTGAGAAAGCAGTGGCTTCAAATATCATCGACCCATCGAGAAAGTCGAAGAGTTAGTCTCCTACTTTCTCTATCCCGATCATTAAGCATTGATAGCAAGCCCACATTCTAATTACAATAAATAAATTTATTATTATGTCATTTATTTATATTTAAAACTTATTTTTTTATAACATACCTTTAAAATCTACCAAAACAACAGACATACTAAAATATATTATATAAAAATAGTGTTCCACCGGCTGCGGAGTCCTTTTATGGTGGTCCCAGTGGTCAGGGTTACAGAGAGAGGAACTTTCTCACAGTGCGGGCAGGCCCTAAAATTATTAATTAATTAATATTAATTAATAATATTATTATTATTGTAATTTAAATGGCAAAAACTTCCTGCCAGACACTCATGAATAGTTCAGGTGATATGAGATCGCCTTGATGCACACCTCTTCCTATTTTAATTTCTTTTCCTCCTTTTTCTAGCCTTATTTTTTCTTTACTGTTATTGTATACATTTTTCAAGATGTTTACGTATTTATTTTCAATAACTTTATTGTGAAGTGTTTGCCAAATAAGGTCATGTTCCAACGAACGGCTTACGAAAGTCCACAAAACAGTAGTAGAAAGCTACATTGAAATCCTTGCCTTTTTCAAATACCTGTTTCACAATGAGTCGCCTATTGTCGAATATCCGCTCCTAAATCCTGCCTGTTCTCTTGACTGATTCTCATCTCAGATTTCGATTATTCTGTTGCGGACCACTTTGGAGAAAACTTTGTAAATATTGGACATAAGACTACTTGGAGTCCTATAGTTATTTATGTCATTTTTATCTCATTTTTATGGAGTAATATTATGGTCGATGTTGTCCACTGGTCGGGTATTGTCTCACTCTCCAAAACTTCGTTAAATAGATACGTAAGGATGGGTACCAGATGATCTTTATTTGCTATTAGAAACTCAATGCTTATCCCATTTCTTTTGAGTTCCTATATCTTAACTTACTTCTGCGGGTTGTATTTGCGGGACTTCAACACCACCTGAGAGGTCTGTTATTTGGCTGGCATTTGTTTTTGTGTATTATGCTCGGAAGAAATCATTGGCTCTCGAAATAGTTTCTGGTCTTCATGATTCGCATTTATTTTTGTTAACTTAACTACCGTAGTTCCTAATACAGAATTCCCCTTTTTCGTCTGTACATCATCAGGTAATTACTTACTCGTAATTACGAGAAAGCCACCCAGGCCTACTAGTTTATTAGATTTTTGTACAGGCTAAAAGCCTTATAAATACTTGTTACTTTATTGTTACCTTACTTGTTACCTTATAAATAATCTTCGTAAAAATGAATAGGGTTTGTCATATTCTTTTTTTTTTAGTTTGTTATATATTTATCTCGATTTTAACAAATAAAGCGAATCATATAAAATTATGTATTTCTGCAGGTATTTAGCAGCGGATATGCAGCTTTTTTGTTTTGGTCTAATCTTATGTGTTTTCGTAAGGAGTTTCAACGCAAGAAAAATTATAATATACATGCTTATTATTGCTGGAATTATCATTCCTTTCTCAGTGGTCTTCTACAACGATCTGGATTCCACAATGGCTACTACTCCTGAGTAAGTATCGCGGTGTCGGGTCTTCTTTATCTATATAAAAATATTAGTCGATTATTGAAATTATTTTCTAAGGTTTCCAACTAAACATGAAAGCTACTGCTAGCATATGTTTCACGACAGTAGTCGAATGGCAGATTCGAACCCAAATACACTGACACTATAATCTCAGCGATTAGTAAATGGCACATTATTATTACTATATTATTTTCCTCCATTTTGCGCAACTCTTAATCTTATCTCTGTAAATCCATGTCCGGCAGTGTCCCCCAACACGGTGACTGTATTCAGTTTTGTCAAACATAAGTTATATTCTGAATAAAGACTCTTCGTCTTTGTACTGGTTTATATCAATAGGATGCAAGCGACTAGCGGGTCGCATATTATAAAAGTAATCACCTATGCCCATCAATATCTCTGAGTGCCAGAGATATTCTACTATTCGCTATTTAACAGTGGTAGTGCCTGCAACAACAACATCTGTAGAACGAATTGGCCGGCTCGACCGGTCATATACTACGACCTCACAGAAAACAGGTGTCAAGTAGAACGATGAGTTTGTTCTGATGAGTAAGGCGCCGGAGGCCTAATTTCAGTCCTCTTCCCCTTCCCACCCTTTCCTCGCAAGGATATGACGGGAAGGGGACGAGGATTGAACGGGGAGGGGGTTAATCGGGAAAAGGAAATATCATTTTTCCTGACTATGGCGCTCCTTTGTTCTTTAAAGGTAGGCAACGTATCTGCAACACATTTGCCTGTTGCGGATGTCTATGGGTAGCTTAACATCAAGTGATCCACTTGCTCGTTTGCCACCTTATTACATACAAAATCACATTTTTGTCCATTACAAATTTTTCCACATTTTCATAGGCGATGGCTTAAATTTATATAATTGTTACAGAGTTATACGTAACGTGTTCATCAATGACGTCAACTTCGACTACATATTTAAAAGGACACACACCAATTTTACGGGATACCTTTTTGGTCTTGGAATGGGTTTCATGTTTTATAACATGAAGGATAATGAAAAGTTTGTCCAAAGATATAAGGTAAGATTGTTAGAAGGTAGGCATTAATAGTATTTACTAGGATTACAAGTCTTTAACCAAGTTAGATACGTTGCAGATACATAATAGGAAGCTAAGCTACTCCCGAAGATCGTCAGTAGTAGAGTTTATAATGATTATTCTAAGCAAATTATAAATGTGTAAAGTGAACACTCTTGTTGTCGGAGGCCAAGGCCCACTTTGGGTCATGGCGTCACTCTAGTTAGTTAGTTAAAACTTTGGTTTGCGTTAAACTACGCTTTTTTCGTTTTTATTTTGTTGAAACCTACCACTAGAGGGCTCAAGGCTTAGACTTACACGAGGCAGAAGAGACTGACAATTATTTTACATTTCCATGTGTAC
This sequence comes from Papilio elwesi, assembly GCA_029849275.1. Taxonomy (NCBI): domain Eukaryota; kingdom Metazoa; phylum Arthropoda; class Insecta; order Lepidoptera; family Papilionidae; genus Papilio; species Papilio elwesi. Next base: position 10,055,322 of record CM056702.1, read on the forward strand.
TTCCAATTTTCGCCGCTTCACGGATTGTTAAGGTCACCAATTTCACCTATTCATCAATACCGGATATGTAGTGGTAATACCGGATATGTGGTGGTAATACCTAATATATAAGCGCTTGCTCGTTTGCCTTATTTAATAAAAATGAAGTCTTTAAAGAGACTTATCAAGCCAACTTCCGGTATACCCATATAATTTCAAAGGGACGATAAAAATATTATCTCAAATATAGCAGTTTCTCAAGACTTGACAAAACTTTAAAGAAAGCCATTAAACAATGTTTGTTGCCAATGGTGATCTACAATACGTGAACCCTTAATATGCGCTAGCAATAAGCGGCAATAGACTGGACACGTAGCTCGTAAAACGGATCCTCGATGGAGCCAAATTGCAGAAAAAAATTGATAACGGCAACCAAATACGACACAGCGTTGACAAGCTTGGCGCAAAATGGACCCGACCGTTTAAAGTTGCGGGAGTCCACTGGATAAGGGCTCTAAAGGACAGATCTGATGTGGTGGAGACATCTTGCAGCCACTGATGATGATATAAATATGTAACGTGGTAAGGGACATATATACGATAAACAAAGGCTAAATGGGGAACGTATCGCAAGATTCTAATTGATTTCTTCAGATATAAATTCTATGAAATTACCAGAAGATTTGCAAGTACTGATGGAATAGAGTTTTTATGGAAAGGAAGAACAAGAGGAAATAGTACATTGAAGCAATCAATTTCACAAATATTTTGTTGTATACTTTACTTGTTTTGATCACAAATATTTTTTTCTAGAAACACTCGTGGTTGTATGGCCTTTCTTTTCCATCTCTATTTGCTTGGATTTGTGTCTGCAAATTAATTTTCAAAGAAGGTCCAGAGGCGTCGCTTTTGGTCCGAGCAATATTCGCTGGAATAAACAAACCTGTGTTCGCCTTGTTATACACAATCGTTGTGTTCGGATCATTATTTAAATTGGACAGTAAGTGTCTTTTCTATATACTTGTAAGGCCATATCAACAATAGCTAAAATCACACCGATGGGTACATGAAGTTTTAGTATAAAGCATTTTTAGTATTAAAATTATTTAAACTATCGTGAGACATCAGTAATAAGCTTTTTATAAAACGGCTTTACTTATGTTCGCGTTTTTTCTTGGTATTTTGTAACGGCAAGTTTCGGGGTCCTTCTTCGGGGTGAGTGGGATTACGACGAGCTGGGGTAAACAATACCGAGAAAAAAGGCGAACATGAGTGAAGACGTTTTTATAATTTTTTTATTTTTAATTTTAATCTTTATAAGGTACTTTCATTTGCTATATAAGGGAATAAGCTAAGAGAATTGACCTTTACTATAAAAAACCGTGTATCTAAAACGTTTTTGATGATGATTTTTTTATCATAGCCATTCCCCTGCTTATATTAGGGGTTGACTTTCAAAAATAATATTTCTCAGTGCTCGCCTGCACCATGAAACAAAAATAATATTTCTCAGTGCTCGCATGCACCATAAAACAAAAATAATATTTCTCAGTGCTCGCCTGCACCATAAAACAAAAATAATATTTCTCAGTGCTCGCCTGCACCATAAAACAAAAATAATATTTCTCAGTGCTCGCCTGCACCATAAAACAAAAATAATATTTCTCAGTGCTCGCCTGCACCATAAAACAAAAATAATATTTCTCAGTGGTCGCCTGCACCATGAAACAAAAATAATATTTCTCAGTGCTCGCCTGCACCATAAAACAAAAATAATATTTCTCAGTGCTCGCCTGCACCATAAAACAAAAATAATATTTCTCAGTGCTCGCCTGCACCATAAAACAAAAATAATATTTCTCAGTGCTCGCCTGCACCATAAAACAAAAATAATATTTCTCAGTGCTCGCCTGCACCATAAAACAAAAATCTGTGTAACATTTCACGTTCCTCGCTTTAGTAGTTTTCAATTTACATAGATCAGGCTGATCTTATATTTTCTGGGCTGATGTTCACCAATGACATAACTTAAGTCAATTGTAAACGCCCTTCTAAATATGGTGACACTTTCCAGAAATATACAAACCTCTTTACGAATGGGGATTTTTCATTACACCGGCTCGACTGTCATATTGTGTGTACCTAGTACATACTCTGCCGGTTCGCTATATTACAGGAACGACTGTTTTCCCTATGGATATAAGTAAAATTAATGTTGTAAGTACAATTTAAATTAATATTTAAGTAGATAATCCGGCTACATATTTCAAACAGTATAAATTACAGTGCATCATTTAGTTACACATCATCATCATCATCCTGCCCTTTTCCCGCTTTATGTGGGGTCGGCATAATTAGTTTTCGACTTCCATGTCAATCTATCATCCGTCATTTCAGTCGTCACTCCCTTCTTTATCATGTCATCTTTCACGCAATCCATCCATCTTTTCTTAGGCCTACCCCTACCGACATATCCCTCTACATTCATTTCTAAAACTTTCTTTGTCACATGCCATTCTTCCCTTCTCATAACATGCCCGTACCATGCTAACCTTTTGCTCCTTAACTTCATATAACACATAATTAAGTTACACAGCTGTAACATATTCTTACACCATTTAATTGAAATGTATGTACGTAAGTTTGGTGGTAAAAATGACGTTTGAAGATGCGCGAATAGCCGGTATTTGATCCACCTTAAATAGTCAAAGATTTAAAATTAAAAAGTAATAATAGAATGGATCATCTCCTGGCATAACTAATTTGTAAAGATTTAAAGTTTTTCATTAATTTTCTAATGTATTATATACAAAATTTGTTATACAGGTGCTATTCGCTATTCAATTACTATGCGTTTCATTTCTGATGGCACTTCCCCTGTGGCTGCTCGTGGAAAACCCGATAGCAAGCCTGACCAAGTTGTATCTGTCATCTACAGTGGAACATGCACCAGAAAAAACTCAAAATGGCAAAACTCGGAAGGGTGCTAATGGAAATGCTGCGTTAAAATAAATTTTAACGTAAAATAGTAAAGAGTATTTCATAATCTATGCAGTATAAGAAATCCTACTATTATCAGTATAATGATGATTATTTCAGTACCAGGCCCAAGCCCTTGTTACAGCATCACAAAGCAGGAACGGAAGAAGTACGAAGTACTCTGGAAGAGGTTCCGACCGAGCATAATCCATGCTTGAGATCTTCACGAAAGGATGCCTCCTATTCAAGTCATAATATCCACACGGTACAATTAGCACTTCTTTTAAAGTACTATATTATATTATTAAAATATAAAATAAATTTTAAAAAATAAAATTTGCCGATAGAATTTTTTCCACTCGTTTGTTTTAATTATACCAATCACAGTTGTAGTTTGTGCTTCAAGCATCTTGTATTAGTCGTGTCAACTGATAATCATCTACTGCTGGACGTCCTCCCCTGTTAATCGTCCCAGAGATCTCCCGTCGCCCTCATCCAGAAGAAATGGTCAAACCTATCGACCAGTTATCGTATATTCAACGGTACAGGTTGACAAATTCACCAGTAAGGAGAATTGTAAATGGAATATAGGTTTATTTCAAGGAGGGGTGATTGTTTTCTACGACTCCAAGTTCTCATTTCTCTCACCTATGAAGAATGGCGTTGTACTATTTACATAGATGTATTACTGAGGTAATAATTATGATATTAACAATTATTGTTTTACTTAAAATTACTGATTCAATTTAGAATTTCCAAAATCTTAGTTTAGTAGCTGTTATATATTTGCTTCAGTCAGCAATAAACGTTAAACTGGACACGCGTCTTTTAAAATGCCAACTAATAAAATGAACGCGATGATGGGCTGTATGATGAACGCGATGATGGCAATTTAGATTATGAACACACTGAAAACTTATTTCATATAAAAATGTAGAATTCGTATTTTTGTTTTATATTTTTATTTACCCCCTCCCCCCTTCCCCACCCACACTCACACATGTATTCTTATAATAATAAAGATATATATAATATTGAAATCCCCTTGTAACCTAATTGTTATAAGATTGTAGTTAAGATTCGCGAGGCGAGGGCCTGGCGATCCATAATATAGAGTTGTCACTAGTATAGACACCAGTCTCCTGCTTTTTTATGTGAGAAGGTGGCAAACGAGCCAGCGTAATGTATATTACAGCGCGACCCATAGACATCCGCAACAAGAAAATGTGTTGCAGATGCGTTGCCTACCTTTAATGGACACAGGATACACAGGAAAAAGGATATTTCCTTTTCCCCGTTAATCCTCTCCCCGTCCAATCCTCTTCGCTTTCCCATCCTATCCTCCTTATGAGGAACGGGTGGGACGGGGGAGAGAACTGAAACTAGGCCTCCGGCTTCTCACTCATCAGGTGAAACGCAGAGTACTTCTACTTCACGCCTGTTTTCAGTAAAGTCGTGGTATTTCACCGGTCGAGTCGGCCAATTCGTGCAATAGATGTTGTTGTTGCGGACTCTACCACTGTTAATAAAGCTGTCACGTGTAAGCTTATTATTCTTCTTGGAGTAAACAAAGAGTTCGTCGAGGAGTCAGTCGACTGGACGCTTAAATTCGGTTAAGACTGTACGTGTCAATCAGCTAGGCTTACACATAGACGATAAGCTGCCTTAAAATGTTTTAACAGGGTGCGCTGGGCTTTCGTAATTGGTAATTCCATCTCCTTATTATTTCCTCCTTTATAGATAAGGGAACAAGATGGTCCTCATATACTCGCCAGTCTTTATTAAGGAATGGGGAGGGGCCACTCCCTCATAAAGGTTAACAACACATCTGCAAGTTTTAAGATTGCTGCGGCGATAGGAAGCAATGGTCACATCCCATCAGCTGCCGGTTCGTTCGCTGTGTTCAAAGATAAAAATAGTTGCCGCAAAGGGTTAGGTAGTACACCGTATCTATCCCACACATACAAACAGATAGTGTAGCCTACTCAATTAATATAGTAGGTATGCGCAGTGGTGTTTGAAAGGTGTGATAATCGACAGTCCGTAAAGACAAGCACTTGTAACTTTTGCTCTTAGTAGAATAAATTTACTATTGATCAAAAAGTAGTCTACAAAGTGTCTAGATTTAGATGAAGACAATGGAAACGCGTCGTGGTATCAGTGGCCAGAAGAAAATTATTGGTTTAATTTTATACCTGTGCCACTAATATTTACCATGACTTCTAATGTAGTCGTTGAATGTGACCTTGATCTAAAGATCAAAATTACATTCTACGAGTGATTCAAATTAGTTGACGTAAGAACATTTATATAAGCCCAAGCAATAGAATACGATCGGATCATTTTAATTTGGAGCGAACTCATTTGCGTTAATGGAAAATTAACTTTCTTTTAAAGTTGACGATAAATGACAATTACAGATTATATATTAAGAAGAACATAAGACATAGTTATTTTATTTTTTTATCGTGAAAATGGGCGTATTAATTATTTTATTTACATTTGGATTACATTCGAGTTGTGGTGCGATATACACATTAAATGGTAAGTTCGATTGGTTTATTAATTTAGATCCAAGTGTCCTATTGACTAAACGATCCTTCTTAAAGTTGTATCAAAAAATTATCCAATTTGCATAATGTAGTAAATATTTTTTAACAGTGGTAGAGCCTGCAACAACAATATCTGTTGTCGAATTGGATTGAATTTACAAAAAACAGGCGTGAAGTAGAAGTACTCTGCGTTTCGTCTGATGAGTGAGGTGCCGGAGGCTTAATTTCAGTCCTCTTCCCCTTCCCTGCCTTTCTTCATAAGGAAAGGACGGGAAAGTGAAGAAGATTGGACGAGGAGGGGGTTAGCGGGGAAACTGAAATATCCTTTTTCCTGTCTGTGCCCTCCTTTGTCCATTAAAGGTAGGAAACGCATCTGCAACACATTTGCTTGTTGCGGATGTCTATGGGTAGCGCTCACATAACAAACATCAGGTGATCCGCTTGCTCGTTTGCCACCTTATACAGCTTTTGTCCACTGCCCTGTTTCTACTTTGTATGGTGAACGCACAAGAATTTTTTGTTCCGAGTCGTCAGTAGTCAATTTTTATTCCCAAAACCTTTCATTTTTTGTTATTTAGAATTTCGCTATTTGTATTATACGAGGGGCCGTCTACCTAAATTCAATCCTCTTCGTGAATACACAGCGCAGCCTGCGGCTGTTCCCTATTGTAAAGATAACGAGATCTTTTAGAAGATATACAGAAATGTTCTAAAAACTGATAATCTAAATAAATCTGAAATATCTAAAGAACTGATTCTACTTAAGTATAATTAAAATTTTAGCAGATTTACGTACAACTGTTTATTATTAATAAATAAATATGTGCTCACGCCTGTAATCCAGAGTGGTAGGCAGAGATCATGGATGTCCATTTGGTGGCACACATCTCTCGCTTCTTCTACATCCATACATCAACGCATACAAGCTCGTCGTTACGGGTACTCTTATATCGCCCTTCTTTAGTATGTTACTAATCTGATCCATGTTGAGATCCCTTTGACTTATATAGAGGGATGATGATAGCTTTACACCAATCTTCGGGTACTAGGCCATGTCTCCAACATATATTGAAAAAAACCCACCCACACCCAAATTTAATAAAGATCAATTAAAATTCACCTACATATATCTGTACAGATAATTAAAATTGAAATGTCTGTACGTAATATAAAAATAAATTTGTCTGTCCGGATATTCCGGGTAATCTCCGAAACGACTGAACCGATTCTGATGGGACTTTTACTTGAAATAATATTGTAAGGATTCAACATTAATTTAAGCAAAAGGATTAAGATTTCACGCAAAACGTTAAAAACCCTCGAAACTGGGAATAAAAATTACCCGTCACCGTATCGAAAGCATCACCCACTGCCTATAATGTTGGTTGCCTTAAGCAAAACAATAAAAAAATGCCTGCGTAGTTTATTGAGAAACTTCTTTAGCCGCGTTAGATGATATTTGTTAGGAGAAAATCTTATAGGTGGTGGTGGTGGTTAACAACCACCAACGCCTCTACTACCCTCACTACCACTATTCTCACTACTACTATTCTTACTACCACTACCACTATTCCCACTACTACTATCCTCACTACCACTACCACTACCACTTTTCTCACTAGTACTATCTTCACTACCACTATTCTCACTACTACTATCATCACTACCATCAAGACCACCACCACCCTTTGTGACGTCGCAGGTAGAGGGCGGTGCTTTCGGTACGGCGACGCATAATTTTTGGTTGCCTTAAGCAAAACAATAAAAAAATGCCTGCGTAGTTTATTGAGAAACTTCTTTAGCCGCGTTAGATGATATTTGTTAGGAGAAAATCTTATAGGTGGTGGTGGTGGTTAACAACCACCAACGCCTCTACTATCCTCACTACCACTACCACTATTGTCACTACTACTATCCTCACTACCACTATTCTCACTACTACTATTCTTACTACTACTACCACTATTCCCACTACTGCTATCCTCACTACCACTACCACTATTCTCACTAGTACTATCTACACTACCACTATTCTCACTACTACTATCATCACTACCATCAAGACCACCACCCCTTTGTGACGTCGCAGGTAGAGGGCGGTGCTTTCGGTACGGCGGCATAATTTTTTTCATTGTAACGAACTTTTTCCTAAACCCACATTTAGCTAAAGGAACATAGTACATGCCGGGTGCCATGCGACACGCGGTGGCAGTAATCACTTTGTTTTAGGCGCCCTGTTCCTCGTTTTTTCCCTTACCCTATAAAAAAAACTAATCAAGGACATAATTTAAATAGTTTGTCCAAATATCTTTAACAGGATCTTCAGGGTTTGCGATTTTTAAAATCGAGAATAAATGTGGGCGTAAAATTTAATAACCAAAAAAAAACTTATATTTAAAAGAATTCGTGTAGTTTCTTACTTTTTAAAACTATTAATTTTATCTTTAATAATCGGAAGTCATTGGCCCAAAACGCTATTAAAAACTTAATTATTCATAAAATATGCCTACTCGTAAACATTTGCGTATTAAAAACAAGTTATTAATTACTTTTGTGCCAACGGTTGGTAATTGCGAGCATTTCGACTTTTAAATTACAAGATGACCTCGAAGTAAACAAGTACTAGTACTTTATAGTGATTTGTTACTGGTCCTCGCGTGAATCAATATTTATGTAAAGTTTTCAAAGAGAAGACATAAAGAAACACCTATATCTTTAACAGAATACAAGGCAATAGTATTAATAAAAATCTAGCTTTAAAAAATGATCACCTGTGTGATCATAATCGAAATGCAATCTGACCAACGCTTGGACGGTAATGGACTCCCTGCTACATTCGGGATCTAATCGGTGATGCATGTGTTGAAAATACACTATACACTACTACTACATAGGGTACTTTAATTTAGAGGTTCTTAGGTTGGTCTTTGGGGGAAATTATTCTGAAAGATTGGCATCTGTGCTTACTCCTTCTGTGTTATTTTCATGTCGACGAAAAATAAACACAAACTTTGAAAGAGAGATCTGTTCTATGTGATAGAATTGAGGACAATTATAAAGATAGAAATTTGAATTAATCAGCATGGCGTGTTTAGCATTGAAACCAAACCATACCCTTGCAACATCGCAAATTCTTCGTCCTTCGTTAGCAGTCCAAGTGGTCAGGTGATGACTTGAATTTCCGATTTTCTTGCGGAATCCGCGTTCATGTGAACATCTAGTCCGGACATTTAATTCATGTTTATCAAAAAATTATTTTCAGCAACAATGTACAACAAAATGCCTCCAATATACCATCTAGACGACTACGCAAGATGTTTGTCTGAACCAGAAAATTTATACTGCTCGGCAAACTTTGACTTAATATCTGAAACTCAGAATGACCTTTACGACATGATACTGGTGAGTATTGTTTCTAATATAATATTGCAAAGATTATCAATGACATCTGATTCTTTCCCCAAATCATGAGATTAACATTTTCAATGAAGTAGTTTATAAAATAACGAGAAAGGTCGCGTACATCTAAGGAAAATTAGTTATTATTCGACTTCGAATTTTTGTTCATTGAACCAACAGAAAATTACAACAGATTGCCAAGATTGTGAAGTGTGATGAACGTGAGAACATTCAAAAGTGTGATGAAAAGGCTAATTCTATATCAGAATTAGCAGCTAACACCAACAGTGGTGGCTCAGTGGTTTAAGCCCCGACTTAGGTAATGTAGGTCGCGGGTTCCAACCCAGGCAGGCCGTTAACTTTGTGTAATATATTTCATCATCACTGCTCCAAAATTGGGGAAGGAAAACATCGTGAGGAAACCGACATGTCTTAGAACCATTAAATTCGAAGACCACCGAGCCATCGTGGTGGGTAACAGCCCATTCCCTCTCTCGGAGAGGAGGCCTGTGTCCCTGCAGTGGGGAACATAAAAAGGAGAATTTATTATTATTATTTATTAACTGGCGGGACTGTAGTCGAGCACTAGTTCGTTTCATTTTAAAGCGGTAGACTTTTATAACTCGGGAGCTGCTTTTGAAGGGGGTGGGGGAAACCGTTGTAAGGAAAGACACGTGTCTAGTTTTGCGAAAACGCAAATTCGGGTTCTTGCATATGTTTAATATCAACATAATTACATTAAACTTGGATTTAAAAAAAATAGATGAGGGTGCCTTTTCGTCACGGAGGATGATGAATGTAAGATGAAAGCGAATGTAATGGGGGTTTCTAGACCAATTAGAGCGCCGCGTGAGACGTCTCGAATCTTTGATGCATAATTACGGTGGAGGTCCGTGCAGTTGCCGACAGCACTAGGTATTTAAAAAAGATATATTATTAAAGCATATCGTCCTTCTTTCGAAGTTCTTAAAGTCAGTTTTGGAGATATTTGTGTGGTGCACAAAATACCACGCAAGGAACTCCGTTCGCTCGTCGCTAACGTAACGTGAGCGCGTCGGATTTGTATTGCCAAAAAAGCAGATAAAGTAATGATTTTTTTTTAATTCCCGCTCCAGAATCCGCACCCGATAACACACCCTTAAGCAAATTTCTTTTTTGGTTTCCAGTTATTGTGATGTTAACATTTTCTGTATAACATTTTCTTGTAGGAATATTCACAACATAAAAGAAAACACTTCAACCATAGAAAACTTATGTACGGTAAATGTATTACTACGAATTGCCCGAATTATATAAAAGGTGAAACAAACCTTAAAGAAACATTTGAACTCTGCCTCAACGATACATTATGGAAGGAATACAAATTAAAGGCGAGAATAACCGAGGAGCCGTATTGTACAGCGGCTGAGGAAGAAGTTGACTTCGATTATTTAGACGTGACAGTTGCCGCTATTTGCGTCATCTTGTTGGCGCTCAATGTTGTGGGAACTTGTTATCAAATTTATTGCACGATCTGTGATAGAAAACAAGGTCATTATTTAAATATTTATTTTTCTTTTCGCTTTGCTTGCTATGTGAGACTTTTGCACCTCACCTAGCAATTTTATTGCGACAAAATTTTTACAAGAGGCTATTTTATCTTATATCCCAAAAGGCAGTGATGAAAAGCAGAGTGTGAAGGCAGTGAAAGTGAAAAGGCTTCGAAACCCTGAAGTGGAAGTGCTATATATTACGAGATTTAGTATTTTCTTTATTTTGGATCTGTAGCTGACTAACACCATCACACTGTATGACCCCCACGATGCGGAGTGGGGGAGATACTTGTTGCCTCGCTCACACACTGCAGAGTGAGAGTACATTATTACGTTCTAAGCCCCCTTGTGTGAACTACCTTCCTCTCGTACATATAAAGAGCTCATTTAGGCGAAATAGTAAACTACAGCGTGAATCGAAAGCACGCATAGCCGCCCTCAGGAACGAAAGGTGGGACTCAACCCTTAATAGTATAAAGCCATCCCATCTAGCCTTTTGGCGGCTTCCTAAATCACTCAAAGGCGACACGTATTCCACGATGCCACCGCTCTCACGTCCAAACATGACGCCAGCCATGCTGGATGAAGAGAAAGCAGAATGTCTGGCTGTCAGCCTCGAAGCCCAGTGCTCTCCCAGTAGCTTACCGGTCGACCCTGTTCACCTCCGAATGGTGGACGGCGAGGTCGATCGACGAAAACAAGAACCACTTCGCGACTCCGTTCCCCCGGTAACATGCGATGAAGTTGAGAAGGTAATTAAAAACTTACGTCCACGGAAATCTCCCGGTTCAGACGGTATCACCAATAGGGTAACCAAACTCCTTCCTGCTACTATTATACAGCTATTAGTGCTAATCTACAACGCGGCAATGACCGAAGGTGTCTTTCCCAGCGAGTGGAAAGATGCTGAGGTTATAGGGTTCCTCAAACCATCGAAGCCGGCCACTAACCCCACGTCTTATCGTCCCATCAGTCTTCTCAAAACGTTTGGGAAGATCTATGAACGTCTGATTTTAGCCCGCCTTCGCGCCTTTATGGACACTAAAAGGCTCCCAATCCCCGAACAATTCGGCTTTCGCGCCAAACATTCGTGTACCAATCAAGTGCATCGCATCACGGAGCACATTCTCTCCAAACGCCAACGCGGCTACAACACTGGAGCCCTCTTCCTCGACGTGGCGAAGGCGTTCGATAAAGTCTGGCACAACGGCCTCATATACAAGTTATACGAGTACGGAATGCCCGACCGTCTCGTATGCATAATACGAGACTTTTTAAGCAATCGAACGTTCCGCTACCGCGTCGAGGGAGTGTGTTCTCAAGCGCATCCCGTTCGAGCCGGGGTGCCTCAAGGTTCGGTGTTAGGCCCAGTCCTCTTCACCCTCTACACCAACGACATACCGCGCGTACGCGGTGTAGAGCTAGCCCTGTTCGCTGATGACACCTGCATTTTCTCGTCAGGTCGTCAGCCTGACGCTATATGTCGACGCCTCCAGACCGCAGCCAAAACCCTCGGTGACTGGTTCCGGAAATGGAGGATCGAAATAAATCCAACAAAAAGCGCGGCCCTTTTCTTTTCGCGAATCAAGGAGGCAAATCTCCCATCCATCAAACTCATGGACAGCCCAATCCCCTGGGAAGATAAAGTCAAATATTTAGGTGTCATCCTTGACCATAAACTTAACTTCGCCGCTCACGTGACCCGGGTCAGGAACCGGGCGGCTTTCGTACTAGGCCGCCTAACTCCGTTAATAAACAAAAAGAGCAAAATGTCCCTCCGAAACAAGGTGACGCTCTATAAAGCTGTAGTACGTCCCGTTATGACGTATGCTAGTCCGGTATTCGCGCACATTCCCCCGAAACAAATACACCGACTTCAGGTGATTCAGAACAGATTTTTGCGCAGGGCCACCGGGGCCCCTTGGTTCGTACGCAACATCGATCTACACGTTGACTTAGAGCTGCCTACCATAGCCCAACACCTGAAGTTGGCGTCGCGCCGCTATTTTGACTCCGTCGCCGATCACCCTAATTCCTTAGTTGTTGGTGCCGCCACCTATAAACCAATCGCACTAGGTAAGTTCCGGCGTGACCATCGAAGACCTAGGCACGTCCTGGACTTCCCTGACGACGAGACATCTATCGCTATAGCGAAGAATAAACAACTTCGCAAACAACTTCGACCACACCGTCCTCGCCGGCGAGGACGGCCAACATACTTCCCCGTTAATGATAGAAGCGTTGCTGGAGTTTCTTCCGCCACTTCTTCTCCCAGCGCTAACGCTTTCCGAAGTGGTAGTAATATTAGTCAGACAATAGCTACCGATCGAGCCGAGGCTCGGCCCTCTCGGGCACCCTCGAATCAGAATGCTAAACGCGTAATGAGTGACAGCCCACGCCGAGGTCACCTCTCGGGGGCGCCTGAGCCGACTCACTCCATGGAACGTCCACCGAAGCGACCTAAGAGCTCGGCGGCCTCCCAATCCGGTAATAATATTAAAGTAACGGCCCGAGCAGAGGTTCCCACTACGGAGGGAGCCCTCGGGCTTTGTTACTCTTAAAGAGGCTTAGGCTAGGCGCCCTCTGCGCCCTGCCGCCTCGTGCCCGGTGTAGCTGTAAATGCCACCTCAAGGCAAACAGTGACCTTTCAGTCACAAAAGAAAAGCGTAATAGTAGTCAAAGGGTAGTCCTGCCATAGCATTGTTGAGGATTTTGAATATTGTCTTCCGTTTCATTTCGCTTGTGCTGGATCTTTTTCTGTTCAAGCCATTGGCCTTGGATAACAGTGCATTGTTATATGCGATACTATTTGCCTGACCTATGCTAACCCCACTAAGGTAAAATTACTTTTGAATTCCTATGGTATGCAATGGTTTTCACTTAAATGCCTTAAACGAAATCTAAAACTGCCAATGTATTACTGTCATATTATTGCCATTTTTTTATTTTTAAATATCTTTTAATAACATTCCAGAAAATAGATTCTTGATGTGTTTTTCTATCAAAAGAAATTGGGTACAGCTGGTGGCACCAGTCGACGAAACTGACCCACTGAAGAAACGATTGAAATCTCTCTATGGACAGAGGTATAAAAATTAATAATTTCTTAATGAATAAACTAGTGTATGGTAACAATAGCGCTTGGGGACTAAGTGGATATAATATCGAAGTATGGTACGCATTGTGATATTGTTTTTGACTCGCTGCACACTCGGTCGTAAAATAAATGACCTGTTCTCACTTGCTGTTCGTAAAATGGGTTGCAACTCTCCTGTCTATATAATGTTCAGACAACTTAATGGAATTGGAAATTCTTGAGATATTTTTTGGAGTCTACAAATAAGTTTTATCAGACAGTTATGTTATATGGACGTACCGATAATTGAATTACCGATTGAAATTATTGTAGGTACTTCGCCAGCAACTTTGACATTGGGACGTCAGAATTCTCAGTTCCCTGCTCGAAACAATTAGTTTAATTGAAAAAAAATATATATTTATTTCAGAGTGATATCTATAACATTTATAATAATGGGACACGCGGCGATGCCGCATATGATGCTGCTCAGGGACACACATCGCTTGGAACAGGTCAGGTCAATCTTACAATATAATAATGCGAAAGTTTGCATGGATGGATTTTTTTGGTTTGTTACTCTTTCACACTCAACCCCTGAACGGAACTGGTTAAAATTACCTTTCATCTTATAAGCATGGAATCCGATACTAGCTACCGATCGAGCCGAGGTTCAACCCTCTCGGACACCCTGTAATCGGAATGCTAAACGCGCAATGACAGCCCGAGCCGAGGTTCCGTCTCGGGGGCTCTTGACCTAAGAGCTCGGCGGCCTTCCAATCCGGTTATAATAATAAAGTAACGGCAAGAGCCGACGCTCCCTCTACGGAAGGAGCCCCAGATCTTATTTACTCTTAAAGAGGCTTTGGCTAGGTGCCTTCTGGGCTCTGCCGCCTCGAGCCCGGTGTAGCTGTAAATGCCTCCTTGAGGCAAACAGTGACTTTTCAGTCACGAGAAAAAATTATCTCAAATAATTTCTAATGAAACAAAAAGAGAGCTTTATATTAAAAGCTTGTGACAGAGCTTAGTACCGACTACATAAGCTTACATTAAATTACTATTGCTTTTTAAACAAAATATCATAATTAAATTTATTTACAGCTCTACAACGATACACTTGCCCAGATATTCTTGAATGGCTATATCATAACGCAAGTGTTTTTCTTGTTCTCCGGGTTTTTATTAGCATTCAATTTTGAAAAAACCCAGTCGCAGTTCAAAAAACTAAAACTCAATTGGACAGTGATACCAAAAGGCGTACTGATGCGATGGACAAGGTATATATATAATTTATTTCTTAAAGTAATTAACAATCATGTCTTTTCTCTTTTTGATGTGAATATAGATGAACTATTCCCGTGACATCGTCCGCGTTGTTCAAGTCAATTAACAATAACAAAAAAGACGGCTGTTTACGGCCTCGGAAGTCGAGGCACCTAAATAAATTAAGAATCCAACTTATGTTTTTTTTAATATATTTAAGGTATTTGTATTTTTAAGATTGTCACCGGTTTACGCTTTTGTGTTAGCTGTCACTGCAACCTTGTTTAAACATGCTGGCTCCGGGCCCGTATGGCTAGTAAGTTCCCTTATTTATTTAACATAAATATTACTAGTAATCCAGGAACGTAAATAAAAAATTGATTCAAGAATTGGGTGAGATTCTAATGCATCTAACAATCCAATGTTGTCGACAGATAATCTTTATACACATAGGTTGGTTAACTAAAGTATGTTCTACATATTTACACGTTGTGTATGTGTATTGTCTTTGAGTAAGTGCGCGGTGTGATTTCGCACTGCAAGCGCAACGTGAAAGGTCTGTTCGTCTCTTTCGCGCGTCATAATGCTCATAAGTATGAGCAGTGGCAGTAAGCATGATGGCAGTTATTGTTTTGTGATTACCATAAAACCGTCTTCCCAGGATATCGTAAAAAATGGAATAAAATAACCAAAAGTGTAAGTTTTAAGACCAACATTATATATTGCATTTATATAAAAATGGACGGGTATGTCCCTATATTTCACTTTATAGCCAAAACTAAACATCACAGAGTAATTGTGTTTGTTGGTTAGTTGTAGCCTCGGCGTTCCCATGGGTCACTATGGTAGTTGAATAAAATGTATTTTTCGTTCGTATGTTTTAAGAAAGCAGTGGTAGCTTGGTAGGTTTAGGCCCCGACTTGCGCGCTATAGGTTCGGGTTCGTACCCAGGCAGGCACTTTAACGCTCTATTGTGTATCAAATTGTTCTTCACATTTTGCCCAAGACGAGAGAATTATTTTCCTATACATATTCACTCTTGTAGAAACAAAACTGCATCGTAACTTTTTTTATGCTCAGCATTTCGTGAGTGACGACGTGAGGGACTGCAGAAGTAATGGATTTTTTTTTTTTTTTTTTTTTTTTTTTTTTTGACTGAAAGGTCACTGTTTGCCTTGAGGAGGCATTTACAGCTACACCGGGCTCGAGGCGGCAGGGCGCAGAGGGCGCCTAGCCTAAGCCTCTTTAAGAGTAACTTAGCTCGAGGGCTCCCTCCGTAGGGGGAGCCTCGGCTCGGGCCGTTACCTTACTAGTATTACCGGATTGGGAGGCCGCCGAGCTCTTAGGTCGCTTCGGCGGACGCTCCATGGAGTGACTGGGCTCAAGGGACCCCGAGAGGGGACCTCGGCTTGGGCTGTCACTCAATACGCGTTTAGCTTTCCGATTCGAGGGTGCCCGAGAGGGCCGAGCCTCGGCTCGATCGGTAGCTATTGTCTGACTAATATTACTACCACTTCGGAAAGCGTTAGCGCTGGGAGAAGAAGTGGCGGAAGAAACTCCAGCAACGCTTCTATCATTAACGGGGAAGTATGTTGGCCGTCCTCGCCGGCGAGGACGGTGTGGTCGGAGTTGTGAAGTAATGGATGGCAACATTTGTTATATGTGAACAATTATGTGGACAACTCACACTGCATGGTGCATAGTTGGTAATTATTTTACTATATTATACACCTGGATGAATTACATTGCACCTACATTCGCATCACAGCTATAGAACATTTTCACAGGCTCTACACCTGCAACAAAAACATCTGTTTGCACGAATGGGCTGGCTCGAGCGGTGAAATACCACGATCTTCCTGAAGACAGGCGTGAAGTAAAAACTCTGTGTTGCGTGAGGTGCTGGAAGCCTAGTCCTAGTCTTCCCCTTCCTATTCTCTTCTATTATGGAAAATAGGGGAAGGAAATATCCTTTTTTTATGGTTACTTAATATCGTTTGTCACTTCCTGTCACAAAAAGCTAACATTGCCATATCTACTTTATTATGGCGTATCAATTTGTTGGCGAAATCCCAAAGATTGAGGTATTACTATAAAGTGAATACAAGTCAACAATAATATTTTATATTTGTGCAGGTATATGGCGGCGGATATGCAGCTTTATTGTTTGGGTCTCGTCTTCTGCGTTTTTGTAAGAAATTTCAACACAAGAAAAATTATATTATACATTTTTATCATTGCTGGAATTATCATCCCCTTCTCAGTAGTCTACTACAAAGATCTGGATTCCGCAATGATTGTTACTCCGGAGTAAGTATTAAGACTCTCGCGTGGTGTGTACATTATCTGTCTCCCTTGTGAAATTGGGCAAATTGGGCATTCCACTTCATGCCTGTTTTCTGTGAGGTCGTGGCATATCACCGGTCGAGCTGGCCCATTCGTGCAACAGATGTTGTTGCGGGTCCTATCACTGTTAAATATATAAGATATTTAAACTAAAAATCCTTTAATTCGCAATTTTTTTTGATAACATTATTTACATGCGCATAAGCGATGTGGTTGATGACGATTCTACCATCGTTACAGAATGATACGTAACATGTTCGTCCATGACATCAACTTCAACTATATTTTTAAAAGAACACATACAAATTTCATTGGATACGTGTATGGTCTCGGAATGGGTTTCATGTTTTATAACATGAAGGATAATGAAAAATTCTTCAGTCGACATAAGGTAAGCTCAGATATATATCTGTCTATCTGTCTATCTAAACAAGACAATATTTGTTTTACAATTAATCACAAAGTATACATATATTGTCACCGAGTTTTAACCAAGTTAGAGTTAAAATTTAATTGACTTTCTCATTACTCACAAACAAAATTAAAGACACAGCATACGAGCACATGACGATGTTAAACATCTATTGGCGCGCCTTGGCAGTATAATCGACTAGTATGCCGTGACGGTAAACGGCGTGACGCTCTAATGGTGTTCATCACATACTCGCGTGTGCGCATGGACAGGTATAATAACTTTTAAGTATAAATAAGTATATTCTGTAATCATATTTTCTCTTTGTTTTATTAATTAGAAATTCGAATAAGTATTGACATTAATGTTTTGACATCTGCCGGGCGTTCTATGAGCCCAGCTTCTCCTATCTGTTGCTAGGAGACTGGAGAGCCGCTAGCCTGGATGAAGAGTGGCGCCGGTGTCTTCCCATCATATCTTTTCCTTTATCTTATTGTCCAACTTACTTATGTGTGTACCGTAGTGTCGCCACCGTCGCCTGAGTGTTGTCAATTAAAATAAACGAATTTGCACAAAATCGAGAAAGTTCAGACAATATTTTAATTTAAAATTAAAAGTAATCAATTTTTAAAGTATCTCGTACAAGTTCTTAATTAATTCAAAGGACTGAGTACCCTTAGGTACAACTTAAGAAAAAACAACGAATTTCTCTTTTATACTAGTGATATATAGCTATCTGTAATAAAACATAAAACAAATATTAATAAATTATAACTGACAAGCCTGTAGTTCCAATTTTCGTCACTTCACAGATACGTAATTCAGTACCATCAAACACCATACAATCTACGAAAGTGCCACAAGAATCCACTGAATCAATTAAAAGCAGTCGTATAATGTTTAACCTACTTTGTTTCTTCTGATTTTTTTTCTAGAAATACTCGTGGCTGTATTGTCTTACATTGCCATCTCTATTTGCTTGGATTGCTGTCAGCAAATTATTTTATAAAGATGGAACAGAAGCGTCGCTTTTGGTTCAAGCGATATTCGTTGGAATAAACAAACCTATGTTTTCCTTCTTATGCACAATCATTATGTTTGGATCATTTTTTAAATTGGACAGTAAGTATTATTTATATAATTCAAAGGCCACCATAGCAATTGTAGCTAAGCTAAGTACTTAGTACTGATGCATTTTTTATTACTCGACTGACCCGAAAAACCCTGTTTTTCGTGTACATAGTTAGGCCTAATTTCGACCTCCCCTTCCCACCTTTTCCTCATACAGACAGGATGGGAACGGGAAGAAGATTGGACGGGCGGGGAAAGAGATCCTTTTTCCTTGTCTATTAAAGGTGGGCAACGCATCTGCAACTCATTTGCTTGTTGCGGATGCTATGGGTAGCGGTCACTTAACATCAAATGATCTGCTTGTTCCTATGCCACCTTATTAGATAAAGAAATCCACGTCATCGTCTCAAGGCGAACGAAATTTTCAAACGCGACGCCTTAAGAATGAAATACCACCAGAGGCCTCGATAGTACTCCAGTTCCACTGTATCCTCTACGGGTTGATATTTTTTAATGAGTAAGCGAACGTCCAGGATATTATTATTAATAATAAACAATGGCAATACTTAATTTAAATGCAAATCGCCTTCTAAATACAACACTGCGCATGTAAGCATTATATTCTTTCCAGAAATATACACATGTCTTTACGAATGGGAATTTTGGGTTACCCCGGCTCGACTGTCGTATTGCATGTACATGGTACATATGATGACCATTCGCTATATTCTTGGAACGACTTCTTACCCTTTGGATATAAGTAGAATTAAAGTTGTAAGTACGATTTAAATTAACATTTTATCAACTGATACGTCCAAAATATTTCACACAGTATCCAGTATTACACAAAATACTCATATAATAAATTACTTATGTATTTTTTTAAAATGGACTTTTGAATCTTCCAACGTATCAATATACAAAAAGTGTTTTGTCCTCAGCTGCTATTCGCTATTCATCTCGTATGCGTTTCATTTCTGATGGCACTTCCCCTGTGGCTGCTCGTGGAAAACCCGATAGCAAGCCTGACCAAGTTGTATTTGTCATCTACAGTGGAACATGCACCAGAAAAAACTCAAAATGGAAAAACTCGAAAAGCGCTAATAGAAAAACTACGTTAATATTATACTCACCTCATAATCAAGACAAGAAACCCAATGATGTAGGCCATCGCAGTAGGGTTACCAAAACCAAATGGTACCCAGTAGTGTGTAGTACCAGCCCTTGCCACAGTTTCATACTGAACGGAATGAGTAGAACGGGAAGAATTCAGACTGAGCATACCTGTGCTTGAAATCTTCAAGAAGGATGCCTCAATCACTAGAATACATATGATTTCCGATTTTCTAAATATACACTTTACTGATTTAAAATTATTTTATATTATTAAATGACATAGAAGGAAGGCTTTGCACCTTATTATATTGATAATCTAAAGTTATTACATTTAATAAAAAAATTATATAGTTTTATAATGATAATTAGTCTGCTAGCTTACTCCTAGGGTAAAGATATCAATAAAGTGCTCTGCTTGAAGTATGCATCCCTTCTTCTCTGTACATGTTGGCAATGTATCTACAATAAACTCAGTAAACTAAATATCCTAAGTTCTTAAGTGTTAGTTCATGAAAAGATTTCGGTTATGTCAAGAGCGGCAACCTTACGTGCATTAAAGTCTACAAGATGTGATTATTAAAAAAATGTTTAAGATGGTATTATTAAAAAAATGTTTAAGATGGTATTATTAAAAAAATGTTTAAGATGGTATTATTAAAAAGATGTTTAGGATGGTATTATTAAAACAGTATCTTAGTAAATATTATTTTTACTTATTACATGCTGCTTCAAAAACGATGACCCGCGGGTTAAAGATCCCTGGGCTACGCATTCTCTGCATCAAGTCATTATTTAGTATAACTAGAGTCTTACTAATGCAAGCCAGTCAAATTATCTGCAAAAAATATCAAATATACTAGATTTTTTTTGCTGTTGTTGGTAAATCTTGTTCCGTTTTACTGTTTATTTAATCATAGCTTTAAATTGTACTCTACAGTCTAAGTTCTCTGTAATATTGTGAATTACCTATAATGAACAATTCAACAAAAATAAACTTAGGTATCTCCAAATTTTGGTATATACTTGTTTGGTATTGTGATTTTGGTGTCATTTAAGAAATAAGTAAATGAACAAACACTTAATTATGTAAATAACTGTGGAGCGTGATAAGATATTAAGCAATAACTTAACTCTGTTTATCAATACTTAATTTATTAACTCATTTATTCAACGTAGTTATTGTTTCTGTTTTGGTTAAGCGTTCCTCATTATATTATTTTTCTTTGGCTGCTTGTCTCGCCTTGGGCGGATTTTCCATACAAATCTTGACAATATGGCTTACAGGACCGTCGATCAATAACCATACTATGACTCCAACGACAAACGAAATGGCTGTTACTCCTGCCGCCTGCGCCTAATAAAACGAAAAAATTACTATTCAATAAAAAAAGGGAGCTGATATCGTCAAAAATACATAAATATTGTCGGTAAAATTATAAATCCCTACTAATATTATAAATGTGAATGTAAGTTTGTTTGTTACGCTTTCACGCGATAACTATTCAACCGATCATCATGAAACTTTGTACAAATATTTTTGGAGATATTAGAAGTAACATAGGATACTTTTTATATAAAAAAATAGTATGTAAAAAGCAAAGTATGTATGTTCCTTATAGACCTATAGACTCCGAAACGGCTGGACCGATTTCGATGAAATTTGCAGTTAATGCCCAGATTGGCAAATTCCTATGTTTGGTAGCGATCGGATCAACATAATTAGTGGTACCCGGGCGAAGCCGGGGCGGGTCACTAGTATTTATATATTCTTAAAAATTGACGGCAAGCTGAATCGATTGAAAAATGTTTTAGTTTCCTAGGTGATCGGGAAATGTCTCAAAAAACACTACAAAAAGATATCGATTTCTGGTGGCATTGGTTTTTGGTGAGTGGTTTCATTATTACTTCGTTGTAGCCCCTCAGCCCGCAACCCAAACAATAAAGTGCAATCAAGAACTTCATTATAAAAATCTATCCCGTCTCTTGAATCAATTGGAAAAACAGATTTCATGCGCTTTTTAATAAGATTTCAAAATATGGTTCAGAACGCCACGGACTCAAAACACATTACTTTGAAGCTAAAAACTATAAATTTGCTAAAACTGTGCGTGGGATTCGAATCTTTATTATTAAATTTCAATATATAATAAGCTAGCTGTGCCCGTGACTGCGTCCGCCTGGAATAGTGACATTGGGTAGCATTTTTATTATTTAGGCCAACCCTTTTCACATTAAAAAGCCTAGCCTATGTCCTTCCTCAGTCTCTAAACTATGTCTGTACCAAATTTCATTAAGGCGTGAAAGCGTAACACACAGAGGGGGTTACTTTCTCATTTATAATATTAGTAGGGATTATCTAAAATTTAGATTGTCACCGAAAACTAATGACCTCACATTTCTAATAAGGCTCAGTGAAAGCAAGCAATTGTGTCTTCTTGCAACCTTTATTTTAGTACACATAAAATTACATTTCCCTCCCCCAGTAATATCTATCTTGAATCAACTAGATTACAAAAGATATGTACCAGCCTTGTCTTAGAACTTATAAATTTAATTCAAAACTCATCTCAATATACTTACCAAGACATATTTAGAAAAAGTATTGAGCGATTTTGAGTTCCCGACAATCAGACGCATGACGGTGAAATGAGAAACGTAGGTAGTGTAGGAGACGCGCGCTACCCAGACCCATCCCTCCCACTCCCCCAGGCCACGATAAATATCTGAAAGAGAAAGTTCAATAGCTTTAATTTTATTGTTAATTAGTGATCCGGGTTCGCCTGGCATTACCCCCTAGTCAATCTGGAGACCTGAAAATTTCATTGAAATCGGTCCGGCCTTTTCGGAGTCTATAGATCTATAGGGAACATTCATACCTCGCTTTTTATTTACAATTTTGTTTTTTTCATAAAAAGTTGTAGCACCTCCAAGCATATGTGTACCAAGTTTCACGATGATCGGTTGAGTAGTTTTCACGTGAAAGCGCAACAAACATACTTACATTCACATTTATAATATTAGTAGGGATATATTACATTTTGACTATAGTATTATATTATGCCTATAGTACCCATAATGCGTAGAACATCTTTCCATCATATCACCACTTAACATCATTGTTAATTATTGGGTTGAACCACTATTTTCAAAACCCTCGCTCGCTTCCGCCAAATCCATCTTACTAAGCTCCTCTTTAAGGATACGGGTATGGCAATAGTACCCATATTTTAAAACTATCTGTAATCTATAGACATGATAAAAAGAGGATTAATTCACTTACTATCCATTTTGAATACCATCCCAATGATACCTATTGCAAAAAGTGACGCCATCAGAGGCCTTATGAACATTTGTATTGTAACTCGTATGTACAGCGGTAGGGGCGGCCCGTCCATATAGTTAACACCGAGTAGGACTAATATTCCAAAACAGCAAGGAATTATCGACCAGTATAGGACCTGGAACTTCTGTAAGGAATTCAATGTAAGCATATCTATAATATACAAACATGCATTATACATATAAACAGACAAACATTGAAACCAGTGACGGTTATTCATTTACATATATATTGGATTTTCAACCCCAATTAATATACAATCAAGCTATCGTACAAATCAATAACAAATAATACATGAAGCTTAAAGTGCCCTTTTTTTAGGAAACAATACAGGCATAGTTAAATAAAAAATTAAATCATCAAAAATTCCATCGCATCTTAACAATAAATTTCAAAACAACAGTTGAACAGCAAAAGGATCAGTTGCTAAATACAAGAAAAGTAAATGAAAAAATAAGTTGCAACTGTTCAAAATTCAAACAACCTCCGATTCGATCACACTTTTCGTAACGCTTTTATTCGTATTCACCAGCTTACTGGCCAAGTCAAGCGTGCCTAATGAAGCTTTCACTTCAAATAAGGAAAAGTGAAAATGGGAAAGAATTCTGGTTTCGGGTGACCGCATTCTACTGACGAAAGATAACTTTCACAATACTTGCCGATGTTGTTATAAATCACAGTGTAATCGTTAGAGGTACAATTTTAGGTGAGGTCGACTTACCTTATACTTTCGTACATCGAAATTGTTTTTCTGCAGACGATAGATAAGTACACCAGTGCTCAGGCCAATAACATAAGATTGAATGTTGGTGTGCGTAGGTTTATACAGGTAGTCGAAATTGGAGTCGTTTATAAAGGCTTTGATTAACGAACTGGAAAACAAAACAGCTTTTTTAAAATAAATAAATTGTCCTTATAGGTTTTATGTGTTTCATATGGAACAAAGATCTCTAATTAAGTTAATAAGTAATTTAGGTCGAATCAATCAACCTATTAAAGTCAACATGAACTGTACACATATACTAGTTTCTACGTTTTCATCATCATTCATTATAATTGTGTGATTAAAAAGTATTAAGAAAAGACAAAAGCCAAAGGAATGCCGACAGAAGTGAAAACTCAAAACAGTTGGGAAGGTGCGACTATAGTTCAAAAGATTTGGTAGGGGAAAATCTTATAGATTTTCTCCTACCAAATCATAACGCAGCTGTACTAAAGAAGTTTTAACTTCAAAAAGTAGAAATTACGCTGTAACAAAATTGCTTGTACATGTAATGAGTCCTATTCTTTCCTCGTTTCAACCTCTTTCATACAAAAAGATTAGAAACGCAAATGCAGTTTTAACTCATTTCATAGTTCGTTTGGCTCCTTTTCCGGCTAGTTTAACTATAGTCCGACCAAATTCATCCCTTCCTTGCTTTCTGTTTTTTCCTGACTATTCACACCAAGCTGTCAAAACTCTTTGGCCACAAGCTCTTCTAGCACCACCGTAGCCATATGTCTCGTCTTGCAAAAAATGGTTTTTTCCTCTCCATTTGTTTCTGTGGGCTTCGTTCTCGGCGACGATTTTTCGGAGTCGGCTTGTCTTCAAAGCATCATACTGTGGACTGCCGCTTAGTTCCAGTGTAGTAGTTTTGTAATTTCTTCATCTGTCAGTATATCACAAACATTTTGTTTTTCTCGCCAGTGTCGAATTTATTTATCATAAATTTTCAGCAATCCACAAGACGCTTATGGAGGTTTGCAATGCTGCTGATCCAAAAGCCTGTTCACGCTCTAAGTAGGTAATATGTCGGTTCATACGAATATTTTTTCCTTGCAAGCTTGCAGCTTGCTTGCTCTTGAGTGACTGCGGTTGGCGGCCGTCCTGTATTCGCCTCAACTTAGAAACTTTCCCGGCCTCTTTTAAATTCAGCACACCAATTAGCTAACCAAGTTCGAAACATTCTTGGGACTTTAAGCCTTTTTTAAAGTCATAATAAATGATAGCACGAAAATCACGTCGTGTGAGAGACAAATTCCCGACACATTCAAACAGAAATAAGAGAGATTTCCGAGATTTCCATTTTTAAATTTACAAGTTAAGAACCTGCTTTTACAATAGCTTTACAACAAACTAGCCAGTACCAATCAAATGACTATAGAGTATCTAATTGATTTTGACGTGTATGACGGCTGCATTTATAAATTTCGTCATAAATAAATTAGTCGCAATACATTTAAAAAATATATATTATATATAAATAAAAAAAAATTACTTTGGTTTGATGACCACTAGCGTTCTAAAGTCGTAGAGGTACGTAACTAATCCCGACGATACAGTTCCAATCAAGAATGCCAACGTCAGAATAACCCTTCGCCAGTATTCGCTTGTAATCAAAATAAATACTGCAGCGCCAAAGCAGTACAGATGCATATCCGCCGCTACATACCTGTAACCAATGAATTGCGTTTAAGGTCATATATTACTAAATTTCTCAAAGGTATTTGATGCTGATCTTTTAATGGTTTATATTCTGCTTTAATTAATGATATTATAGAAAAAGCTTAAAATTAAACCTTATGCGATGCGTATTACCACCAACAGATGGCGTTGTAATCAATCCTATACAATTTAGTTAACTTACTAAACGAACGACTTAAAATAAGTGTAAAACAATAATTATATAACGTAAGTAAATGTGAATTTCCACATCCTACAAACTGGCGCAATCTTGATCAGATCATCGTAAAAGGCTTATCTTTTTATGTTCCGCCACGACAACGTGGAGACATATAATTAAGTTCACATACGGATAAACACGCAAAAAGAGTCGTGTGCCAGAATTGTGTCAAACTGTAAATCCGTTTCTCTGCCCCCTATACCAAGGGCTTGATTTTATAATTATATCCTAAAGAATATTTAACAATACCATGTATGAGGCATGCACTGAGATCCGGTATTGTAGTTTGCCAAATAAAATAAGTTCCACGTCCCGTAGCGGCGGCAGTCTTCAATTTCATCCGTTTCAACGAGCTGAAAGTTCCAACAAACTAAATTATACCCATTGTTATTAAGCATTTTACATATTTTTTTATCTGTTGTGTGTTTAATTGAAAAAATTAATAGTTTCCGATCAACTGTGTGATCAGTACACTGTATTTAAGGTTGGTGCAGAAGGCGGCTAGCCTAAACCTCTTTAAGAGTAACTAAGCTCGAGGGTTCTCTTGGGAGTTTCGGCTCAGGCCCTTATTACCGGACACCGAGCTCATAGGTCGCTTCGGCGAACTCTCCATGCAGTGACGCTTTTCAAGAGTCTTCGAGAAGAGACTCCGGCTTGGGCTGTCACTCATTAAGCGTTTAGGATCTGCTAGATTAGTATCTGTTACCGGGTTACGGCTCAGCAATATTACCTTTGTTGGTTGTAATTTCCAGTTACTCAGAGTTTGAACCCTGATATGTCTTTGAACTTCCAATACACAAACAGTTTCCTTAGTTTTTATAAGGTTATTGAATAATCTCAATATAAAACAAATAGTCCATTTACCTGCCATACGGGTCCCGAGCCCAGGTGTCGCATCCACGACGATACGATTGCAAGGAAGATGGCCAAAGAAGGAGTTAATCTAAACAAGACATATTATTTTATTTAACATAAACTTCACTCGTTCCCTTTATCGCCCATTCAACAATAGACGACACAACCAAGCAGGACAAGCCCCAGTTATCTTTTGCAGGTCTTCACTTCATCTAAGCGGAGGGCCCTCACCTCACACAACTACTTAAAACCGGTATCCAGGTGACCTCACCTCACGCGACTATCGGCAAATTGTGAACTAGAAGTATCATTGATAATTTGACTTATCAACAAAGAGACATTAACATTTTTAACATTTATACTAAGAAAAAAATTCCGTACCGTAGCCATCTTTTAAATATATTATTCGTTATTGTTGTCCAATCCATGACTTTCCTCTCCGCTAGTCTCTTCATGTTGTAGCTTAAGAGGATTCCTGCTATAAGGAAGTAAACTTGAACTACAAGTGAACCGTTTAACAAAATGTGGCACGGAGGGTTATAGTACATCTGAAAATAAAAACATTAGATTTGTAAAATATTGTATCTGTGAGTTTGCATCCCGTCGAAGCTTAGGTTGTAACTGTTGTTGACAGCAGTACAACAAGCCGCAAGAACATCTATTGCAGGAACGAGCCGGTTTGACCAGAGAAATACCACGACCTCACCAGAAGACAGGCATGAAGTAGAAGTATAATTCTGCGTGACGTCTGATGAGTGAGGTGTTGGAGGCACAATTTTCCCTTTCCATTTTTTTATAGTACTTGGTGGTGGTGGTGGTCAAGTGATCGCTACCCATAGACATCTGCAACTAACTAATGAGTTGCAGGTGCGTTGCAGAACTTTAATGGACAGAGGAGGGGACAAACAGATAATGGTTATTTCCAATTCCTATACATCCGCTCCACCGTCAAGTTTTCTACCCCTTGCCATTTTTCCTTATAAGAAAAGGGTGGGAAGGGGGAGAGAACTAGAATTAGGCCTTCTTTTCTAATAAGGATAGGATGGAAAAGGGAAGAGCATACGATGGGGAGGGAATGGATAAGAAATGGAAATATCTTTTCTCCTGTCTATTAACGTTACCCATTTACGACTCATTGGCTTGTTGCGGATGTCTATGGATAGCGGTCACGTATCATCATATGAACCGCTTGCTCGTTTGTTACCTTCTTACATAAAAAAAAACTAGCGCTCGACCATGATACCTCATGTTAAGTAGTCAAAGGTACGCGCTAGTTTAGTAATCGCCTATTCACTCATCTCTGGACTGTGCCCACTTCATAGTTGACTGACGCCAGCGACTTGTTCAAACCCTATTCGAATGATAACATGTAATCTTAACTGGGTGGATATTAATTGAACTTGAGTTATCTTGCAAATTAATTAAATGCAATGAGGTCTTTAATTTTCAACCATTTTCCATAAGTTTTTTTATATAATTAATAATATTTACAGATTATTTAGTTACTTACTTTTTCAAAATCGTGAGGATTGGAGATGATTGCCGCGAAAGGCAGGATCGAATGTCCGAATACAAACAGAATCATTATTACAGCTCTGAAATTAAATTTGACTTACTTTACAAAACGTATAATATAGATAATAAATGACAATATCGTGCACATGTATTTACGTACAAATTAGTATATTTATACACGGGTATAAATATACTAATATATATAATATATTGTAAATAACTAACGGTTTTTGCAGCGCACACCAGAATAGCTCGCATATGGCGGAAGTTTTGACTCCTTTGACACTGTTCGTTATATTTCAGAAAGTTCACACAATATCTTTATAAATTATAGCCTATATGTTATTCTGATATATAAGCTATATTATTGTAAAGTTTCATTAAAATCCATTCAGTAGTTTTTACGTGATAGAGTAACAAACATCCATACATACCATACTTAGAAACTTTCGCATTTATAATATTAGTGGGATCGTCGTAGCGTTACTTCGTGTTTTATTTTTTTTATCAGTGATGCCACTACGTTATTATTTCTTTTAAACATATCTATGTATTTATGCACAAGTCTATGTGTGTGCATGTTCCCTAGAAACTCCAAAACGGCTTTATCAATTTCGATGATTTTTTGAGGAAACGTTCGGATTGGACTATCGGGTGACCCTGTCAAGTTTAGTAGCTACCGGATCAACAGGTTACTAATATTGAAAATGTTGTATACCTTATGCCGTCGATTCCTTTAAGTCTTTCCATTGGCTGTTTTATTCTGTAATCGTTCTGTAGCAGTCTGGACCAGTTGCGTAAAATTGAAAATGATAATAGAATATCTAAAGCTAAAACAAAGATTGATTTAAGGTTTGTTAGAGACGGGATTCTTACCACTATTTACTACAGATATTTCGGCACAGTTGGCTAGTGAGCCCGTGACAATGGCGCATGCAACTGTGCCGAAATATCGGGACCTCAAAGAGGCCAATCGTGGTAGAAATCCCGTCTCTTACAAACCTTATATTAGTAAATACCACGATAGTTTAAAGTTATATAAAGATTGATTTAATAATTTGTCAGCCTTAAATCGCCTGTTTTCTACAAATACCAACCGTGCTTCGTACCTTTGTGGTCAGGTTTTTTTCTAACACGTGTGTCGTACAGAGTAGCAACAAAGTTGACAATAATTATTAATGCACACAATAGTCCAACAGTTATATCCCATGAATCCAATTTTATCTTATTATCCGTAGAATAACACTTGGGTGCAGCTAGAAGTTTTGCCTTCAGTCTATAGTCTAGCCATAGAGATTCGTTGAGACATGACTCCAGAGAGTTGTTTAAATTCATCGATATCTCCTGCTTGTTCATTCTACATGTTCTCGTCACGCAAACTCCTCGATACAATTGGCTATGATCGAAATGTGTTATATCCCATTCCGAGTAGTTCTGTTCAAAATAATAAAATATATTAATGCTGTACTCTTTGGCGCGACCTGAGAGAGGGAAAAGGAGAGAGAACTAAATGTCTTGTTTGCAATCCTTCAGTTGAAAAAGGTTCATTGTAGGATAAGCAAGTATGGTATAATTTAGTAGGCAGGACAGTTAAAGCAGGGGTAGAGCCCGTAACAACATCTGTTGCACGAACGGGCCGTCTTGACCGGTGAAATACCACGACCTCAGACACTTCGTGTGTTTCGTTGGACGAGTAAGGTGCCGGAAGCCTAATTCTACTCCTCTTCGCTTTCCCATGCTCTTTTCTGAAATTTTAATAAGGAAGGGATGGCAAGAGGAGAGAATAAATAAAATAATAATAAAACTCATTAGCTATGGGTATGGGTAGAGGTCATTTGACATCGAGTGAATTGTTTACTCGTTTGACATCTTCTTCTTGTATAAAAAACATAGTCATAAGGACTGACAGAAGTGAAAACTCAAAACTGGTGGTTAGGCGTGACTGTAGTTCAAAAGTAAATAAATAATCAACAAAAATAAGCTGTTGTATCTTATATATGTCCAAAATAACAGTGGTAGAGCCCGCAAATCTGTTGTACAAATTGGCCGGCTCGACCGGTGAAATAGCACGAACTCACAGAAGACAGGCGTGAAGTAGAAGTACTCTGCGTTTCTTCTGATGAGTGGCGTGTTGGAGGCCTAATTTCAGTCCTCTTCTCCTTCCCACCCTTTCCTCATAAGGATAGGATCGGAGAGGGAAGAGGATTGGACGGGGAGGGGGTTAACAGGGAAAAAGAAATATACTTTTTCCTGTCTATGCCTTCGTCTGTCCATAAAAGGTAGGCAACGCATCTGCAACACACTGTGGGTAGCGCTCACTTAACATCAGGTGATCCGCTAGCTCGTTTGCGACCTTCTCACATAAAACAGTGGTAGAGCCCGCAATAACAACATCTGTTGCCGAACGGGCCGGCTCGACCGGTGATATACCACGACCTCACAGAAAACAGGCGTGAAGTAGAAATACTCTGCGTTTTGTCTGATGAGTGAGGTGCCGGAGTCCTAATTTGAGTCCTCCTCCCCTTCCCACCCTTTTCTTGTAAGGATGGGATGGGAACGGGAAGAGGGAAATATTCTTTTTCCTGTCTACACCCACCTCGGTCCATAAAAGGTAGGCAACGCATCTGCAACATATTTTCTTGTTGCGGATGTCTATGGGTAGCGTACACTTATGTGATCCGCTTGCTCGTTTGCCACCTTATTCCATAAAAAAAACATAATCAAATGAGTATGTTGCTGGCGCAATATTCAAATAATCGTGTTACGCATGTTGGTCGCGTGAACCTATAAGGTTTTCCCCTACCAAATATCGTCTAACGCGTCTAAAGAAATGTTCACTACAAACATATCAATTTATTGCTATCTGATGTCAAACTTACACCAATCAAGTCCATTACATCATTTGGAGTGTCCGATACCAGTTTCAATTTCACAGTACAATATAGTGCATCAGGATCTTGAAAGCAGCCATTATAGTCGTCGACATGGTTCAATGGTGGCATGCGTTTGTATTCCGCATCTTAAAATAAAATAAACACTTTAATATGTCGATACAATGGTAGCTCTCGCGTAAAATAATTATTACTGGCTGCAAACGGCCGGTTCGCTATTTTTCTTCTATTAATACAATTACAAGCTTAGCCTCGCGGCTTCGCCCGCCGTACAGTTTAATTTAACTGACGATTGTCCATGTTGCTGCCTCTTTTGCAAAACTATTTAAGGTAAACATTTCCATTATACATTATATACGTGTAACTCTAACGGTTTTTGCAGCGCACACCAGAATAGCTCGCATATGGCGGAATTTTTCCCTCCTTTCTTGACACTTATCGTTATATTTTGGACAATTCATACAATATCTCTATAAATTATAGCCTATATGTTATTCTGATGTATGAGCTATAATATTGTATATTTTCATTAAAATACATTGAGTCGTTTTTGCGTGAAAAAGTAACAAACATCCATATTTACAAGCTTTCGCATTTATAATATTAGTAGGATTAGGTATGTGAATGTGTACGAACCGAAGTAGCTACATGTTCACTTATACAAACCTAGCTTGTTTGCATATTACCACTACTATTACTTCAAGTAACATTGACTTTTAAGGCTTTACCTACGTATGTTATACATAAAACATCATTTTCGTCAAAACCTTATGCTAATTTAGAAATTACAAAGATATTAATAAATAAGTTAAATCACTCCTTCTCTTGAGACTTGATAGGTTTCCAAAGTTACACAGACGTTTGACCCCACTTGAAGTGAAATCGAATCAAAATTCTCACGCTCGTAACTTCAGTCTACGGATTTCTATTAAGCACGGTCTAAACACATGCCATTCACCTCATCATCCATACATCTACATTACATGCTCGTCGGTTTCCGGTACATTTATTGCATTACCAATCTGGTCGACCTAGGACCTCCACTACCAATGCCACTCAGGCTTGTATGACAACTACGTCATTCATCCTTTCAACTATAAATGGACTATAATGGACTAATCAGATAATAGCTACCGATCGAGCCGAGGCTCGGCCCTCTCGGGCACCATCCGAATGCTAAACGCGTAACGAGTGACAGCGAGTAGCCGAGGTTCTCGGGGGCCTTTGAGTCCAGTCACTCCAAGGAGCGTCCGTCGAAGCGACCTTGGCGGCCTCCCAATCCGGTCATAATAATAAGCTATGTAAGGGAGCTCTCGAGCCAAGTTACTCTTAAAGAGGCTTAGGCAGGTGCCTTCTGCGCCCTGCCGCCTCGAGCCCGGTCTAGGTGTAGATGCCTCTTCTAGGCAAACATTGACAAGTCACAAAAAAAGTACCAACATAGTATCAACACATGCTCGAACCACCAAAAACCCTTTCGCAATAGAAGCTGTATTTGCTATTATAGGAATTTATTCATTCATTTTAATTTTTTACTAATCTTTCTCTAAATCAGGGATTTATCTCTTAAAAATCCATTTTTTTACAATATTAATTGGAGTAAATTTAACCTTTTTCCTCAGTTTTTTAGGGCTAACAGGAATTCTAGTTTAAAATTTTTTATATTAAATATTTTAAGGCATTCCATTTTTAGGATTTTTCCCTATATAACTGAATTATTATTAATTTCATTATTACACACAAATTATATATTCGTCATTATCCAAGCCACAACGGCGTCACTTCCCGCTATTCTCTTATGGCGACATTTTTAATCCTATAATTCAGAATTCCGTGTAGCATACTGCTCAAAGACCATATCTCTAAGCATTCATTCGATTAATTCTATATTCTTTACATAATGAAGTTACATTAAGTATGTTCATGGATGGATAGAATTATGAATTCTGATAAAAAATATAATTTTATAATTATATTTATATTAGGCATTAACATAATTCTACGTCGTTAATAAATCGCTGTGGTAAACAAGATCGTGACACAATTATATTTATAAATTAATTAATGAACAAAAAAGAATTAATTAATTATTATATTTCGTACGATTACAGTGTAATGGGCGCTAACTTAGTTTTTCGTTATATTGCGTAACATAATTGTTTCAAGTAGCTTATTTCTTTTAAGTGATAATGTATCACGAATCATCAATTTAAAGTTAATGTTGACTCTATGTAAATATTATAAACAATCTACAATTGTTCGCAAAAAAAACTAACGATTTAAATTTGCTATATTTTGCAATTGAAACAATTTTTTTACGGAAAATATAAGTATGTAGTCCCTAGTGAGATCGGTAAGGAAACTAACCGGAAGGGCCCTGTTTAGTGCTTTACGCCGACTAAAATATAACAGCAAGTAAAAGAATCAATAACTTCGTAGACCTTAAGCAAGGGTCCAGAAAACCATGAATTAGATCCACTGGGACCATCATCGTCAGTCCTATGGCACGGGCTGGTGCAGGCTTTGCAATTGGGTGCCAGGAAAAACCGGGAACACCCAGGTGAATAACGATGCCCATAGACACCCGCAACACCAGAGGAACTGCAGATGCGTTGCCGGCCTTTAAGAAAGAGATAGACTCGCTTCTTGAAGGACCCTAAGTCGTGGTTTGGAAATACTGCCGAGGACAGACCATTCCACAATGTGGCTATGCGCGGCAGACAATTTCGCGAGAACCGCACTGTTGAGGAATGCCAGCCATCCATTTCAGTGGAGTGTAGACAAACTCTTATTATGGAATTTGTTGTTTTACTATGTGTACTATCTTTAAACATGTCCTCATCTATCCTTTAACCACTTCATCGGTCGCCAAAACAGGTCTTCGACTTTCACACCGATCTATCATCCGTCATTACCAGCCGTCGCTCCCTAATCATGTCACCTTTCACGCAATCTATCGATTGTTTGGTAGATGGTACCCCTAGCGGCATATTCTCCTACATTCATCTCAAAGTCTTGCCTGCCTCACATGCCATTCCTCCCTACTCATTTCTATATGCTAACCATTAAATAACATGTAATAGTTATCCCGCTAAGAGCAGGTAGACCTTCATGCACGACGCTGCAAAAAAGCTCTAAAAGCGCTTGTTTGTTTTTTTCGCCGGACAACGGACCGCTAATATGTGGAAATCCATTAAGATCATGTAAATCCAATAAAAAACGGATGTCTTCAAGCGCTTTTATTTAGCAAGAGGTCTTGAGATGTTGCCGAAAGCTCTTAGCTAAGAGTCGTTAAAAGTAGATAAATCAATTTACTAACCGTTAAGTCTGTATATCACTCCATAAACTTGATTTATAAATAGCATCAAAAATACAAAACATTTTTCCATCATTTCCACTGTCAATATTTTACTCTGTACGTATCCTGTAGCATTTTACAACGAAGCACTTTTAATTCGAAAATCTAGATCACAACGTAATTGGGTTTAATTAAATATTAAATCGATGTGACTTGAGAAGAACAATGGACATATGAAGCGCACATTCTTATATATATATCTAAACACGTTTTTTGTTAAAAGATTAACGATTCGGTAAATAAAATGTACGAAGCGGTTGATATTACGGTATTATTATATTTATTGCTATAATAATGTTCATCAACTTAATATAGCTGGAAGTATCAATAATGTGTAGATATATACGTGGCTTATATATATAAAAACGACAATTGTCCAGCCTAAGTTGAACCCTATTTAATAATTAATCATATGGATCTGAGTTCAACTTTTTTTTTTATAGTAGACGGTGGCAAACGAGCACGTAGTTCACCTGATATTAAGTGATTTGCCTGTTTGCCTAGAGGAGGCATTTACAGCTACACCGGGCTCGAGGCGGCAGGGCGCAGAGGGCCTAGCCTAAGCCTCTTTAGGAGTAACTAAGCTCTAGGGTAGGCTTTACCTTATCTTCTCAGGGAATTGGGCTATCCATGAGTGTAATAGATGGGAGACGCGGGAGGTGTGCTTCCCTATGTTGCGAAAAGAAAAAGGGCCGCGCTTTTTGCTGGATTTATTTCGATCCTCCATTTCCGGAACCACGCTTTGAGAGTGGTGGCTGCGGCCTGGAGGCGTCGACATATAGCGTCAGGCTGAAGGCTCGACGCTATATGTCGAATGCTGCTGTCATCAGCAAATAGGGCTAGCTCTACACCGCGTACGCGCGGTATATCATTGGCGTAGAGGGTAAAGAGGACTGGGCCTAGCACCGACCCTTGAGGCACCCCGGCTGGAACGGGGTGTGCTTGAGAGCACACTCCCTCGACGCGGTAGCGGAATGTTCGGTCACTAATGAAGTCTCGTATTATGCATACGAGACGATCTGGCACTCCGTACTTATACAGCTTGTATATGAGCCCGTTGTGCCAGACTTTATCGAACGAATAAATTTTATGCATGACTAAATGGAGGTCTCTACGTAAGCTCAAAATTTAATTCAAATCCTGCACCACAGACCGGCCCTTGGTTCCTCTTGGTTTACCGGGGCTTCTTGGTTCACTTGGTTCCGACACGACGCGAACGCGGTCGAGCGGCCAATCTTACATCGTTCAGAACTTGTCCGTTATTTTAGAACCTTTTGGTCCCATCGACCAAAAGTACAACAACCGTTACCTGTTCATTGGTTACCAATGCTAGAGACAATGTTACCTTGGCTCTGTCACGGTTCGCCAAATGTGTGTGATACGATATCGCAGAGTGAGCGCTCTAGCTATGCGCTCTCCATTATCGTTTGTATACTGTATGTACTAATAGACTGTATGTTTATAATTACCTATTTTCATATAATATCAAATTTGAAAAATATTTTAAGTAGGTATTTCACGCGTACAAGCAATAAATCTATTGAAAAACTTAAGAATTTGAACCTAAAATATAATTTATAATATTAAAATCTAAGCGTGATGTACGTAGCTGGGACTTTACTCAATTTCAAGATAAAACTAAGATAAGATCTAGGTATTTTTCAAACCAAAAATACCTGACGTCAGTTGAATAAAAAATACGTCACAGTTAACTATCACGTAAGCCGGCATTGAGACTGGCAAGTCGAGCTCTGTATCTATATCGCTTAACATTTTAGTAACTCATTCATTATGTACTAGTGATACACTCCGACTCGGCCCGATTAGCTCTTATTTCGTTAGGCCATTTCATTAAAAAAAACATTGAAATGGGTCCAGCCGTTTAGTTTTTTTGGGAAGACACACACACGTCGCCTTTTATATATTTATATTAATATTATTTTATATATGTATATATATATATATATATATATATATATAAAACGGTAAACTCATTTGCAAAAGGAAGTGGATAAAGTCAGATTAATTATTATTTTGCAATGTAAGTCAGTTTGTCTCAATTAATGTACGTATGTACTTATAAGAGACCAGATATCATTTCCATATAGATCGCAGCCGTTCCTAGTCTTTCATTATAACTCCACTTTCCGCATCCAGCCCTGTCCATCTCTATGTACAACAATCAAATTTCTATTAAAAAAAAAGTCTAAGCACCTAACGCCATCGAGCATTACAAATAGTTTATTCTAATGTAATTTAACTAGATGATACCAGTTTCCCTGATGGAAAATAACATTAGAAGTTAGTTGCCTTTAAGTTTGTTTTGTTGTTCAGATACAAATACTGTTATGCGGAAACATAAAAAACTAACTAACGATTCAGCACACAGAATAATTATAATCTACGCAATTCATAATGAGATTGAACCTTATCGAAGTAATGAAAAACAACTCGCGAGGGAAGTAGCGTTAGCAAAGAAATTCTAACTGGCCGTTTATTCGTTCTGTTTGACTCGCGATTACTCTAGTACGGTGTGTATTCGGTATACGGTGTAGTATTTAATTTTATTGTTTCTGATTGACGGACTGACGCTACCGTCTCAATTCCAACAGGTCGCATCCCATCCTGATCGTACGCGGATTATAATTTAAACGGAATTACCTTTATGGTTTATTCTCTTCATTTTATAAATTTAATTAATCGTACACGAAACATTTGATACGAAAATTATAGATTGTACAATAGCAAAGATTTCAATTTCGATTTTGTTATCTTTAGTGAACAAAATGACTGTAATACTCTTGTCTTCAAATTGTATTCACTCCACGTCGTTTCCTTCAGGCATTCTTCAAGAGTCACTTGAAGATCATTGGTTGTGTTTAGATCATCACATTATTGACATGTTTTCGTATAATCTGTATAAGGGTTTTGAAAGGTGCTTCCTCTTGTAATCTGAAGATTCATAGACATTTTATTTAAATTTTGAACCCTTAAAAACCATAAAACGGTGTTACCGTATAGTATATAGTTGTAATGAAATATATATTACGTAGTGATAATGCAATAATGGAATATCTCCTCCTGGAATGTCTCTTGCTCTTTGATATTTTTTTTCAAAATAAAAAAAAATAAGTAATAAGCTTACAACTCAATTATAAAAACCTTTACAAAAAACGAAAACAAGGAAAATCCAAGCACTTAAATAAAAAAATGGACGAATAACTTAGAAAAACATCCGCACGCAAAGGTATTTATTATATGGATTATGCTTACAACAATGCTAGTAGAAATTATACAAAAAGGTTTTTAATTAGTAAAAAAAGGAAAAAATACTCGTGTCTCCTACCATCGACGAGGCTCAGGATCTTGTTTACTCTCTAAAACATGTTGCTCCAGGTCCTAAGACTGCAAACATAACATTGGACGAGTCAACAGGCGGTATGAATGGTCCAGCTTGTATGTGCAGGGGTTGTCAGCGAACTGAAAACTTCGACCAAAGACAACTAAATGAAACTTAGCTGATTTAAAAACAGACAGTATACCACAACTGGACGTATAGTCTTATTTCAGTTTAGTACGGTTCAACTACAGTCAACATGCGCGGTTAATAACCATTATGTCAGATTTCAGAAGTATCTTGCTTTATGTAAGTAAGCCATACGGCACTTAAAATCATTATTTAGTAATTTATAGCAAATATTTCGTCGTTTAGTATTGCCAAACATTGGTTGGTTTGAAGACAGCTGTCATATCTATTTTTCTTAAGTTTTATTGTAATTTCAAGCCATAAATATATGACGTGCAATATGCGTGTGTGTTAAAATGAGAAAACTTCAAAGGCTACAAAAATTAAACAACTAGATCACGATTATTTAATTTATTGTAAAAAATAATCTGTAAGTTTTGAACGCTTCTCTTGAACTGGTA
Organism: Papilio elwesi; assembly: GCA_029849275.1. Lineage (NCBI taxonomy): Eukaryota > Metazoa > Arthropoda > Insecta > Lepidoptera > Papilionidae > Papilio > Papilio elwesi. Next base: position 10,093,593 of record CM056702.1, read on the forward strand.
TTTTAATAGACATTAAGCTTTCTTTTTGTAATATAAAAGCATGAAACGAAAAACTATGTTATGTCCAACTACCTGTAGATATTGCCTTAATAATGACAAAAAAGAAATGTAATCAGATTTGCTTTGAAATCGAGGAAAATGTTGAAAACCATAATTTAACTAAATTTTAAGCGATTTACTTATACCAGTGTTACATTATTTTGTAATATAAAGATACACAAAAAAGTAATAGTAAATACAAGCTACAAATAACAGGAGATTGAAAATCGCGCATTCACCATTTTACCTTTACAACCAACTGTACGCTTTTTATAATTCTTTATCATTAAAAAATATTTGACAAACAAAATAAATAAATGAGTAATGACAATATCTCTAACCAACACCGATAACTATTTAATAACTAAGGTAATTCATTCAATGATTAAATACGCTTCACATGTGTTAGTCTTATCCAATTCGTACAGAAGTTTTGTTTCCAGTGTGCCATTTATGATGCTTGGCACTCTCGTGTTATAAGGCACCGAAGCATGATCTCCGTCAATATCGTATACTTTAACAGAACTCTCAGAATACTTCCCTAAATTATAATCATCAGGTAGATTAATGATTTTAGCAGTTCCTGTTGATTTAATAAGAATTAAATCTGAATTTAATTTGATACTAGGTCGATATTCTCTGGCAAGTACAAGTCTGTCGTAGGATGTTTCCAATAACAATCTCATATATTCATGTGAATAGGAAACCAGTTCCTTAACACGTTCGATGAACAATTCGATCTTCTTACACCAGTTGCCAACGGTCTCCAATTCCTTCCTAAATCCTTGGCCGCTTATTCCAGTTATTAGATAAAACATGTGCGCAGCGACTTCATTTTGCAGATTTGCATTTGATAGGTCACCAATGTACGTCTCCATTTGATGCCGTAATGCATCTGGGCTGCTATCCAAACAGTAAACGATACCGCGATGACCTAATAACAATAATATATATAAATACGCCATTACGAATATCACAAGAACTTATCGGCATGGATAAAGTGTCTGGGGGAGAGTCGATGAAAGCTAATAGGTACGTATCATACGTATTTCTATAATTTGTTACAAATTCACTTAATCAAATAAGGGACATAACTTAACAGACAATAACAGAATTATTATCAACCGCTAGATAATTAGTAATCATTATTAATTTAATTATGACTTGAAAAATTAATACACGAAATGTTTACGCAATACCTTGTTGTTCCAGTAAAGCTGCTAATTCGAGCGCCACGTCGACGCCAAAAGAATATCCCAACAAGTAAAACTTCTTGCTAAAGTCAAATTTATGTAACAGTGACTGAAAAACAAAATAACTACTTGTATTATATATATATATTACAAATTATTACGTAATGTATCGAAGAAATTAAGATCTCTTGTCATAGAGAGAAACAGTAAAAAACAAATTTATAGTGGTAGAGACCGCAACATCTGTTGCACGAATTGGCCGACTCGACCGGTGAAATACCACGAACTCACAGAAAACATGCGTGAAGTAGAAGTCTGCGTTTCATCTGATGAGAGAGGTGCCGTAGGCCTAATTTCAGTCCTCCTCCCCTTCCTTCCCCTCATAAGGATAGGATAAAAACAGGAAGAGGATTGGACGGGGAGGGGGTTGACGGGAAGATGGAAATATCCATTTTCATGTCTATACCCTCCTCTGTCCATTATAGGTAGGTAGGTAAGTGATTGCAGCGTGTAAGTCCATCGTGAATAGCTACCTAGATTAGGCTATGCGCACTTAAAACGCTGGAACCAATGCACGCGCGTTGTGTTGCATTTTGTATTACAAATAGTGCGCGCCCTTACAATTTACATTTAAGCCCCAGCTATTCGGTTTAATTTTGATGGAGCTAGATACTAGCCTAGAGCTAGCCTAGCTAGATTTTTATCCAACAATACCTTATAAATGTTTAAAGCCATTTCTTGAATACTAGAACTTTTGAAACCTGTGTCCAATTGCACAGCAAGTGCTCTGATTTTAATTAGCTCGCATAGCGGTTTAAATATTCTGTGATGACCTTCGAATCCAGGCAATAATATAAGATGTGTCGCAGTCGCATCAACTTCCATCTTTTCCTGTTATCAAGAACAACAATATTAAAATGGTCTGTTGCTAAGATACATGTAGAATTTCTATAGACTAAATTGGCGCCTCCAGAATGTAAACTGATTCACAAAAATGTTTTGAGGAGCATTTGAACCTTCAAAACATTTTTGCATTTAAGCAAATTAACTGAATTGTGCTTCCTTCTTTCTCGAATTAGAAATGTTATGTTGCTGCAAAATAAAACACCTTTGACAAAAAACTTTTGACGATAAAATGCATCTATAACTAAATGACTAGTGATTACTGTACTTGATTTTTGACAGCAATCCAGCACTGCCTAGATACTCTATGCATATATTTGACACTCATTGAGAATATTCCACCAACGTCTTCAAGTATTAAAACAACTTTTATCCACAGGGGGCGCGACGACGTGCGAATGAGTTTTTATAGCTCCGAGTCGTGCCCTTACTTAATATAAAAAACTGTTGTACAAAATAATTTCATTACTATATACCTCGAAACAGACGAAAGCTTTGGTAGAAATCGTAACTAGAGGAATTCGTAAGAGTTCATAAACGCTGTTCTCTATATGTGAGCAAAACATTCCGAATCCATTGGTGTTTTGTTTTGTCACGCAATTTCCATTGCCGTTGGTGACGCTGCAATGTAAATTGTAACTGTTAATTTGTTTGCTTCGAATGCATTAAATTTATATATTGATTATTAATCTCTGAATATCTGATCCAAGCTCAGTCATCCCAAGATTTCATCCCAATAATTTAGATAACAAGGAATATCAAATCGGAGCCCAATACTTTTGCAACATTACTGCGTGGCGCAAGAACAAACTTTACGACCTTTCGTTTCATCATACCTTAATGCTGGAACTTCTTTCATTTCACTGTTATCGATGGTTTTAAATAAAGAAATATCAGCGCCTGAAAACATAACGTAAACGGTATTAATTATTATAGACCGATTAATCTAAGAACAACAACTCAGAAACTTTCTTTGGAAAACTATATACTATATAACTTGACAATTGAAGCAATAAAAGTTATGACAATGTAATCTCGCCAGTTAAGATGTAGCATTCATCATCTCACTGCCCTTTTCCCACGCATATGGGTCCGCACAGTATATTTGTAGTCCATACTATATAGGTTTTAGCTACAGTTTTTAGGGCCGGCTATTCCCGAGGACGGGCGGCGTCCTCGGGAATAGCAATAAAAATAATAGCAAAAGTTAATTTTATTTAATGTTAAATTTTAATGTTAAATGAAGTAGTTAAATAATTAGGCTCTTAGAAAATATTAAAGTAATTGCAGAAAAGTAAAAAACCAATGAAGGAACTATTTTTGAATTAGCCAACATGTTCGCACACGTCATTTCATATACCGACAACTATGGTAATGTCGAGTTTTTCTGAATCAAACAAAACTTACTTCGGATAGAATTGATTACGAGACTATGAGTCGCCACAGAACGAATAGGGTACGGAACGGAATATTTGTGAATGTATCAAAGTTTTTTGATAAGGTATTAAATATTAATGTAATGAATATTGGCACATTTTGATCTTACCTATATGTTCACGCTTAGTAGACACAGAGTCAGTTTTAGTGATCTGTTTGCCAATCGCTGCTTTAATGTTGTGGTAGTTAAGATCCATGCATCTATCTAAAGCAGCGAGGACTTCAGGTATTTTTTTCTCGTGCTTATGACCGACGTATTTATAAAACTGCAATTAGAAGTTTTAATTCTGCATTAAAAAAATGGAAGAATTTAACATATAAAGCTTCCGTTTTAGTTATGAATTATTAATTGTTTTTTTATTTAAATACGTCATAGTTATACCTCTTCAGTGAATTCCGTGGTAAGCACCAGACCCGGAAGACCGGCAGTACGCCGCTCTTTGCATATTCTCTTAGCTTCTAAATAATTTTTTTCATCGTAAATATTCCGTGATGATTGATTGACTAATATAAAATATCTGAAAGAATACAACTCAACGTAGAAGCGAAAACCTAAACAACTATACTTAAGTAGTTCGACTTTTAGCGTTATTATCAAATAAAATAATTATAATGATAAAATTCAGAAGCTGTATGGCGTCCCAACGCATGACCTGGAACATCAAGTTACGACTGCTTGTAACTTGACGTTGACGAGCCACTGGATGTTTTTTGCTGCTTCTTGCTCTAGTTCACTTAACTTGGGACTCTTTTCCCCAAAACAATTTTGCTATTATTAGTGGTTTCATGCTCAAAAGCTTCTTCCAATAAATTTCTTTAAATTAAATTTCGAGTAATAATATAAACTCAATAAAACTGAAGAAGACAAAAAGATATTTGAGATTAATGAATCTAAAATATATGTAAGTGTAACTACTGAATAAATTTCAATACTGGAAGCTGCGCAATGTACCCTTTTTTAGCATATATTAAACGGCTGTTACCCATGGTCATCTGCAATCTAATGAGTTGCAGATGCGTTACCGACATTTAATGGACACAGTAGGCCAGTTATGATTAAACTAGGTTTAGGAGTTTCAGAGTTAACCTATTACAAACAATCCTTTCCTTTCTAAATACTGCACGTTTTAGTTGTATAGTACAACATTTTATTTAAAAATATATCTTCAAAGCACATGTAATTCAATACCTTAAGTTCTTGCACAGAGTTCTCGATGCGGAGTCTAAGGTTGAAATAATTAACCGTTGATCTTCGTGTCTCGATAAGAGTGTTTGGTCTGATACATTCTCACTGTACTTTTCATCTTTACCCAAGATTAAGAAAACACCGTCTAAGGAACCTGCTGCATCTTTTATTGCATTAATACATTCTTTTTCGTTTATTATATTTTTTATAACTAAATTTACTGTCGTATATAATTCTTTCCAAAGTCTGAAATTAATTTACAGGTATGTTTATTTGTTTTAATTTTTTTATACGTTAAGTCTCTGTGTTGCTGCCTTACTCACCTGATTTTGTACAATAAATATGCAGTTGCAGGACCGTTCCAAAGAACTGTAATATTTCTGGCTCCGCGACAAATCAAATGTTGTATCAACTCCAAACTTAATAATTGTTCTGCACAAACAACTACATATGTTGCTTCTGACGAGCAAGCGATTCTAAAACATGGAAAGGTACATGTACTGACAATCGATGACGATGGAACTCCAAATTCTATTTTATTAATTGTATAATCTATTTTGTAATAAATAAAATAAATATTCGCTCAAGCCTGTAACCCAGAGGGGTAGGTAGAGATTATGGATTTCCATTTGGCACGATCCTGGCACGCCTCTCGCTTCTTCTACATCCATACATCTACACATACATGCTTACGTTCCGGGTTCTCCTTATACCGCACTTCTTTAGTATGTTACTAATCTGATCGAAGTAATTTCTTCTTGGACGTAACCTACTAACGCTGCCAATCACTTTTGCAACATAAAAAAATTGTAAATTTTCAACATTTTTGTGACACAACTGAACGATCAATAACCGATGAATTCTAGATATATTAATAATAAAACTGCGAATGTAAGTTTGTTCGTTACTCTTTTAAGTCTTAGGTTTTAGACCGATAATAATGACCTTTTGTCCCGAAAGAAATATATCTTGTATTCATACTAACCGAGGTTCTACATTGCTATCAAGGGGTGATTCAATTTTTATAATAACTCTTCCCACGTTACGTCTCGATGATAACAATTTTAGTGCCCTTGGCACTTCTTCGACGTCATAAATTATTGATGTTAAGGGTTTCACGACGCCGTTGGCAATCCCTTCGGCAATCATGCGTTTGATCGTCTGCAACGGAATAAAATCACAAACTGTATTAGAAATTACGAATTACACATTTTTATCAAATTTGTTGACTAAATTGTTAATAATAATAAATTCAATCAAGAAGATTAGAGACAGAAAATGTACTTTTACATCTACATGGTCGTCCGTTACGGGTATTCCTTATATCATAACCTGAATAGCTACCGATCTAGCCGAGGCTCGGCCCTCTCGGGCACCCTCGAATCGGAATGCTAAACTTGTAATGAGTGACAGCGCACGCCGAGGTCCCCTCTCAGGGGCCCTTGAGCCGAGTCACTCCATGGAGCGTCCGCCGAAGCGACCTAAGAGCTCGGCGGCCTCCCAATCCGGTAATACTATTAAAGTAACGGCCCGAGCAGAGGTTCCCACCACGGAGGGAGCCCTCGGGCTTAGTTACTCTTAAAGAGGCTTAGGCTAGGCGCCCTCTGCGCCCTGCCGCCTCGAGCCCGGTGTACCTGTAAATGCCTCCTCTAGGCAAACGGTGACCATTCAATCTCAAAAAATATCCTTATATCGCCCTTCCTTAGTATAATAATATTATTTGTCTGCTAATGTATATTAATTCGAAGGAACAAGTTAACAGTTTATTTTAATTTATCTACTCAAGCATACCTGTTTCTCTTTATTATTCCTTTCCTCAAATAGACTTGATAAATTAACCATTTTATAATTCCGACACTGGAACATATAGCTCATCCCGAAGGACCGGTTCAACTCCATATCATGTCGATTGACGTCCAGAAAGGTTCCAGAAAAACCGACGCACTTCATTGCTACCTGCGATTACATTTATTTATATTAACTTTGAATTTTGAAAGATAATCATTGCGCAGGCGCAACTCCTAATGGGGTTTGATAAATGTATTTCGTAATTTATAACTTATGTTGTAAAACCTTTTGTATTTAAGTTAATTGTGTCAAAATAAATATTATTTTTTGTAGATTTGCTAAGAAAACTATCGTCTACGAGGTAGTTGAAACAATAAACTTTATTCGAACTTGCCTCTCGTAACTTGCCCGACGCACAACTTACAACAACTTGACAAAGCTTATTGTCAGTATTGAGCACGATGCGTTCAAATAAAGCTTCATGATTTGTGTCACATACTATGTTGTTTCCTGTAATTATATCATATATTAAATATGAGTTCCATATTAATCCAAAATATAGGTAATAGAAATTAAATATTGTTCATTTTCTTGCAATGAATTGAAAAAGAAACTGTGCCGATTCAACCAAATATTCATAAAAATTACTAAAATTGCCAAACTATCAAATAGTTTATAAAAAAAATCTTCAGAAAACATAATATTTTTAAGTTAGAATAAACTGTAACAAAAGTCTTAATGTACTATCGAACGTAAATCTTAAAAAGATTGTGCGTATAAACGACAGAAATTAGTTATTTTTCAATTATCTATCATCACACTTTTTCTTAAATGTGTGAAATTTGGAGAACTCAACTTGTGTTTAATTTATCTTCTTACCATTGAGTTTCGGAAACAGCTTGAGCAAGACTTCTTTCTTGTGTAAAGTGCTGGCAGTTGTGTACACGGTGCAGTCCAGCGAAAGGCATATAGAAATGACAGCTTGTCCTAAACCGCCAGCCCCGCCGACCACTAACACTCGGCTTCCACGTACTATCTGTTCTTTGCTGAGCTAAACATAAAGAACTAACTTGGTTTAATTGCACGCATATTGAAAATCATGACATTAATTGAAGCTATGAATTAAAATCAAAATGTGGAAAAATAAAAAAACCTTTAATTTTAAAGAAGATTTAAATATACATAATATATTGTAATAAAATTGAATTATTTTTGTATGTATGTATGATGTATTTTTAATATTGTTAGTTTGTTGCATTATCCAAGCGTCTCAGAAAAAAATCTGAACCCGTCGCCGGCGACCACGACACTTCTTGAAGCTGTTTGTTATACATTATCTAGTATGACTGACTGACTATAACTGAAAAAATACTTAATAGTAAATGCTATCATTCTGAATTCGATTGATTCGAATAATGAGAGTAAACAGGTGATGCAATACGACACGGGAGAGAATGTGACGGAAATCCATGAAACCGGACGAAGAACGCAAAACGCTAGTCGGTAAGAAATAATGTACCGGCAAGCCTGACAAGAAGAGATACGCTAGACCAATAACGGTCATCGCGATTTCCTAATCTCAGCAACTTCAATAAAAAAAAAAAATCTCAACAACAACAAAGAATTGTTATTTTCTAATAAAACCTAAAGATGGAGATACCATAATAACTTTACTGAGATTCAGAGCTTATGCAAAATCTACGAGCTCCAACAAATGATTACTGACTACGTAGTAAGCATGAACGTAGGGCAATGGCACGGTGGCAGCCTCGTGCAGGGTCCAGTGCGGCGGCACCGGCCACAGCAGCTCGGGGTCAGCTGTGACGACGCTCGACAGCGCCCCCTGTGCCACCAACCCCATAACATATACTCCACTGGAAAAAATAAGCGACACAAAACAATTAAATACATTTGCTTATAAATATTTTTACAATAAATCAAAAGGAGCAAAAGGTTAGCATGGTATAGGCGTGGTAGGAGGAAGGCATAAGATCATATAGTTGGAAAAAGGCTTACTGCCTTTTGAACAAAATTTTTAAACTTACTTGGAATCTGCTCCGCTAAAGTCCATACCTAATCCCAAAGTGGCAGATTGTTTTCCGAATATAGGTTGTTGGCAATCCCTTTGTGATATTCCAGCGTAATATACCTAGATAATAAGAAACATTTAGTTCTATTGTATTCACGGATTTAATAATTACACTACTATGCAAAAAATTACCTTTATAGTTTTCTTGCTAAGTGATTTCGGAATAGGAATTTTTTCAAAACTTATACTTTCGAAGTCATTTGGAACTTTCATGGTTAGTTTAAATCCCTCGGTCTTAACAAGTGTGGAAACCGGAGTGTAGTAATGACCTCCCCATTGACCCTGACAAGAAATGTAATTTCAAAAAACGTACTAAAAATGGGGCAAATTGCGTATCAAACATAAATGTTTGTAAAAAAATTGAACATACATGTTTTAATGTGTTTATGGTCAAATTTTTCCTAATTTGTTTATCATAAAACAGATCTTTCACACTAAATTCGGGGGCTTCTTCGTCTTCTATTATCATCACGTTTGTTGCTTTGCTTCGCAGATAATCTAGATGATGCCTTAAATTTCCTGAAACTGTTAATACTTTATTTAATTTTCATTTGTCTTCAGTTTTGTTATTATCACTTCAAGAGAGGTTATGTAAGTCAGAATCTGCAATTTTACCTGAAATATTTAGTTTATTCTTGGAATCGTATACCATAATTGATCGTTTATTAGCTTCTAGTTTTTCTCCCTCATCATTAAATGCTGGTTCTTTACATTGAAAATCAGTCAAAGGCTTTACCACATCTAAATCTTCAATTTTATTAAGTTCTTGACAATATTTCTTCATCAACAACAGCTTATTCCCGTTGCCAACTCTCATCGCAGAAACTATGCAGAAATATTTATAGACGCTGCTGTCGCCATACTTGTCATTTTCCAGCACCAGAACAAAATTATCAAGTCTAACTACGTCTTGAAGAATACGCAAATTCTGAAATTAGTAGTTTGCAAAAATTTAACATGAATCCGAATGATTTTTTAAAGCAAAATTTTCAATTGTACTATCCTTTATTAAAAATAATAACAGGAAATAATTATTTTTGTATGGAAAGGAATTCAATTAAAAGATTCTAAAAAACATAAAAACCCAACACTGTTTACATATTCTCGTTTGCCTAGGAAGATAACTTTAATATATTTCACGCAGTTGCTGCGGAAGCGAACGGGTCTCTTTAAAATTTTAAAAAATCGCAGACATTAACAAAATGTGTACAGATTATCATTGTCTTAATACAAAAAGTAGATACGCCGTTAGCGGTCGAACGTCCCAACGCTCTACACTTTGTCTTTGGCTTACGTAACGAGTTTTAACATAGGTACATGTACTTTAAACTGAGAAACTATCTGGACATCTAGTATTTGTCTCCATCTTTTTTCCTATTACTTTAATAACGCTATCCTTTTCACACCATTTGACATGTGTAATGTTCCATTCAGTATCTTTGGAACACTTTTGATCGGTGATTTTTTATCAGTATGACACATAGTATAGAATATAATTGACGTAGCGTAATAAATGTTAGATCGTGGTTTTGTTACGCTTTAACGCATCGACGACTCCGAGGCCGCGAGCCACAGCTAACTTAATTTAATATCAATTAGCCTAAGCATCGTAAGTCTTAAAATGTTATACATTGACACTCTTACCTCGTGGTTTTCATTAGCGTTACACACTACTAAAACATCCCATGTCTCGTCATGCCCTTCATATTTCGTTAGATATTCCTTTAACCCACTATCTTTGATTTGAACGGAGTTCAAATTAAATGTTCCTATATTTTTCACAACATTTTTTAAAATTTCCAAGCTTTGTTCAGTCGTCCTTAGTTCCGTCACATTGATAATATTCTTTGATGCATTTTCAGCTATTATTTGCATCTGAATATACAGCGCTGTTTCGAGCTGAAAAGAACAATAACTTTAAAATATTATTTTCTTTATGAGTTGTTAAGTTTACATGACTTATATATACAAAACGCTGAAAACTTTAAATAATAGAGTACATACGCAAATAAAATTGATTTATTTACACTGACATAACTTACAAAATAAAAATGATAAAATCATGACCCAGATGATTACAGAATAACTTTTAAATACTTACTTTTAATACCAACTTTATTGTTAATCACGTTTCTATAGCATAATTTTACTTTAATATAACATCGAATTAATATTTAATAATTGATTCTTAACTTACTGGAATATTATCAGCCAAAAAGTGTGGCCAAAATTTTGCAGTTAACAAAACACTAGGCGCTTGTGCCGGAATAACTAGTATGTCCGAAAATACTATATCTTTTATAGTTACACCGCCGCATCTGAAACATTCACAATTATAAATAACAAAAATATAACCTTTGAACAAAAATAGCAAGAACAGAAACTGATTGCGAGTCATGGTAACCAAGGGATTTTTAATTTAACTGACCTTATTGTATCGTAGAGGTCGAGGATGGTAGCCTCGTGTTGTTCAGTTTCTTCGGTAAAATTTTCCGATATATGTTTTTTAACGTCGATTATTATCTCTCGAATTAGTTTAGGTGTAGACATTCCATTGTGCTTTCTCTTAACGATATTAAGTTGAATTAATGCGTCGATATATGAAATCCATTCTCCAGTCCAATCAACAGTAGCTTTGGTTACAGACGAATTTGCAGATCGAATCGCTTGAAATTCAGTACTAAAAATAAACAAGAGTGTTTTATCTTTTTTAATTAAATACATATTGAATCATTTACTACTTAAAAGTGCATGTAAGATTGTTTGTATGTTTGTTCAACCTTAACGAATCAATCAATCATCTCAACAGTGGTAGAGTCCGCAACAACATCTGTTGCACGAATGAACCGGTTCGACCGGTGAAATACCACGATCTCACTGAAACCAGGCGTGAAGTAGAAATACTTTACGTTTCGTCTGATGAGTGAGGTGCCGGAGGCCTAATATGAGTCCTCTTCCCCTTCCCACCCTTTCCTTATTAGGATAAAATGGGAACGGGAAGAGGATTGGACGGGGAGGGGGTTAACGGGGAAAAAAAATATCCTTTTTCCTGTGTATCCTGTGTCCATTAAAGATGGGCAACGCATCTGTAACACATTTGCTTGTTGCGGATGTCTATGGGTAGCGCTCACTTAATATCAGATGATCCGCTCGTTGGCCACCTTAAAACATTAAAAAAAAACAAAATTTTGCATACACATTGACAGAAAAGGATGTAGGGTGCTTTACTATGTTTTCGAGGGATAGAAAAATACAACCTTCATTTTCAATATTGGTTGCCATGGTAAAATTAAATTGTTATGCTACCTATACGTACAGCATATATTTATAATAATTATTTTTAGATATTTATACACGACTTCCAATCCAAAATCCAATAACGATATTCCAGCGAAAATAAGTAACAGCTAGTTACGTGTCTATTATATCCCGGCCTAACGGCCGGAATAATGAACGAATCTTATTAATTTAAACAAGTAAATAAAATATTGTGTGTGTAGTGTATTTTAGCAATTATTGAATTTAGAAACATAACATTTCCATTAGGTCACATTTCACCTTTTCGTGTTTCGTTCGTGGTCCGAAATAAAAGGCTTATTCTCTCAAAAGAGGTTCATGGATACATTACTTAAACTTACTTATACGAATATCCTCTTAAGCTTAACAGCCCGTATATTTCATCGGAGCTAAGTAATATATCATTTTCACACTTTGTGTCCATTGATTCCAAGTTGCCTTTATCAAGATCAGAATCATTCGTTATACCTCCAGTCATAATAACTTTGTCACCGTGTGTTACCTGGACAATGAAGAAAATAACATTTAAAACACAATAAAAATTCACGTATTTAATTAATTGTTTAATTGAAATCACTATCTTGTAAGGTTTAAACTACAACGACAAACGTTTTAACTAAAATTAAATTTGCTTTTCTTTATTTTATTACTTTGTTTGTTTTAACGCGGTAATCTAAGAAACTATCGATGGGATTAAAAACATATTTTTATATTACATTTTCCTATTATTAAGGAAGGATATAGGCCATATAACATCACGCTACAACTCTAGGGGGCTGATCAAAAAACGCAAAGCACGAATGTAATGCACGCAAGCGATGGGACACGGTGGATCAATTAAAAGAAAATGACAGGACATTATCTTATCACGATCAAGTTGTGTGTTTGCTTGCTAGTTTAAAGGTACGCACCTCGAATTTGCAATCGCCTCTATTAATTGAAACTTTGATCTGTACAGATTTGTTCTCACCGAATGATACTTCGCTGTTGAAGTATACATTGGAGAACTTAACCGACATGAGGTTGTATTCAATATTTCTCGACATCGCCAAAGTTTTCCAAGTGAGAACTAAAAGAAGGGCTTCCGGGATCACATTTACACCTAGAAACATGAATAAAAATTACTACAATTTATAAACAAAACTTCTCTTACTCAATTTCAATTAAAAATCTAATACCATTTCTTGCATATTGATCTATAAATTTACTTTCACCATCGTAGAGAGATATTAGGAAGTTATTTATTTGACCTTGCTTCCTTATTTTCTGGACATCCTCAGCGACGGGCCTACAATTAGAAACTGTACATTTAAAACTCATTCCAAGTAAGTATACGTATAAAAAGTAAAATATAGTTACATATTTTTGTACCAATTTTCGCTATGCTCCCAACCAACAAGATCTGAGAGCAACGGAGTCTCGGTAGCGACGGGGTATTCGATCTTAGGATATAAAACTTTCAAGTGAGGATTCAGACCGCTTTGGTATAACCTGAAATTAATTTAATAATAAATACAGATAAACAACCTCACATGTTATCTGTCAATCGAGGCTTCAGATTAAAGGGTCCAGATGCAACGGTCGAGTTCCAAAAGATGGTGAATAGATTAAAATACAAGAAGTTTATATATAGTGCAAATGGATCTTCGCCGTAACTAACTTCTGCAGTAAAACTGCACAACCCAACCTTTTTGTGATGTACCTTGAAACGCACCCAATCAGAATGGGATGGACCTTGTCAAAGTTAATGGGAAATGACAGTTCTCAAGCATAGTAATGTCAGCAAAAAAATCCGGCTCACACGTTCTGTTTCACTCGCGAGTAGGAGACAGTACACGAAGCGGGATTTTCATTTTTTGCCGAGGGACAAAATGGCGCTGTCGAGCCCCGATCTCAGTTCCATTTTCGTAATGGAAAATTATTTAGAAGTATAAAGTTATCTTCATACCGTCCAATAGCTTCGAGCAAAAACTTCTTAGAGTTGTCATGTCCCCGTCTCGCTAAGGGAACGTGTACACACGACTTATGAGAACGTTTCACTATGGCCTGCAGCAGGCCATGGGGCGCTATCTCGATGACAACTGCATCTTGGGGTAACAATTTACTTGTTTCTTCAAAGTACACTGGACTCTGTGGAATTGATTCTAATTAATTACCGGCATCTTAATAAGAGTTGCAGATTCATTGCTAACCTTTAATGGACAGAGGAGGGGATAAACAGTCAAGTCCTCTTTCCCTTCCCATCCCTTTCCTATTAGCAGAGGATGGGAAGGTGAAGAGGACTGGAATTTTTCAATCGCCATTATCAGTATCATCTACCTAGTGGGTGATAGGCGCAGTACCATTAATCATGTTTTGATCATATATGTAAATTTATATATTACATATAACAAAAAAGTTTTTATAAAAGTTTTGGTTGTTACAGTTAATCTTGTAAACGGCTGCACTGACAGAGTTTAACTGGCAGATCGAAATTTTGGGAAAGAGCAAATCATGAACATTAATTACCAGCAGATTATTAGTGAAGTACTCCGCAGACGATAACGTAGCTACATCCTCATTCCACCTGTGTTGCAAGAAAGAGGTGGACATCCATTTAGATGTTCTTGGCTTTGGTTTTTTTATTGTCTTTTGTAAAATTTCAAGTAACGCCGGTCCTAGTAAACAATAACAATGAGAATTTAAGACGATATAATCTCAATATTTATACAAAAATATTATTTACATAAATCCGATAAGAAATTTAGACAAATTGAAGATTTCTACTGTAGACTTTCTAAGAATGTCGATTTATTGGTTTGGAATATAAACATTTTGGCTGCGAAAAAAATACGTGGAAGATTCGGGACGTCTCATGCGGTATTCTAATTGGTCCAGTATACCCCACCTTTCATCTTACGTCCATCATACAGCTCCGTAACGACAAAGCGTACAACATATTCAAGCTATGAACCCGTGTTTGCATTTATGTACAAAACGAGACACCAATCATTATTTTTGATTAAATATAAGAGTGAAAATCGTACGATTGATTCGATTTTCACTAAAACTGTTGGAAAAGATGGCAAAAAAATCTTTCTTACTGCTAAATGTCTTAATAATGATACAAAAGTTACAGAAAAGGTTATTATAAATAGCTTTTGCATGCTTTTTTTTACATGACTATTGACTAACCAGCAGCGGCAATGTATTTCGAATGAAAAGCGATGTTGCTGCAAGCCACTTCTTTAGCAAAGACGCTGCGACTTCTCAACAAGGCAATGAAATTCTTCAACGGTTCTACGGGCCCAGATATTGTTGAAGATTCGGCGCTGTTGTGACACGCTATCTCTATTTCTGGAGGACAAATCGTTTTTAACTGTAACAAACAAATTTACGGTTAATATCCGGACAATAACAAAACAATAAATGAGTTAAGTACTGTGCTTAACGAAATAACTGAAGTAACAAGACTTTTAACAAAAAAAAATTGATGAGTTATTCTTATAGAAGCAAATGAAAAATGTTAAAAATAGTTTAATTCCAAATCAAAAATGAAAATCTAAGAATCTTTGGAAATACATAGAAAGTCATACGTCATTATATCCCATGCCCACAGCCGCCATTGCTCCTCGTATAAGTCTAGTTTGCTTCGAGGCCACGCCCCGCGCATATGCCGATAGGATGGTCTCTTCCAGCGACAAGCAGCCGTCGGCGTACGCGCAGACCAGCTCGCCGGTGCTATGCCCTTACAAGAATAACGAAGATAAACTTTAAGATACGAATAAAAGAATTTTTTTTTACATTTGATAATAAAGAAGAATAACTGCTACAAATAATTTAAAGTTATTAAATAATTTACTTATAATTTTTAAAATGGAACATTTAATAAAATCACGTAACCTACAAATCACATAAAATCTTAATCCTGGTCACTGACCCGTCCCAAAAACTAACCTTTGTTATTGTTTTGAAAACATCTAACGAGTATTTAACAAAATCTTCAGTTTAAGAATCGAAAACAATGCTTTTTTTAAACTAAAAAACAAAACTCTACCTTAGCATCACTTAGCGGATATAGTGCAGATTATATACATAAATTAAACCGGTTCACGCTAGTTTTCTGCAAGGTTTTGGAATTTAAATTGAGACACGACAACAAAAGCACTCAAAAACAAAGTTTCGGAAATTTCAAATGAATCCTTAGAATGGGTTTATGCGTTACGCGTATCTTTTACTAACCCATGATGTAATCAGGAACTATTTCCAACGCTCCCAACACGTCCGTGAGACCAATTTGTACAGCCGCGATTCCAACAAAGCAATTGAGTATATCGCCAAATACGACTTCATCATTCGATGTCAAAATATTGACGATGTCCACTCCCTTTGGTTCAAGCACGCTATGGCATCTAAATGTATATAGAAATAAGTTTTAAGTCAAGAGCAAACGAAATAAAAAGTACAGCTTGTATGAAAATGATGAAAAACTCCTACTTTTCTATCGCTGCAGAAAATATTGGAATGTTCATGAGATCAGCTCCCATAGCAGCCCATTGGGATCCCATCCCGCTGTATAGAAAACAAACCGGAGGCTTAATTCCTGTATAGTACTCAACACTTTTACTTAAAACGCGTGTTTTCTCTTCACAGTTAGACCCTGTAAAAATAGTCATAGCGATTATATCATCTTTGAACGCATCTTTATTTGAAGTTGAACATAAAGATATACCGAGTATAATGTAGCCTCTGGCGGTATGTCCTGGTGTTTCTATCTCATGGATATTATGCAGAAGGCCGATGTATTCAGCATCGATCGGTGTTGCCGCTAAAATGTCAAGCATTCTCTCAGCGCAAGCTTCACTCCTACCAGATACATTTACCAAGTATGGAACATCTGTTCTGTATTGTTGGTGACTCTAGAATACAAGTACAATTTGATAATATTAATAAAGTCATATATAATATACGCATTTCTTAAAAACAATAACTTTGATTCGCAAATTAACATTTATGGTTTTCCGTTTTATACTTCATGATTTAAAATTATCTATCTACGCTATCACATGAATTATAAAATCGTTTAAATCTTTATTAAAAATCAATTTGGTGATTTACACATAGAAAAACTACAATATATCGATATCAATTCGATAAATAAACACTTGGTCCTATTCGAATTAATCAGTATTAATCCCGATCCAATAACGGTAGCGAAAAAAATTGAAAAGGGCTTATAAATGTCAAAGCTCTGAGGTATTAAACATACAAGAAATACAAGCTAATTGAGAACCTCATTCTTTTCAAAAAAAGTTAATTCAAAGAAGGCTAGTATCTAGTTATATTCCTGACTATGGATGATTTAGTACCAATATACTTGCTAGGAAGTAAAGGAAGTTTATTATAATTAACTAGTCTACGTAGCAAATAATCAATGACGCCATTCTAATGTCGAGTAATTAAAATTTTAACAAATCAAAAAAGTTACTATTGAAATAATTAAATATTATATACCTTTTCTTTGTAATGCCCTTTTAAAAGAACATGAGCATTCGAGCCAGTATAGGAAAAGCTATTCAAGGCAACGAAACCTCTTTTGAAAGGCGAATTTTCCTGCACAACTTCAATTATCCCATCGCGGACAGCCTCTACATCATCGTGGGGGTTATTGTAATGTAAGTTCGCTGAAATTTCTCCTTTCCTATATGCTAAACAAACCTAAAAGAACGCACAATTTATTTAATTAGATAAAATATCAAAAGTTGATTGACAAAAAAATGATGAAGACAAAGTAAATTGAACCAACAAAAAACCCTATACCGATGTTTACAACGAAATAGTATTAATTTAAAGAGCGTCATTATATATGTAGAATTAATGTTTCTAAAATCATACTAAGGTTTGAATAATAGCATAGTGTCTATGCCATGTCAACACCAGCTATAAATTTCACATGGTTATGTATTCAAAAGAAGAAGAACGAATTGAAACCTTTAAATGTTTTAAATACATATCTCATTGTACTCATAAACTTCTATAAAATTCCGAATTGAAAGGATTGTTAATATTTCGTACATGTTAGTATCGTGATGTGTATGTACAATGCAAGAAAGATTTCTTGAAGCACATCTAAATAATTTGTGATATTTACCTTTGTAAGAGCACATAATCCTGTAACAGATTCACTGTTTCCCATGTTAGATTTAACGCATCCTATTTTAACCGGCTTCGCTTTATTACCAAATATTTCACCAATTGCTTCTAATTCATTCTTATCATCTTCGGCAACGGCTGATATTTAGACGAATGAAAATATTTAGTCACATTCAATAAGAAATACAATAAAACACGTAATTTTTTTTAAAGAAGGCGGGACACGAACAAGCGGTTCACCTGATGTTAATGACTGCTACCCATTTACATCAGCAACACGCAAATGTGTCGTGGATACGTTGCCTATTGGTCCATTAAATAGGATATTGCCTTTTCCTATTCGACCCTTTAATCCTCTTATTCTTCCTATTCTACCCTTATTAAGAAGGGATGGGAAAGGGAAGAGGACTTGAGAAATTGGGATCACCGGAACATCACTCATCAACCGAAACGAAGAATTCTTCTAATTCAAGCGGGGAGGACCTACCGCCCGCCGGTAAAAATGTATACTGTTAGTTGTAATTTTAGTAAAACAAAGTAACTTACCAACACCATTTGCTTCAACATATTCTACTTCTTGAGGTGAAACATCTATTTCGGTATAGAATTTCCTTAAAAATGATATCATGTCCTTGGAGTTACAGTTGTGCAGAAGTTGTTTATCATCCCTCGGCGAACCGGCGAAACCTAGTTTAGTGTGATAGATTTCCGCGTATATTCTGTAAAGATTGATTTAAGATGTATGTAGAACGAACAACAACTTCCATTGATTTTTTCAAACCAAAGTTTTGTTGTTAACATGTTTTTTTAAAAATTTACATATTTTCAATCAAATTTCGATTTTAAAAAAATGGATAATGCATTGTTTTAAAAGAAAAATAAAATCTTCAATCTGTAAAATGACATAGATAAGATTTTCCTTAAAATGATATAATCTCCGCAAATTGATAATGCGCCTAGCGTCGATTTTGATACTTCAAATTCGTCCTCGTGAAATTACTATTTACATATAAAAAACTAGTCAATGCCACAATTCATCACATATATTGAAAATTCCTCCTTTTTGAAGTCAGTTAATAATCTTAACCAAATCATTGATTCGATGATTGCCGTGCCCGCCAGAGATATTATCAGATCAGAAATACAACGAATTAAATAAATGTAAAAGTCTTCAACTTTGAATAAAATGAATCTGCAGCACAACGCTAGACTGGGCGACGAAAAATGGAAGCAGGTCCGGACCCACGAATCTTATAACTTCTTGTTATTTTTTCTTTGTTTTATTTTCCCAGTTTTGTTGTATTTAGTTTGTTGAAACATGGACCCTACGGCAAACCGAAATCCACAAAATAGACGCTCTGGCGATGTGGTGTTGGAGGAAAATGCTCGGGGTCTCCTGGATCGAATTCCGAACAAATGCCTCCATCCTTGATGAGCTTGGCATCTAAGAGCGCCTAACCAGTCAGATTCTTAAGCTCTTTGGGCATGTGAGTCGACGTGGAAACGACTCAATAGAATGTCTTGTACAAGGGTAAGTAGAAGGTACAAGACCACGGGTGAGATCCCCAATGAGATGGAGGGATCAAGTGAAGGCTGCGGTGGGTGCTCCTGTACACGAATGTGCCCGATTAACGGCCAGCAGGCAGAGGTGGCGGAACGTCGTACGGCGGGTACTGTCTGCTGCCCAATCTACCGGAGTGTGGTAACCACGACCACTCTGTCAAGAGTGAAGCGACCAAGAAGTTTGCTTTTAACCTAACCCAATAAATAACGTAACAAGTTATCAACAACTATTATCTATACTATATCTATAGGCTAGTAATAGTATTAAAATGTTTACCTCTTTGCATCCTCAGCTTTTTGTAAGAATAGGAGAGCAATTGATTCAGACCTGGCGTATCCATCAGCTTGTTTATCAAAGCATTTAGTTTTACCGTCGGTGCATAATAAGCCAGCACTAGAAATGTTTCGACACGATTATTATCATTTAAAACATTTATAAAAAAATGTATTTGCTACAAAGCCCTGACGATTTCAATATTTTAATAAGTACATAAGGTTTCTTAAACTCTTTTACTGTTCAATGAATTCTTATATTTACGCGAATACTACACATTGGGATAAAACTAATTTTACGGATTTTATCGCGTTATTTTAAGTACTAGTAGTACTTTACAGCGCTCATGGTGACGGGGGGGACGAGGGTCAGACGTCCCGATGTCGAAAGTTGCTGGCGAAGTACCCATTTATTTTCAATTAATTAATTATGCTCCGATCTATGCAAAATGAGCTCACTGTATCTTGATTTCTGGAAGTAGTATGATTGATTTGAGATTTGATTCTCGGCGTCGGGAATTAAATTAGTTTTATTCCAATACGTCCTTTAAGTTTATAAAGAGTAAATTAATTAATTAATCACTAACTTAATTATTGAATTAATTAATAATTGTATTTATAATTGTCTTACTTTTTTAAATTAACAGTCACGGTCGAATTGATACATAGACTACATCCCCCCACTAGAGCCGCCTCGCAGTCCCCGTTGAGTATGCTGTTGTATGCGAGGTGCACCACCGCCAGGGACCCGGAGCATGCGCCGTCGATATAGTAAGACGGACTTTGACTATTGATCCAATACGATATCCTGTTCGCGTACATCGACTTACTGCACCTGGGAAAATATATAATTATTAAATTAAATATAGATTTTAGCAAATCTACTTCAACAATAAAAAATGAAATATAAGTTGACGGGCCGGTCGGCGTTTTTTGTACGATACTTTCACGCCACAGGTTGTGGGTTCGATTCCCACCCAGGACAGAAATTTGTGTGCGTGAACATGTCTGTTTGTCCTGAGTCTGGGTGTAATTATCTATTTAAGTTTGTATTTACAAAAGAAAAGTAGTATATGTAGTATATCAGTTAACTGGTTGCCATAGCACAAGCTGTGCTTGGTTTGGGATCAGGTAGCCATGTGTGAATATGTCCTAGGATATAATAATTATTATTATTAATTATTAATTAGTACAATATAAGCTAAAGACAATAATTTTCTCTGTACAATATGATGACCACGTCATTGTTAATATTGTCTTCCTTGCATGAGCTGTCACCTGGGCAGTAGTATTGGTAACATACACATTAATATTTAAACATGCTAAGCTTACCCAGTTAGGAAAAATGTATTATTGGTCCTTATTTTGTTATTCAACAGCAGATGTTGATCGCCGACGTTGGATGATGCAATAAATACGCCCAATTTTTTACCACTCATTTCCAGAGGGTTTATACCTTGAAAATATTAAAGAAAATTGTTTTATATATCAGAGAAATACTCCCATCGCGGACAGCTTCCTTTTCCTCTTCGTTTTGTTCTCTTAAACGTGGTTTTAAGAGAACAAAAGAAGACTCGAAGTTCAAGAAAAATGAGACGCGGCGTTGTAAACTAGTCAAGCTATCGATATAATCTCCGTTTGTGAAGGCGTTTCTCCAGAAGTGGACTTCATAAACACTCCTAAAGGGTCGTAAACTTATAAAGGAATAATTAATATAAAAATCTTAAGACATTTTAATTGTAAAAGTCGCTGTTGAAATTATTTTTTTTAAAACGACTCACCTGAATCAAATATAGCTCCGTATGCATTTTTCATAAGTTGCCTACACTTAGGATCTAGACTCAAAGCTTGCCTATATGTTACTTTAAAAAAATGCGCATCGAATTTTTCTGTATCGACAATCTTCCCCTGATGCTTTGGGTAGTCCGGATGAATCTTTTCCGATTGGACCTCCACCACCATATCAACCTACAATTCAATTTATGTTCAGGGTCGTTATTGGTTGCACAGACTCCGTCCGAAATTCCATCAACAACGTTTTGTCTTCAGAATAAAACGCAGCTAGTCAGATCAAGCCCATTTTTTTTGTGACTGACTTGTCACTGTTTCCCTAGAAGAGGTATGTACAGCTACACCGGGCTCGAGGCGGCAGGGCGCAGAAGGCGCCTAGCCTGAGCCTCTGTAAGTTTAGAAGGGAGCCTCGGCTCGGGAAGTCATTTTGTAATTAAAGCTGGATTGGACAATATAATTCTTTATTGTATAACGTGACAGAAATGTCACTGTTTGCCCGGAGGAGGCATCTGCAGCTACACCGTGCCCTTGGCGGCAGCAAGGGTTACAAATAAATATATAAATTTAATTTATTTTTACTTTTAAAAAATATTGTATATATAAATATATATTTCTTATGTATATACATCATGAAGTACTTACATATATATAAGTTAAATAACTTATTAAGATCTTTAGACTAATTGCCTGCGCATCTACTCCTAATCTCAATAGAACTGGCCAAAGCAAATAATGGCCATAAGGGACAAAAAAAACTGTATTTTGATTGATTACAGATAACTCATCACTTGACTTGACCATTTGCTTACTTTTTCCTCCACAATAAGAACATCTTGAATTGAAATCGAACAAATTGAATACTTGACGGGCCGGTTGGCGTGGTGTGTAAGAATCTTGCTTCTCACGCCGCAGGTCGTGGGTTCGATTCCCACCCAGGACAGACATCTGTGTGCATGAACATGTCTGTTTGTCCTGAGTCTGGGTGTTATTATCTATTTAAGTATGTATTAACAAAATAAAAAGTAGTATATGAGTAACAGTTAGCTGGTTGCCATAGCACAAGCTCAGTTTGGGATCAAGTGGCCGTGTGTCAATATGTCCTAGGATAAATTTTTTTAATTTTATTTTGTTTTACCTTGTTATACAAGTTCTCCATGAACTCCGTAACGTTTTCCGATTCGGGGAACTGGCCCGACATTCCGCTGATGACGATTTCATCACCGCACGGCATCGCTCGCCCAACGACATCACCATCGACATGCATTGCAGTACGAAATATAACGATAACGAGACGAAAACAAAAATATTATTTAATTCCTTTCAAGTTTTCAATGTTCTTTTATACATTTTTTAAATGTTTTTTTCAATATTTTTACATTACATTTACGGCTTATTCTGCAAAGCATTTGCAATTTTTGTTAATATTATTTATATTACACGGGCTTTATAATCAGTGTTCCAACAAAAAGGACCAAAGAACGAACGATTTTAATTTAAAATAAACACTTATAAACAGCCAGAGGTGTAAGCAGAGAATACGGATTTCCACTCACTCTCGCTTCTTCTACATTCATACAGTTACACGCCCTCGTTGCTTACGGGTACTAACTAATGCCTTTCTAGTATGCCCCCAGTATAGCACCTAAATTTATTTTGCCATCTTTGTTACTTATACGATACGAATCTATGTCCTCGAACTGACCAGAATATTCTAGATGTTGAATTAGTGGCATAAATTACAGCGAACATGATGTCAAAAATATCGCGTGGAAAGTGTTGATTTACGTCTAAATTTATTTTATTCATTAGTCAATAAGCACCGTTTTGAGCCTACCCATGTATCACCACATAGCCCAGTCTTTTGTCCCTCTCCTGTGGACTCCTGTCTTGAGAATCTTTCTTGAGAACCTGATGCTGCGCGTACGCACGTGGCCATTCCTTTAGGGCTCGTCGGTCCTTCATCAATGTTTGTCATTTTGCAACTTGTAGTATAAATTCTCTTCGCAGAATTACCTGCCAGTATTGTAAAGATTTGAGTGAGGTTAAGCACGTTGTTCATGAATATAATTATTTATGTGAATTAAATAAATAATAATTATTTGTTATTATAAATCACAGGTATCATAGGTCAATACGTTTTCCCAGACAGCTATAATTAACACATTTTACTTTCACGTATGTTTATTTACATAAAAAACAATTCGTTTTAAGCTAGATAGGGTTTACTTCGTAAATCTTTTAAACCAAGAATTTCACATCCTGTTTTGGCAGGTTTTGGCGAAAACTCGTTTTTATCGACAACGCATCTGCCGGTCAAGCGATATGGTGGTGTGACATTACGTTGTCTGTTTTATTATTTAAAAAAAGAATTATAAAAATAAATAAATAAATAACAAGGATCACAAATTGAATATACCTTTTTTTATTTAATTCAATTCCGCGCAGTATTTTGTTAATGATTTTTTATTGTATTCACAATTTCATTGTTCGTTGCGTTAAAATTGAATATTAACGACAATAGCATGCAAGTCGTTGCTCTCGATATATTGCAGGCAATTTATTAAACACAAAAAGGTTTTATTTGTCACTTCTTTCAGTGTAACTGCTTTATGAAGTCAATTCAGGATTCATGCTTATAAAAAATAGTCAGTTTAATGGGAAAAAGTTTTCTTTGAAAATAGGAGACTAACGTTGTAATTCATGTTAAACTAGTTATTCGCTCGGCTTCGCCCGGGTAGCCGTTTCGGAATCTATACGGTACATCGTCTTTTATATATGAAAGATATGCACCCGTAAAAAACAAAACGTAAACGGGAACCGTACATTTATCCGGGATAAAAAATAGACTATGTGCTATTCCAGATTGTAATCTATCCCTGTTCGAAATTTCATCCAGATCCGTTCAGCCGTTTTTGAGTGAAAAAGTAACAGACATCCATACATGCACAAATAAAAACATTCGCTTTTATAATAAATATTCTGCTGTTAAGTAGCTAGATTTTTAGATTTTTTGACTAACTATAAATTTTTCGTAATTATTTTTTTCTTCATAAAAAGTTCCTATGTTACTTCTAATACCTCCAAGAATATGTGTACAAAGTTTCATGATGATCGGTTGAGTAGTTTTCGCATGAAAGCGTAACAAACAAATTTACATTCACAATTTATAATATCTGTTAGCCTAGAAGAGGCTTTAACTGAATGACAGCGCGCAGAGGGCGCTTAGCCTAATCCTCTTTGCAGTAACTAAGCTTGAGGGCTCCCTCAGGAGCCTCGGCTAGGACCATTAGATTTAGGTTATTACCAGATTGGACATCTCCTCATGAGCTTGTTGTAGATGCGTATGCCTCATTTCATATCGGATGAACCGCTAACTTAAAACACATCGGGAAAAGTTGATGAGTTACAGATACTTCACAATCAGCCTGACTGGTAAGCGGAATGTAAGGAAAAAGTTGTTAGGAAATACTAAATGTGTTTTCAAAAACATTTATTGCAATTAAAATAGTGTCAAGTCATGTCATGAATGAAGTCAAGCCTAATACAGACGACCTAGTTGATCAGGTTAGTGACAAACTTGTGACGAAAAAAAAACAAACGAAGTACGAAGTTCATATTGATTTCCTTGTAGTAAAAAAATATTTTTTTCTTTTAGTAATAATTTTTTTTATTGTTTGGTATAGAATTAACACAGTATTTAATAGTATTAATAATAAATTTACAATCGGTCAAATTACGGCTTACTGAGGCAAAAAAACAACAAAATAATTAAATTTAAAGTAATATTTACAATCCGGGACGCAGAAACTTGGGCGATGTGTAACCCTCCCCGCCCCTAATCTGCCCTAATCTCCAGCCTACTCCGCCTTCCCGCCACAGCATAAGCTACGATAAATATTGACTTGAGTGATTCTATTACATATACTTAGGTACTTCTTAAAAGAGTTACAGCTAGTTTGTTTTCAATTACTTAAAATACCTATTTACAATTTATACATACATACAAATCAAGGTTGAATTTCCAGTCTCCTGATGTATGTAATTTCATATTTTTCATTGACCTTTATAAACAATATCACGTAACAATAAGATACGTCATTATATACTATTTTTGTTGTAATAATATTTAAACAACACTCCGCCTTATATGTGCTACTAAGTCGAACTTCTGCGTGGTGGGGATGGGTTCCTGTGGGGGGAACGCTACCGCTGGAGGGGCTCTCACTCTTGTTTCGGCTCCCGTCGCAGCCTTCCATAGCTGTATCGCCGGCAGCTCCACGAGAAGGCACAACGGTATTGACACTATGTACGTCAGGACTGATGCAGTTATGAGAAGAGAAATCTGAAATTCGAAACTTGTT
This sequence comes from Papilio elwesi, assembly GCA_029849275.1. Taxonomy (NCBI): domain Eukaryota; kingdom Metazoa; phylum Arthropoda; class Insecta; order Lepidoptera; family Papilionidae; genus Papilio; species Papilio elwesi. The sequence goes on from CM056702.1 coordinate 10,119,645, forward strand.
AGTTGAAATTGCATCGATTAACCAAGTTAGCATGATCCCATGCCTAACTCGCCTTTGGCGATTCTAGGGGTTAAGTTTTTGTGCACGTAAACAAGTCGAGATCGAGTCTCACGATTCGAAATATATCTTCGGAATCCAAGGTTGATCAATGGCGTTCAAGCTGACATTGGACGCCCTTGAGAATGTCTCCTTTCCAACAAAAAACATTGAAATCTATTTTTATAACAGAAGGTGTCAAACGAACAAGCATTTCTGGCGGCATCTGCAACGACCTAATGAGATGTTGATGCGTTGCCTACCTTTAACGGACAGAAAAAATTATATTTCCCTTTCCTATTTATCCTCTTCCGGTAAAGTTCTCCTCCCCTTTCATCCTCTCCTCATTATAAATTGATTAAAAGGGGAATAGAAGTAGAATTGGATCTCCGGCACCTTACTCATCAGACGAAATGCTGAACACTTCTACTTCCTCTATGTACACATGAACAGATGTTGTTTCGGGCTCTACCACTGTTAATCTGTTTATTATCGGCAAATGGAGAAACACTTCCTTTTTCTTGACGTCCGTTAAAAATATATTAAAACTAACTTCTTGGCTGACATTCTATCAATGTGCGGATTTCATCTATCTCCAGCGATATTTCCAAACATATACGAATTAGGGTCATTCACAATGAGCATACTCCTTCCTTAAGGCTTAAAGGGAACGCATCTGTAGTTCACTTCATTGAAAACCAGCAGACCCGATGCCCACACCCGACCGAAAAATATTCACTCCGACTGTGAAGTTTGCCTTGAGTAGGCATCTATAGCTTCCCCAGAGGAGAGACCAAGAGCTCCCTCAGGAACCTCAATTAGGGCCGTTTCTTGTCGGATTGGGGCAACTCACCATGCTTTTAAAGAATGAAACATTGTTTCATGAGCTCACCATTGACAAGATCGAGGCGTGTCCCAGCTGTGTGTTGCCGGCGAGCGTCAGGCGTAGCACGATGAAGTGCACGAGGTAGGCACAGTACGACAGCCGCCCCAGCATGTGGAACCCTTGCCATTCCAGGACGGCCCGGAATAACGCTGGAAATATTATTAACAATAGGAAATATGTGGGACGATCTGAGTAATTTGATAGCGTTCCTATTTGTCAAGTCTTCATTTTTATCATCTCCTGGTTAAATTTTGTAAACATTCCAATTATGTATACAGCGATGTCTAGTTCAAATGTCTTAGAAGACCCACGCTCCAGAACGTCTGCAGTCTGTGCTCTCTGTGACAATGAGCGATGTAAAGTATTCAAAGCGTTGGAGACATAAACTAAATCTGAGGCGTTTTATTTCAAAGTTTAGTTTTAATTTAACTTACATTTACAGCGACTGAAGCAGCCTAACATAAATATACTGAAGAATATAGCGACCAGCGTCCTGTCCAGTGCCGAGTACAGTGCGGTCACCCACTGTGGCGGGGGGGCGTCTGACAGGAACACTACTCCCCCCAGCACCACGGCACCGCCTAATGTTAACGACGCATGAAACAGCAGGTTGAATAGCTGGAATAAAACAAGCAAAGTAAATTACCTCACACAAGTTACTTAAAAATGCTGACACGACTACATATCTTTTGGTTGATGAGGATTTAAGTGATCAGTTTAGTACTAAAAGAGGTACAGAACCGTTGCAGAACTTTTAAGAGAAGAGTTTACTTCTGCGTTACGTTCGAAGAATTAGATTGAATTGATTGATAGAGAAGCCTTTCCAATCTTCTTTCGCTTCTATACGAGATGAATGTTTAATTAAATTGACATTTTGTTTTTAAGACTATTATATTAATATTAATGCGTTATGCGCCTTCTGGTACGTCGAGAAAGTGTAGGAGTTGGGTATGATAACCTTATTTTCAGCTAAATTAATAGCGTTCGTCTGATTGTAGTGTAACACGAAGGCGGTAGCCACGCCGCCCACATAGCCCGCGAAGTTCATCCAACTCGGCAAGTAAAGCAGCGGTAATATTTGCGATCCACCGAATAAATTACGAAGTAACCTGGAAACATTTAAGGTTATATATAAAAAGCGATGTGTGTTTGTTCCCCATTGACTCCGAAACGGCTGGATCGATTCCGATCAAATTTACAGGGAATAATCAGATTGTTCCAGCGGATGCTCCTTTGCAGTTTAAAAGCGATCGGATCAATATAATTAATGCTACCCGGGAAAAGCCGGGGGGGATCACTAGTTTTAATAAACTAGTGCCAAATCACAATATCTCCTGATGTTACTCGTAAGTGGCGATGTGATCGAAAGATAGTATGCACTAGTTTACCTACTCTACATATAAGAGATTTCCAGGTATCCAATGACTCATCACGATATCTCTGAAACCAACTCCCTTAATCACAGTTGTGCTGTTGTAATCATAATCAAGTCAAGTCATGGAGGGGAATAAAATAATATAACATTTGTATGGTATACTCAGGTGGTTGTGCGGTGATGATAGGCGTGAGGTGGTAGAAGTAAGTAACAAGGCCGGCGGCGACCGCTGAGGCCAGCACGAGGCCGCTCAGCAGCAGCGCGGTGAGCTTTCTGCAGCGCATCACCAGCAGCATGACGGTGACGCCCACCACATGCAGCTGCATGTCCGCCGCCAAGTACCTGCAAGTTAACACCACGAATATACAACGGTACTAGAAACAGCTCAAAATGTTTTACAAATTAATAACTTTATGTTACTTTTGCACTTCGTTCGATAAGTTAACTGCAAGCTTAAAAACTTCCCCAGACTAGTGCCTCTTCATTCCCTCAACCACTGACACATTGACATTTGCCTCCTACCATACATAACAACTCGCAAATTGCCATTTAAACTATAAACATTTCCTTTATAACGACTGTTGTCCTTTAAAAATCCACAACTTCAATATGTCGCGAGGCGAGGCCAAGTGAACTAAGTAACTAGTTAACTGTGTGTAAACTTTAAGAATAATTCAGAAATTTAGCAAGTTTAGCTTAGTTAAGTTTAGTTTAGTTTGCCTGCGAGAGGTCTCGAAAATAAGCTCCCTTATGGATAGAATCCAGGCCATCGAGCTGACAAATACCTATTTTTAAAACTAACAGACATTCCCTGCTGCCACAGAAGCCAGTCTCTTGTCCCCTTATTTTATATTTAAATTACTTAGTACAACAGAACACTCACCAAGTATGTCCCATGCACATTTTGCCGAGCGGTATGTGATTGTGCACGTAGAGCAGGTGATACCACCAGCGCTGCGAGCAGTCCGCCGCCTCGCGCCGCACCAGCAGCCCCCACTGCGGCCCAGACCCCAGCAGTGGGAACCACGATATCGTGAACCACAGTGCGAACGCTGCCACTGGTGTCAACCTTAGTTAACGATATTTGGATAAATACACACATCTTTCCTTGAGATTATTTATCTTTCAAATACCACGAAGATCAATAAATGATTGAAGCCAAAATAAATTGTTTTATAAGAACTTAATAGTTTTAGAGCCCGCAATAGCAACGTCTGTTGCAAGAATGGCCGGCTTGGCCGGTGAAATATTACGACCTCACAGAAGACAGGCGTCAAGTAGAAGTATTCTAAATTTCGTCCGATGGGTGAGGTGAAAGACCCTTCCTATCCATTTCTAATAAGGATAGGATGGGAGGGTGAAGTGGATTGGAGCAGGAGAGGGATAAATGGGGAAAAGGAAATATCCTTTTTCCATTGACGTCCCGGTAGGCAACGCATCTGCGACTCATTTGTTGCAGACTTAATATCAGAGGGTCCATTCGCTCGTTTTCTACCTTGTTCCGTAAAAAAAGAACAATACACAAAGAAGATGTCTTGCGAACTTACCTGATCCACCTATTTATAATAGAGAGTACACACTTCCCGATTGTAATGGGGTTAGTGTCTGCAGTGATGAGGACGGAGTACGCTGTCAGGAAGCCGGACAGTGCGAAGAAAACTTGCAGCCAAAGTGGTGAATTCAAAACAATCTTCCACGCGAAATGATCGTACATCTAAAAGTAAAAACGTAAAATATATACAGTATATTTGTATCTTGAAATAAAATATAATATGCATAATTATTGTGGCCACCACAAGGGCAATTTACACAAAATGTCATCTCTTTGTTTTATGCTGCGGCTTCGAACGGGTAGCGTATCCGTTCACACTTTCATCACCTACTGTAGATCTTAAGGGGATGAATTTAGGAAAATAATTTTCAGCGCTCACCTACATAATAACAGATGAAATCAGTCAGTTTCTTCTGCATACATATTAAGTTTCAAGCCTTGTAACATACATTTCTATATTTACTTAAAGTTATCAGATAAGTTTCTAGGAGCTGAAATCTGCTAGTATTTATTTTATTTTTGTTTTTCTGCTAGTATATAATATTTCATCAAATCTCTTCTATTAATTTTGCATATAAGAATAAAAAACATCTAACTATCCGTATTTACGTATTTAAATTTGAGCTACAGCTTATATGTGGTATAGAATTGAAAAAAATATTCTTCGATGTCTCTAATGACTGGTGAAAGAATAAAAGATAAGAGGAAATAGAACAATATTTTTGTAAGTTAGTAGCAACATTGGTAAATATCGTCCCAGGTAATGTTCAATATAAGCAATCAGTAATCAAAAAACACGTATATGTACACGCAAATAGAAGATATGAGAAATCTACAAAGGCAAAACCAATTAGAAATCTGTTCTCGGTAAACAAAACAGATTTTTATTTGATTTGGATACAGGTTATGTGTCAAATTGCAAGTAAATAATTATATTCATGCAAAAGGTACTTACGCTCTCGACAAAATGGGGATTGTCAATGTAGGAGTACACGTAGATCCACAAGACGTGTGAGAAAATAACACATTGTATTCCTATGAATCTGAAATAAAAAAACACAACAGTTTAATTATTGACAACAGAAGTATAAACACCGATACTGTTTCAAGTTCATAATGATTCCGAACAAGTATTTACCTGATTCCTTCCATAGAAGTCAAATTCTTCATACGATCATCGCTCCGAGGCTTCGATCTGTCGTACTTCAGTATGGACCAGTTACGCTTTAGTGAAAACGCCAGTAAGTATTTGTTGCCTGAGAATAAAAGAATACTGAATAGATTTTTCCTTGCCCTGGAGGTTGACTGAGAAATAGTAGCACACAATACTGTTTCTTTGTGGCAGTTACTCAGGAGTTAATGTTTATGATTGGGTTTCTCAAAACGCATTTCTAAATGTTTCCTTTTTAAGGCTTGCGGAAATTATGGTACTAAGCTTTTCTAAAAATTCTAAAGCTTTCTTAAGGATCAATTTAGTTATCGACGTATTATTGTTAACGGAGCAGAATTAGACCTCTGGCACCTCACTCGTCAGACGAAACGCAGAATACATCTAATTCACGTCTATCTTCTGTGAGCCCTTAGTATTTCACCGGTCGAGCCGGTCCATCCGTGCAACTAGAGTTGTACTACTCTACCACTACTGGAAAGGTCGTAACCTATTCACTTTTTGTAGCATATAATATAACATGTGATTACCTTCAACAGTTGTACAGCAATCTCCCAAGATGTGTAGGCCAGTAGCTAACACAGCGAGTACCAGTAAAGCAATGCACAGCGCGGCGAGGAACCGCGCAGAGCTCGATGGCCGCTCTAACTTCGCAGAGCTGCACCATTGAGCTGATATCACCTCGGCCTACACCAAACAACCAAATTGAAAGTAATTTAGTGGCGGTAGGGAGAAAAAAATCCCTTGATCAAGTACAACAATATAGCGCTTCAAATAAGACCGTTAAAATTTGTAACAATCACACGAGTTACTTCCCCCATCTCCATTTTACCATCGGACAAAAGACTACATAGACACGCGGCTGGTCTCCTATTACTTATCCTACTAATATTATAAATGCGAAAGTTTGTAAGTATGGATGTATGGATATTTGTTATTCTTTTACGCAAAACCGGCTGAACGGATCTGGATGAAATTTAACACAGGCGAAGTTCCCTATGTAGTAAGTAAATCGCAGTTTCGCTCAATTCGAATCATCGTTCACCGTGCGTACGGCAAAGGATTAGAACAAGTTCAACAAGTCAGTGTTTCCGTCTTACTATGACGTGGTAACCTACAAGAAGAGGCTGAATAGGCTGTTGCTAAACTAGGGCGTACCATCTTTACGTCGTCACGTCACCACTTAGTATCAGGTGGAATTGTGGTAAAGCGCTATATCGTTCAATGTAAAACAACAATAATCTTTAAAACTGCTAAATATTCTGTGTGTATTTAATTTCTTCCTTACCTCAAGTCCATACTGCAACACGCTCTGGTTGACGCAGAGCTGGGCAGCCTCCGTCCAGTCGCCATCGTCTCCTACCTGACCGCACTTGGACACGCACACGCCACGGTGAACTAACGTCCTGTTGTAGTGCTTCAGTGTTTGCGCTGAATACTCCTAGAAGCAAAGAGGTCGTGTTCTTAATTAGTTGAAGGAAGGGCTCTGGATGATAAACTTTATGGTGTCTACCTGCTGGAGTCTAGCTTAACAAATAAGATTTGATACGTTGTCACTCTAGAAAATTGTCACTCGATAAAACCTCACCACTTATTTGTTATACGTAATGTAGTTTTATAGTTTTTTTTTTTATGGAATGTGGCAAACGAGCAATTGGTTCACCTGATAGTAAGTGAATGCTTATCATAGACATCCGCAACAAGCGAGTTCTAGATGCATTGCCTACCTTTTACGGACAAAGGATTTTCTTATCTAACCTAACCATCCCCTCCCCATCAAATCCTCTTCTCCTTCCCATTCTTATTAGGAAAGGATAGGAAGGGGATAACTGACTGGATTAGGCCTCCGGCATCTCACTCATCGAAATACAGAAAACTTCTACTTGACTCGTCTTCTCTGAGGTCATGGTATTTAACCGGTCATCTACCACTTTCAAAATTTGACATTCAATTAAATTGAATCGAGAACCAATAGAATTTTATAGATTGACTTTCAGTAACCATCCCAATTTATATTAATAGGGTCAGGTTTATTTTGTTTGTTTCTGGAATACAACAATATTGACACATTTGTCAAATGTTTCAATGTTGGCCTATAAAGTTTAAGGAATACGGAAATCGTGGAGGCCTTGTCATAACAAACAATTTTTTTTAAAGCCTCACGAGCGATTAAGTCTTGTTAAATCTTACCTTCTCGTTTTGAACTTTTCAATAGTTTCCGGCACTGGTCAGTTATTAAAATCGTTATAGGTTTTTTTTTACTTGAATAAAAATATATATTGTAGGTACGTCATCAGAGCTCGCTTACTTACAATGCAGTGTTCCCCGGATAGTCCCCAGTGTGTGAACTGATATTATTATTCCAATCACAAATTTTAGCTTGCATTATACTAATCTCCAATTTACTATTTAAAATGATGCGCGCTTCTAAGTTTTTGCCTCTTTTTTTTTAATTTAACAAGTGGGTTAAGCCCCTAAAATGAAGTTTAACTGTCCTCCCTCCTCCCCCAATTACAATCCTGGATCACTGTCCACTGGTAGTGATATCCACATAACATCAGATGAGCTTACTCCTTTGCCGCCAAAAGATGGATTCTACAAAAGAATCTGGACCTCAAACTAGCACAGACCTTGAGCAATTTACCCACTGAGCAATCAATGCCGATTCAAAGATATTTGTTGCCATTTAATATTAGAAAGGTTACATAAAACTTCCAACCGTAGTAGCATTATCAATGCATGTTAGCCTTGACATCTTTATCGAGTTTTAAACGTAATAATTAATAATGTGATTTTAAAAGATTAGTAAATTGTATCCAATAACATTTAATTAGGTTCAAACCGATTAGAATAGAATATATTTCCCATCTTATATTGATATTCTTATACGATATATTATTCAATATAACAATTAATTTACAATGTAACTCTATGTAGACGTTAAAATGGTTTTTACTTCAGTTTGTTCGTTTCGCGGTCCGCGATTTGGCCTTACCCCAATCTGGCAGTTCAACCACCTTACAGTTACACCGCTATGCCAATTTATTTCAACATATAATTTACATAATCAGTACATATAAAACAACTTCCATTCATAGCGTCTGTCTGTCCGAAGGCGATAATAAAATTCTAACTCCAATCGAATTTTCATACCGATCTCAATTTTGAGGAAGTTTTAGAATCAAAAATCCATATAAAATTGGTTATTCTTCAGCTATCGTTTTACGAAACGGCCAACAAATGAAACTTTAGTTTTGTAATCAGTATCAAATATGCCATACGTCCCCAATACAAGCACAAGTGCTTACTATACTCTAGAATAATACAAACCGGTTTCTGTTCGCAAACGTTGGCCCAATATTGGTGAGCTTGCACCGCGAGTCAGTGTTTCCCAAACATTATTACAACTTGTTTATGGAACGAATTATGAAACTTATTTGTTAAAAAAAGATTGCGTCTACATAAATAATAAACGATTTAATTAAAAAAACTATTAAACATGATAATTTTTTGTTATTATGATGACAAATGTATAAATACAATCCGTTCTTCTGTATATCTGTCCGTAGTTTATAAGTTCAAAAGTATAAATATATCAATTACGAATTAAACAAACCCTTACGGAGTATAAATGAAAATTTAACAGTGGTAGAGCCCGCAACAACATCTGTTGCACGACTTGGCCAGCTCGACCGGTGAAATACCACGACCTCGCAGAAAACAGACGTGCAGTAGGAATACTCTGCGTTTCGTGTGATGAATGAGGTGCCGGAGGCCTAATTTGAATCCTCCTCCCCTTCCCACCCTTTCCACATAAAGATAGGATGGGAACGGGAAGAAGATTGGACGGGGAGGGGGTTAACAGGGAAAAGGAAATATCCTTTTTCTTGTATACCCTCTGTCCATTAAAGGTAGGCAATGCATCTGCAACACATTTGCTTGTTGCGGATGTCTATGGGCAGCGTTCACTTTACATCAGGTGATCCGCTTGCTCGTTTACCACCTTATTCTATAAAAAAAAGGAAAAAATTATGTAACTTCATACATCACAGAAATTTAAATGAGTAACACACAATACGTCGTTATTAAAATTTTCTTTTAAATTATAATATTTTAAGGCTTTAGAATTATTTTGTAACAGCCTGCTCGCACCGCACAAGAAGCGGATAGTAAAATAAAAGAAATTGTTTACTTTAGAGGTTATATTATAACCTTTTATCAACCGCATTAATGACGTTCTTCAGGAACTATTATGAGCCCCACCAATCATAGCGAACTTAGATGTAAAGCCGTAAGATAGGAATTTACCAAAATCATTAAAATTTTGTATATCTATATATGAAAAAGGCAATGTGTGTATGCATGTACTTATGTTCACTGTAGACATTAAAACGACTGGACCGATTTCAATGAGTTTTCAGGAAATAAAAAGAAATGCACTCACGCCCGTAACCCAGTAAGCAGAGATAATGGATTTCCATTTTGCGCGATCCTGGCATACCTCTCTCGGTTCTTCTACATCCATACATCTACGCATACATGCTCGTCGGTTACGGGTACTCTTATATCGCCCTTCTTTAGTATGTTCAGGAATATAATAATATTTATTTCAGGAAATGTCAGATTATATATAATCCTATGAAGTCTGATAGGGATCCGATCAAAATAATTAATATAACCCAAGGCCAATCACTATTTATAGAAATTAGGTCTGTTTTATAAGTGTGAAGAGTTTGAGAAGCGCTGTGCCGAATTTTCCTAGGTCAGAAGTGTTGCGACCTGACCATTCATCGACTACGGCCTTATTTGCGAATATACCAACGCAATGCACTGAAATCTGCAACCGCGTTTGACAAACAAAACAAAGATATGACGCCATATCGAGTTTTATTTAGGCTATTATAAATAAATATCATTTAATTATGATTTCTTATATTTACGCGAATACTATATATATATATATATATATATATATATATATATATCCTCTGATTATTAATAATTAATTATTATTCTATCTATTTCATTAACATAATAAAACTCCAGAGTATTTAAAATTGATAGAGTTAGTCCTATCAGTTGTATTTGAATAATTATTTTTACAGAAAGCTCAATTATAGATTCTGTATTTCTGTATTTGTGTACAAACTAGCGAACTGCCCCGGCTTCGCACGGGTAGAACTAAAAAGTCGACATAGAAACTATGCTTTCTTTTAAGTTGAACGAAATTACACATGATGACCAAATTTCATAATGATCGGTTTAGTAGTTTCGAAATTTATCCCGGACAAACATCGAGACATGATTTTTGTATATGAGTTAGTCTATAGCATTCAGGGATAATATACCTTTCTAACAGTGAAAGAACTTTCAAAATCGGTTTAGTACATCCAAAGATTACCCGAGACAAACTAAAAAACTCAAAAACTTTACCTCTAAATAATTTTACAATAGAAAACCTCTTGGTTATATACTAACCTAACTTAATACAATGAAAAAATGTCTAAACCTAACTTACAAAACTATTATTTAGGTACATTTTCTAAATACAGTTGAACAACTAAACAGCTCGATGATCTCAGGCGGTTGCGTTCCCTCAGATTTTGAGTCAAGGCCGCCAGGTGACATAACGCATTGCGGAGGCATTGCGCGACCTCCGTCTATGTTCCTTACGTGTTACACTAGCGCGGGGCAAGACATGCGTTACTAATACAGCTTTTCTTCACAAGTATGGTTTTAGTACGCTTGTGTTTGTATAATGTGAACACTATGTATCGATTTTAAAGTAAGGTCTGCTCTACAGAATCAGTTGTTACCTTTAGCAGCTGTAATAGAGGCGAGTGCGTGCGGGCGACGAGCGCCGCGTCCACCATGCAATATACGTCCTCTGCGCCTTGGCACCGCGACCACTCCTCGAGGCCGTACAGCGGCGGAAGCGACCCGTACGCTGTCTCTAAATATATTTGACATCAGACTAATTATTAACAATAATTAAAAGATCAATGAATACATAATAATTATTATTCATGCTTAATCCCTCAATGTATTGGAGTGAGTTCAAGAATATTAACGAATGTATTTCGCTAACAGACTCTTAGGGCTACAACATTTAGGGCCGTAATTCGCATGACTTCGCAGATAATAACAACATCCTGGGACATATTCCATCTAATGCTTAACTATGTAGAGCTTATACTATGGAAACCAGATAACTAATATACTACATATGTATACTTTCCTTTCGTAAATACATACTAAATTAGATAATTACACCCAGACTCAGGACAGGCATGTTCATGCACACAAATGTCTGTCCTGGGTGGGAATCGAACGCACGACCTGCGGCGTGAAAAGCAAGTATCTTACTAACCACGCCAACCGGCCCGTCGAAAGGAGTTAGTGGCATACATGAACAATATACATAAGATTCACTATAGGATATAGCAGAGGCGGATTAACTGTTGAGGCGCCTGTAGCCAAAGACGTTCTCGGCGCTCCTCACGACGAAAAAATTAACAGTCTTCTTGGTCGTTGATCCTTATTATCTCGCGCCCCTAAGTGTCATGCATGCCATAGGAGTTAGTGACATGTATTTACAATATTCACAAGTTCCATGCACACTATATGAGTTAGTGACATGTATTTACAATATTCACAAGTTCCATGCACACCATATGAGTTAGTGACATGTATTTACAATATTCACAAGTTCCATGCACACCATATGAGTTAGTGACATGTATTTACAATATTCACAAGTTCCATGCACACCATATGAGTTAGTGACATGTATTTACAATATTCACAAGTTCCATGCACACCATATGAGTTAGTGACATGTATTTACAATATTCACAAGTTCCATGCACACCATATGAGTTAGTGACATGTATTTATAATATTCTTAATTGTCATGCACACCATAAGAGTTAATGACATGTATTTACAATTTTCATAGATGCCAAGGATATAATTAGCTTTATTCCATTCTTTTTTAATTATTGTATAATTTTTTAAACTCAGCAACGTGATTTTACTTCGTGTATTATTTGTTCATTTATTTTGTAATATTTATAAAATATAAAAAATCGTTTGGTATCATTTTATATCATACGCTATCTATGTGGATGATAGGATAGGACAATAAGTTAGTAAATTAGTGGCAAACTAGAGAAATTAGTGACCTATTAACAATAAATAACAATCTTTTACCATTTAATGAGATAATACTTCCACTTATGTTCGTCCATAAGTTCAGCGCAATCAACAAAAACATATTTATATTCCTCCCCATGATTTTGTTTTTTAAAATATTTACACCTTATTTTAAATACCGGCACTCATTTATGTTTTTTTTGCACATGCGAACTTTGTTCAGGTTAATTGCATAGCAGATTTATACAAACTCCTAAGTCTGATTAATCAAATAAGAGAAAAAAATAAAATTTATATCTTTGAATATCATAAAGATTACTCAGATTGAACAATTTAATTTACTTTAAAGTAATTTTAGAGTTATTAAAATAATAGAAAATTGTAATTTTGAAGTAAGTCTTTTACTTTTAACTATTTATCGATTTCTTAATCTATAAACTTGTTTCCGAACGCACTGATGAGAAAAAGCTAGGATCGCAAGGCGCCGAAACGATTAAAATTGGCGCGGTTTTTGACAATTAATTGGCACACAGACGCGCGCGCGCGCGAGACGACTGGCCGGCCGTCGCGGGCGCACGTGTGGTGGAATTTAAAAGAATTGCGAAAGGTATTTGTGCAATGGTGCCTCAGGGAGGTCTCCAGCCCTTCTCTCGCCAGCTCGCGCGCGTCTTGCGACAGACATTTCGATAGACCCCTAGTATCTATCGCCAAGTGATCGGTCAAGTTTGTCGTGCCGGCTTATTTGTAAATATCGAATTTTGTAAACCTATTTTTTTATTTCGGAATCTTCCATCAGCAAAAGCATAATGCAATACTTATTTCGTACGCAAAGCATTATGTGCCAATATGCAGAACGATGTTTTCTTGAATTTTATTAGTATTTATATAATTAAAGAACAAGTCTTTTTTTGGAGTAGACAGAGACATATATCACTCTTCACTTTCTACTCTTTTTTCATCCTAAATGAAACAGTCCATAAACCAGCTAACCAGTGCATGGTCACCGGTCACCCACAAATACAACGCATCTGCAGTTCCTCTGGTGTGCCCAGATCGCTTGCACCTTCTCTTATTAAAAGATTTTTTTTTGGGAAATAAATGATTGTTTTACAAATATCAAGATTTGTAAATAACTTGATAACACGAAGTATCGGCTACTATTTTGAAATATTATAACATCAACAAAATAAATTGGGTCGAAGTAAAATGTTGTTTACTTTGTTCAATGCATACAATATTACAAAATCGTGTGCTACCACTCGAAAATATACTTTTTTCATTGTTTTTTTTTCACCCTGCTCTTCTCACTTATGTGGGGTCGGCACAGTACGGCCATTCAATAATAGGTGTTGGCTACAGATTGTTTACAGCCAGCAGCCTGACTCCAACCCTCATTGGGCTTATGTAATAAATTAACCATTCCATCTAAGCCTAACTAGGATAATAGTCGAATGACGGTTTCGAACCCACGACCATTTTGCGCATGTTTCTTAGACCGTACCCTTAAATATTAGGCTATTGGCGCTTCGGTTATGTAATCATTAAGACATCTTAATTGGTGATCATCTAGAAAGGGATGCGCCGGCCCGAGAGGTAACCAAGACCTCAGAGAAAGAAAACATGAAATAAAAGTATTATTCGTACATTAGCATTTCGTCTGATGCGTGAGATTCCGTAGACCCTATCTACTTACCATTTTGCCCTTATGCTCTCCATCCGCCTTTCCTACGAAACCTTTGGCAACTTACACTTACACTTTTGACTGTTGACTGTAAAGGGACGTTTATGTCAACGATTAAACTTCGTAAGTTTTAAACTGGATTAGTCATATTATAAATTGTCAGAAAATTGTGAACTGAACGAATAATGCATATATGACGTGTAATATCTCAACAGTTTATAAATTGTCGAGGTCAAATCGTCAAATTGTAAGTTGGTATTTTGCTGGCCAGAATACCTACGTTAAGGTTTAATTAATTAAATTATGTCACGCCGCAGGTCGTGGGTTCGATTCCCACCCAGGACAGGCGTTTGTGTGCGTGAACATGTCTGTTTGTTCTGAGTCTGGGTGTAATTATCTATTTAAGTATGTATTTACGTGTGTATATCGGTTATCTCGTTTCCATAGTACAAGCTCTGCTTAGTTTGATATCAGATGGTTGTACGTGATAAAGTCCCAGGATATTATATTATTATTACATAATACGTCAAATTTCAAATGATTCGGTCAGTTCATAATTTGCCGACAGTTTATAATATTCCTAGTCCGATTGTAAAGTGACGAAGTAGCAAAAGTAATTATAATTGACAGCCAGTCTACATATTACCAGCACTAGTCTTTGAATAATTAAACATTCCGACCATGACCTGCAAAAGGTGCAAATGAAACTATAAACAAATAAATTATAACTTTATATTTGCCTTAACATTTCAAACTCATTAAACTATTTACAGAGGATATAATCGATACATTAATTATCATACGTTGTCGACATTATTGTTCATTATCGACATTTACAACTCAATACAATGCATTGCGAATGATATATACGTAAGATGACAGGAAAATCGATGATTTAGCTTCATTAATGTACTAAGTAGGTGGCGCTGCAATCGGATTCCAATTATTGTAGTAAGAACTTCGCTTGGGGAGTAAGCTGGCGAATGCGGGACGAGAGGTTATTTGAATTTGCAACTGTTTCAACGAATTTTAACATTTATTTATCTTGTATTCAATTTTGAACTTTATTGTTAAGATACAAGGGTTTTTTGTTGATTATTACACTTCTTACAGCGGTCCTTATGACTGCCCATGTTTTTTTTTTAATTTCCAGACGAATAAAGAAAACCGGTAGCTTAACCGTGATAGTATAAATCTATAGGCAAGTCCGAATGTGAAGACGTAGTGATTAAGATTTTAAAATTATGTGACAGGATACACAAGTTAAGGAAATAAGTAATATGTTAGAAACCAGACCAAGTTAAGTTTGAAGAATGCGTACAAATTATATGTTTGACATACAATTATATGTAAATGTCGTCATTTAAATTGGAAACTTGCAAGGTACTTTTAATGTACACGTCGACTAAGACCAATATTATTATAGGTATAATTATTTCTTATATTTACGCGAATACATTACATTGGAATAAAACTACGGATTTTATTGCGTTTTACATTTTTTAATTCGCGACATTTCGAGTACTCAGCGCCCATGGTCACGGGGGACTGAGGTGTCAGACGTCCCAATGTCAAAAGTTGCTGAAGTACCCTCTTATTTTCAATTAGTTACTTCTACTCCGATCTATGCAGAATGAGCTCACTGTATCTTGAGGTCTTGCATTGCATTGCTTTAATATAGGATAGTTTATATTTTTAGACATTGGAACAATACGATTTTACCGTCATATTACGATATAACTGTTCCAAAGCATAGAACATGACGGAGTGCCCTCTATATGTTGTATTTATATATGGACGGCATTCGTAGCGCCTTATGCTTCCAAAGATTGCCCAAACAAGAAGTTCCTTTTAATTTTTTTAAATTAAAAAACACTTTATTATATTTTTCAATTTGATATACAACCGGTTTAGTTTCGTCGATTGAAACTAGGATTACGTAGTGTGTACTGTGTGAGTGAAGCGACATTCACACAATATATGATTTCTCATTGTTCAAATGAAATAAAATATAATTGTACATTTAAAATATTTTAGGGTTTTTAAAAAGTAACCTTATTTGGACATCGTACAGTCAGACACAAATATAAATAATACAAAATTAATAACCTAATTGTGGCAGACAGAAATAATGGGGCCAACCTGGTTGGAGAAATCATTTCTTGTTTCTATCTACCTAATTTGTTACAAGTAAGTAAGTAATGTAAGATATATACAATATATTTTCTTTAACAGTGGTAGAGCCCGCAACATCTGTTTGCACGAATTGGCCGGCTCGACCGATGAAATACCGACCTCACAGAAGACAGGCGTCAAGTAGAAGTACTCTGCGTTTCGTTTGATGAGTGACCTCTGACCTCTTTCCCTTCCGAACCTTACCTCATAAGGATAGGATGGGAACGGGAAGAGGATTGGACGGGGAGGGGGTTAACGGGAAGAAGGAGATATACTTTTTCTTGTCTATGCCCTCCTCTGTTCATTAAAGGTAGGCAACGCGTCTGCAACTCATTTGCTTGTCGCGGATGTCTATGGGTAGCGCTCACTTATCGTCGGTGATCCGCTCGGAATCATGAATTAATATTAACAATGTCATTTCGTCATCAAAAAATTAAAAAATAAATTAAATACATAATTATTAGATATTTATCAATGTAATGTAAAAAATAAATGTATGTACAAAGGCGATTTGCAGTGGTCACACAGCATAAATATGATCTGACAGTTCGTTTAATGTCATTTATTGCTTACGTCATAATCACGTCAGGCTGACATATAGAGAGCACTCCTTCCTGTCAAGATTAAAAAAACTATATGCATCTAAAAAAATTAAGTAATTGATTTGATAAACAAACTTATTATTACTGACTTTAAAAATAATTAAAATTAAATAAATACAGGGTGTAAACAATTGCTTGATACAGCACTAATATATTATTTTTTTATAGCGATACAATTTCACTCCATTTCATGGACGAAAAATCTTAATTTTAGACAGTCTGTGGCAATTTTTTACACCTTATACAAAGACTATATACATTGTTGTCACACACGCCACGAATCTTTGCGTGTGAAGTTAGCTCCGGAAATATTGTACGCATTCCACAAGGAGTGAGAGATGAAGGCATAGTCAAAGTTAGACAGCGACAAAACATGTCTGCAACGTATTGCCAACTTCAGACACGCAATGATTAGTGACGTGGAACTAATATGAAAATATCTTTTCTTTTAAAACCTCTCAAGCGAAAGCGTTTTTTAATAAGCGAAAAATAATACAAATTCGACGCGTCGATACAAGTTGAGGAATAAAAATTATTTAGCTCACTGCCAACTACCACTTATATAAATGCAAATTAACTTAAAAATATTATTTTCCTGCGTATACGTTATTTTATTGCATAATACTAAAAAACAGATTAAAAATCTTATGATAGATAAAATATTTTTGTATAATCGTTTGACAGCTGTCAAAAGTTTATACAAATAATGAAGGACAGCTATCGACGTGTTCTTTTTAACGCAATAGTCATGTTTTGATCACCAAATCCCTAACGAAACGACAAAATAATGTTTAAATGTCTTAAAATATAATAATGAAATAATTAAACACTCATATGAGCTTTTCCAAATGCCATTCAAAATTATGACGTATGTCAGAAAGGCAAAGGTTCGTCGAAATGCCATTAAAAATAATAAAGGTGATGGCACACTAAACATAAAACCTCTTAACTTGTATGGACGCCAACGATATATAATAACATAATGTGAATTCCTGTAACCCCAAAACGTATTCAGGATGCCACAAGAATAAATAATACATGGAATAAATTAAGACCACTTCACACAAACATATCACCTACTTAGTACAAATTTAAGTCAAAATTAAATATGTACTACATAGATCTCTCCGATACAGCATCATTAAATTATCTTACAAAGAGGTGCGCACTATACTTGTAGTTGTACTAGTTTTATCAGCCGGCGTCGCTCGACAAAATTTAAATAAAAATATAACATAATATAGCTTTGTAATTGTGAAAGAATGGGTTAGTGTTTACGCAATAAAAATAAATATAATTTGATTTCTCATATTGGTTCATAAATAAGTATAGAAAACTCACAAATCAAGGACGGAGCGAATTAAAGTATTAACAGTGGAAGAGTCCGCAACATCTGTTGCAGGAATGGGCCGGCTCGACCGGTGAAATACCACGACCTCACAGGCGTGATGTAGAGCATTCTGCGTTTCGTTTGACGAGTGAGGTGCCGGAGGCCTAATTCTGGTCCTCTTCCCCTTCCCACCCTTTTCTTATAAGGAAAGGATGGGAATGGGAAGAAAACTTGACGGTGAAGGGGATGTATAGGAATTGGAAATAACCATTTTCTGTTTGTCCCCTCCTCTGTCCTTTAAAGGTGGGCAACGCATCTGCAATAGTTAGTTGCGGATGTCTATGGGTAGCGATCACTTGACATCGGGTGAACCGCTTGCTCGTTTGCCATCTAGTACTATTGAAAAAAAAACTTCGAAGGTTGGCAGACTAAAGGTTACCGCCACAAGTACAGAACGCCCACCTTCCTAAGTCAAAGCAACTGTACATTTTGTTCACTATCATTGAAAAAATATTTTAATATATTCTTTATTCGACTATTTCAAGCTTTAGTCCTATCTATTCTCCCATCTATTCTTATCGGAGTTTGTTCTTGTATATTCTATACAATTTAAAAAGGCTTGCTAATATAAAATTGACAGTTAACAATTATGGGGACCATTTTTTTTAAATTCGTCGTCTCGTTGCCTTTGAAACTATGAAGCAATTCAAACTGATTTCGTAGCAACAAAGATTAGAGTTTTGTATGAAGTTGTGACTTTCTCTTTAAATACAATGTTGCCTAGTTACTACTAAAGCTTTGTTCAGTTATTGATTGTAACCTATTACGGAAGATATTGCCTTAATTCGTCAATATATATTTTTTGACAGAGCATAAGATACAGTATGACATAGAGGGATTTTTAATCTATTGTTGAGTCTGTGGTCCTATACTACTACAGTGGTACTAAGGTCACAAGTTTGTTCCACGTCAAGATGGAATTTTTGTAAACAAACACCTCACCTTTTATGTTAAAATTCTCAAATATTTCCGAAAAAAAAACCTTTTCTTACATCAGCAATACATATTACACAATTTCATTTCACTTTATCACACGATTTCCACTAAATTACATTTCCGATGACAGTATAAAAAGTGTAATGGCCGCCATGTAAGTGACGTTTGTTTGTTTACAAAAATTCTCTCTTGATGTGGACAAACTATACGTATGAACGTACAAGTTTAGTAATAAGAGTTTACTTGTATAACCACTAGGAAGCCGTCCCAGTTTCGCTCGGCTGGATAAACAAATATATGTATGTAAATGTATGTATATATCCAGGTTACTCGCTAGTACAAGGGCTGGATGCATTTCTTGGTTCGAGATTTTGTAGCTAGCAATGTATGTATGAATGGAGAAGAGTCAGAAGTTCTAGAATCGTGGCAAACAGTAATAATTCTGCCACAGAAGTACAGGCAGAATTTCGCTGTCGCAAACTTGACACTAGCTGATATCAGTTAAGGGACTTATTACAGAGAAGTTGATTCATTCATTTTTTTAACATGCTATCGCACACTTTTTTAAGGATTGACAATTTACTTTCTAAAAATGCAACGACCAAAATATTACAGATAACAAACTGAAGTTCTAACTTCTGATTTTATAGATCACTTTTATTGTACCTACAAATTCATAAAAGTGCCAATATATTTATTTCATGTAATACCTCAGACTGTTACGTAGAAGCGTGTTGTGATACTGAGACTTGGTGCTGGGGAGTTTGTTTCATGTGTGTGTGTCTTCACACTGCCGAAAAGTACACGCTGGGGTCGTGCGGGCGCGGGGCCCGGTGCGGCGCAGCAGGCGACGCGCCAACGTGCGCAGCGCGTGCGCCGACCCTCAGTCGACGCCCGCGAACCCCTGCGACCCCTCGATCGCCTTTATCAGCTTCTCTCGCAGCTGTTGGTAGCTCTCGTACGGCGGGAGATCGATGCGGTTAAAGCTGTCAACGAGTTATTTACATATATTAATAAGAAATTGCAATTAAATCTGTAAAGCAGCTTGTTTATCTCACCATGTGTGTGCTCGGGGGTAGTTCTCCGGGGTGCCCCACTTCTCTATGGTGAAGAGCTGCGGCCCGTTGGAGCCGTACAGCTCTTTGAAGCCGTTCATCGGCACGCGCGATGTGCCCGTCACGAATTGCAGCAGGCGGGAGCGCATCTCGTTAGAGAAAGAAAGTACCACCTATGGGACAGATTTATATCGTCTCAAAATTGTTACTTACTTACTTTTTATTTTACTTCCAGCAGTGAGGTTGTAAAGCATGGACTCAATGTTTTAAGGCTTTCGCTCAGTAAACGCAGGGTGTGTTAGGATATAAATTGTAGGAAGATTGAATTATTCAGCATTCATTAAATAGTAAAATAGAAACGATTTAATGTTTGAACAGTTCCAAATAAGCCGAAGTTAGTGTTATGTTTCGCGCTTTCAATGGCGCTAGTGGCGCTTCGGAATTATTTCTAACAGTGGAATTTGAGCGCTAACTCTCCAGTATTAGCAAGTAACAGTTAGTCACCGGCGCTTACTTTATAATGAATAAACTAACGTGATGTGGTCGAAAGATGGTACGCACTAATTTAACAACAGCCTATTCCCTCTTCTCTTGAAGGTACCCGCGCCATTATTGGATCGAAAGATTGACGCTGGCATTTTGTTCCAATCTTTTGTCGTATGCACGATGTATGAACATTCAAACGAGAGAGACAGTCATAGCCCTAAAAAATATGATAATAAGAATAGGTTTTTTTTAAGGGAAGATGGCAAACGAGCTAGCAGTTCATCTGATATTAAGTGACATCTACCCATAGACATCTGCAACAAGCCAATTAATTGCAGATGCGGTGCCTTACCTTTAATGAACTTTTGAAATAAAATAAACCTTCTCGTATCTATCCCCTCCCCCGTCAAATCCCTTTCCATTACCCATCATGCCTTATAAGAAAAAAATAGGAAAGAATAGATTGCTACAGAATACCGAAGTTGCATAGTAAAGAGTAAAAGCCTACCCTCCAGAACCACTGCACGACGAGGTGGTTCGCGTGGTAGTCGCCCTTGTAGAGCGTGTTGGCGCGCCAGTCGCGCACGTCGATGTGCTGGATGCCGCACACCAGCAGCTCGAGCTCGTTCTCATCGAAGATCTTCAGCAGGGGCAGCGGCACCAGACCGTCGAAGCCCTCCAGGAACGCGTACATCTGCTCCTGAACTCGGCTCACGAAACGCCACTGGATAACCAGCCTACCGGACAAGTTACAAATCAGATATATATCAATGCATCTAAATACATGCGAAATAGTAATATCCAATCGATATATAAAGAAACAGAGAGTTCTAACAGTGGTAGAGCCCACAACATCTATTGCATGAAATACGACCTCAAAAAAGACAGGCGTGAAGTAGAAGAGAGTAGAAGTATTCTGTGCTTCATTTAATCAGCGAGTTTGTCTTCCCCTTCGGATTCTTCTCTCATAAAAAGTATGAGAAGGAAGAGAATTTGACGAAGGAGGGGATGGATAGGAAAAGGAAGGAAATATCCTTTTTTCTGTTTATCCCCTGCCCATAAAGGTAGGCTACACATTTGCAGCTGGCGAAAGCCTATTGGTACCGATCACTTAACATCAAGTGAACCGCTCGTTTTCGACCTTGGTGTGTATAAAATAAGCCAAACTAACTTGATATATTCGAACTTGTTGTCATTATCGACGGATATGTTGGCGCCGCCGGGCTTGAGCTCCCGCTGCACCGTCTTGCCGAGCTGCTCCTCGTCCACGGAGAACGTCAGGTACAGCTCCGACGGGTCGTTTTCCTGTCAACCAATATATTCCACACATAAATAAATATATTCCTATAAAAGATAGCTTAAATAAGTTATAATGAGAACAACATACCTTGATCCACATAAGCGAGTTATAGTACTCCAAGTCGACGGACTCCATGTCCTGAAGCGCTATAGACTTGCCCAACATCATCTTGTAGAACGGACGGATGAAGAAAGCTGCGACAAAATAAATGATATATAATATTAAAAGTGGTAGAGCCCGCGACGACATCTGTTGCACGAATGGGCCGGCTCGACCGGTGAAATACCACGACCTCACAGAAGACAGGCGTGAAGTAGAGTATTCTGCGTTTCGTCTGGTGAGTGAAGTGCCGGAGGCCTAATTCTAGTTCTCTCTCCCTTCCCACCCTTTACTAATAAGTAAAGGATGGGAAGGGGAAGAAAACTTGACGGTGGAAGGGATGTATAGGAATTGGAAATAACCTTGCGTCTGTGGGGCTCTCCCACCGAGATGGGCCTACCCACTAAATACCACACGCGTTCCCTCGTCACCATTGTATGGGCGCGAGCATGAATAGCACGTGTGTCACGCCCACTGGCTGCCCCAGGATGGGGCCCCTCTATGCGCCCTTAAAAGGGCGCCGCGCCCCAAGTTTTAAGACGGTTATAAGTTCTCCTTGGACGTCCCTTGCCAACACTGCCACTCATTTTTACAACATAAATTTCTTAACTAGTAACTAATATTAGAAGATCTGTTTATCTCACCGTCGAGGAGTTTCCCGTGGTAGACGGCCATGCCGGCGACCCTGCCGATGAACTTGAAGTAGTTGAGGTGCTCTTCATTGCAGACCCCACTGTTGGGGTTGATCTGCAGCGTGTAGTTGTCCATCGCGGAGTACTCGAACAGCCCATAGTAGGGGTTGAACATCTCCTTGGACAACAAGAAGAACCACTCCCGAGCTAAACCGCCGTAGTCTATGACAAAACGTTTAGTTAAAATACATTCTGTACTAATATTCGAAGAGAGTAATTTATAGTAATGCATTAAAAGGACATATTTTGGACTTAGGATAGAGGATTATTCAAGACATGACCATTACACGTACCAATTTCTGACGAGACGAATTGTCTCCAGAAATATACTCGTACACCATTTGTTACTTTTTTATGGAATAAGGTGGCAAACGAGCAAGCGGATGACCTGATGTTAAGTGAGCGCTGCCCATAGACATCCGCAACAAGCAAATAGACAGGACAAAGGATATTTCCTTTTCCCTGTTAACCCCCTCCCCGTCCAATCCTCTTACCGTTCTCATCCTATCATTACGAGGAAAGGGTGGAAAGAGGAAGTGGACTGAAATTAGACCTCTGGCACCTCATCAAACGAAACGCAGAGTACCTCTATTTCACGCCTGTCTTCTGTGAGGTCGTTGTATTTTGTGCAACAGATGTTGTTGTTGCGGGCTCTACCACTGTTAGAACATTTTAAACGATTATCTTAACGGATTGGTCAAGGGTAGACAAATTTTGCTATTCTAAACAGTAGACTCTTTTAAAGTTCAACTTTAAACCCTGGATGATAACTAGTATGATCCCCGTTATAACTAAAAATAAAATAAAAACCACCTACATTCAAACATTTTAAATCGATATTTTTATTTGATATCTTACAAAATAACTTGTTCCAAATCGTAACACTCACCGAGGCCAACTTCAGACTCGAACTCGACCCAGAGCTTGGTCTTGAGCAGGTCGAGGCGGCTGACCGAGCTGATGATGCGATACGAGTCCTCCAGGATGTAGTTACGCCTCACTTTGATCTCGAACTTGTTCGGCACGTTGCTCTGTAGTATAAGCCGGTTAACTTAAGCTGGCACAGTCAAACATTCACACTTTGCGCTTGTGTATCGTCTGTGAATAACTGAATAGCGTGACGTCACACTGCAAGCGCATCAGGAAAAGTCTATCCGTCTCTCTCGCGCGCGGACAATTTTATGAGTATGGAGGAGGCAGTTATTGTTTTGTTTTTGTTACTTTTTATAAACACAGAGTGTTGCGAGTCCATTAGAAGATGTAATATAGTATAGCATAATACACTACAAGTAAAACATTTTTTAGCTTATTCACAAGCCATCCAACCTTACTGAAACCCGGGACGACTAAATATTTTAAAATTCAACAAAACATACTGTATAGTGAAATAACATCAGTGTGAGTAGTGTAAAGATGATTTAGGTTACTGATCTATAACTATATCAGACCAGAAGGGGAAGCGTGGCTCGGGTTATATTAAGCCCCTGCGATTCCCATTATAATCCCAATAGCTCAAATCTACGGTGTACTAAGAATATGTACGTTTACTTACAAAGTGTATACCAAAAGGGGTAGATCAACAGTTGTGGTCGGGCGGTCGGTCGACCGGACGGTCTCAAAAAATGCCTCTAATTAAAGCGCCTATTCTGTGAAGTCATTGTTATTAGCCCGGAAGTATCTTTTGCAGCTGGCAATAGCTTTAGCGTACCGTGGTACGGGTCTTCATACTTAGAAGCTGGTCAAAATGGCGGAGAGATGAACATGTCAACGCACCCTTGTATTACATGACTTATTATTTTACTATTTTTGGTAGCCTGTCACCGTAGTGTTGAACAACGTGACAGACTGTCGATATACTGTGTACGAACCGCTTTGCGCAGCTGGCTCTTGAGGTACTCGTACTTCCGCTTGTAGTCGCGCGAGTAGGGCACGGCGGGGCCCGCGATCTGAGGGTTCGACAGTCGCGGGTCCTCCCACTGCGTCGTGCGCGTGTCTGCACACAGACAAACAATCTTATACATATACATACCTCACAAGAATTACTAGAATGTGCATACAAAGAAATTAGAATATTTACGAAGGAATTCTAAGGAATCATATATGCCGGTCATGCAGCGCATGAGCGGTACTTCCAAGCCAATACGACTTGCTTCCAGTCCTTCAAGATAAGAACGTACTCCTTCCATAAAGGCCAGCAGCGCATCTTCAATTCCTCTGATATTGTGGATGTTCATGGGCGGCGGTGGGCACTAAGCTTTAGGCGACTCGTTGCACTCGCCCCATTTTCCTTTTTAAAAAAAAGGAAATTTGCACGACCCGTAGATTTTTTGTTTTTGTTGTTGTTTACCCACCACCCTCATATACAAAATCCTGATAAATGAATGGATACAAGTGTACTTACTGTGGTCGATGAAGAATATCCTGCCGTCGGTGTGCACGCGCTCCTCCCAGCCCTCGGGCAGCGCGCCCAGCTCGTCCGCCTCAGCCGCGCTGCTGCTCTGCGCCGCCGTCGGCAAGCTGGACGCGCAGCCTGAAAACAAATTGTCAATAACATTATTTAAAAATTTTAATGTTGGCATATGTTCGCCTAGGCCGACCTCTTTTTTTGCTGCGACGAAAGGCCTAAACATATCCACTCTTGTGGGGGCAAGTGCGGTATATGTCGGACCTGCACAACAAAAACATCACAATTCCTCCCGCGCATGTCGGCGGGGCTACGTTCCAGAAATGCTCTTTCTCACACACATCCGCGCCTCTACCTGCGCCAGCCGCCTAGCCAGCTCTGTCTCTGGGGAGGACAAGCCTCCCAATTCTCCTCCAAAATGACGGACCGAAACAGCAAGAGCACCCTCCTACACTGCTTTTTGTCATTGTTGGCAGTCCGATCCCCCACATTATTCACTTTCAAAACATAAATCCTTAATTCATCTACAAACATACATAAAATATGAGTGCAACTATTAAATTATGGATTAGTTTACCAGTTCTAGGGTCGATCCATGTGGTAGTTTTCTGATTGTGGTCGATGAAGAATATCCTTCCGTTGGGCGCTCTCTGCATACTCCAGCCGGGTGGTAGTCCTGAAACCGTCAAACATTACCATAAATACATTATATATCATAGTGTCAAAAGGAGAAATTTTACTACATATACAGGATGATTTTTTTAAGTGGTCATGCACGTCCAATTTCGAAACTACGAGGAATAGCGAAAAGTACACACAAGAGTCTCGGGTCTGATTTTTAATTTGTTGATTTAAAAAAAACACCTGTAGTATTACACTATTCGGTAGTGTCGCTAATAAGGAACGAATTCTGGGAAGAAATAACATTCAGGAAATACTTGTATTTTAATAAAATGCTTCATAAAGTAATGTCTTTAGTAATGGTAACTACTTTGATATGCCTTTTTCGAAATAATGCTCAACATTTTTTATGGTTGATAATTCAAGTTCTTCAATCTTATCGTTTTCTTTTCCTTATCAAATCTATTCATTCTATCCCATACAAAAACTGGCAACCCAGCTATCATTATTTAGATTGATGAGGATGAGTTAACCCCCTTGCTCTAGTTTACTAAAGGAACAGCCGACGGTGAACCGTCCCGCTAGCCGCAAGGTTCGGTAACCACTGCGGCTTACAGGGCGATGGCTAGCCGCAATCGCAACCTGAATGCGAGCGAACACAAAACTTATATCAACCATCCGACTGGCCGCAGCAGTACAGCATATATTACTAATAAAAACTTTTTTCATGCATACTTTTTACTCGTCAACCGGACGGCTGACCGTGTCGCGGCTAAACGCGGGATGTGATGTTAAGGTTAGGTTTTAAATATTCAAATCAAAAACCAACAAACCATCGCTGTTCGGCAAATTCTGACTCTGAGAGCTCGCACTACTGCTTCTGGTACTTTCCGTCGATGCGTCTGTTTCGTCCTAAAACATACCGCACGTTGCAATCTCGACTTTAAATCGAACCATTTAGAGTATATATTTCTTAAAGTTATATTTAAATTTGACCCAAATATATACTAAAATAAATAAAAGTATCAATAATATCTATGGTCTTCGGGTCTAAGGAATCTAATAGTGTAAAAAATTATTATGTAGTTTTTTAATAAAAACACCATCTATGTATTACCTAAGAATATTACATTAAATATATCTACATTACAATTAACTAAACAAAGGCTATACAAGCACTACTCATAATAAGATCGACTTACAAAACATGCAGTTTATTACGGTACGTGCAAAAAAACATTACAAGAAAAGCACAATAAAGCAATACAGCACAAGCTTCACAATTCATTTTCTAAAGAAAACAAAACAATATATAAAACCTTCTTAAATAACTAAGTGACAGTAAACCATAGAGTACGAATATGTTTTAGACCAATTTGTATTCTATATAGTTATAAGGTTTATTTTAGTGTCTCTGGAGTACGCTTATGAAATATGGCACCATTTATACGAAATTGCTCGCATCTCGCGTTTCATTGCTCACTCCAGAGACATTAAAAATGGCGTACGTGTATAAATTCCCCATAGTTACAATTTGACATTTTATCGAAGAAAATCATAATGGAACATTTTATTGAGTATTAAAAGCTATTATTAGTTAAATACCAAAGATATTTTTTATTTTTTTAATTGTTAGTGAAAAAAGCATAGCATGTTAAAGATCGATTGTCCTTTAGAACGCTGTCATAGACAATTTGCGCAAAGCGTCCAATTCAATACGTGTAATGCTAATTCAGCCAGTATTATTCGATTTTAAAAATAATATTTCTGACCGGATGAATTTATAGAACGACGTAAGGCGTGCAGTTTTAAAGCTTATCTGTGTTCAGCCAAATAATTCATGATTGCCTTTTTGAAATCTTAGACAGTTTTGTTTGTAACTCTCAACTCTAGTCGAGGCATGATGATACAATGAAGCTCAAAAGATATGCCTATATATATCTATATTTGCATTAATACCTATCTTTCACAGAATTCGATATCTGATTATATCCAAACGGGAACCAATGAATATTTTTGTGTTATGAATCTATCGTAATATAACGGCTACAATTATAAAGTTTGATACGCAGCATTTAACGAAATAAAGACCATGTCCTCGGAATGTATGAAAAGTGAAAACCTATTGAATATAAATAAAATAAAGTCTTATATTCAAAGTATTACAACAGTACTATCCTAATAGAAGGGAAGGAAATCTGCCTGAAACCAGTTTTTACAAGATATTGCATAAATATAAATGGTAAACCTATCGTTGTCTAGTCAAGGTAAGACTCGTCTATAATACGTTTAGAAACTGCTATTGATACAAGCCGATCCACACAACTGACGTTAGTTCAAAGTAAACTAACCAAATATAACAAGTTAATGGTTATGAATGATTTAAACTTTCGACTAAAACTTGCAAACTAGCAGGTCAATTAAGTGGTTTGTATTTTATATAAATTAATAACTCCAAGCGTACAAAATCAATATCGTCTGTGTCATGAATAAGGTACTGCTATAAACATTTTGTACACAATACAACACGTCACGCCCGAAAAACTCTTGTCTTACCTCCGAGTCATCCATAGAGCTGGCCGTGGTCCTCCTTCGCCGGGAGGTTGGAGACCTGCCCTGCGGCGTGCCTCCGGTGGGAGTGCTAAAGTGATTCTCGTCAAACGTTAAAGATTCCTCTACTATTTCTATAAATTCCACTTCTTCATCTTCATCCGCCTCGGGTCGTACGGCCGCTCTCTCAACTTCAGCGCCGTTAACTCTTACATCTTCTAGATTGCCATTTGTCTCCTCGCTTGCATTAGTTTCTGCGGTGCCTTGAGACTGCGCGTCGTCATTATGTTCTCTATTTAATTCGTCATTTTCGTTGTTACCTATTGATGATTCAGTATGATTGCCATCGTTACCAGCGACGTTTTCTACAATATTAACTTGTTGACTAGTATTGGCGACTTCATTGCCGCTCGTCTCCTGAGCCTCTTCTGTGGGATTTATATTTGTTTCTTCTGTTTCTACATTATGTACATCTGCGCTTGCGTTCGTCGCAGCATCCACTACATCATTGTCGTCATCATTTCTATTTTCTCTTACATTAGTATCACAGTCGTTGCTTAAATTAGATGTTGCTGTAGGAACATTGTCTCCCGCCGGCTCTGGAGACCGGACCGGTGTGGAGAATGGCGTGACTTCAGTTGAAGCACTGTCCGCTCTATCGTTTATATCCTCCTGTCAGACATTTCAGTTTGATACCAACTTGCACAAGCAAACGACAAACCATTCACAGTTATATCAAAACCCCAATTCGATTGAATGAAATTTAATAACTTTAACTGAGAAATCAAAATGAGTAAATAAATGCGAAAAACAAAAGGCAAAGTAAATCAATGAATTCATGTAAAAGTATAAGAATTGAATTGTCATTATAAATATGTAATCTTTGGGTAAATTATTGATTTCTCAAAAGCAATGATTGATGAACGTTTAATGCCTGGAAAATTATGACACACACAAATTATGTATTTCAAATTCTGATATTTTTGATACTCATCTTGGGCCGCAAAATTGTCTATGGCTTACCACACAATGTTACACCAATAGAAGTATTGGTAGAACCACAAACAAAAATTAATATTTTTTTTAGTAGAGTAACACAAAAAAAATATGAAATACTTTTGGGAGTACGCTGCCGTTGTAAATGGTGGTCGATATTTCCCTGTTAGTACAAACTCGATGTCTACGATGTATAGGTTATATGCAACAATGTTCCTAGTGATATAAAAAAGAAAAAAAATCGTGTAATGAATTATTAGTTAGCTGTCCCTCAATCTGCGGAAGCCCATGCTGCGAGAAAAAAAATCAATGAAAATATAATCAGGCTAAATGCTTTTGATTTTGACACGTAAATGATACTGATGTGTAACTCTAGAGAAATTTCTTGAAAATATTGTAAAAATAGGTTTCTTAAGTTCAGTCAGAGATCGATTTTCTTTTCTTATCAAATTTTACTCTGCCTACCTTTATACGCTATAAATATCCTAACAATTACACCAATTTACAACCACCCTTCCAACTATAATGTAACATTTTTCTCAAATCCGTGCTTGTCGCTAGAATTAATAAATTATGCGGCTTCACTTTCTAAAGTAATTGATTCCACCGAGTTTAGTTAATCTACTTTCAGCTGAGAAAGTCCAAAAAAAATTATCATCAGTAATATTTACTCAAAAAAATCACATCTCAGTGCCCTGTGCGCAATGACATCTAAAATTCGACATATAAGAAACTAATTTTCGCATGCACAATTGTAATATCAATAGATACATTCTATATTTATTACCGACATCCATGCAAGAAATCAATGTAAACATCTCACAATATGCTCGCGGTACACAGACAGCAGACGCGAGACGAAGGCGAAGCGATAATATGACTAATGTTAACCTATAATAAACAGAACACTCGCGTATTTTACGTCATAACAATCGCTGTACGTTTACCACAGATCAATGAGTCGCAGACGTGACACTTGACAGGTGACACATGACATTAACTTCTTGTCACTTCACTCGTCACCTGTCTGTGATCTGTACTCTGTGACAAACCTAACGTCATCTGCACTCCACCTCGATCTCTAATTTGCTGTCCACGTAACATGCATTTAAGTTTTTAAAGGGCTTTATTTAACAAATTTAGCTTAAATAATAATGTAATTCTATACAAATAACTTTAGATAGAAATTAATTGTTAGACGTTAGTGTATTCACTTAGTTTTTGATTTTTATTACAATTGTCCATTTTTTCTTAGTGCTTAGAGATCTCTTAGATTCAAGATATATAAATAAATATGCGCTCACGCCCGTCACCCAGAGGGGTAGGCAGAGATCAAGGATTTCCATTTGGCGCGATCCTGGCTCACCTCTCTCGCTTCTTCTACATTCATACATCTACGCATACAAGCTCCTCGGTTATGGGTGCTCCTTATATCCCCCTTTTTTAATAAGCCACTAATTTGATCGCTATAAGTTCTTCTAGGGCGTCCCCTACCAACACTACCACACGCTTTTGCACTTAGATTCAAGATACCCTAAAATATCTCAGAGAAACGAAAGTAAACCGAAATCAGTCCGACATGAGATGATCTCACATTTTATATAACAAACTTTATTATTTTCTGTGCTACGTTTTGTGCTACTATTTGGAGAGATATTTATTATTATTTCCTTAATTTTTTTTTAAATCAGAGATTATTAGATAAAGCCCTCGTATATAATCCACCATCGACGAGATGTAATAATTTTAGCTAAAACCTTCAAATTATAAAGAAATATTAAATTGACCACAAATATCATTCCGCCATTCATTATTCTATAAACAAGATAATCTAAAACTACACATGCATACATTTTGACTATAGGGGATAATGTAATATTTTAAAAATATAAAAGAACTAAGAAGTTAATAAATTCAAAGCAGGAGACAATTTCTCACTATCTGTCATGAGTCTCTTAAAGCATTTCGAGACAAAATAAAAGAGAACTAAAGCGATTGACATAGGGCTGCATTTGGCATGTCCTCATACCTGGTGGTTGGTGACTGAAGGGCTCGGAGTATGGTCCTCGTCAGCCGAAATATGGAACCGCCTTTGGAACTCAGTCGCCGCTGTCTCCATCCGCTCCGCTTGAGTCTCCGTGCTTATGTTGCGACTGGTCAACGACAACCAACAGTAAAAATAACTTCCCATAAGTAAATAATTAAATATAAATATTTTGCAATTGGTATTTTTAATCACTCCAAGTTATCTTTAAACTTGTGCTAGTATGGTATATAGATTCCAACCCACCTTATGTAGCGTCCATACCATTAACCGTTAGTCTGTTGGCGCTTCCTCTATCATAACAATTTAAATTAAACCTCTAGATCTCTCAATTACTGTTTACAGCCAGAACCAACAGTTGATAGACAACTCAAGGACAGTCATAGACAATAACCAAAGGGAAAAGAACTTTATTCGATTAAATTTAACCGACAATACTCGTTAACGATGCGCAACACATAGAAAACTTTAAATACAGATATATTACATGGCTAATGGGTATCAAATATTCTAGATTGGTTATGTACAGCTACGTAAGTATTACTCTCACAAGATGGACCGATCTTTTCAAGGTTGCGGAGTCGACTGAAGATTGGTTACCGGCCGATTTTATGGCAACATTTTGGGGAAGACCAAGTACAGTGGACTTTGGCTTGGCTTGGCTTTGGCTAATAACAATGGTGAATGTTCATTCAATATTCTACACTAAGTCAATGGTAACTTACGTAAAAGTGTTTTTTTAAAGTATGATTATAAAGTAATAAAGAGACCAGTAAGAAGACGGCGCTGGCCACCGCACGCCAGGAGAAAGAAAAAAAACTCACGTAAAAGTGGGTCTTTCCCATTGCGTAGACCTAGCTATGTGGTTGACGTAGTAAGTGCGCCCGTTGGCATCCTGGCGCTCCTCCCAGCCGGGCGGTAGCGGGTCTCCGCCGATCGTCTGTAACAATGGATACTAACGGTGAACTATCCATACGTAATTAATTTCATGAATGATGAGTTAGGTTTGTTATTATTCGTGATATGTGAAATACGAAGTTAGGCGACAAAGTTAATAATATAAAATTACACCCAATCACCTAGAGAAATAGAATAGAGACAGCTTTATGTTAATTCACTGACTAAATATCCTAACATCATCTGGTCTCTAGATATTCGTTAAACAGCTCATTGATTTCTCAATATACGCAGAAATATTACAATTTAAATATGAACTAAACTTTATGTATGAACTGAAAATTTGTTGTTGCTTATTTTACTATAAATAAATCATTTGTGTATTTTTTACACTCGTCCTGAGACAAAATAATTACCAGTTGTGCACCAGTTCTACTAAACCACACGCCCTTCAAATGGAACAATGGTTTGTTTTTTTAAAGTACTAGGTGGCAAAGGAGCAAGCGGTTCACCCGATGTCAAGTGATCGCTACCCATAGACATCTGCAACTAACTAATGCGTTGCCCACCTTTCAGAGGAGAGGACAAACAGAAAATGGTTATTTCCAATTCCCATACACCCCTTCACCGTTAAGTTTTCTTCCTC
Organism: Papilio elwesi; assembly: GCA_029849275.1. Lineage (NCBI taxonomy): Eukaryota > Metazoa > Arthropoda > Insecta > Lepidoptera > Papilionidae > Papilio > Papilio elwesi. Next base: position 10,152,391 of record CM056702.1, read on the forward strand.
TTCCCATCCTTTCCTTATAAAAAAAGGATGGGAAGGGGGAGCGAACTAGAATTAGGCCTCTGGCACCTCACTCATCAGACGAAATGCAGAATACTTTACTTCACGGCTGTCTTCTGTGAGGTCGTGGTATTTCACCGGTCGAGTCGGCCCATTCGTGCAACAGATGTTGTTGTTGCGGACTCTACCACTGTTAGAGTTTCTCCTCGTCGTTAGAAAGCACAGCGAATATAATAATCAAGATTTTGTTGACAATAGGTTTTCTCAAATTGAACCCATTATTTTAAAAGTCATAAGGTCAAGGTCAGGTCAAATCAATTATGCTTAAATTGTTTTAAGTTATATGAAGCAGTAAGCCATGCAGTAATGTCTGTATAGGTTTTTTTTACCTGGCAGCAATATTTGTATGTATTTAAAATTTGTTTTTTTTTGCATTGATTGCTACATTATATGCAAGAGAGATAACTGATGGATCTTCCTATAAAGATAATGTCAGTATAAATAATTCATTTCATTAGCTAACAAGTGAACGCAAATAAAACATGAAAGTATTCTTACCGCACAAAATATTATAAGGAATACAGTACCGTGGTGTGCGGGGCTTATAAACTGTAGCTATTTTATTACAGCTGACAGGTGGAAGACGTTGAGTGAAGTTTCTAAAATGTCAATTATAAAATACCTTCATGTGGCTGTGAGGTACCAGTTTCCAAGGAAAGAGAGTTGCATTGCAGTCTAAAAAAATTATAATCATTTATTTTTTCTATATTATGTCATATGAATTAAATGTCACAACGCCGACCACCATCATAGGAAGCTCTTGCCAAACGGTTGGATAAAGGGTTCGAGAAAATGACGAAAATGTTATTCCAATGTGTTGCTCAGCCAATTGACGTGCCTTAACAACAGAGCCCCAATCATTACTTCGGAATAGTAGTAGAGAACAAACTAGCTGTTAAGCCTTTTATCTCTCTCTCAAGAAATTTCGATAATTTTGTTTGACATTACTCTTCTGTTTTATTCGTTCACTGTAGCTAACCAATACATATCGAACTGTAACTATACAAATAAATGAATGGTGTTTGGCCCTCATATATATTCATGCTAAAAATAAGCTGTTAAATAAAAAAAACACCTACTAAATGATTCATGTACGCTGTCTCCACCAACTCCCAATCATCGTCACCGGTAAAGGAGGGTACCGTCTGAATGGTCTTGGCAACCTAACAGTGCAAAATTGAGCTTTATGACGATTGCAATAAAGCTGTAACTAAATCAACTACTATTCGGGTCGACTTTAAGTAAATCGACTATAAATGTGGAATTGGAACTAAAAATAGTACTCAATGCATTGTACAATAAAATTAAGATCAGATCCCTTTAACGCTATTCATATAATTTAATACAAATCAGTCATAGAAAAATCGATCACATAACACTTTAGAATAAAGTCCCGTTACAAGTTCTAAATCTAAAACCACTAAGACTATGTTTACCACTCACCGGTTGCACGGTCCCAGTTTGCGCTTCAGGCTCGACCATTTCCCAGCCATCAACGGCGGCGGGCGCGGGGCTCGCTTCGCTCTCATCTTCCGTTTCACCAACGCGTCCCACCAGCGCCGCGTACACCTCGATGTGGCCACGCACCCGTGACCTGGCACTATGTATACAAAGGTAACAGTTAACAAACAACAACTATACTTAAGGACTATCATTATCTCGCTATGAGAAATAGATTATAGTTATGACCTTAACGTGGCCATTGACACCTTAGTGGAGGCCTGACTAGATTAAATGGAGAAATCAATGCAGCAATATCCATCTGAGGACTAATACACGCTAATACTGATGACAATTTTGATCAAGATTAATAAAAAACATAAAAGAAAACCACCGATATGAGAAAGGTACTGGTGTACCCCAAGGAGCCGTTTGGTGGCCAGTACTTTATAAATAATACAAAAGTCGTTCGTTCTTCAAAAGAATAGAATCGTAATTCATTTAATGTTTTCGAATAAATAAAATGTATGTAAATATATATTCTACAAGTGCATACAGATCTCACAGAGCAAATTTAAAAGTGAGGGAAAGAAAGCGTCACACGTAATCGACCAGAAAAGAACAAGCACAGATACCAGTCAAGATATTGGCACATTTATGTATTCATTTTGATAAAGTTTTAAAAAGAAAAAAAACAAACAAAATAATTGATATTGCTTGCGACGTCTATTTCCGCCTACACGTGCACACAGACACACAAACTGCGAACACATGCTACTGCTTTGTTACTTACGGTATCCTTCATCTTCAAGTTGCGACATTATCAATACCTACATCAGTCACACAATGATGTCTATCCACGCGTCAAGGTATTCCTCCTTTCCTAGATTAATGCACAATCGGGGAATGAAAATCTTTGTTTATGAAGATTAACTTCTACTAGTAAATTTAATCAAGTCTTGGTTCAGTCCTCTTGCGCGGCTTGGGAGTCTGGGAAGCTAGACGTATCTAGAATATCCCAAGCCATTCTCATTAAAGTTTGAGCTTGGCGACATTCCATCATCTGTTCCGAACAATGAATATATTATACATATGTATACCAGCCTTACTTTAAATCTACACATTCTAAGTCTAGAGCGTGTCCGCCGTCAACATCTAACAGGGCTAAAAGCTATATATAAGGGCACTAATTAAAAGAAAAACAAACGCACTGCATGCTCCAGGCTCTACTTACACAGACCTGCGCGGACGTAGGGGGTACTTAGCGGGTGGGGGGCGCGGCGCGGCCGCCGACTCGGTCGGAGCGCCCGCCAGCGGTATCTCGACCATGCCGAGGAAGTCATCCCTGGTCAGCCTGTTCTCATCGAACACCTGAATCAACAGCTTCTGCTCCTGGGGTTTTACCTGGAGTAATCGTATATAAGTTCACTTACTATTTATTATTAAGAGCATTAAATTTCAAAGTACACTTAAAACGATCGCTAGATCAATTGATGTTACTGTAGGTAAAGCAAGAACACTGTGAGTGATATCCGAGTTTGCCTCCTCCTCCAAACACGTCAAGGCAGACTACTAATAGCTACACACCACGTAATCCGCGCAAGATGCGAAATAAGCTCTATTGTGATTACCAACTGAGATTCAGTAAATGGGGAGTCTAACCATCGCCTGGAGATGGCTGCGTCCCGGACAATCAAGATGGATGTAATGTTGTTTGGAGATTAAATCAAATCAAATACGCGAGAAAATTTAATGTAAAACATTCAATTAGGGTTATTCAACGTTAATAAATATGATCCTAATTGCCTCTTAGTATTCGAGCTCGTTGTTTATAAAAGTATACTGAAGCCCTAACAGTTTCCTCAAGGAGACTGTGGACTGAGTTTTAATAATAGATGGGAAAAATTAAGTACGCCGCTCAACTGTTGATATTTCGTAATTTTTCATCGCCACCGAAGTAACAATTCGTTAATACACCCGCGGCCACCTATGTATTGTGGTGGATTTATAATTACCAAAAAAGAAAACATTTGCAACGATCAAAATGTATAAATACAAAGAACTTTAATTCATCAAACGTAAACATTTTGGCGAAAAAAGATGGGAATAGAACAAAAACAAACACAAGCATTATACAAAGGTTCATAAGAGAACTGTTAAAGAACCAGATACATGGACACATATTAGTAAAATATGGTATAGCAAAAACAACCAAACCAACGAATGAACTTGGGGCAACGAGAGAAACTCGAGCTCCACGCGAATAAAGCAAAAAGTTGATATGATAATAACAATAAAAAATGCAAAATAATTTCACGTATGCAAAGAAAGTGTTTGCCAATGGCAGACCATAGTCGAGCATGAAACTAACATTAATATTATATTACGGGACACGCAAATGAATCAGTTTAGTTACTATAGAAAACACAGATGTCTCCTACGTCTTGTACATTTACTGGTGTGGATAAAAACTATCTTAAATATAATAAATCACTTTAAATACACAAAAAATTAACAAATAAAAATTCCGACGACAGAAATAGCACAATTGGACATTAACATAATACATTCTCACAATTATATATATATACTTGATTTACAATTAAAAGCGTAAACAGATAAAGTTAAAGACAAGAATAAAGTGGCTTAGCAATCTTGCAAACTACTAAACGAATGAACCGATTTTGATAAGGTCTTTATTCAGTTTAAAGCGAATGTGATCGAAGTGGTTGTGAAAGGTATAAAAAAAGTTCGGACAAGATACGTCAAATTGTCAATGGTTCGTGCAGTTCACAATTTGCTGACAATTGTAATTTTGCTAGTCCATTTAAAAACTGACGAAATTCACAATCGATCGGTGACATAAACAAATCATCGACGGCAATTCTACGATCGAGCCGCACAACGGATGATACAACTACCGTTATACAGGTACCGCTAATGAGACGTTTAGAGCACAATGCTTCAATACACCTCAGCAACTATAATTATATGTTATATAAGTTATTTCTTCATAAAATATTAAAAGCCCCGGTTTCTGTAAGGCTGATCAACGAAAATATTTGCTAAATAGGTGCCAAATGTCAGGTCGAATATTATTTGAGTTGCCAAACGCATGATCGTCAACTTTCTTAAGGAACTAAAATTCATTTGACATCTCGTTTAACTTGACAGAAGTGTTAGCTCAATAAAAATTACTAATAACCTAACCTTTTTAAAATCGGGCGTGGTAATCCATAAAGTAAAAGGCGCTTGTACCGATGCAGGGAGACTATCAATGGATACAGTTAGAGCCGTTGTACACGCTAAGAAAAATCGCCGGATATGTGCAAGAGTTCGTTTCATTTGTACATACGAATTCTATGACAGGAGTTGTGAAAATGTTATCCGCCATTTTATTGGCGGCCATATTGGATTTTTATTTTTCAATGTATTCTACTATTCAAGCCCATTAATTTAATATCCATATTGAGGGAATAAGTACACGCTCACGCCCGTAACCCAGAGGGATAGACATAGATTATGGATTTCCATTAGGCGCGATCCGGACACACTTCTCTCGCTTCTTCTACATCCAACGGGTACCCCTTATCCTCCGCCTTTTTCGCCTCGTAGTAACATTCTTTTCTTCAAAAACAATCGAAAATTAATATTTCAATTTATACAATCCTGAACAACGATTGTGATGAAATGACAACAAAAGAGTAGCGGCCCACGAACGCACCCCCGGAAACAATATTTCTGTTGACAAGTTCCCAATCGTCTTGTCTGCAGAGACGGTGAGTTTTCTTAGCGTATACAAGCGCCGTTATGGAAACTATTGAACCCGCCAAAACGTAGTTTGTGTTATACGTTTGTGAAATTACAGACAACTAATTGCGCTATTTTATACCTCGTGGCCAACTGCGTTGCTGAGCAAGTTTTTTTTATTCTAATTAAACCGAACCGCGTCATAGATACGTATTATTGTCAGGCGAACGAGCTACTCGTGAGTCACTAAATTTAATATTAACAGAAAAAAATCACGCACGCGAATCAACTTACACGAAACAAAAAATATGCAACCAATCCGTAAATAGTTCACCGTACAGGCCGACACTGAACAAGGTCGAATCTGTGATAAGATGATTGATTTAAAAAAAAAAAGTTTTGTATAACGATAACGCACGATAAGCTTATAATTTCGAAAATATATTTTTTATGAAACACGTCCCCGCTAACAAGTCCACTATCGATCATAGACCGCTCTCAACTGTCACTCCACCATTCGGATCGGCCTCCTATGTTCCATCGTCAATGTGCCGATGTCATTGAAATATCGTCCCGTTATTACTCGCACGAAATGCCACGATTTCCACAAAATGACTTACATTTCCGATGACAGTATAAAAAGTGTTATGGCCGCCATGTATGGTAAATGACGTTTGTTTGTTTACAAAAATAACATCTTGCTATGCAACAAATTAACTACTAGACTATTCATTGGCTTATATCAACGCAATAATGTATCAATGAGCCCACAACTGAATAAAAACTATAATTTCTACTTGGGTGTAATGTTGGTGGTGGGTGGGATGATGGTATTCATGAGATATGTGGTGGTACATACGCCATTCACCACTAATTATTACTTAGATCACAAAAAACCTTTACAGTACATTAGAAACTTGACGTAAGCAACTGAAAAAATCGTACTCACCCTGAATATAAACTCCTGATTCCATACTGGGTTCAAGGTCTGTAATCAATTATTACACGAATGAATTTTTATTACAATCATCCTTGTAGACACATAGTCCATGAAATGTTAGGTACAGTTAACAATATTAATATAAGTTACCTGACCTCGTAAGCCGTATATGACTGGTCAGAGAAAAGGATAGACCAGATCTTATTTGAAGCAATATCTCATCCTTGAAGTCGCTTCTTATACATTAAATATTTAACAATGGTGAGCCGGCTCGACCGGTGTAATGCCACGACCTCACAGAAAACAGGCGTCAAGTAGAAGTGTCTTATAATTCCGCGTTACGTCTGAGTGAGGTGCCGGAGGCCCGGTGTCAGTCGTCTTCCCCTTTCCATCGTTTCCAACAAAGAATAGGATTGGAAGGGGAAGAGGATTATAATAACAATATCCTGGGACATTATTCACACACGGTCACCTGATCCCAAACTAAGCAGAGCTGTACTATGGCAACCAGATAACTGATATATTACATATACTACTTTTCGTTTTGTAAATATATACTTAAATAGATTTATTACACCCAGACTCAGGACAAACAGACATGTTCATGCACACAAATTTCTGTCCTGGGTGGGAATCGAACCCACGACCTGTGACATGATCTTACAAACCATGCCAACCAGCCCGATCGGATCGGACGTGGGATTATAAATAGGAAAAGAAATATTATAATATCCCCTCCTCTGTCTATTAAAGGCGACACATCTGCAACTAATTCACTTGTTGCGGATGCATATGTAGTCACTGAACATCAGGTGAACCGCTTGCTTTTCCATCGTCATCCTTAAAAAAGGCTGGAGTTAGAGGATTCTTTTTGGACATTTAAATTATGATCAGTAACTCAAAATTTGTGGTTGGAACCAATGCATTTTTCGTACGTTTACGCACAACAAACTTTGTTTTGTTTGTTTTGATTGCAGCGAAATTACATGTACTTTCTTTGGAAATGATGTAATTTCAAACAAATTTTGAATGACATTGGTTTGTTTACAAAAATTCTATCTTGATGTGAGATAAACCATAATTTAAATAAATTCAGAGGTTAAAGGACATAATTTACTACAGTGTAGGTTCGTTAGTATCGGCATCACCTTTTTCTTGGTCTTGGTGAGGAAGGTCTCGACGGTGACGTCACCGTCTGTTTTCTGCAGCTCCACGCGGACGTAGGGGTCACTGGAAACAAAAGTGCACACTTTATATAAAAGCTTACAGGACCTGCCGACAGAAGTCAAAACAGATGGGAAGGCGCGACAATAGTTCAAAAATAAATAAATGAATTATCAACAAAAATACCTTGTGAACAAACTTGACGGTGCTTCAGAAAATATTTGAGTATGGCAACTAATGACAGACTGTCATTAACGTAATCCGCAGCGCTGGGGAGACGCCATTGCTCTTCCGACTATGGTAGTCGCACCACGTGTTCCGTAGAACGTTATAAATTTGTCATTTTAAATAAAAGTTATTATAATTAAATGTCAGTGATAAAGTTAATACGTACTAATTGATATATTCTGGTTAATTATATGTGCTACGATTGTAATACGATAAATTGTAATTAATAATAAAAGTGTGAAATTGACGGTAGTGTATAATTACTCCTCGCCCGCTAACTCACGCATTCTATACGCCTAAATATGGACGAGACTATGAACCAGACCCTGAACCTATAAACTCGTAAAATTCAAGATTTTACAAGAAAAATAAATTATAAAAAGTTCGTTGGAACTATTCCAAATTCAAAAAAGCATGTTTTCGACGCATGTTGCATGTTGCGCGTGTTGTTCTCGCGAACCTACAAGATTTTCCCCTGACAAAGTTCGTCCAACGCGGCTAATGAAGTTTTCACTTTTCAAATTATTAATGGTATTACATTTGAAAGATACAGAGGTAGCAAACGCTTTGCGTTTACCGAGTCTTTCTGGTCACAAATTTTATGGGGACGAACCTATCGTTATTAATCGACAAATCCGGGAACAGATATTTATAATCTTTGAAGTGCGTTACACAAAGGCAATGTCGAACCCTGCACTAACCCTATACTCATACAACTCCTGCTATAGTCTTAATACAAAGGCTACATGGTGACGCCTATCAAACCTGATATAAAACAGTTATCAATTGACGCCTCTGACTACACTATGTTACAAAGATGTAAGAACATAGGGTTATATATAAAAATTTCATCGAAATCGGTTCAGCCGTTTCGGAGTCTAGTCTCCAAGAATATGTGTACAAAGTTTCATGATGATCGGTTGAGTAGTTTTCGCGTGAAAGCGTAACAAACAAAATTACATTCACATTTATAATATTACAGAATAGAACATAATAGATAGATAAAAACCTATTCTCAGACCTACCGAACGTATATGCAAAATTTCATTGAAATCGGTTAAGCTGTTTCGGAGGAGTATGGCAACTAACACTGTGACAAGAGAATTTTATATATATTGATGAAACTTTAAAAGTATAACAAGCGCAAGCAATAGGTTCAGCGCTCTCATTACTTTATGTTAATGACCGATTATTATCGTCGACAATTCGATAAGAAATCGGTGGCGTACGAACTTACCGTCTTATCGAAATCATACCTCCGTTATGAACACATAATTATAACTAGTTTAATGACTCTTTTATGAAAAATGAGTGAGTAATAAATACTATTATATATAAAAAACTATAACAAAGTGAACTGATTCTAAACAATTCACACAGACTAATGAAGAGAAGGATATCATTCAACAGTGGTAAAGCCCGCAACATCTGTTGCACGAATTGGCCGACTCGACCTGTGAAATACCTAGCCTCACAGAAGACAGTCGTGAAGTAGAATTATTCTATATTTGGTCTGATGGGTGAGGTGCTGGAGGTCTAATTCTAGTCTCCTTCCTATCCTTTTCTAAAAAGGAAAGGATAGATAGAAGAGGATTTAACGGGGTAAGGGTTGGGCAGGAAAAGGAAATATCCTTTTTCTGTTTATCCCTTCCTCTGTCCATTATAAGTAGGCAACGCATATCTAACTCATTAGCTTATTACAGATGCCTATGGGTAGTGGTTACCTAGTATCGGGTGAAGTTAGTTCCATTACAAAAAAATACATGCATACTCTAGCTAGCGTCGCCCGACTATTTAGCAAAACTCATCATAGCCAAAATTAAAGAAAAGATATCCAGAAATCGCCATCTTTTGCACAGAACAGACCAATTTAGAGACAGCGAAAGTGGAATTACATAATGCCATCCACATCGCAGTAGACCAAAGAAGATCTAAAGAGATAGGTCGTGACTCATCTACACGGTTACTGCTGAGGGACAGAGACATGAGAGGGAGGTAGTGATTGAAGCAGCTAAAACTATCATTTGTGACACAAAGTGAGAGAATCTGTAATTTTATGACGAGGTGACAGGTCTAAAAGTCTATGACTGTATTACTCTCAGTCGATTGGAATTGCGAATCCGAATGTTTGACTTGTGCATGAACTTGAAATTATTTGCTTCACAATGCATGCTTAACGTTCATTGGTTAACTTTCAAACTCCTATCAATAACTGGTATAAAAATTATATAACTAAAAAGTAATACTTCCTGTTTAAGCATAGAGTGTAGCTGTACAAAATTACGTCACAACTGCAGTGACGTCTTCTCCCAACTCTACCACTGCAACCAGACTTGCGGAATATCGTAGCAATAGCTTTTTGGAGTAATGATAGCTGACAACTTCGTCCTATGTTTTTTAGTCATGACAAAAAATACAGACAGTTAATACGCCGGAATATGTGTAACATCAATATACACAATGGTAAGCGATTTCCTTGAATGCCGAATGAGCAAAGGTCGTATTTTTAAACGTTGTGATGCGAAGTATGACGTGGCGACAAGTTTTTCCAATCATTAATATACCGCGTATAACATATTACCCTTGCATACAAAAATCAATATGTTATGATAAATAATTAAATACAATTCCACGGTCACGTTGCCTTACTGAAGTCGTGAGAATTAGCAAGCGATTATTCCGAGCCTTGAGGTCCCGGGAAAGATCCCAAAGAGATTCCAGGAAGAGAAATACTAATAACTTATGCCCAAAGTACCCTACCAAAAACATTTCATGTAATTGAATGCCAATTGAATGCCTCAGCTACGATTTGTGCCATAAATTATTGATTGGCAGTATCGCCTAAACTATGTCTTATGAATTTATATTTTATGTTAAGTTCCACGAACGTAAACGGCCAAGCCAAACTTTTATCACATATCGGAGCTGCTAGGCGCTTAGCTACAGAACACAGATTTATAGTAAAATTGTACATTAGTTGCTCAAGAAAATCGATTTAGAAAATTCAATTCGTCTTCACTTCTAAAAATCTAATTAATAATTTGGGTGTTTATTACTCTGTTTCACCATCTCTACTTAAATGGTTAATAAAATACCATGGATGACACCCTGATGATGACGTAAAAGGGCAATGCATGAAATCAGAAGTTAGATATCATCCTCATTGCAACAATTGTTTACTTTAGTACCCATTGGAGATTCCATTGTCTAGCAGCGTACATCTCAGAAGATGGGAAACGAGCAAGCGGTACGGTACGGTCACGATATTAAGTGATCGCTACACTTAGGCATCTGCGACAAGCTAATGAGTTGCATCTGCAACTTATCTACGTTGCCGGCCTTTAATGGACAGAGGATAGGGACAGGAATAAACTGAAAAAAGGATATTTCTTTTTCCTATCCATACCCTCGCCCTGCAAATGCTCTACCTATTATTTATAAAGAAGGATAGCAAAGGGAAAAAGACTACCGATTAGGCCTTCGACACGCCGCTCATCAAACGACATGAAATACTACGCTAATTCACTGTGTGAAACTCAACTTCACAGAAGTTGAGTTATTTCACCAGTCCAGCCGGTCCATTCGTACAACGGTGACAGAGCTACTAAGTAAGTAAAACAGTGGGAAAATCCGCTGTTAGCCTAGGCCTAATTAAATGTCTATACAGTCTAATAAATAGACCAGACTCTACATGCATAAACCATCAACTCAGATGAGCCCAGCGGTATCTCGTACGCCCTCACTGGAATGCTCTAAGTCCTCTTCATTGGTAATGACCTAGATCTGCGTGTTAATAGATTTATTGATACAATCGTTACACAATAAAGCACACGAGTCATGGAAATACATCGAGCATGTAAGCAGAGGGATAAAAATGGCCTTATTTGCACGCGATACTGTAAAATTATTCAAAAAACATTTATTTATTTGTTTCTTTGACTAAAACTTGCTACTTTAGCCGGGGATGCCCTAAACTACTCGTCAAAAGTTAATGTTCAACACTTGAGGTGTCTCGAGCAATCTTACTATTGTACCATAGATATACTCTTGCAGATGTTCGTATTATGATTATAAAATTTTGACGCACAAATTCCTCGTCACATTTCCTAGTCCAGACGTTGTGTAATCTTTTCATATGCTATGCATATCATATGTTATATGGTAGGAGGCGAATAATAGAAGAGTAAGACCTTGGATTACGTCTTACTTACTTACGGATTAAACTAAGAATAAGCAATTATTTCTACTACGGTATAGTATTCTGTGTGGTCGAATAAAAATAACTAATAGCAGTCTTTTTAGTATGTTTCCCCACTGCAAGTTCACAAGCCTCCGAGAGAAGAAAGCGGCCATAATCCACCACGATAGCCCAGTGCAGGTTGGTGGATGGTGTGATAAAAATATCACTTTACTAAGGTAAAGGTAAGCAGTGGAATCAAACATCTAAAACTACAGTACAACTAAAAATGGATGAAGCATGAATGAGTCAACTTAACTGGGAACCTGTGTCTTGTTATGACCAAACCAAATGTATGTATTTATGTGTACTAATGTATCCCTTCCCTACTAATATTATAAATGTGAATGTAAGTTATCAGCGTGTCCTGTGACACATAGGCCACTTCCAGCTGTTTCCATTCGTTACAATTTAAAGTCGATATATACAGTTTCCTATTTTCTTTTGGTTTCATAGACATTCTTATAGTTTCTATTAAAGCTGCTATTAGTCTTTAAGTATAAGTTTTATAAACCATCAATTTCATTCTCAGTGCATTATAAAGCTTGACGAAGTGGTCTTAGAATGGAAAATGGATACAAATATCAATGATTTGGCCTTATAACATATGTCATTATCATGATTATCATTTACAGAATGATAAAACATTTTATAAAACAAAGCGAACTCATGAACAACTGTGATAACGTTAGAGTGGACAGCGCGCAATTTCCAGATGACATTGTGATTTATTTGTATAGGATAAGCTAAACAAAGGACTGAGGTTAACAAACTTCTTCTTCTGATACAATAACAAACCCTCAACCACTTTAGCTAGAAGATTCGTGCACGAAGAATGGCGGCTGTGTATAGGAAGACGTAGCGTAGACGTCCCATAAGATGGACTGATTATCTGGTAAAGGTTGCGGAAATCTACAAGATAAGAGTCCTTGACAGTGGAGAAGTCCAACGTCCAAAGCAGCACAAGACGATTATGACCCATAATTATCAAGGCCTTGACCTACTCCTGTTTACAGGAGCATCCAACGTTTATGCCACCAGGTCGTAGTGTGGGTGATACGTTCTTTATCAAACAGTGAAAATCGCAGATTATTATAGAATATGTACAAAATGTACCTACATGTACTCTTAATTATTATAGAATATGTACAAAATGTACCTACATGTACTCTTAATTATTATAGAATATGTACAAAATGTACCTACATGTACTCTTAATTTCAACATTATCATCATTTTGGGATACTGGGATATGAAAAGAGGAAACTAGAATGTGATTCGTGAGATGTTGTGACCAACACTCTGATGACCCATAAATATTCAAATAAATACCATACAGGTGAGTTGCAAGCCCTATAAGAGTTTAAACAGGGCAGAGCACGCAACATCTGGCTGCCTCAACCCGTGAAATACCACAACCTCACAGAAGACAAACATTAAGTAGCATTTAATTTATCCTTTTGCATTTCATATTATAGTTTAGAGTTCTTTTGATGAAGGTATGCACATCAAAGTTGGACGGAAACACTGAAGCTGGAAACTTTTTCCAATCCTTTGCCATACACATTAACAAAAATTCAAAATGCTTTGTATAGTATATTTTCGTATATCTACTATAAAAGGATGTAAATGTAAGGTAGAATGAAGATAGGGGAATTAACTTGTGCAATCAAATTAAATTTAGAAAATGCATCTTTCGCTGGTTGCGTAACAATAACATCAGATAGACGTTTGCTTTTTTGCCAACTTCTTGGCTAAAAAAAGAAAAGAAGAATAAGAAATGAAAAAGATGAGGAGTGAAAATGGAATTTTAGGTTTTCAATCAACCCATTCACAATATAAAGACAATCTTTCTCTGCTTTGCTGTAATAACATAGACATTCCCAATTAAGTTGGCCCATTCATAGAACCGTTGCAGCGATATGCATTCGCTTTTCTTCTATAGCTATTCTACTAGATTCTACTACTGGTATTCTTCATCTAACTTCTTGCCATGTCATTCAAACTATAATACATGTGTTACATGAACATTTAAGTATAGGATAGTACATACATAAATATCATGAAACAACCTCTGGCAAACAGAAGAACAAAAAGTCAGAAGTACACTATTGAAATTTCAGGTCAATGTTACTGACGGTGACAAATGTTTTACAGATTGATATAACAACAAGATATCTACATTATATTGTCTCAAAGATGAATAAAGATAGCTACAGAGCTCTTGTTCTTATTCCTTTCTGTTATTTCATATCAACAAGATTGTAGATAAGCAACTAATATCTTCTAGGTGTAATAGGTGAAATATCTTACCTAGCACCAAAGATATCCTTCTTGGCCAAGGAGAAAGCACCAATTATCTTCAGACGAAGAAGAAAGCTGTTCTCGTCCGTCTGTAACAAGCAAAAATTACCATTTACCTTTGGTTTAATTATAAAATTGCATTGCAGACACAATTCTGGCCGAAGTTTAGGGCAGTTTTAACAATAGTTTTTTTTAATATTTTGCTTAAATGTGTGTAATTCTGAAATGACTAATCGTAGAGATGATTTCCTTAAAAGTAAGATGCAGCTATTAAGGATTGAATGCCTCCAAATTTACTTAATTTTCAATTTCATGTTCATAACAGTTAACAGACTTGAAGGAGAGTGCAGTTAACCCTCCATCGTTTCCTCTTATAGGTTTATGTATTACAAGCTGAGCCAGAGGTTTCACCCGCAGTTCGATTTAATTTAACCAACAATTGTCCAGCTTAAGCTGAACCCTATTTATTATGATCTATCATATTGATTTGAGGTTAATTAGCGTTGAACTAAAATTATTTCTAAATACAAACTTTCATCCCTTATTTTTGACCTTAATGAATTTACAAAAATCCTTTTAGAGTCCTTGCTTACATAATAACAGAAATCTCTGTGCAATATTTCAATCATCAGTAATCAGTAAATTTCTTCTTTTATATATGTATGTTACCAACTGATTGTGAACTTTGTCAATTTACAATCGAACTAGGCGTATTGTAAACTGTCAGACAATTGTGAACTGAAGGAATCATTGATCATTTGATATGCCATTTCTCAACTGTTAATCAACTGTCAAATATAGATCAGATTTTTCCTACTAATTTTAATATATGATTATCCCTATATGGTAGTTCTAACATTATTTATAAATACACTATAATGTTTACTTAAATTCTCTAAAAAAAAGGTCAAAATAAAATATGTGATAAAAGTAGAGTATACAAATAACCAACGAAAACTGACATACTAGCCTTTTACATTCACATCGGAGTAATTGGACAAACAATCAATGGATATAGATATGTGATAACCACTGCACATTAATATCTGCAACACCAAAAGAGCTGCACATGCACTGCTGTCCTTAAAGGAATTTTCGTAGTGGTTTTGATGTAATAATGAAGATTGACTGAGTATATTCCACAACAGTTTATGCTACTGTCTACTTACTACTTAAGCTTATTTTAATTGAATAAATTGTGTTATCCTTCCACTTATACCTAAACTAACATTTATTTGTGAAAAAGTAAAAAATTACTAAATAGTTATAGTGAGTACTACTATTAAGATAAAAACAAACATTTTTGTTAATCTGCAATCACCAGTCATAAGTGTTCCAAAGACAGTGACAGCAACAATTACGCATATTGAATGGTGTAGTGTGTGTAAAGGATAGCTTTAATAAAATAAAATGAAAGAAGAGGACAGCCAGTATTTGTCACTTACGTGTGAACACAAATACATAACATGAACAGAACAAAAAAAATCCCAATTGGATTTCAAGTTTTCACTTACAGCCCGCTAATGACATATATACTACATTTTTGTATTGTATCATTGTCTGCACTATTATATAATGTGGCAAGACTTAATTGTTATAAGAACTAACCTTAAAACCATTGTATTTCCTTAATTGTTTATGTTCCTGCAGATAGGAATCAATACTAACAATATAACATGGAAAATTTTGATTGTTTCTTTGTTCCAAATAAACTAAAAACCTACTGAACTAATTTTAAAAATAGTTCAACCAATAGAAAGCTCTTAAGCTTTGCCATATTTTTTTATATGTTGCTCTATCCTCCATAGTGAAGCTGGGGCTGATTTTGATAGTTAACTATAAAAAGGGATTTATATTTAATGAAGGTGTGAATGTTGCATTTACTACATACATTTGAGATATATACTTATGATAAAAATGATTCGTGTAGACGATAACATTGAAAGTACGCCAATTAATGACATTTACAATTGAATTATATACAAATAAACAAAACCATTTTTCAACACATTTACAACTTAATAGCGACACGCAGACGCCTATAAGAACGTCCATCTCAAAAGAAATAGACGTTTAAGTATTAAATCAATTACAAGGACATATTTGCATAGCCATGAATTACAATAAGTTAAATGTCTTCCGTTATGATAAAAGTAATGTTTCACACTTACACGTGTATCCGACTGCCAAGCCATCACCCATGTGAAAACAAACTAATTTGTAAACTGAATTGTAAACAAGTTTAACACTTTTTCGTGTTACATCGGTTGAAATAACTTAAAAGTAATGACACGTTAGCTGTAGAATTCTCTTCTGCAACACCATTAAACTTGTTCTGCACTTTAATAACATCAGAAATTCACACCTTTTATAGGCCTTAACTGAAAGCCTGAACACTAGATTCATACGAAGTTTTATAATCACGGAAACATATAAATAAAAAACTAAAATATCGCTAAAACTATTCACTGCGCCTTGAATGACAAATCTAGTGACAGCTTGACAGCCTTTGTCAATAACTTTTTTACGCATAGTATTCCATTCTACGTAAGATGTTAAGTGGGACTAAAAAAATAGTTTAAAAACATTTGATTTAATTAATTGTAAAAATATTTAAGATATTTTATCATTAATTATGTGAAACAAATAACAAAATTACCCTAATGACGACAACGAGAGCAAAGTCAAAATAAAATATTGTCATTTCCAAAGACTATTGGTTTGTTGGGATTTATGTGACAGAATATGATTTCATCGGCCAATTATACCACATTATATGTTCATGAAGGCTCGTGAAAAACCCATTAAAAGTCTTTATTCAAAAGTGGTATTGTGATAAGTCCCATTCACTGCAATCGTGCCTACAGTTTTTTTTTTTATTTATGTAAGCAGTAAAACAAATAAGAAAACATTCAAGCTTTTTAATGGCAAAGGCGTGTAATAGTTTTTCTGTTTTTAACTTTTATTAAAACTAGCAAATTATTGCGTCGTAAAGATAACAATGTGACCTACAAACATACGTCGAATTCACTTGATGTTGTGTACAGGCTACCTAGATAAGACAAGATTACCTAGGTATTTCTATCTCTTTCGAACTAAAAAAAAAACATGGACAAAATAATGAAGTACCTGGTATTGCAAAGAGAATCTAGGTTCCGATCTCTGTAGGTCATTGTTTCTTCTCCATGATGACCAAGAGGACGACCGACTTCGATGCGGCTCACTTATCCTTGAAATTAATTCCAACGGTCTCACGTTATGCATGACTGTTGTCGAACGATAGTCTCTCATTTCGAAATATCACAACACTTATTTTCAACATCACTTTCCGTATTTTTCACATGAAATAACATTTATTTTGTTATCCAATTGACAAGCCACAATATAAAGAACTATTTCTTAACAAAGTGGCGCTGCAGTGCGCCATATGACTGCTCTAATCTTATCGGCGCGAGAAATGAGCACGATAAAAAAGAGCGAACGGGAATAATTAACGCTAAGATGATAACTGAGTACGGTTACGGCCTAGTCGGGCAAAGCTTGTACTCTTTGTATTTTTTATCTATTTTTTGTGATAACGGCATCAGTTAGTCAATATTATCGTACGCTTTTTCTTAATTATATATACATAAGTTTTAAATTTACAACACTTTGTACCGGTTTAATTAAGGTTTGTTTAAAATACTGGATGTAATCGATTTCTTAGGTTTTTGTTCAATACAAACGTGAGAGTTAAGGTAGAGAAATAGTAAATTATAAATATTTTACGTATCTGTTAAAACATTGCTAGATATATTTATATTGACACTAGTGATCGAGAATCTATAGGGAATATACACACACATCACTTTTTATATGAGTATATATGCACCTGTAAAAAATAGAAATTTATCCCAGGGGAACCGTACATTTTCCAGGATAAAAAGTAGCACATGTGCTGTCGCAGACTGATTTATGTCTGTACCAAATTCTATCCGGATATATACATATATATATCCATATATACAAACTATTTCTATCTATTTATATGTACCATATATTTTTATATACATATATGTATATATTAAATTACGGGCGAGGCCCTAACTAAAAAACGCTTATTCTAAGCTTTAGGCTGAGTTAGGGACCTATTCGTCGCCGCTATAGTCTCAATAATATCTTGTTTCATTTACTTTATGTTAGCTAATATATTATTATTTACTTAATGTGGCTAATATAGTGTAGTGGCAATAATAAACTATTTTCTTTCTTTCTTTCAAACTTTCCCATTTACAATTTTAAGTATAGATGGATATAGAAGTACACTAACGTATAATGAATGCCTACGTATATACGTATAGGTATATACCTAAATGGATAAAGTATGAGCACGACCGATAAGTGAATGTATATATACTGAAAGATACATTATAGATATTTCTTTAATGGTAGATAAAATTTATCGTTCATTATTATCCGATTTTAATTTATAACGAAGAATTTAGAAGTACAAAACCACACAAGTAAAAGAATCTCAGATGGATATAAATAGAAGTAGGGCATGTAGATCGATAGTATATGTACCTAGAAGAGAAAGATCGTGATAAATACAAATTTCTGTCTCTGCCTACGCCTCTGTGGTACGGGAATGAATGCTTATTCATTTATGGTTTATATTAAAAGTAAGCAATGGCCAATTATATATTCTTTTCAATTCCATAGTAAAATAATGAGAAAACTAGGAGATACTTAATTATTCAAATCTCGTGTATTGTGTGCTATTCTTAAACAAACTAATATCAGTTTTTAAGCTCGGGGTGTGTCATAAAGTTACCACCAAAAGTGTAATATTATTTTTTTAATATAAACTAGCGCTTTCTGGTCGATAGATAGTACATACTAGTAAACTGCCTATTCGCTCCCCTCTCGAAGGTACCCCCGTCATGATTAGACGGGAATGCTGTTGCCGGCAACCTTATACAATCCTTTAAGAAATAGTTGTACCATGCCGCCGGTATTAGGCAGCGGTATTTCCCCGAGTAAGTACAACCACAACACAATGACATCATAGCTATCATGTCCGGTCATAGCGACGACACAAAGTCGTTGCGGGTAGTCAAATTTGGAAGTCCAGTGAAAGTGACAATCTAATAAAATTGTATGTTGAGCCGAACCGAACCACAATCACACGCGATTTAAGAAAAGTCGCGGGAAAGCTTAGGCAAATATCGGCTGCCAAGGAACAGCCGGTACGTATTATCAATACAAAACTCCTTTTTATGTTTGTAGAACAAAATAAACACAATATTATTTTAAAAAACTGAAGATTGTTTCTTAAAGCAGTCTTACATGCCACTATGGATGATTAATTATGTGATTCATGCAATAGGCATTATGTGATTAGTACTTAATCTTTAAATTAAGTAATTACTTTCGTACTTAGGAACCTATATATACGAAATACGATATCGACACAACTAACTAGTCACATTGAGTCACTGTGACTTGTTACCCATGCCATGATCACGAACCACCACGAACCCAGAGTTATTACCAGCCGAAATAAAAAAATATGATGTTTTTAAAATCAAAAATGTTTATATTCCCCACCGCTTGATTTCTAGGATTATGGTAGTAATAAGTAAGGGCAAAGAGGATAAAAAAGAGAGGCATATAAAAAGGTAATATTATATAGCTTCTGACATTTTATTAAGAGACGTGACTGGAGCTGAACGTGACACTGACAACTGATAATCAATTTTTAGGGTAACGTGCCCAAAGGATACAACAGGATCCTATTACTAAGAGCTGTCCGTCCTTCTGTCTGTCACCAGCCTGTATCTCATGAACCGTGAAAATTTCACTTGTCTAGTTAGTCAGTTATTTTCATGGATTTTTTAATATGTATTGTTGCCGCTATAACAACAAATACTATTATTATTATTTTATTTAAGGGGGCTCCCATACAACCAACGTGTTTTTTTATAGTACGGAAACCTTCGTGCGCAGTCCGACTCGCACTAGGCCGGTCTTTTTGACTTAATGTTATCTATAACTTTTTACCATTATTCCTTGCATAAATTTATAAGTTTTACTACATACTTATTGATTTTGGACACATCAGCAGTACAATCATTCAATTGAAATCAATTTTGTGTTAGTATGCATATGAAAATGTTGTTTTTTTATACAAATTTTAAATTAAACAAATTTTCAAAAAAAAATACAATGATTGAATAAACTGAAATGAACAAAGAAAAAATAGTAAGACCAATTGTAACACATATATTAAAAAAATAATTAGTGGGATGAGTTTTCCAACATTGATTCTGTAGATTGACTCGTAGCTAGGAATGGGAAAGGTTTGATAACGCTTAATTTTGGTACCACTACACTAATCAGTTAATCAGGTACAGAATTGTGGGACAATGAGACTGCTACATTCTACAACATCTCAATGTTATCCCTGATATTTTTTTGATCACTCAAACATCTTTTTTTTTAAAGTTCATCTATCTTGTGAAGAAGTAGTTGTTACAACATACTAGACACACTTGTTAAATAGACCTTCATCATTTCCGATGATATGACCGGGGCGCTATAACTACACTATTGTATATGTTTTATATAACATCATGTAAACAAAATAATTCTGTATTATAAAATTTGATTTGGATATTTGTGGCATTAGGTTTGTCTACAATTTAGCTGTACGATGACTTGTAAGGTCATTAAGGTATCAATAAATAAAGGTAACGGATTTGTTTGTGGTTACGTTTTAGAAGGAAAATATAAACTTGAAATGCTTCATGCATTTCATTCATTGCATGGGCTTCTTAGATGAGTACAGAATATAATAGGTGGAATGGCGATTAACGCATTTTTCTTTTGACTATCCCCGTGACTTGTGTAATTTCATGTAAATGTGTGTTGTTGTTGTTGCGACTGATATTTAACCCGTAGTAAATAAATTGTTTAATATTTTTCTAAAAGTAAACCTGGTCTTATATTTTTCTTTGGTCCTAGGCGCTTTAGGCTTCAACGCAATTTCAAAATAAAAATGATTTTGAGTACATGTTATGTTGACATATTTGTTACCAATTCAGTAACATAAAGAACAAAACTAAAGCAAAAAGTAACATAAAGAACTAACTATTTATTCCCTGCTATTCTGGCATATGGAATGTTTCTTTTCCCCTTTTCACTCCAACTTCGTCGTACTCTTTGGTTTTGACTTTGACGTTGAATTTTGACATTTGACATTTGAAATTGATACATGAAATCTCAGCTGGAAGCTGGAAATGTAACCCAATGCAACCTATAAAACTTTAATAATAATTCAAAAAAATATATTATTCTAAACGAATTTTTGTTTAATGCATTGCAAAATGTCACAACAGTTAATAAACGAACAAAGCAAATATGTTTTAGAGTATGTTCTGTGTTAATTGTTATAAGTTCACTAAGAAGAGTGTTCATTTAAAGAGCTATTTTTATTTACAGCTTATTTTCCGAACAGACAATTGACTCACAAGCCCTAGACGTCCTCTCCACGCAAGTCCAGAAAAGGTTTCCCAAAACAGAGCACTTCAACTGTCAGTAAATAATGCCTGGCTTGGTCAAAGCATATAAATTATTATTGGTTTATGTTTGTCTTATAATAACGCATACAAATGGCTTAATAAATTAAAATTATGTGTTTATATCTAAACATTAATTAAATACATTCATTATAAATATCAGAAATATATATGTGATACCATTTCTTTGAAAAACGACCCATCTAACATACATGAGTTTTATTTTAAATATATCTTTATTTTGTCTGATTACGATGATCTAAAAAACTGTCATTGATACATACTATTAGTAAACTTGATATAACTTTTGTTTTTGTGCCATGTATATCCTCACAATGAAACATGTCTAAGTGCCTCCAATTCATCAACAATTGGTGATAAGTCAATCTGATGTGTGGTTATCAGCAACAGGATGACAATCCTGTTAGTAATGTATCAAATATATTTAAAACTTTGCAGAGAGGTAAAAGATCATGATGACCATTTTTTTTTATTTATTTATTGTCTAGTACAAGTGACCCGGAATAAATAATAATTTAGTTTGCAATAAAGAATATTTACATCATTAAACAAGATAAAACCTATCCTCACTCTTAAGTTGGACCAAATTACTTAAGGTACACAAGTTTTTATTAAGGTCGGTTGAGTATTGTGACTTGGAATTTTCATAACAAACTATTATTTTACTTGAAGACTACATTACTTGTGTCCTCAAATGGCATGTATTGTTATGTAGTAGTAGTTACTAGTTTAACAAAGAGAAGTACCCTTTATATAATCATCTTATCTTTCCACAGTGTGTCTTCTCCTATCATCACTGATTACTGGTGGCGACTTGTCTCTCCCTGGACAGCGAGTGGTAGCCTTGGCCATCATTTTCGACACATACAAGGAGGAGAACCCATTCAGTTCCCTGTTCCTGCACCTACTTGAAGGCAAGCCAGGCTTACTGCCACTAGCACCACAAGAGAGGCTGTTTATTGGACAGATTTTTGGATTCCTGCCTATAAATATAAAAGATGTAAGTAAAATAAGTTCTTATACCATATGCTTAGTATATAATTAAGATTTTACAATTTAAGTGCTGAAAACACACTTGGCTTGGATTTCAAATCGTATGCGAGTCGATCAATCAACACACAAGCACTTAAAGCCCATTTTGTATTGAAAATGTGTGGCAAATACACTCAAGGTGTGTGTATCAAACGTAAGGCGAGGGCGGAAAATAACACGGCACTTTTTTTTTCTTCATGTTGTAACTATCATTATTAAATCATTAAAATATGACATTTAATAATAATAAAAATTTGCTAATAATAGTTATATGCATAACATATTAGAATATCATTACAAAATATTGATATTTAAATTAAAATATAAAGTTACATTATTTGGTCTCATGAAGATATAAATCGTGATTAAAGATACTTAAAGACCTATAAAACACTTATAAGTAATATAAATACATATTACTATTGATATCGAATCAATACATTAAGGAAAATAGGGGCATAAGAATTACATGTGTTCTCGTATTGATTTTGTGTGAAAATCATACGAAGTCTAAAGAGTGAGTTCGTGCATTGATTTTTTTTATTGAATTTAAATCCAAAGATAGGGTAATAGGTATTGTATACACTTATAATGAACGTTTAAAATAAAATAATTTAAAAATACGAAAGTGAAAAATCCTACGCGAACGGACATCAAAATTGCCTGTACGTAGATACACACCCATGACCATATGATAATTAATTTATTTTGATGGTAGATATATTTGAGGAGAAATATCTAAAATGAATAATGCCGATTACTATGTGGTGGTTGTTTTGGAATACGGATCGTATACAAGCGGTATACAGGGTCCAATTTCCGTAAAATGTTGCGTTGTGAAATTATGCTGGAAATCGCATAGACATGTTCTCACGATGAATAAATGTCTGTAAATCTATACCGGCTAGGGTGTAGTTGGTGACTTATTCACTAATTATGCTTTGGTTTGGGAAGAGTGTGCTTTTGCACTTCGGTGTATTGCACAGAACCATGTCTTAGAGCTTCGGCTTTTTGATAATGGGTACTTGGCGTCTTAGAGGCTTGCTTCTATGATACGTCGAGTTTATATGATTTGCCAACTAACTTTTGTACCGAAATTGATTCTGTTTATACGGATGAAAATAGAGGTAGCGGATACTTGTTGCCTAAGCTTGATTTCTTGCTGGTTCGCAAGCATGTCTCGCAAGCGCGATTATACATGCTCGCTACAATAACATTACACGGGTGTTTATTGTGTTCATAATGCGTCATTGATGGTTGCGGGGTGTTGATTGCAAATTTCTGCTCTGAAGCGGCTACGCCTAGAGTATTATCTCTATCGCCTGTCGTGGAGTGTGTAGAGTTGCAATTCGACATTACTGCACCTGATATGCTGCTAATGTTTGGTCTTTGGTACATCTTTTGATGGATCATTGATGGGATCAACGAGTCTTCCTGTGACGGGTATATGAGTGGTTCGTGGCTAATATGCTCATTTGTATTATTCGGATAGATTGAGGATAAGATATTGTCGTTTGCTATGGTATTCTGTATTGTAGTATGACGCTTGTCTTAATTAGATTTGCCCAAGTCGGGTCCCTCTATACGGGATTGCAGACTGTTTGCCCTCCATGATTTACAAATCAATTAAGTGGCCTGTAAAATACCCATGTTTATAAACGAAGGCAAATTATTGGTGGGTGATGCAAATTTGATCGAGACTCACATTATGCGAAAAGTTGGTGTATAACACAATTATATGATGTTCGAGAATTATACTAAAAGTTATTAATGTGGCCGAAACTGCCCTAGCATTAGTTGGTGGAGCCTGTGCATTTGTCTCTTGCGAAGATGGTAGCTGGAGGGAGCTATGCTCTCAAGGCTCGCGCTGACACCGCACAACGAGGGAATTAGCCATCCCCTGAGGCGAGTTTTATACTCCTAATGCGCTCCGTAGGTCGATACCTATGCTGACAATGTCTTGGTGGCGACGCCTTATTATACACTTGACGGTGTAACGCATTGATATGCGAGAAACGACTGAATGGTGTTTATTCACCAATAATGAGCTAAAAACTCTCTTACTGGTTTACCAGTATTTTTCTGCGATATACGGTGGCCGATCTGTTGTCCCTTGTTCGGGGGGAGTGCAACCGGTGGACGGCACTCACCGTACACAGCGGGGATTTCCGCTGGAGCTGTGTACCTCCATATATTTTTAAAGACAAAAATATATGTTGCGATAGTAGGGTTGTATCGGGTATTTGAGATTAAAGCATGTAAACCCTTTACAAGTAAAATTTTAATGAAATATTTTGGAAATTGCAATTGATCGATAAATTTAAAATATTATTTTGGAAATTTTATATAGAGTTTAAGGACTTTAATAATAAGCTTCCTACGGCTTCAATAAGCTTGGCGAATCTTTCTTCCTCTATAATTCCTAGAAGAATTAGTTATTACAACTCACAAAGTAGAACAAAGTTCTACAACTAGACGATCACTTATAAATATATCATTGGCCTAATATAATATAAAAGAGACGATCTTGGTGGTGTTTCGACTTGGAGACATTTTATGTTTCCGAGTCGATTTCATTAATATACTCCTAATAATCCCTAGAGGAAAAAAGGATGGTTACAATGTGTTATCTACACAGTATATACTACAGTTAATTTACATATCACTACTTATTCGATATTAAACTATTACGTATAAAAAAATAATATCGTATAAGATATTCGCAGCATTGCAGCTGAATATTATGTTCATAAACACTTAGCAACACGAAGGATTTTTAATAAATCATATTAAATAATAAAATATAGTAATTATAACTAAAATAGGTTAGTATTAAAAATTGATTACTTATATTTATACGACTTATGGCTAATACGCCCTGCGTGTGTGACTTGAACCGGCGGTTGGTCCGACACGCCTGGCGTGTAATTTCCGCACTCGCGTTACACAACGCGAACACGAACATAGCGCGTCATTTTCGTCTGAATCCACTTGTTAACAATGTCGCCTAGCACTCAAAGTAGTTAACTAAGAGTTAAAAATGTTAACAGTGGTAGTCCACAACAACAACATCTGTTACATGCAACCGGCCGGTTGTTCGCCTCAACTGGTGATACCATGACCTCACAGAAGTCAGGCGAGAATTTGAAGTATTCTGTTTCGTCTTATCAGTGAGGTGTATGTCTTTTGTCCCTTCTTATCTTTTTCTAATATGGAAAGGATAGGGGAAGAGGATTTGATGAAGGATGGGATAGATGAATCTTCTGTAACTCATTAGTTTCGTGTTAAATAATATATAAATATTATTATATATATTTATTATATATATATGGTATATATGTAATGTAATATATGCTATAGCAGTCACTTCATATCAGGCTAATCACTTCCTCGTTTGCCACCTTCTGAAAAAAAATGGTCTGATTTGCTTGATTCATTTGGTTAAAGAAATCATATATATATATATATATATATATATATATATATATATATATATATATGATGCCACAGACGGACACACTATCGATGTGTCTGTCTGTGGCATCATCCTTATCAAACAAACAGACCAATCGAAGTGGTTCTTAGCTAATTTATAGATCAGGTTTCTTAATTTAATTATGCATGTGCACGTTTCACATTGAAACAGGTATTTAAGAAAACAGCAAAGCAAGTAATATTAACAGAAGTACCGTCAAAAGACTTAGAGTTTGACTACTCGTCACTGCAATCAGTAATTGCGGAGAGGGCTCTGGACACCAGTTCCATGGCTAATGCGACTGTATCAGCACTTATACCACTTGGTGATAGGTTTGTATCGCATTTTTTTTTAAGTCTATATGTATCTAACCTAACCTAACCAAACTACTGAGGACGTGCTGAGGTCAAGAGACTTTAAATTTTGCAAATAGACTTCTGTTATTATGTAGGCAAGCACTAAGAAATTTACCTAAATTCATTCCCTATAGGTCGAAAGTAGGAGATGAAAGTTCGTATGAAGAAATAATTATAATCTAATGCAAGTTGACCTCGAATGTATATGATCAATCTTGTTAAGGTCAGGCCGGATAATCATTGGATAGATTAAATTGAACCGCGGTGATCAGTTTTTATATGAAATTGATATGAAGGTCTGTACCTAGCCATCATTTCAGAATTTTCCATCTTCTGTCTACCTGTGTAGCCAAAGCAAGGTAGGTCACCTACAACATGAACGGATCTCATAAAAATTCTAAAGTCCCTTAGGCGAGGCCATCGTCCCATCCGGTAATATAAAAACTAACGGCCCAGGCTGAGGATTCCGAGGGAGCCCTCGATCTAAGTTACTCCGCATAAAGAGGTTTAGGCTAGGCGCTTTCTGTGTCCTGCTACTTCAAGCCTGGTGTAGCTGTAGATGCCTTCTCCAGGCAAACTGACATTTCAAACACCAAAAAAATAACACTAGGTTCAGCATTTGCCATTGGCCTAATTATGTTACTCTACTAAACTTTAGGATAAAATATTAAAAATAGATTATAACAGAAATGTGTATACTGGATTCCAGGAGTTCACTTAACCGCAACTCGATGAAGGAGCTGCTGGAGGCGCTGATGGGCAACGACTACTTGCCGCTACACGGCACGCTGCGTGCCGCCGGCCCCATCCCGCCGCCCACCTTCCTGCTCGATCCCACCGAGATATCCTTTGCTGACGAGGTACTTGTATATAAATAATAATAAAACCTTTTAGAATGCTCCCCGCTGCAGGGACACAGCCCTCCTCTCAGAGGGAATGATCCGTAGTCCACCACTCTGGCCCAGTGCGGGTTGAATGTCACATGTCTTCGAATTTGGTGGTTCTAAGAACATGCCGGTTTCCCTACGATGTTTTCCTTCGCCGTTGGAGCAGTAGTGATGAAAAATAATTAAAGTAACCCAGGCAGGCGGGTTCGAACGCGCAACCTACATTACGTAAGTCGGAGTCTAAACCGCTGAGCAACCACTGCCCCTAATATTCGAAGATTGTTTTTTATATGTCGCCATTTTACTACTGTTTAAGTAAACAGCAGCCTCTCACTTGATGTTAATTGATCACTACTGTCCGTTAATATCCACAACACCAAAGGATCTTTGGATCAGTTGCCGGCCTTGTAGGAAAAAGAACGCTCATTTCTGAAAAGACCTTCATCAGTCTTTATGGATAATGTTATATTAACTAAATTACAGGGCGTTTGGAAAAACCTAGTTAACCACGGTGCGTACCTGCCGTTATACGACACTGAATATGAGGGCTTGCTTGGATTGAAGCCGCCCGAGAAAGTTCCAGAAAGACGTGTCCTACAACAACATAAATCAAAGGTAATCTTAACAGTAGCAGAGCCCGCAACGACAGATGGGTCGGCTCAACCTGTGACACCACCTCACAGAAGACAGGAATCAAATAGAAGTATTCTGAATTTCGTCTGATGAGTGAAGTGTCAGAGGTATAATTCTCCTCCTCTTCACTGTCCCATTCTCTACTTTTCTAATAATCACAAGAGTGGGAAGAGGGTGTGATGGAGGTGGGGATGAACAGTAAAAGGAAACATCCTATTGTCATTTGATGCATCTACAACTCATTAGCTTGTTGCAAATGCAAATGTCAGGAGCCGTCATAGACTTTTAAGTTTTTTACATTTATGAAGTTGGGAGTATGGATTATATCTAGGAGGAGAAGAAGGACAAGAAAGAGGAGCGCGACGAAAAGAAAGTAGAAGAGAAGGACATGGCGAGCTTGGTGGTGGAGGCGCGGGAGCTGACGCAGCTGGCGATGAAGGGCGCGCTCAGCGTGCAGCACCAGCAGCGGCTGCTGGCGCTCCTCGACCAGGACCCCAACGTCGTCTATGAGATCGGCGTCACACCTTACCAAGTAATTTTAATTTAGTTTAAAATGTTTAAGGTTCTGAAGGAATTGCACTTTATATACTTTCTTTAAAATCACATCTTGCTGTGGAACAAGGTATTAGTAATTATAGGTGATTGTAGCTTCAACATCTCTATGTCATATAGGTGGAATTAATCTGGTGGTTTGAATTTGAGTGGTTGGAGGGGTGTAAAAGATGATGGGGTTGAAAATCTATTTTTCGATCTAGAAAAGCTTATTGCACATTTTACATTATATATGTCGTGTGTCAGCTCCCAGAGCTCGTGGAGAACAACCCGATGGTGGCGATCTCGGTGCTACTGAAGTTGATCCACTCGCAGAACATCACGGAGTACTTCAGCGTGCTTGTCAACATGGAGATGTCGCTGCACTCCATGGAAGTCGTCAACAGGTAATGGCTCCACCTCGCAAGCACCACAATCGTCTTTGTTTTTAAATTACTCATGTCGTTGTAGAACCTTTTTGTCAAAGCCCAGTGTACAGTACCAAAACCCTACCTGGAAAGACGATCTGGTCAAAGTAACGAAAGTTGATTGTATTAAGACGGCGGGCTACGTTCAGCAATAGACCTTTCTGATATTTTGACCAATGGTAATGATTATACCTTCGCAGAAGGATTTAATCTATAGGTTGATCAGACTTATACCAATACCTCTGACCGTTCTGGTATAAGTATATATTATTTTACATAAGTAAGTAAGGTAAATGCATTGGAGAGGGGGGTGCATTTTTAGATTAAAACATCTATACCCCGCTCAGTCAGTGCCGGAGCAATCCACACAGTAGTTGTAGGCCCAGCGATTTTTCTTAGTTCAGTAGACCAAAAGATTTCTCTTAGCATGTACAAGTAGCCTATTTTTTGAACTTCGTTCACAATGCTACAACCGATGCATTGCTCTAGGAATGTTGGTATATTGGTACATTGCAGACTGACGACGTCGGTGGACCTGCCGGTGGAGTTCGTGCACCTGTACATAAGCAACTGTATCTCGACGTGCGAGACGATCCGAGACCGCTACATGCAGAACCGGCTCGTGCGTCTCGTCTGCGTCTTTCTGCAGTCCCTCATCAGAAACAAGATAATCAACGTGAAGGTGCGTCCCAACCTCAACAATTACTAATGGAATACTTTTTTTATAGGAGGTGAAACACGTGTAAATGGTAACCTATAGGCATCTGCAACAAGCTAATGATTTGCAGAGGCGTTTAATGGGGATGAAGGAAAAAGGATATTTCTTTTACCCAACCATCCCCTCCTCCATCAAATCTTCTTCATCTTCCCATCCTTTTCTTATTAAAAAAGAGTCCAAAGGGGAAGAGGAGCAGAATTAGGCTTCCGGCATCTCACTCATATGACGAAATGCAGAATACTTCAACTTGACGCTTGTCTTCTGTGAGGTCGTGGTATTTCACCGATCGAGCGGGTATTTTTTGTTGTTGTTGCGGGCTCTACCACTGTTAAGTTGTAGATACGTCGCCTTCAGATTTTAAACATACTTAATTTATAATCTCACTAGCCATATTATCGGACGACACGACAGACCGCCAGGTACCATCCGCGCCACCTGGATGGCTGGCATTCCTCAACAGTGCGGTTCTCGCGAAATTTCCTGCCATGCACAGCCACGTTGTGGAATGGTCTGTCCTCGGCGGTATTTCCAAACCAGTACGACTTAGGGTCCTTCAAGAAGCGAGCCTATGTTTTTCTTAGAGGCCAGCAACGCATCTGCAGTACCTCTGGTGGTGTCCATGGGCGTCGTTGATCACCTCGTTGTTCCCGCCGACCGTTTGCCCCTTCTCTAATAAAGAAAAACTATTGGACGTGAATCAAACACAACAAAGCTATTTTATATTTTTACAACTATCATGTGCAACTTAACCTATGATTATCTTTTATTCTAATTTAAACCAAACAGTTCACAATTCGACAATTTGATCTGGATATTTTATAAACTGTCGGAATGACTTGTCAAATATCGAACGTTTCGTTCAGTTCACAATTTTCCGTCTGTCTATAATCTTACTAGCTATATTATAAACTGATGAAATTCACAATGTGACGGTGACATATCAATCTAGAAGAGACGCACATATTTATAAATAAAAAATAAATATTTTTATATTTTATCTATGAAAATGGCATAAGGTATAAGAAAAAAAAACTAACGAGGGGGAACAATTTACTTTGTAATATCTTTAAAGCCCTCGAACGCCCGAACTACTTAAATCGACGAAGGAACTTTGATCATCAATTGTGTACCTATTTTCGGGACCCTGTATAATCGCGTTGGTACTTGATTTTCGCCTAACCTCAGTCTTTGGTTTTTCATATAAATATATCAAAATCACATATTTTTCTTCATTTCTTTGACAGGAACTGTTTATAGAAGTGGAAGCTTTCTGCGTGGAGTTCAGTAGGATCAGAGAAGCGGCAGCGCTCTTCAGGTTGCTCAAGCAATTGGACTCAGGCGAGGGACATAAAGATACCAAGGAGAATTAGCGGACAGTCCAGAGACAATCCCACACTTGGCTAAGCTCGCGCCCAAGACTAAGCTGTGGCGGATACACGTTTGGCTAGGGCCACGCCATGCCTACCAATGGGCTATCGCGCGTGACCACATGGTATACCGTGTAACGAAGCAATTCTTACAGACTGTATAGCATAATGGTATTTAAGACTAATAACTTAATGTTAAGTTGTAGTTAGCACTAAGCGTGTAAGATAATTTTCTTCGATGTGCAAAAAGGTGTAGATTTTTTTACTGTGTTTTTTTAGGTCTTAGGAAAAACGTGTCCTTAATGTAATTCTAACCTAAAAAAAAATCCTGTACAAAGTCTCGAAGACGTAAAAAACTCTGAGTCAAACAAGTTGTAAGTCGGTGTTTTCGTCCGATCGTGCCGTGGAGTATCTTTAAAAGTACAAGTGTAACCTAATCCTAAATTAGTATCAACTTTCGACTACAACCCGGCACTAATCATCAGGTCAAATCTTGACCAAGGATTAGTTTAACGGTTATAAAAAAATACAATGCATAACTATTTTTTCTGAGATTTTCATAATAGCATCTTGAATGCATTCCTACAAATATTACAATGGTGAATATCAATTTTATAAAAATTATGAAAATAAATGAATTAAATTTTGTATCTGTATGTCAAGGCAGCCCGCGGGTGACATTGACTTGACATTACAAAAATATGTTCCCTAGTGGATTGTAAAATAGGTTGAACAGCCATGCTCTATAGATAGAATAAATTAAAAAAAATCTGAGAACGAAAGCACTGCATTATAGTGGGCACAAGGTTAGGTTAGTATGCCATCAATTTAAATATATCGGTATTAAATCAAATTGATTTAATAGGGTGGATTGTAATTAAGATTGTTGTAAAATATTTTGTTTTAATTGTAATCTTTGTAAATTATGAATTTTAATGAAATAAATAATGAAATATTAACGTGGCGGCAAAAAGTCGTCACATTAAAATAATACTGAAATCAATTTTTCTAATGATCGCGTTAAAAATTCCGTTTGTGACAATTTAAACATCAGTTGTAAAAAAATTTTATACAACAAAAGAAGGGAATCTCTACAACAAATTCAAACTAGGACACATTTATAGGAGGGGGGGGGGAGCAAACTGGGGCTCCCTTTTGTTTTCGATATATTTAAGACAAGATTTATTTTTTTAACTTTGACGAGGGGCGTCACTATCATGTTTCTGATTCTGATTTCTAGATTATTAATAACCCCCTTTTAATTTTGCAAATGTTCATGAACGTAATTTGAACAAAACAAATCAGTATACAGATTATGAAAATCAATTTAAAAAAAAGTTGTGTTTCGATTTTATGTTCTGTGTGCGTTTATTGTAAACGTCAAAATCATGTGTTTTGCATCATGTATATATTAATATAAATTAGGCACAAAAATATGTTTATATAACGATTTTTATATTAACGCGAATACTATACAATGAAATTAAATTAGTTTTATGGATTTTAATCGCGATTATTTAATTTTTGTGTTCCCGACGTTTCGACTGTTGTTTTTTTTATAGAAGAAAGTGACGAAGGAATTTCCTTTTTCCTTCCAATCCCTCCCCCATCAGATAATCTCTATGGATTCATCAGACGAAACGCAGAATACTTCTACTTCACATCTGTCTTTTGTGAGGTCGTGGTATTTCACAGATCAAGCCGGAAAATTCGTGCTACTGATGTTGTTTATTTTCTGAGACGACCAACATCAAAATTTTACATAATAAATATGAAAAAAAAAGAAATAGATAGCCAAAACAGGTCACGAATCCTTGACATTGTACAATAAATATTGTTGTGAGAGCAAAATAAAAAAAAATCAGTCTATATAAGAAATAATATGAGTTTTACAAAAGTAAATAAATTTAGTAAACATTTAAAAATAATTGCGTCATATCTGATCTCTCCCTCCGGTTTGAACTTTTTGAGTGTTTATTCAAGGAAGCCAGCGCACCTTTGCGGGCTCTGGCACTTCTAATGAGCTAAACTACTTGAAACGTCTGGGAATATAAAAATTAAATTTGCAAGATAATTTTATATCTAAAACGACGTTATTAGACTTAGCTATGTCCGAGTTGGTGTTAGAATTAGACTTAATATTACATACAGATACATACACAATCGCACAATTAACGCATGTAATTTGTTTGTAGATTACTTCATGACGTAATTTGCATTAATTGCTGGTTGAGTTACCGAATGCACCTTTCACTGAAACACCTTGAGATATGCATGTTTCTCGTTGTATGAGTCAGAAAGTATAATTATATACTCTTTGTTATTTCCTGTCATTCAGCGGTAAGATATACGAAAAATGTATGCGAATGTATACGTATGTATTTTTCAAATTCTTTATAGGTTATTCTGCTATTTGGGCGGAAACAGATTCAACAAACCAATGATCAAAAAAATCTGTGCTGCCGTTGTTAAGTTAAACACGATGTATGTAGATTCGGCTCACTAAAAAAATCAAGAAATGAAACTACGGCAGCTAAAAATATTCACACAACCACTCACATATACAAGAGAAGATTGAAAGTATATCCACATTTTAATAATGTAAATTATTGTTGTTATAATTTATGAAATAATCCCATATCTGTTTATAAAGTACTAGGGTAACATAAATTAGGAATGTTATGGATACGTAATCTCGGATTTTAATATGGGAATAATTTTAAATGGGATTCGGATATAAATTTATTTCGGTTAGATTAGACTTTTTAAAGAAGTGTAAAAGTGAAATACAAAAAGGTAATTTTGGATTTGGGTATTTTTGTTATTTCGCATTCGGATACAGAACTCCATAACATCCCTGGGATGAATAAATTAATATCAAACGATTTTGACCGTTATTTATGTACGCATTAGGCTTACTTTCGTAAAATTTAGCTTGATTGTAGTAGACTCGAGCAATACAATTGTTAATTACGAAGCCATTTATAGAAGATTGTAGCGTTTATTGGGGACGTCATTTCATCAAGCTACGTTTTACTATTATGGAGATAAAATACTTATTAACACCGTGTATATTTTGATAGTAAAATAAATCATATGATTGCAGGGTGGATTATTAATTCATTTGTTTTAGTAAAAAAAAACTTTATGTACAATTTTTATCTGATTTGGACTTGTTAAACCCAATGTAGTTGTTCCAGCCGATATTCATTGACTTATGGACGTAGGCCACAGGTGATAGACATCGACTGCCACAAAGGTAGGTCGCCTGTCATTCTCAGTGAGTTCAAACCAACTATGGTTGCATTTCTGTATTCTAAATTCTATAGATATTTCATCCTTCACCCTCAATAAAAAGATATATTTAAATCAATAATTAATTTTATTTTGTTTTTACAATCTGTAAACTAATTCTACAATTCTAACATTATTCATTAAATGCCCACAAAACTATTGTGCACCTTCCAGAATATTCCTTATCTCACCATCTGCAGCCAAATCTAAAGGTTTACTGCCCTCTTCGTCTTGGAGCATTGCTGCTCCATATTTTATTAGCAATTTCGTTGAACCGACATGACCACAAGAAGCAGCATAATGCAAAGCAGTCTGGCCACTCTCATCCGCTGCGTTGATGTCACAACCACCTTCAATTGCAGCAGTCAAAGCGGAAAGTGCATCTCTATCAGCCGCCCAGTGTAATGCTGTTAAACCATCTTCATCTTTTTCATTTTTAAGCTCAGGAAATTGAGTTAAGAGTTCTCTTACTCTATCTCCCAAATCCTCTCTAGCGGCCTCTAGGATAGATAGTTCATTATGTACCAATTCCGGTTCGGGGCTGTAGCGGAGTGATGAAACTGCTGCCCATGCCTCTTTAGTGTCAACTTTATTTCCGAAATTTCCATCACACCATTCTGGATCATATTTCTCAACCAATGCAATATATTTCTCTTTGGCCTCTTCACTTGACATATCTTCTAGAGTTTTCCAAGCTTCCCACTTTTTACGCCCTTTCCCATCTAACCAACTTGGCTTCGGAGTGTTGCATTGGCCTTCAGCACTTTGTTTAAATAGACCATAAAGTTCTAAAAGCTGACTGTTGTTTAGTTTTGAGGTTATCTTTCTTACATGGTTGGTGGCTTTGTTAAAAGATACATCCAGAGGGGATAAATCTTCATCAGAGAAGTCAGAGTCAGGATATTCTGGTAGTGCCTCAGCCATAACTATCTAATTAACTGCTTTGGAGTTGAACAGTTAAATTATAGCCTTCTAAAGTGTGAAGTTGCTTATTGGTTGCATTGGCAACGGCAGATGTACTCACAAATTCTATAAAACCATAACCTTTGCTTATGCCAGTAGATCTATCAAACACTACTCTAGCACTTTGAACGGGACCAAATTGTGCAAAGTATTCTCTTAGTTGACGATGACTAACCGTCCAGGGAAGATTGCCTACATACAGGCGAGCTGCTCTTGCGGCACTGGCCATGCCCTAAACAGAAATTATTTCAAGTAAATGTAAAGATCTGTCACCTATCAAGGCCCTGTAGTCTACTCCAGAGCTTTCACTTAATGAATCTAAATCCAACAGTGCACCTTTCAATCCCCACTTCTTTAGCAATGCTTCTATGGACCAATCGGCACTCCGTTCCTGGTAAGCACACAAAAATCGTCCGTCAGTGCCGTCTAGTAGATAAGCAACCGTAGAGAGAACTTCCTCAAACTGTGATGGCTCGTAAAAACAATCTGAAGCTAAAAGCAAGTCAACAGGCCGCAATGTATGGACTTCTGCTAGAAATAGACCCCACGCGAGACCGAGTAAATGAACGTCGCGGCCAGGTACAAGCCCATTAGCTTCACAACAAGCCGATAAGTGTAGCAGGGATCTGGGAAGAGCAACACTATCAGTCAAGGTAACGTGGGCACCACACTTTGCAGCCAATATACCTGGTAACCCCGTACCACAGCCGAGTTCCAACACTCTTAAGCCACGTAAATGCCGCCGCTGTGTCCACAAGTACCAAGCTAAAAGAGGTGCAGAAGGCCACGTGTAAAATGAGTAGCCTGCAGACAATAATTCTGGAATTACAATTTCCAAATATTCACCTCGTGTGTCACCGTTACTTGCGGACTTTCCACGAAATACAAATTTCTTCAATTGACCACTCGCAGGGCGACCATCGCTCATTGCATAAGCATATTTTGTATGAAGAAGCAAAAGTAATTTGTAGATTAAATCAGTAGGAAAAGGTATCACGTTTTGACGGTTTAAGAACAGCTCCACAGAGTAAAGATCAAAAATAAACAAAAAAAAGGTCATCACAAATTTATTTGATTATTTAGAATTTTATTTTAGTCATAAGATATTTTTATTTTTTACTTTAAAACCTGCATAAAACGCAATTTACAGGTAAAAACTTACGCCACCTTGACATTTTTGATACATGACCTCGTACGACTTCGTTGGTATAAATCAGTTTGTCCCAACCTTTTTTGTGCCATTTGTGCCAACTTAATATTTCTAAAATGTTTATGGCCCATACATAATTTTCATCATTTTCAACATTAAAAAAATGATTTGAAATGATCAACTATCAAATTGCTCCCTGCGGGGCGTGGGCCCCACGTTGTAAAACACCGGTATAAATAATAAGGTTTATATTGCACTTCACAATGTGAAGTATAAATCTGTGAGGACAAGCTGAGTTCACATTCATTAGCATTTGGTTTATTAGATTTGGGTAAGGCTTTGCGCTGTGTTCAGGTGGGTCACGAAACACGAAAGAGACAACGATTAAAAATGTTATAAATAATAAATGATTCAATACCAAACATCTTTGTTTCACAACCATTTTATTTTATAGGCTAGCTTTAGCGTTTTATTCAAAAGTACACTGTGTTTTTTTGTACAACTTTGATTTAAATTTTAACGAACAAAAGTAGAGGACTTGATAGATTACAAATGTCAATTTTTTCTCAACAACACCCGACATCTAAATATGATTATTAGATACCCAATATTTTTTATAAGTATCGTAGTTTAAATTCCTGCATTAAACTACTCTCCAGTTTGTGTGGATCACCAATAGATGGCACTAGCCAGTAAGGAAAAATGATCTTTTAAAATTTGTATGGAGTCGTCATTCTTCTCTATTGAGTATAAGTGTTCTGTGGTTTAGTATTCCTAAATAGTCTGTGCATACGCACGTAATTAACGTTGCTACTACACAGTGCTACTTGAGTACTACAGTACGTCGTGTCGTGGTAAAAAAAGTGACTGTGGTAAACTTTGCCACACTTTTTTAGAATATTATTAAATAGAAATAAAAAAAACACAATGTCCGCAGCTGTTAAAGGTTTGTACGTTAATATTATTATAGACAACACCCATACATCTTTGTTCATAAAGTTTCTCCTTCGACCTTATCACTTGGGGTCAAACTCCAGTTAATATCGGCATTCGTATTTTTTTTAAATTCATAATATAATTAAATATGACAATTGTACTTACATATTCATTGCCTGCATTTAAATGTTTATGTACTGTAATTAAGAGATAGGGTTATGTGGACAAATATTAATGATGTAAATAAGTGGTTTCCGAAACTATTGAATAAATTTAACGTTGTTGAAATGCTATTCTTCTTTAAAATATTCGAAGGTGGTTCTATAACCATGAAGGTGATAATATTTATCGGGTTCATTCTTTTTAATTATAAAATACACTTAAACTCCAAAACAGTATCCCAAGATAGACATTATGAGTAAATTTACGCAAATTTTTTAAGGCATAAAATTTGCCATATGGACTTTGAGATGTGTTACGGACTCTGTCCTAAGAATATATATTAACCTAGACCGATTCTGATCAATGAAAGCAATTGGACATATAATCGCACACGACAAAAAAGGAACAGGGTAAATAGAGACAGCAATTTGTAATTGTTGTCTCTTTTTTTTATCTACCATGTTCCTGTTATTGACATTTAATTGATCGATCGTCGAGTGCGTTAGGCGGGGGTTTTGGGATCTCCAGTGGAACGCACCGATGATCCTTGCACGGAGCTTGCGCTCAACCATGTCAACCCCTGCTGCAAGCAGTCTTTACTTTGCTGATATAAGCAAGAAGGTCCGTAATAACATCTTACTCGAAACTGGTAAACATAATTAAAAGTCAATTGCGCGGGACTTGTTATCTGATAATAAGTAATATAAAGTCGTGACAGTGCATGTTAATCGTTTGTCAGGTATATTCATCGTGGGCGCCAAGCGGACGCCTTTCGGCACGTTCGGCGGCGTGTTCCGCAACACGTCGGCCACCGAGCTGCAGACCGCGGCCACGACGGCCGCGCTGCGCGAGGCGGGCGTGTCTCCGGACCAGGTCGACAGCGTCGTCATCGGCCAGGTCATGTCTGTAAGTTGCTACCATGTACCATGAGCTGCAAACGTTGGCCATGGTCGTTTAATTATGCAATCTTATGTGAAAATATAACATTATGTCATTTATACTTAAACATTCAAGTTTTTATTGTGAAAGGTGCAAAAAAGTTAAACTTATATTCAGTTTATGTTTTTATGTACTTAATTATAAGTTCAACAAATTATTTTCTAGAAAAACCGAAAGTATACAAAAAAACTAACCGTCATGAAAAAAAAATTAAGGATAACATAAATTCTTTTATCATAGTTTATGGTTGCGTTTTAATTACACTATACTATTAATTAGTCCTCCCGACAAGATTCTTCTATAATTTTTTTAAAATTTTTCTTACATCTGTACCTTTATTGTCAGGCGTCGCAAGTAGACGGCATCTACACGCCGCGGCACTCTTCCCTGAAGGCGGGCATCCCGCAGGAGCGGCCAGTACTCGGCATCAACCGCCTCTGCGGCTCCGGCTTCCAGTCCATAGTCAACAGCGCACAAGTTAGTATAGAGCAACCTTTGTAATACGAAATACTAACAGTTTTAGAGCCCGCAACAACGTCTTGCACGAAGTCCTGCTCGATCGGTGAAACACCACGACCTCACAGAAAACAGGCGTGGAGTAGAATCATTCTGCGTTTCGTCTGATGAATGAAGTGCCGGAGGTCCAATAGTAGTCCTCTTCCCCTTTCAATCTTTTCCTAATAAGGAATTGATGGAAAGGGAAGGGAATTTAACGGGAGATGCGATGAACAGAAAGGAAATATTCTGTTAGTAGCTGTCTATAGAGGTCCGGCCTTCTCGGTCGCCCTTTGTTGGCCTACTTACTTATACTTTTACTAATGAGTGTCTTCTTCACAGGACATCCTGACCGGTTCAGCTAACATATCCTTAGCTGGTGGTGTTGAGAACATGTCACAAGCACCGTTTGCTGTGCGGGGCGTTCGGTTCGGCACCGCTCTCGGCACATCGTACGCATTCGAGGATACATTGTGGGCCGGGCTGACCGACAGCTACTGCGGCCTACCTATGGGCATGACGGCGGAGAAGCTTGGTGCGCAATTCGGTGTTACCAGGAACGAGGTGGACGAGTTCGCATTGAGGTCACAGCAACGTTGGAAGGCCGGTAAGTGTATAAGAGTTGACAGTGATGTTAGCTTGTATCCGATAATAGCTACCGTTCGAGCCGAGGCTCGGCCCTCTCGGGCACCCTCAAATCGGAATGCTAAACGCGTAATGAGTAACAGCCCAAACCGAGATTCCCTCTCGGGAGCCCTTGAGCCGAGTCACTCCATAGAGCGTTCGCCGAAGCGACATAAGAGCTCGGCGGCCTCCCAATCCAATTATAATAATAAAGTAACGTCCCGAGCCTCCCTCTACGGAGGGAGTCTTCGAGCATAGTTACTCTTAAAGAGGCTTAGGCTAGGCGCCCTCTGTGTCCTGCCGCCTCGAGCCCGGTGTAGCCTCCTCTAGGCAATCAGTGACCTACCAGTCACTAAAAAAATTGGTTGTAGGGCGTTTTATAGTAAATTTTCCTTCGATCGATCTATCTCATTGTTCCTTAAATTTTTAATTGATTGTTTACTTTAATAAAATGTACATTGTAATTATCAAATTCTAACCATTTTTGCTATATTATAATTGTGAAGCGAGGGTGATGTTTTGAAACGGACACGCGTAAGTCAACACTGAACGCATTTAAGCTGGTTTTTGTATCCCAAAGCAATAAAAACTATTTTTTTACTTCCTACATTCTTAACTTATGCATATTTGCATATTTTTTTGCAAACAATCCATGAGTCAAATTTTTATATGATCTCCTTTCGCTTTATTAATTATGATTACTTTTAGAATATTGTATTATCAAAAAGTTATCCAGTTAATTATTTATATTGCTACAACCCCACCCCCCGGTTACAAACCACGGAACCTATCTAAAACGCAGGATTTTAATGGTTCTTCTTGTCAAAGAATAAAATACAAAATCTCACATGTTTGACCAATATGTAAACCTCTAGTCTGGTTCGTCCAAGCTTTCTATTCGTATCATTGTCGCCCTTAACAACACCAAAGGAACTGCAGATGCGATTCCAGCCTTTAGAGAATGACTATCGTCTTCTCTTGAAAGCCCTAAAGAAAGACAAGAAAGACCGTTCAGTCATAAGACAAGACAAAGGTAGCTCTGGTAGATCAGTGTGTAAGCCCCTTTATTTGAAAACAACTTTGTCATAGGTGTTAATAAAAATCTTGGAACAGTGTAAAATTAAGATTAAACATGGTCTGCAGCCAACGACGCTGGTGTCTTCAAAGCGGAGATCGACCCAGTAACCCTGACGATCAAGAAGAAGGAGGTGAAGGTGGAAGTGGACGAGCACCCCCGTCCGCAGACCACACTCGAGGGACTCAAGAAATTGCCACCAGTCTTCAAGAAGGAAGGTCTGGTCACTGCTGGCACAGCTTCTGTAAGTCTAGCATATCACTGAGATTAAACCTCAGGAAGTAAGTGATAGTCTTCTAAGTACTACGGTACATTTCTGGATATTACAACTGTCCAGTGTAATTGCACTCCAATTTTGCTGTCGCAGTGTCACAATGGTCGACCAATGGTATTTGCAGGTGGCATTCGCTAGAAATGTAGCGTTACGGTCTGGCCTTGAGCTGAGAGTAACTGATCATGCACGATCGATGTGCAGCGTGTCTGAATGTGCGTGAGCGAGAGCGCAACATGAGAGAGAAAGAGATAGCGCGCCGATATGTTGATACATACGTTACGAATTTAACATTTGACATATACTAACCCTCAGTTGTTACTAGGGTATCAGTGATGGCGCTGGAGCCTTAGTACTAGCCAGCGAGCAAGCAGCCAAGAACCTGAAGCCTCTCGCTCGTTTGGTCGGCTGGTCGTTCGTCGGCGTGGACCCTAGCATCATGGGTATCGGCCCCGTGCCCGCAATAGAGAACCTCCTCAGAGTCACCAATATGACTCTCAACGATGTCGACCTTGTTGAGGTAAGTACATAAAAAAACCGACTTCAAAAAATATTTTGTAAAACAAAAAATGGCTACTTTCTTGGCTTACGTATACTAAACCAAAGAGCGTTCATAAAATGATGTATGAAGGAATTGTAGATCTCTAAAATTACGAAATAAAAGCCAGCGATGGTATATCTCTATTCTCTATGGTTGTTTCATAATATCTATTTTGTTCTTTAGACCAATCAAATAAATTTAATACGCTATTTTTTAGTATTCAGTATTCATCCTTATTAAAATAAATGTTTGTAAGTTAAATTATTAAATGTAAATTATAATTTAAGGCGATATAAGGAGCACCCATAACCGACGACCATACATGCGTAGATGTATGTATGTAGAAGCGAGAGAGGTGTGCCAGGATCGCGCCAAATGGAAATCCTGCCTACCCTTCTGGGTTACTGGCGTGAGCGCGTATTTATTTATTTAGTTAACCATATAGTGTCACCTCTCGCCGAATATATAAACCCAATTCAAATGGATGGTACTTAATGAATGACGAGTGTAAAATTGCTACAGATCAACGAGGCGTTCGTAGCTCAGACGTTATCCTGCGCCAAGGCGCTGAAGCTGGACCTTGAAAAGTTGAACGTGAACGGCGGCGCCACCGCACTGGGACACCCGCTCGGCGCGTCTGGATCCCGCATCACTGCCCACCTCGTACACGAACTGAGGTATGGCGATATAAAATCAACTTTGTTTTTTTGTATAGAACAGTGGTAGAGCCCGCAACAACAACATCTGTTGCACGAATTGGCCGGCTTGACCAGTGAAATACCACGACCTCACAGAAAACAGCCGTTAAGTAGAAGTACTCTGCGTTTCTCCGATGAGTGAGGTGTCTGAAGGGTGGGAAGGGCAGGAGGCCTAATTACAGTCCTATTGCCCTTCCCACCCTTTCCTTATAAGGATAGAATGGGAAAGGGAATTGGACGGGGGGTTGGTTAATGGGGAAAAAGAAATATACTTTTCCCTGTCCATTAAATGTAGGCAACGTATCCGCAACTTGTTGCGGATGTCTTTGGGTAGCGCTCACTTAACATCCGCAAAAACAAAGGTGATCCGCCTGCTCGTTTGCCACCTTCTTACATAAAAAAATCGAAACGAATTACATAGGGTACCACAAACTACCATTACTCGTCCCCCCATCTTCTATACAAAAAACTGGTGTAGGGGTTGGAGTAATGTTTGATGTAAGTTGTCAAGGAGGTCGGGCCCTGTTTCTATTTATTCCCGTTCTTTCGAGATTCTTGGCACAGCAGAAACTCCATACGAAAATAACTTAAGAACCAACCACAGAACCGAAGGGGGGAGGGGAGGATGATTTAATATTGACCGGGTGTTCCGACAGACGCCGCGGCCTTAAGAGAGGCATCGGGTCGGCCTGCATCGGCGGCGGACAGGGCATCGCGTTGATGGTCGAAACTCTCTAAATCCTACCTTCCACCTCTTGCAGTCTGGTACATCGAGCTGATGGTACATTGAGCGTTGAATGCACTTAATATTTAATTAAATCAAAAGTAACAAACGTTTGTAAAAGATTTTTATATAGTCATATCATTGTGGGTACTAAAACTTGTTGGTATTTGGAATTAATTTTGATTTTGTTTCAAGATATATGTATATTAAATAAACAACGAGATCCCTGTATGTAAAATAGTACTATTTAAATCACTTTTGTTGAGTAAAAAGAAAAAAAAGATATATATTTCTTGTATATTTTATGTGTTAAGGTAAAATATGTTTGTATGGATAATTCCTGTACATAAAGTCATTGTTGTGAAGTCTTATCATGA
This sequence comes from Papilio elwesi, assembly GCA_029849275.1. Classification (NCBI taxonomy): domain Eukaryota; kingdom Metazoa; phylum Arthropoda; class Insecta; order Lepidoptera; family Papilionidae; genus Papilio; species Papilio elwesi. The sequence goes on from CM056702.1 coordinate 10,195,767, forward strand.
AATATTCATGGTGTTACTTGGCTTAACTTCTTCATTTTGTATGTAAGTGATAAATATTAGGTATTTTTGAGAATGTATTTTTATATAAGACAATATTTTATTTAATCAAAAATATATTTGATGTGTTAAATTTTTTTATTGGTCTTTTGTTAATTTTCAAAACCAATATAGAGTAAATGTTCCTTCTAGAAGATAAACCGGCGACCTGTTCAGCGAATTCTGATCCGTAAGTGATGCGAGTGTTCACTGAAGGATCCATGAAGGTGGCCTACGTCTGTGACAAACTGCCCAGATAGACAACAGTGGCAGAGTCAGCAACAACATCTGTTACACCGATGAAATACCACGACCTCGCAGCAGACAGGCGTGAAGCAGAAGTATAGCGTTTTATCGGTTGGTTGAGGTACCAGAGGCTTATGCCTAGTCTTTTCCTATCCTTTTCTAATAAGGACATAACGGGAAGAGATAGATAGGAAAAGAAGATATCCTATATTTCAGTTTATAATCCCTTTCTCTTCCCTCTCCCTCTCTCTATGAGTGGCGGTCTCTTTAAATCGTGCTCGTTTCCCAACTTCTATAAAAAAATAAGGTTTGATTGGAGTAAAGTTTAATTTAAGCTGTCAAGAAGGTCAGGACCTCTTTCCATTTATCTCCACCTTTTTAGATTCTCAGCACAAATGTAACTAATACGAGTAGTGCCTTGAATGTTCATACGAAACGGTAATCACTTAGCGATAACAAATGTAAGGTGTGATACGGAAAATATTAGCTGATATGTAGATTAAATAAACATTTATCAATCGAAAAATGTTCAATAGCAATTCATAGAAGTATCTTTATAGACAACTTCAGTTACTTTAATAATTATTAGGTACAATAGCGGTTGACAATTGATCCCATATTCCCATAAACTACCACCAGGTAGAGCTACCAGCTACCAGGAAATACCGCGACCTCGCTTAATTTGAGGCATTACAGAAATACACTTATAAGCAATATAGATATACATACATAATTTCTAAAACCGTCTATAGACGTAGATGTAACTGTTAGCCGTTACCAGGGAACACCGCAAGGTAATAAATAATCAACGAGACGCGTGCGTGCGCGTTGAATAACTCAATGCACGAGTCAAGCTGATGCTCAGTCTAAGCTGAACCCTATTTAATATTGATCATAAAGATACGTGGTCACTTGCATTAGAAGTTGAAAAATGTGACAGTTAAGTAAACTTTCAGCCTATTCAACTGAAGCATTTTATCGAAAAAATGTTTAACATGGTTCTTTAAATTGATATAACTTTTTTATTTATAAACCGATTGAGATACAACAAACACTAAATGTTAAGTGAAGCTTACCACAATACATTAGTGAAAACCGCACAATCGGTCAAACAGTTCTTGAGATTAGCGCGCACAAACGCACAGACAAAAATACTAATAATCTTTGTTTTGTGTTTTATTGCGTTTATAAAGGTATAATAGTTTTTCTCAAATATCGTCCATGTACAGACAGCGATCAGTTACATTATTATATATGTATATATTTTAAAGAAATCATATTGCACAATGTAAACGCACAGTTGTCCATAAAAACAGATAACATATGCCCAAAGCTTTATCATTGCTTGTTTACATTTTAGTTTCACCTGACGTGCATTAGTGTTTATAAATTTGTTGTATATTATTTTGCAGTGATGGCCGTAGCTATCAATAAAGGTACTACTTTAAAAGAATTTTACAGAAACATTTTTACGTAAGGTCATTGACCAATGACGTCACGCAATCAGTTCATGGCTGCTAATGGCTGCTAATCTGTATTTACACACGATTGCGATCGAATACAAAAAAATAAGTCAACATTTGCAGATAGGATAGATGATAATGTTAATTTAATATTTTCAGTGTGGTATTTATATATTTCATTAATTCATTTGTAATAATAAATTTAGCCATAGTGTAACAACTCTAATCCAGTTTGAAAAACGTGATTGCGCGCGAGTTATCAATTAAATTTCAGACGAAACAAAAAAATAGTAGGTATTTAAAAACCTATCACGCGTTTTAAACTTATCATGGTCGGCAGAGGTAGTGATTTATTTATTCAAACATCATATGTCAGCGTGACTTAGGATCAATGACCTCGGCGACCCAACCTGTCCACTAATTGTATGCTTAAAAACTATGCGTACGTAACTAACTCAACATTGTTCAGGTGTCTTCATAATAGCAGCGAAGCGGACGCCCTTCGGCAAGTTTGGAGGAGCGCTGAAGGACATCCACCAAGCAGATCTCCTCGCGGCCGTAGCCCAGGATGTGTTCAGAGCGGGTGGCATACCACCGAGCCTGGTGGACACTGTTAATGTAGGACAGGTCTACGGGGTAATTACCAAAATAAATAAGAGTAAAAGTAAAATAAGCACTCAAACAAGTAACCCAGAGGGGTAGACAGAACGGATTTTTATTTGGCACGGTCATATCAGCATTTACATGCTTGTTGCTTCTATTGTCTAGAAGAAGAGTATGAGCTCGAACCTCACTTGGTTTTCTATATGAGCTCGAATCTCACTTCGTAGCTCTCCATGAACAACTGAAAGCCCAAAATGGGAGTTGCGAGTGGAATTTCCTTGGTAAATAAGGGTTATCCGTGGTTGAAGAGAGATGGTCTTTGATAGAGGATTACCACCGAGGAGTGTTGTCCCTCCGCGACTCACCCTCACTGCGGGGACGAGACCCCGCAGCCCTCCAGCGCACTCAAAGGTGGGTTCCAATGAGCCCAGCCCGTGCGGCCCTCTCTAGCCGGTCCTGCCTCACGGACCGGCCTTGGGTTCCTCTTAGCTTCACCGTGGGCACCCACTCACGGTTACTGAGCCCTATCGCCACGACAAAGCGGGAACCCGGTCGGGGGAATGGGGATCAGTAGTAAAATTTTTTATAGAGGATTGAATAGAAAGTATGACTACGTCGTCGGCTACGTCATTTATAAAAAAAAACACTACGTAAATACTTCAAATTAAAATTGCGGTTACTTACATTAATAGATGGCAACTTTAAAATAAAATAATTATGTATTTGTAATTAGCTAAGCGGCTCGGCGGACGGTATTCTCACAGCTCGTCATGCAGCCCTGAAGTCAGGGGTGCCGCCGGAGCGACCAGCGCTGGGCGTCAACAGACTATGCGGCTCGGGCTTCCAAGCAGTCATCAACAGTGCACAGGTGCTTGCACTGTTATAAAGTTGACGTGAAAGACTAAATAAACTACCGGTTGACCTAAAAATAGCTTATTGTAGCATTAAAATTACGTTATTAGGGACAGATTGAGGCTCTAACGACGCACGTTTTTGATGAGCGCGTTTGTACAGATATACAAGTGCGAGGATCGCGAACAAAGGTGCGTCGATGGTCTTGCGTTCGCTAGGAATCCTAGTCGAGATCAACGTGCGTCGTCAACACGCACAAAAAACGTCGTGATTTTCAACACGGACATTGCATTTAACGTAATTTAGCCATAAATCCGGGCGAACACAAGACCGTCAACGCATTGTGACCTTTGTTCACGATCCTCGCGCTATTGTATCGCTACAAGCACGCAGATAACGCGCGTCGTCATCGCATTAAAAAAATGAAGTGTGCAATGTCCCTTAGTCGTCAACGTCCTTTAGTTAACTTGCCACGTTAGCAAATCGATCTATTTCAGATATGTATGTTTTCCAGGACATCCTCACAAGAGTAGCTCAGGTTTCGTTAGCCGGGGGCACTGAGAGCATGTCGACTGTGCCGTACGTGGTGAGGAACACACGCTTTGGAGTACCACTGGGGGTCCGCGTAGAGTTCGAGGACAGCCTCAGCAAGGGTTCACTGGACACCTACTGCAACTTCAACATGGCGGAGACGGCGGAGAACTTGGCGGAGAAGTTTAAGTTGAAGAGAGAAGAAGTGGATGAATTCGCTTTGTTATCACAGCAGCGGTGGAAGAAGGGTTAGTTTTTAGTCGTTTCGCTACAACTAAATAAAATACTGCTTTTTTCTTATTTAGTAAATAGTCTCAACAAAATAGACATAGTAAGTTTTTTTGGTTCTCCAATGTAACAGGAGGCAAGCCGTATTATTCAGGTTATAAGAGAAAGGAGTAAACGAGCGGCGGGAACACAGAGGTGATCAACTACGCCCAGGGACACCCGCAACACCAAAAGAACTGCAGATACGTTGCCTGCCTTTGAGAAAAAGATAGGCTTGCTTCTTGAAGATCCCTAAATCGTACTGTTTTGGAAATACCGCCGAGGACAGACCGTTCAAAAACGCGGCTGTGCGTGGCAGGAAACTTCGCGAGAACCGAACTGTTGAGGAATGCCAGCCATCCAGGTGGCGTGGATGGTACCTGGCGGTACTTACATTCCGTAAGCCGGCCTAGTTTAAACTTTGTTAACAAATTATTAAATAATAATAATTTTATATATTATAATTTATTTTAGTCTCACTTTTATAACCAGCTCACGACAGCGAAGTCTTCAAAGCGGAGCTAACGCCCGTGACTTTGAAGGTCCGCAGACGGGAGGCGGTGGTCGACAGCGACGAGCATCCTCGCCCGCAGACCACGGCCGAAGGTCTCGCTAAACTGCCGGCGCTCTTTAGAAAAGGAGGCGTATTGACTGCTGGCAATTCCTCCGTAAGCTTATAGCTTAGACGTGGCAGTCACCAGCTTTTAACTTCTCATAGGCCTTTTCTAAATCTACCAAGGCACAGAAAATTTATTCGCTTTAGAAACTTCTCTGTGATCATACAAAAAAGAGAATTAAAAAAAAAGATCTGATCCATGAAACCCATGTCTTTCCTAAAACCTGCTTGCAATTCCCACATTCTTTCTTCTGTGTCTTTCATAACTCTTTCAATCAGGTAATGTATTGCGTCACCAACTACATCGAATGTAATGCTGCTACCTAATATTAGACACTACTATTTTAATTTCTCCAATAATACCACTATTAGGGTGTCAATGATGGTGCTGGAGCGCTGGTGCTAGCGAGTGAGGAAGCAGTCAGCAAACACAAGCTGTCACCCCTCGCGCGGCTAGTGGGGTGGTCAGTGGTCGGAGTAGACCCCAGCATCATGGGCATTGGCCCCGTGCCGGCTATAGAAAACCTGCTCAAAGTCACCAACATGACCCTCAACGATATTGACCTCTTAGAGGTAAGGCTTGTATTTTAAAATAAAAATATATTGTAATTTTGACAGGCCACCAAGCCACCCCCAAGCGTCACTATACCTTCTGGCGCTAAACGTTAGTTATTGGAAACAGTACCGATTTAATCAGTACTGTTTCCAATCATTTTTGATATCCATAGATCTCGCAGAGGGAATCCAACATTATTTAGCTAAACAAATGTGTTGTTTCGGTTAATTGTAAAAATATTATTTACAGATAAACGAAGCATTCTCACCTCAGATCTTAGCGTGTGCGAGGAGTTTGGGCGTTGACCCGAGCCTGCTGAATGTGAACGGCGGTGCCATCGCCCTGGGTCACCCCGTGGGGGCCTCGGGCGCCAGGATCACCGCGCATCTGACGCACGAGCTCAGGTATCATAACATGACTATATACTAACGGAATAGGAGCTAAGTAAAGCTGGAACAATTTTTATTATTATTAAAATTAACAGTGGTAGAGCCCGCAATAACAACATCTTTTGCACGAATGGGCCGGCTCGACCGGTGAAATACCACGACGGCACAGAAGACAGGCGTAAAGTAGAAGTACTCTGCGTTTCGTCTGATGAGTGATGTGCCGGAGGTCTAATTGTAGTCCTCTTCCCCCTCCTACCGTTTTCTAACAAGGAAAGGACGGGAAGAGGAAGAGGATTTGACGGATGAGGAGGGGATGGACAGGGAATGGAATTATCCTTTTTTCTGTTTGTCCCCTCCTTCGTCCATGAAGGTAGGCAACGCATCTGCAACTCATTAGCTTGTTGCGGATGCCTATGGGTAGGGGTACTTATTTCCAGGGGCCGCTTGCTCGTTTGCCACTTTGTAATATAAAAAAAAAATTAGTAGGGATTATCAAGTAAACTATTATGTACTTGTATTTTTACTTTACAGACGAAGAGGTGTAAAAACAGCAATTGGTTCCGCTTGCATCGGAGGCGGACAGGGCATCGCTCTTCTACTGGAAACTGTTTAAATGTGATTTCACACAATTACATTAATTACGTATTAAATCTTTATCTAACCGAATATATTTTTTATAACTTTATTGATGTTTTTTTTATTTTCGTGCCCATTTTTAGAACTAATTGTAATGTAACCATACACACTAGGGTTTCCATGACGGTTTTAACCTTGCATGCATAACCGTCAGGTATAACCGAGTTTCATATTACACAAACACGCGAGCATGCACAGTTTTGCGATAAACTATCAGTTAAGACCCTTGGTGCCTCTTTATAATATTAGTATAATTATGACAGTGACAGCGGCCGCAACAACATCTGGTGCGGGAATATATCAGTTACACCGGTGACACGCCACGACCTCACGGAAGACAGGCTTGAAGTAGAAGTTCTCCGCGATTCCGGAGCACTAATTCCAATCCTCTTCCTCCTACCCTTTAAATTAATGAAAAGGATGGGTAGGGGGGAAGGATTTGACTGATGAGGGGATGAATAGGAAGAGGAAATAACCTTATTCTGTTTATCCCCGCTGTCAATTAAAGGCAGGCAACGAATCTGCGACTCAGTACCTTGTTGCCTATGCCTATAGGTAACGGTCCTTTAGTTATGCCTATAGGTAACGGTCCTTTAGTAACAAGTGAACCGTTTACTCCTTTGCTACCTTCTGCTTTAAAATAATGCGTTTATTATTCGACTTACATTATATTACGAGATAAAGTATATGTATGGAAGACTGATGGCACAGTGGAGCTGTCGAAGTCTATACCAGACCCGATGACGTCATAGTGACACTAGTAGGTACTAGGCAGAACTAACCGTAGTTTAGTTGTTATGGTAAAGATATAAACATCTGCGAGCAGTAGGGCGACGCGGTTACGTACTTTGATAACAAGGGTAGGTATGAGGTCATAGCTTTAAAATCAAAAGAGTTAAAGCTACTCGAAAAATCTTCTATCATGTAAGAAAAATTTAAATGATGACATTCTATAAATGATTTTTTGAATTAGATTCAAACTCAACGATAAGGTTATTTATAAAGAAAAATTTACATAAGAACTACGTAACATCAAAACGTGGTCCTGATAAGTGTTATCACTCCATCTATTTTGTTGACAACACAAAACAAATAAGCATTAAATTCCGTGGACTGTTTCGGAACAAGTTTAAATCAAGGTCTCATGGCGCTCAGTTGCAGAGGTAAGTGGTTTTTTTTTATTAAATAACCTATATAATACACGCTTCCTACGTGTTTAACATGACTGTTACTTTAATTACCTACTAATACATATTTATTTAATTACCACAGGCAAAAAACAATTGCTTGCTTTAGTCTAATTCTATTCAATTTATAAAAAAGTCAACTTGACATTGATGATTTTAGGTATAAGTTTTAACTATTGTAATATAACCTCTTTGGTAGTTTTTATAATATGTAAAAAGCGGTGTTACCATATCAAATATTTGCATGTGATATTAGTGTATAGCATATGAAGTAAAATGAAAATATATCAGCTGAAAATATATTTTTTAAATTAAAAAATAAAACAGCACATTTTTAAATCTATACTAAGTGGCTGTATAAATAACCATTAAAAGACTCTGAGTGCGGCAGTTACTGTACTTAAGCAAATTTAACAAAAAGCTGTCTTAATAATTTCAGGTGTATTTATCGTTGGTGCAAAAAGAACACCTTTTTGTAGCTATGGTGGACCATTCCGAGATTTGGCGGCTTCGCATATTTTCGCTGAGGCAGCAAAAACCGCAATGTATTCTGCCAATCTCAAACCAGAAATAATTGATAATACAGTCGTTGGGAATGTAAACTTTGTAAGTTTTTTTTAATCCAATGATATGAATACATGTAATAATAATTATGTAGATTTCTTGTTGCAGATGTATGTGTAAAATAAATTTTGGTTACAGCTTAGTCAGTGCGATGGCGGAAAATCTCCTAGATACTGTGGGACTTATTCAGGGGTTCCTTTAGAAAGACCAGCTTTGGGTGTCAGCAAAGCTTGCGGCACGGGACTCCAGTCCATTATCTCGGGCTGCATAGTAAGTTGTCATTCGAATATTTCACTTTATTATCTCATAGATAAATGCAGATAAACCAAATATTCAAATTAAATCCCATGTTTTTTTTAGGATATCATAACAGGTTCGGCTAAGGTATGCTTAGTAGGTGGGACCGAGCTTATGTCATCTCTTCCAATGCTCGTCCGAAACGTTAGATTTGGAACTACCCTCGGTGTCAACTATCAAATGGAAGACCACATTAAGAAACAAATATATGACAGCTTTTGTGGTTTGAGCATGGATCAGATAGCGGAGGTTGTAGCAAAGAAATATAAATTTTCAAGGGACGAAGTAGATCAATACGCATTGCAGAGCCATTTAAAATGGAAATTGGGTGGGTACCTGTATAATAACATTCATCAAGCAATTGTCTATTTGGCCTTGGTAAGTATTTAATGTACTGGAAATGTTGGGTTTAGTACCTTTACTTAGAAAGAACTAGACGAACCAGTAAATATATGTAATTTCGAAAACCAGCAGCAAAATACAAAGGTATTGTGCATTCAGAGAAATGACCGTCAATAATCACATCTAATCCATCTATTTTTTTTAATTCAGCTCAGGAGGCGAAAGTCTTTAGTGATGAAATTACACCGATAACAGTTAAGGCTAAGCAAGAAATCGTCGTAGATACAGATCAACTTCCTCGAATTAATTTAACAGCGCAGGAATTATTAGGTCTACCGTCGACCGTAGACGATGGATGTGTTATTACTGCTGGCAACTCTTCGGTAAGTTCATAATTCGAAAAATACATTATCGCATCAACCTAATTCAAGAAATCTATTTCGCCATCTAATCTCAACACTTTCTCACATTTTTATTTATATATTATCTTCATCTACTTAAAAACAGAATCGTTGCTCTTTAAAAGCAAAAACGGTTCGGTGAGCCTTTTTTTACCATGTTTCCTCACTGCAGGGACGCAGGCCTCCTCTCCGAGCTAGGCTTTTATGTTAATAAAACATTAAAAGGACCTTTTTTTCTTTTTATTTAGCTAAGGTCTAATAATAATTAAGAATAATAGTGGTTCTCTTCGCACCGTTTCACCATAAGCCTACCAAAACCGAAAGCTAGTACTACAATCGTATGGTGGCAGCTTTTTGTTTATATTAAAATATTGTCATAGGCTCCTGCCGATGGCGCTGCAGCATTAATAATAGCTGATGAAGAATCAGTGACGCGACACCAACTGACGCCATTGACGAGGCTTACGGGCTGGGCGTGCGTCGGAGTGGACCCTGGTGAAGCTTGTTTAGGAGCAATCTCTGCCATTCTGAAGCTACTTGCCGTCACGAATAAGAAGATTCCCGATGTTGATTTATTTGAGGTAAATGTCTCAAGCCTTTGGGAAGAGTCGTATACGTATACATGAGGTACAAACACCGGCAATAAAATAATAAATATTAAGTTATAAGGTAAATGACTGAGAATAATTAATGGTTTTAGAAATTAAAAAAATACTAAGTTCCCATTACATAAAGTATCCATTGCTATTGAAATTTGTACCTAGATGGCGTTATTCTCAATATTTTTCCTTATAACTAATCCTAATCAGGACTAAAACAAACTTCTTGTCATCGATTCTTGATATGAGCAAACAATAGATAAATTTTAAAGTCGATCGAACGTATACAAGTTGGTGTTACCTACATACATACATACAGACTATGCTAATAAAAGCGTGTTAAAAATCCGTATTTTTCATTTAACTTTACGATAGCCTTTCACAATAAAACCCGTTTTCTAGAGAGAGAATACGCAATAGTTAAGAAAGATAATGTAAAATCCTGAGCATGAACAAAATGGGCTTGTTATTTAAATACTTCTGTGGTAGTCCACATTAATGATTTAATTTTGTCCCTAGATAAACGAATCTTTAGCGGTACAAGCAATGGCAACAATCAAAGAATTGAAAATAGACCCGAGCAGAGTGAACGTCAGCGGTGGAGCATTGTCTTTGGGAAATCCTGTAGCTGCGACCGGCGCGAGGATGGCAACACACTTGGTGCACCAAATACGGTAAATGCACTGCAAATAATTAATGATTCTCATTGCCATGTTAAAAAATAATTTATCATCGGAACTTTAAAAGTAATATAATACTCGGATTTGTCAGTGATCTCAAAGAGTAGTCTAACAAAACATGATCAGTTCAAACAGCGTATTCTTGTCCTCAATCTTTCTAAAGATTTGGCACTATCAGTACTGAACTATAGATAATTTTGGTAGTATCAACCTCACTTTCTTCTCAGCACTAAGTATAGCCATGTATAAGCCACTGTAAAAGACATTTAAATGGTTTCAGAACCGGCAACGCGAGGACGGCAGTCGCAGCCTCAAGTTGCGGAGGCGGCCAAGGAGTCGCACTAATGCTGGAATCAGTTTAATCTCGAATACAGTTGCTAACTTGCCTCATTTTAGTTTTATTTTTTATTGTCTTATAAAATTGTACAACTATATTACTCTGAAACATACTTATACCATGTTGAGAATACTACAGGGACGGAAGAATGAAATACAATAGATTTGTTAACTTAGAAACCTGTGCCATGTCTGTTTTATGAATTAGATAATTACTGTGACAGTTGGCTAAAGATTATAATCTTCTTAGTAGATCTTTGTAGTTCCGAACAACTGGACTCTAAACAACTTCGATATCTTATTAATAAATTAAAGATTCAAGTCATATTCGCGTACTACGGTCTAGGTATCAACAAGATGGTGGTGCTCCATCATTTAATTTATAATTTAGTAAATAACATCTCACAAAACTTTTTATAATTTTATAACTATGATTGCTTTATAGAAGTTTACGATAACTACAAAAACTTGATGCTTATGGTTCCTTAAATATAGCACGAAATTTGCGAACCATAACTTCATCTTAGACAAAGAAATCATATAATTGATTTGATTAATCAATAACGAAAGAACATGCAGACATATTTTACGCAATATATAACAGAGTACAAGGGTACATCTGTATTTGTTAACCTTTGTGCTTTTGAGTGTCAAAATTAAACTATATTTACTGCAAACAACTGTATTTTATTTTATATCAATTATTAATACTTTAACATGAACATTTTTAATTTTATCTAAAGATAATGGATTTATATATATATATATATACATACATACATACATACATACATATATATATATATATATATATATATATATATATATATATATATATAATAGCTTTCTTACAAATAAAAATTATTTTTTATTTGGTTTAGGTTTGAGGGCAGAGTTCATAAGGTCTCTTAAGCTGACTACTTGGGCAAGGGCTCCAAAGAGCTTTTTTTCAGGTCAACTCTGGGTACTATAACAAGCCGGGATGATTGAGATGGCTTGGCCAATAACGTAATCTAAATTAGAAGAATTTTACAGATAGTTAAAAAAAAGCAGTCTGCATCTGCTTATCTCTCAAAAGAAAACTACAGATGATTGAACAATCATTTGTATGACATTTCTAATTAAGTTTGATTTCAATAAATATTTGTTGTGTTTATTATTAAATTTACGTAAATAAGTGGAAATTAAAAAGTAAATTTAACTCATAATGAAGAATCCATAACAGTTTTCGTCACAACTATTGTAGTGGTTGAAAATATTGGCATCAATGTATGCATTGATAGGCACCAAAGAATTTAAGTTCATGACATTTACTTTTAAGTGTTATTCCTTATAATAATCATTCAGTACTAATGTATTTAAATTATAAGTAAATATATAACCTCTTTGTTTGATATAACTTTCCTAAGTTAAGGTTTCCCCTTTAGTTACCTGAAAGTATAAGTAAAAAAAATATAAGTTACTGTACATCAATAAGCAGCACACAAACCGCCCCATTAAATGGTGGTGGTGTCTATTCAAGTATGTATTTATAAAAGAAAAGTATTATGTGTAGTATATCAGTTATCTGGTTGCCATAGCACGAGCTCTGCTTAGTTTAGGATCCGATGGCTGCCTGTGAATATGTCCTAGGATATTATTATTATTATTATTCAGAATCTACAATTGAATATACTTTTAACATTCAACACACACACAATTTCATTTAGAATGATGCTACAATTACTATTTTGTTTTCATTTTGTTGATTATCCTCGGTTGTTAGATGGTATAGGTTACAGTACTTAAGAGTAATTGAACAAGATTTAGGAGATGGACAGTAACTTTACTTGACTTATCTTATATAATATTAGAAGAGAAGAAACCTCCTCTCTCTATTACATGGTAAGCTGTAAGAGAACTCTTTCAGAGTTAAGCTTGCTTCACCATTCCTTCAAATGTAATATATTTGTAACTAAGTGCATGTACAAAGTGACAATAAATAAATAAATAAGAGAAGATTTTAGTTAGAATACTCACACAAGCTTCTAAGTAGTCTATTTTTCTTTCTAAGGATGTCAGTTTCTCATTCAATGTTGCAAGGCGTGACCGGCAAGACATGTCTGAAATAGAGGATATCATGAATTAGTTTATTTATCATTTTAGAATACATAAGAGAAGTGGGTGAATTTATTGGACTTCAAGCAATTGATATTTATTGACTTACGACAGATGTTTTGTAAAATTAATCGAGAATCATAAAATATAAATAATGAGTCTTGTTTACTTACCAAAAGAGTTGAGAAAATCTGTAATCTTTTTTATACTGCCTGTGATAACTTCTATATATTCCCTATTTGCCCAATCCTGTTGTATTTGTTTCTGAATGGTTTCTCGGGGTGGAGTTGACATTGTATAAAATATATTTTAAATATAATGACCAGGTAACTTGCAACAACACAAAAAAATGATAACAGACAGTTAAAGGTAAATCAGCGCTTTTTTATCAAAAGGATTTTTCGTTTTTACTCAATGACAATTTGTGTCAGAAATGTCAATTATCTGTCATATTATGTGTGTCAGGTCAGAAGAACAGAACATGTTACCATAAGCGGGTTAGAGTTGCTAAGGGTAATGCTATTCATATAAACAAATTGAGTTTCGACAGTCTTTTTAGACTATGTTTTTCGATGTTTTCATACCTCGGGACATGGACCTGTTTTATCATTTTATTTTTTTTACAAAAGGTTGTCTATGTGATACAGTTCAAATAAGTGCATGAAACTGGTTATTTAACATTAATTATAATTTTATTATTCTCCATGTATCCTATATTTTTCCTTACTTCCTGATTCTTCTTCCTCCAAAAAATTCCAATACATTACTTCTACTGTATTTACTCGATTTGGTTCCCGAGTTTTTAAACTTGTCAGTGGCTAAATACACTTAAGTGTAAAAGCCAAGTAAAGAAAAAAAAACTGATTACTGATACCGCCCGCCGGCAAAAATTGACAGAAATCAGCTGGAGCTGATGTTGATTTGATAAAATAAATTCTCATTTGATTGTGTCAGTCAATAGTTTACGTGTCGATAAACGTTTTAAGTTATTTACCAGTTGTAACGAATAAACATGGATGAGATTGAATATAAACTAAAAACCAACAATAGTGTTTTAATCGTAAATGCCATCGACAAATTAATATCCACCATAAAATCAAAGTATCAGCCGGCTGAAAGACAAAAATTCGTATTAGAAAACGAAGAGCTTAAATTTCTAAGAGAAAAATGCTCGTCGGACAACACCCTTGTGAGTCTTACTGCATACCAGGGACTACTCGCTCTGGTAGAGTTTGGAGTACTAGAGATTGGGCACACCATGTCCACGGTCATAACCTTACTCCCGACTGCTCAGTAAGTTGTATATTATGTTATTTATATATGTGACAACACTATGTTGGACACTAACGGACATATATTTCGGAAAGTATTAACATAAATAATATAAAGTTTAATCGCTTTTGCTTTTAATTTGAAGCAACTACTCGGCAACAATATCAACAATAGCAGGGCTGTTAATTCTGGACTTACGATCGCGCCTTATCCCCGGTCAGTCGTATAAATGCCAGTTTTCACTCAAGTCTCCACAGCATCCTCTCATATCTGTGCTGGAGAAAAATAAGAATGCCGAAGATGATGTGCTTGCACAAATGCACGCTTTGTGCACACACCCTGAGTACAAGTAAGTGGAAATAAGTAAGTTATGAACTTGGTTATAGTCTGAGGTGAGTGGTACAGACAAAATAAGTGAAGTGTATCATGGCCAGGCTTTTCTCATTTGGGACTTAATCATCTTTCTTTGAATTCTGTTTTTCTCTGGATATTATCTTTATATGTAGCCTTATAAATTGAATATTTTTATAATGCTTCACATTTTTATAAACACTTTTTTCTACTTTTAAGCATCTGTTCCTTGTAAAGCAGCAAAAGCAATTAATTGCAACATTTTTCCTAACATTTATAGTCATATCACAATCATTGTCAATAGGTCTTTAATCAGAATAAATGTTACGTAAACAACTCTTACATTAATTAAGAATTTTTGAGAAATAATAACTAAAGAAGAATTAAGCGAACAATGTAGTGTATAAGCTGAGTGCTACGACATAATGAGCCAGTCTCATAATAAGTCTACTAAGACTGACTTATGATCACACATTGTGGCATCAACAATGCTTAAATTTAAATACTCGCCTCTACTATTAGACATATATTGACACAGAATTGTCTTTTGTTTTTAGAATATCTTCTAACAGTCTAGAACTGCTACGTTCTGTGTTCTTTTGGCTCACATGCAATCCCCAGCGACAAAGTGCGAGCGTCAGACCATGGCAAATGTTGCTGAGCTTACCTCAGACTACAGCGCAGTCCTTACTCCTACTAGACTGTGTTTCCTGCCAACAGGTAGAGAAAACTAGGTTTTTAAATTATTACTTATTTTAGTTTTAGTTCATTCTCACTTTCACAATCAAATAAATTGCTAACAGTACATTGGTATAGTCGGGAATTTTTCTTTGACCTGGTCCATTATGTCCAAAATAATGAACAGAAGTCACCAACAGTATAGGTGCTGCATGAGTGGGCTGACTAGATCAGGTGAGCACCACAACCTTGCAAAATACTTCTTTGACATGGAAGTTTTCTCCCCTTATATATCCATCATGAAAATTGGCATTGCGCCTGCATTATCGTTAGTTTTTTTTCACAAAGAGAATATCTCTCTATACAAATATTAGACCTGGATGTAATTTGGCACAGAGATAGATTATAGTCTGGAATAAGCGCATAGGCTGAAAAATGTACGCCACCCGGGCGGAGCTGGGGCGGATCACTAGTTCTCTATAACAGTTATGTATCATCGGTCTATCATCATTATTGTCTTCCTACCACCAGATCTGCAATCCAAAGATGTTAGACCGAGCATTCGTCGCGTACAGCGCTGTCGCAGACACCTTTATATACCAGCAACGCAAAGACTATGTGATGGCGCTGCTGCCCGTCCTCGCGAGGATATCTAATGAGATGTTGAAACATGGGTGAGTTGGATTATTAGAAATCTTTAGTTGCCAGCGAGTAGCGACCAACACCCAAGCAATCCAAATGTATGTTTTTTGTTTAATAACCATTGTAGTAAATGTGAGTGGCACCCGTAACAACGAGATTGTATGCATTGATGTATGGATGCAGAAGCGAGAGAGGTGTGCCAGGTTCGCGCCAAATGGAAATACATAATCACTGCCTACCCATCTGGGTTACGGGTGTGAGCGTTTATTTATTTAGTTAAAAGTATATCACTCTATACGGAAGTTTAGGCTCAGTTCACCTTGTTGGTTGCTCACTTAAAACACAGGGCAGTTATAAATCATAAAGGGTTAGGGCGAGTTCACACATCATCCAATCGTTATTTTTGCGGGATCGTGATTTAATACGATTCGTTTTTACCTTGTTAGTTAAATTTCTATTTATACGCTCTCGAATTGTGAAAAATCATAAATTTGTCCTTAAATTGAATACTAAATTATGAATTGTTGTTAATCATTACTTATTGATAAGCTCCAAAATCAAGTATTTCTTTTACAATCGGATGCAATCAGTGTGTTCTTGTTTCCTCCGACCATAACACCAGCACAAAAATAGAATCTTAATGTCCATGTTGTTTGGCAGTAAATCCAATGGAATATGACTGGTATCAATGAAAAATCATGATTCGGTTTATATATGTGAAATTCTAATCGTCTTAACGAATCTTAATTTCCAATCATCAATAGGCGCGTGTGTGAATAAGCCCTTAGTTTCGATTAAAGGGACAAGAGTGTGTGGTAGCAAACGCAGAATTATAAATGTTTAAATTAGCTCTGGTGTCTTATTAGAATATACTTGCTCATTTCTTTACAATCCTTGTTAATACCAGACGGGACCCTCGCGGGTGCTACAGCCTGATAGAGCGTTGTTTCGCACTGGACGCGCCTGAGCTGAAGACCGTCGCCGGCTTCACCGTCATGCTCCTAGCTGACAACTTAACTCAAAGCTCAGCGCTGTACCTACATGAGCTGTTTAACTTGTGTAAGTTTAAAGTTAAGATATTGATACAAGAAACTCAGAGTGAGAACAGAAGTGGCATTGGGTGTAGAAATGTTAGGTAACTGCAAACTCACAGATTATTGCTATGAAAAAGTGATTCTGTGGTTCATCTAATGAGTAAGGTGCTACTTTACCCTCTTAAAAAACATTTCTTTCCTTCTGGGTCAGTTTTTAAAACACAACTTTTTCACATGACAACTGTTTCGCTTCCAGGTCTTAATATATTAAGCAAATACGAATACTCCGTCTTAAGTTTGAACGCATTCGCTGCTCTCTCGCTACAGTGGCTCCATCTGCCTTCGTACTTGACGACAAACGCTTTAAAAGTGGCCTCGAACATTGTTGACATCTACCAGAGCGGGAAGAAAGAAGACAGTGGTCTATACATGCCAAATTTGAAAGCCAACAAGATATTTCAAACTTTATTATACACAGACGGACATCTTTACGGAATGTTTAAAGTGATAGAAACATGGGAAAGAGTTAGGGACGACACAAAGAAATTGAAACAGTGGTTTGAATCATTAACACAGTCTAGTGGTAGCCTAAAAATAGATCTCTTGCCTTTCTTTGCTGGTTTAATATTCGAGAAGAGGGAAGAAGAGTTTGAAGATGTTATGGTGAAGGCATTAAGGGTTATCATTGAACTGGTCGATGTGAAAAAGGATTTGTCTGTGGCAGTGCTTCCCATTTTAATGTACGTGATAGCGAATGACCCCAGGCCTAATGTTAAACTTGAGTGCTTGAGGGGTCTGCCTTTAATGGCCAAGACAAAGGTTAGTGTATCACGTGAATTCATTTTGGGAAACATGTCCGCGGTGCTTTGCTGTAATTTTTTTAACATTTGCAGGAAAATGTACCGACAATAGTTAATATATTGAATAAACTGAAAACTAACAAAGGTGCTCCTACTTCGGTCCTTGTAATGCTGTACACGAGTTTAGCTGAGACTCAGGTAACATAAATAAATAAAGGCTAAATCCTCTTATAAACAAATTTACATCAAAAATTATGGTATTGTCAAATTATGACAAAAAGACGTGACTCAGTTTTACCGACAAAGGACCAAGATCCCGCGTTGCGTTGGTTTCGGTCATCCCCCACTTCCTATGTTTGCGGGAATCTGGAGGGTCGAGGGTTCGCCAAACACCTTGAGGAACATCTCACATTACACTTAAATTGACAAATGAGAATTAGTTGACATCGAGAAGACCAGAAAAAAGAAGAGATATCTTATTTTTTAGTCTTTAAGTAAAAGTGTGCGTCCATTAGTCTTTTCTATCTCTCTTTCTATCATTTGGTAAACGTATGTGTGGTGTCCCTTCTTTTAATTATTGTCGGCTCACAGACGCACACGTCCACTCGCTACCGCCGCTCACCGCCGTCTGGCGTTCTACGACCGCGCGTGCGCTTGAGACGACACAATGCTTCCTTCTCTTTCACTCACATACACTACAGTATGTTATTGCGATTCCAATGTGGCTCATTCCGTAGGTACGTTGCTTCCCGTACCTGCAAGAGATGCTGGTGGAGCAGCGAGCAGGCAGGCCTGATGATCTCAAGTGGGAAATAGATGTGGCCAAAGCGATCGCCGTCAAACGCATATGTGAATTGAGGTTTGAATATTTTATATTATACCTATATACGTGGACAATTCCTAAAGTTCATTCAAATAATTATAATGTCAAATGTGTGTTAAATTAATTAAGGAAATGTATGGCTTTCATATTTTATTCTACAAAATTGATTAACATAGCAATCCCTATCAACGGTTAAATTCTAAGTAGTAACTCGTAAGTTAAACAGACAGAAGTAATTCTACTTTTTACACTAGAAATAGATGCCCCAATGCCCACAACAATGTAGAATCACTTTAATCTTGCTTCAATCAGCACAATATTTCTTTTATAAAAAATATTTTTATACAACCACCAGGAAAGTTAGGGGTTGTGACTGCGAAACATGCACAACATGGTCGTGGGTTCGAAGCCGCCATTCGACTACTGTGAACTATTTCCAATCAGTTTAAGCTTGGTTGGGAGTGTTTAAAAGAGATTATTAAATTATTTCTGTAATGTACTAATATTTCACAGGTTGTGGTACAAAACTATAGCCAGAAACTATGACAGTATAGACTACGTTCGTACTGTACTGATCGCATATAAAACTGCGAAAAGGGCAGGGACAAGAAGAAGACACCAGAAAAGCATAAGATGTCCGGCCTTTACAGTACTCTTTTCTAGGATTCTGAATTAATTCGTATCGGTTTGAATGTTGGATAGCACTTATTTGATTAACTAAGTGTTCCTTGCAGAGCTTCAAGCCATGGTCTGGAGCTGGTGTCGGTGATATCTTCTATTTTGAACAAGTGCACAGACCGCGGTGGGGCGGCCGCGACCTCGCTGGCGCTGGGCGCGCTGGCGGCGCTGTGGCGTGGCGCCGCGGTATCCCCGCCCAGCACCTGGCGCGCGCTAGAGCCCCGCCTCGGCAGAGACTCCAGACCTGCGGTGCAGATCAGGTAACACAGAAACTGTCCCACATATTTTACGTTCGGCATACCTTACTCTTAGATAGTATCCAGTTTGACCAGGAAAGTACTAGGACTTCACAACTCAGAAGGTACCGGGTTCAAACGGCGGAGACTTTGCAGAGCATAACAATAAGAGCCAGCAGGTGTTGCACGAATGGGTGACAGTGACAGCAACATTGACGCATGTTGAATGGTATTAAAAGGATAGCGTAGTTAAAATAATAAGAAAGAGGAGGACAGATAGTGTTTTTCACTTAAGCGTAAATGTAAACACATGACTTGAACTAATGAAAAAACCCCCCCGAATTGGGACGGCTTCGAGTCTTCAAAAACTCTTAAAACTTTTTGTCTTTTATCTTTTCGCCCGCATATCTGGTGCATTTTGTACTATATTATTGGTAACAGACAGCAAAGTCACCCAAAGAGTGTCGTGGTTACATGGCAGGCGCGTTGGAATCCATATTCGGCAGCCACTTTTCCGTTTCCAGCATATGTAAGCTTCTGTCAGAGATACCTGGTCTCCGCGTGTCGAATCCTGAGTACGAGCGGCTGGTGGCGGAGGCGGCGCGGCGGCTGTGGCGACACCTGGCGGAGGCGCACCAGCCGCACGTGACTGAAGCAGCTTGCGACGCGCTCGCCGGCTTCAAGCTGGACGACTTTAGGCTCGTCGACGTGCCTGAGGTAACTATAACGGTTGTTTAAAGCTTTAGTTGGTAATTATAATCTTTTCGTTTTCTACTTTTAATTTAAGTCGGTAAAACAGTCCATTAAATATCAATACATTGGTAAAACAGTACATAATATAAATGCAAAACATAACAGTTTCACGTTTCTTGATTTTTCAGTCATCTTTAACTTTTAGGGAAAATTATGGGCATTCTAAATGAACCTTAATTTAATTCAAAATAAAATAAGCATAATTTTTAAACTAACAGTATTTTTTATGACGGCCATCTCGTATGCGGCCCATCTGCTGATATGAGTGCATTGCTATATGTTTAGATATACAGACGGACGGTGAAACTGCCTGCGTCCTACTGCAAGACCCCTGCTGATGCTGCGAGGAAGCCGGAAGACGTCCTCGACTACATACCATGTAAGTTATATATTACTATATATGTTTAGTCTAAGGGTTGGATTACAACTGTTACACTGTGTCTAAATCTCTGATTGTCGAATTAAATATGTTATACCTGCTTACACAGTCCAAAATATTACCTATAAAATAGTGCCAAGGCCAGGCTATACACCGATTTTTGTCCGTATATTTGGCGATAATTAACTTTGAGCTGCGCCTGTCTAAATATGGCTGCTATATTCCAACACGCTACAGTTGGCTTACTTAGTTTTCTTTTTTCGGTTATACTGCCTAAAACCTCTCCTACTATTTGATTTACATATGTTCATACTTCACTTAATGTTCCACTGTCGTTGTGCAGGCGAGGTGTGGCCGGAGGTGTACAGGTGCAGCAGCCTCGACGCGCTGGTCGGCGTGCGGCGGCTGGTGGCGGCGCTAGTGGCGGCGGAGGTGCGCGGCTACCGCGCCGGCGTGTACGCCACTGAGGGCCGCGGGGAGCCGCACTCTTACGGCCACTTGCAACCCAGTAGTGTGTTGCGAGGACTCATGAACTGCTTCAGAAAACAGGTCACATGCATACATTTTCGGTTGCTTTTCCGACTGGCAAACCTTAGGTTGTACCGCTGGGCGGCACTCGCGATTCCTAAGAGATGTCTATGAGTAGTGATGGCCACTGACTCTTCGATTCAAACTTAATTTCTCATAGGTTACGTCTCCCTCTTTCGAATACTCGGACACGGTGCTCCTGGCGATTCTGGAGACGCTCACCATGGAGTACCCCAAGCCTCTCCCACCAATAGACCTTTGCTTCATCCACGAGGCGCTGCACCGTGGATCCGCGTGGCGCGCCGGCTGCGTGAAGTTGGCCGCGAGGCAGGCGCCGGTGTCGCCCTCTGCGAGACGGCTATTAGAAAACTTCCTGCAGGCCGTGCAATCGGGGAAATCTGATGTGAGTTGTTAATTTTGTATTAATAAGTAACGAGATAAGAAAGCTTTTGTTCAGTTAGTTACTGTCGAAGAACCTGAAAACGTACTGTGCGTAAACTAAAGTAACACTTCCAACTTGAATATCCATACGCACACATACATTCAACTGAATGTATGCTTTCACACACAGACAGACAATTCAATTTACTGGCTTAGTTGTAATACATCTTTGTTTCAGGAAACCGATATAACATTAGTTTTCGAGAATTTGCACATACTGTGCCGCGGCATGCCGCCCAACACTCTGCGCGGCCCCATAGAGCGCTGCCTGGGGGACTCCTGCTCCTCTCTGCCTAAGAAAGTAGGAGAGGGAGAAGACGAACCTCTCTTCGTCCAGCAGCTGCGCTACATCAAGGAATCCCTCGCTTGTGACAGGATACATGACGCCAACCGGACCCTGTTGTCTCAGATCGTGGAGACATACTTCAATGTTATACCTGAGGATAGTGTGGTGAGTTATTATAGCTACTATATAGGGCATCCAGGCAATGCCACATCCAGACTAAAATATTGTAGATAGGATATTTTACTGACAAGAGACTTCATTTTATGTTTAAAAAGGTACTCTGGGTCGTCTGGATGTGGCATCGCCGTGAGACACCCGGCATACTAGCGGTCTCAGCAGACATTGTCTTGCCTCTTATTAGCGGATTCAGTAAACGTTTTTCGTTATTAGTTAAAAATCTCGTTACTCAACGCAGCGCCACCTACCGGGTCCAATTGTAATTGTAAATATATAAGTGTACATTTACGTATTTACCGTAATATTTGATATATAAGCTTCTATTAATTAGCATTTCCCCGTAGCTAATAAAATGACGTAATCATCTCGTTATAATTGGTACTAAGTTATAGTCCTTCGAGCCGGATCCATTAACCATTACTTTAGTTTTATATATTTATTATGATTAAGCTTAGTCGAGTAGTTGGACGAGTAGTTGGTCGAGTAGTTGGTCGAGTTGTTGGTCGAGTAGTTGGTCGAGTGATTGGTCGAGTAGTTGGTTGAGTAATTAGTCGAGTAGTTGGTCGAGTAGTTGGTCGAGTAGTTGGTCGAGTGATTGGTCGAGTGGTCGGTCGAGTAGTTGGTCGAGTCGTTGGTCGAGTAGTTGGTCGAGTGATTGCTCCAGTAGTTGGTCGAGTAGTTGGTCGAGCGATTGGTCGAGTAGTTGGGTAAGCTTCTCAGTATAATTATTTTCTAATTAACTATTTACTCGTACGCGCAGGCGTGGCCGGTGTACGTGGATTGCAGTCGGCTGCTGTCGACCAAGTACCTGGAGCGCATGACGTCGCCGAGCGGCTGGTGGCAGGTGGACGCGGCGACGCTGCGCCGGGCCTGCAGCGTGCGCAGCGCACTAGCCGCCACAAGGGACTGCCGCGCGCCGCTCGTCTGGCTGAACGAACTAATCGACGCATGCGCGCAGCTGATGTCGTAAGGATACTCAGAATACCTACGACACTAAGAAAATAAGACAAATGACTTACCTACTTATAATAAAACTGTAACTGTTCGCTGTCTGTACATTACATGGAAGTTATCTGAGAAAAACTATTATTGGGGGCCTTTATAAACGCAATAAAACCTAGAACAATTATTATTAGAATTTTTGTCTGCTTGTCTATATGTTGTCCCTGGTTATGGTAACAGCTGTATTTGGTCACGCAGTATTTATATGTATGTATTTTAGAAATGATAATATGTTATGTTAGTAGCTTATTATTCCCGAGGAGAGTTGGCGTTAGGCAGGCAGGTTCAAACATCATATATGATTGATAAACTGTGCTACGGCCATACTGTGTATTAAGTATTACCTACTAACTAGTATTAAGTACTACATATTACCTATCCTTTCGTTTGAGTAAAATTGCAGAGCGGGTAAAACCGTGGGGCACAGCTAGTTGTTTAATATATGGTATATAGCTGAGGTTGCGCATAAAATGCAGTGCGCAGTCTGGTTGGAGGTTCGCCTACGACGTGTCCTACCAACTCGGTTCACTTTTACAACATAAATTTGTCTTGTTTTTTCATTCATTCTTTTAACATGCTTGATCAACATATTTCTCGATTTTAGTCACATTTTTTAAACTACTGGGAGCAGTGGTGGCCCAGCGGTTTAGGCCCTGGCTTACGTACTGTAGGTTGCGGGTTCGAACCCACGCAGGCGCCTTACTTTGTGTAATTTATTTCATCACCACTGCTCCAAAAACGGTGAAGGAAAACATCGTGAGGAAACCGGCGTGTTCTTAGAACCACCAAATTCGAAGACATGTGACATCCACCAACCCGCACTGGGCCAGAGTGGTGGACTACGGCTGCAGTGGGAAACATTCAAGAAAAGGCCGATTTATTATATTATTATTTCAAACCATACATTTTACTTACAATGCTATTTTTATTACTATAATTTAGAATTATGTTTTTATGTAAAACCTATATATCATCGCAGCGTGCAGGAGTATTCGCTGCGCTGCATGCTGCCGGCACTGCAACTGGCGGCCTCTGACGCTGACTGCACAAAGGACTGGCTCCTGCAGCTCATGGCGCGCACGCAGGTCGCCTTCAAAGAGTGAGCCTTACACAATTATCTAAATTATTTTTTTGCTACATATTCTATAATCCTCATGCATTTTTTACTCTATAATGAACTTAGAACGGAGGATGAGTCAGTCAAACTGTACCTGTGCGATGTGTTCATGCTGAGCGCAATCGTGCTCAGCGGCGTTTGGTCCTTCGAGCCGGACGCGGACAGCCTCGCCGGCAGCCGCGCCACGCGCCGTGCGCTTCTGCCCGCCGCCCTCGCCAAGCTGCTGGCCGGAGAGCAGTGGACCGGCTGCACGATACAGGTTAAATCATGTTTAATTTATATTAATATGGGATAAAAGGCAAATGTTTCACTTGATGATAAGTAACTAACTAGTACCGTTGTGTTGCAATGGCATTGCCTTTACAAGTAAAATGAGGTACTCAAGTTCGGATTTGCGGATGCCTATGGGTAGCAGTCTCTTAATGTCAGGTAACCCTCGCCACCTTGTTCCACAAAAAGAAACTTATTTAACTTATTTTACTCTTATTTTATTGAGTTGCAAAAAATATCGATATAAACTACTTGTACGTGACGCTACATCACTAGAAAATTGCATTGTCGACCTGACGCGTACTATATAACTATAGCTTGTAACGCATACACTATGAGAGGACTGTCTGTACACAGAAATCAAATGGGGATAGGCAGGAAAAACATTCCCTTTTCACTATTCATCCTCTCACCGTTTATTTTAAGTAAAGTGAAAAAATCTGGTCCTGCTAATTTTGATTCGGATTTTATTCTGGACAAATCTATCTATCCAATGTTTGATGGACTATGTGGTGTCTATTTACAATTTTTATTAAATTTTTGTTTTCACACGTGACAAGGAAGCGATAATACACAGCAACAAAGAACAATGTGAGCGAGATTGTAATCGACAAATGGGGTCGATGCGGACTCATGCTGCGCTAATACTATACGGCGCGGGCGATGTGCTCATACACTGGTTCACGCCCCATGTCGACCTGTCGCGTACTACATGTGTGCCTGTTGTGGTCAGATGTTGGAGTGGTTGTCGCACACGCGGGGGGCGACGGGCGACGCGGCGACGGCGCAGTGTTGCCAGCGCGCGCTCCTCGCGTTACGCCACACCGACCACTTCACCACGCACAAGATATGGGTTAGATTGTGAGTTATTTTTTACAATTAATTAAATAGCGCTTGACCCCAATCCCAACTGACGTGATGTGGTCGAAAGATGGTACGCACTAGTTTAGTAATAACGTATTAACTCCTCTCTTGAAGGTATCCATGTGTTCAAGTGCATTGACTATTAACTAAATTTTTACATCTAATCACAATAGCCTACACATGGGTTCATAATAAAAAATTGGTAACGTTTAAGATGACAGAAAGTGGGTCACCTGATGCATTTTGAATACTGCTATCCATGAACACCCGTAACATTCAGAAGAGCGCACTCACTAACAGTGGTAGAGCCCGCAACAACAACATCTGTTGCACGAACTCGACCGGTGAAATACCACGACCTCACAGAAAACAGTAACTCATTAGGATAGATTGGGAACGGGTGGAGGATTGGACGGGGAGGGGGTTAACGGGGAAAAGGAAATATCCTTTTTCCTGTCTATGCCCTTCTCTGTCCATTAAAGGAAGGCAACGCATCTGCAACACATTTACTTGTTGCGGATGTCTATGGGTAGCGTTCGCTTAACATCAAGTGATCCGCTTGCTCGTTTGCCACCTTGTACCATAAAAAAAAGAATGTGAAATCTTCTCAAAATAAATAGAAAGCAGCAGAGAAGAGAAGTAGATGGGACTTCAACCTTCTACTTGACGCTGGTATTATGTGTTGCTTTGGTACTCACCCTATCGAAGCGAGCCGGCAATAGTTTCAGAACATACTCGCTTATGAAATTTGTTCCAGAGAGAGCCACTTCGCTGTGGCCGACGCCGCCAATGCGGATGACTGAAGCAGCGACACTTTCTTGTCCCTACAATACTGTTCATTCCACCCGACCACTATATATAGCATTGGCTAACATTTGTGTAGGAGTGAATCGCGCAGGCAATTAATAGGCGTTTTTGTTAAGCACTTATTTTAACCACTAGTTAGACACACACCGCCAGAATCGCCATCTTTTTTGATTCTCCTTCCTACTCCTCATTCATTCATCAATCAACCGCTCCCTTCCTTCATTCTTACGTTCCGTTCCCACATTTGTACATCTCATTTTGTTATAAAAACTATCTAATAGGGAGACCGGTAAAGTCATTTTGAAGAATTGTGCCATTTGTATAGTGATAAACTTGTCACTTGTCATTGTTTAAACTTGAAGAAGGGGGACTACAAAAATAATAAAACACTTTGATTTCACTACTATAAACACTATATTATCGTTCAACATCATCAAGCCTTTTAAACGATCCATTGTGAAACTCGACACCGTGTTTCAGAAAGGATCAGCGCCATCTACTTTCGGTAGGCGAAAACAACAAGTTTGTCGTTATTTTGTCTTTAACAGTCATATTATTCGTTTATTAATTGCTGCTCGACTGGGGCTAGAAATTTAATTAAAAGTTGTTTAATTTATATTAAACTTTGTTACTGCATCTGTTATTGAAGTTTGTTATTTTTTGTACTTATTGTTTAATGTACCGTCATTTCTGTATGCTATTGAGATCTGATAAGTGCTGTGTCTAAGTACAAACATAAGTTTGTATGTTTGTTGTCAAATTCATAAATAAACTGACTTGTACCTAAGAAATAACTTGTTTCTTTTACCTTTGCCCTGGCAGATGTTTTATGTGGTATTAGAGTGGACACATTGCTCACAGAAAGGATAGCCGATGGGGCTGTTAGTCCTGGAATGGCGACCACGAACAGGTCGAACGCAGCGTTAGTAGGCCTCCCACAACATGGACCGTTGACTGTTGACTCACTGGATTAGAGCGGCTGGGGAGTGATCTTTGTAGCAATCGTTGTGGAAGGCCCACGTCTAACAGTAGACGGCTGTTGGCTGGAGAGAGTGAGATGTTCACAAACTGAATACAAAGTAGAACTTCCTATGTATGTCTCTCAGTAATCTCATAATGCCCAATATAAAAAATGTGTTTCAAATATAAAGACACTGAATGGTAAAATCTTTAAATTTATTCTATTCAGTTTTTTAAAATTACAAGCACATAAATTAAACAATACATGTATTAAGCTATTGCTCTAAGTTTGCATCGTTACTTGTGTTAATGGGGTAACTGCTGATACTATCATACCAACATTTATGTACTTCATAACTTTAGCAGTGTACAGTTTTTAATAATTTATTATTAAAACAAAAATAGTGTTCCACCAGCTGTGGATTCCCATGATTCAAGCAACCAGTGTTACCAGTGTTACAGGGAGAGGTACTTTCTCACAATGGGCACACACTAAAATTACTAATTTTTATACCAAACCCTTTATCAACTGTTAAGGGAGAGCTTCTTAAGATGTTGGTTGAAGCTCACAACTAAACTTATACTAACTATTGGAATAATAGTAATCAATCTCCACACAAGGCGGTAATCCCTGATGTAACCGACGAGCATGTATGTGTACGTAGAAGCGAGAAAGAGCTGTGGCAGGATCCCGCCAAATGGAAACCACAATACACAATCTGCTTAAAGTACAAGTAATTATACGCGGAAATATCTTTAAAAAATCCAGTAAAACGAATGCATGCGACTCCGCAGGTAACAGCTATTGTATTTACACATTTTTCATTATTTCATTGAAATCAGTTAGGTTGTTTGAAGGTAATAATGACCACAACAACACTTGGTTACATAATTAAGAGGGAACTCAACATTTCAATATTACACAATTTAAATATAAAAAACTCCTACCTCTTAAATCTTAGTTTCAACTGGCTATATAATTATTATCACTATTAACTCTGTCTGTCTTTTCACATTCTTCTCACAACACTAACACTAGTTTTAGTATCACTGTTTCTATCTTCTCGTGTACTCTTTGGTCGATATCTTCTCTTCACTTCCCTGCCGCACCACGTTATAGAGTCTTGGCCTCGTGGCGGGCTCGCCAGCCTCACACCGCCGTCTCATCGGCAGGCGCCTTCACCACTGGCTCGGTGGGACTCTTAACCGGTACTCTAATTATCTCATCCTCTATTTTAGAGTCTATCGGCATGTTCTAAAAGTAATAAATTTAGAATAGAATGTGGTATAATTTAAAGACAGAAAGTAGTCTAATATAGAACTAGTGTAAATTTAATTAGAATCCAAATAAAGTTACAGAGAACTGCATTACCACAAATCCTACCGAACCCACCGAAGAAGGCACACACTCGTATCACTCTTCTCTTAAAGATACCCATATCATAATCGCCCATGTAATGGTCTGCAATGATGCATGAAGATATCTTTTTTATGCAAGGTGACAAATGTCGAAACGACACCCTTAAGCCTAATCCTAGCCTAAGCCACCCTTAAGTATTATTCCAAGTACAGTTCTTTCTTAAATGATTTAACAGTCCAAGGACTTTTGGACAACCTTCATCATGCTGCGTAAAATATCCAGTCTTTCGTAATAAGTATGTTGGTGGTGTAAATAAATTTTTTAAATAGTCTAATTAGATCAAAAGTTTCGACAACTTATAAATTCTCTGTAAATATAACAATTTACTATAGCATCAAGTATGTACACACAACATTATTATGTCACCAACTAAACAAAAATACTGTACAGGTGGAGCAACTCCTAAGAGGTGGTGAAAATAAAACTAGCACTCAATTTTTTTTGGGGCTCCTTAAAGTTAGGATTTGATGGTGTAAATGGGCATAAGTAACCTCTAGAGCTGTGTACTGGTTGTGCAGCACAGCGGGGAGCTTGTTGGCACCGGGCAGCGCGGAGAGCGCGGCGGGGCGCAGCAGGCGCGCCGGCCGCCGCTGCGGGCTGTCGCGCGGCGAGGACCTGCTGCACGCACCCACGCTCTTCAGCAAACGAGCACTGACAATAAAAATACAAAAATTGATAACATAGTACTAACGGTGTCGTGTCACTACTCAGCAAGCAACAACTGCAGGTATTGTCTTAAATACATATTAAGAAATTTATATCTTCATCTGTTATTTGGTCAGGAGCTAAAATCCTGTACTGCATGTACCTGAATGTACATTGATCATTTTTTACAGTATAAGGTGGCAGATGAGCAAGCGGTTCACCCAATACCAAGTGACCGCTACCCATAAGCATCTGTAACATACTAATGAGTTGCAGATGCACTGTCTATCTTTATGAACAGAGCAGTGGATAACCAGAAAATGGTTATTTCCTCTTCTTATTCAACCCCTCAACCATCAATTCCTCTTTTTCTAACCATCTTTTTATTATAAGCAAAAGATAAGAAGGGGAAGAATAAAATTAGGTCTCCGACATCTTATTCATCAGACGAAATGCAGAATACTCTACTTGACGCGTGTATTTGTGAGGTTGTGGTATTTCAACGGTCGAGCCGGTCCATTCTTGCAACAGATGTTGTTCCTTCTGCCTCTACCACTCTTACAAGTAAATCACAAGTGGGTTGCCAAGGTGAATCGGGGGCCAACCATGTTAAATCATATAAACTGAATTACCACTAAAAAACAGATGACCCTCATCTGTTCTGTATCTCATTAATTTGTTATGGTGTACCTTTTACTATATCTTCAATTTTGTCACTTTGATATGTACAATTTAACAGCCATAGATAGCGGCAGTTGTTGAATGCAGTTAAGATTTTGAAGTAATTTAATTAAGATTAAACATACGCATCCAACAATTTAAGTAGCAGTCGGGAGTAAGCTCTGTACTCATCATCTCCGAACTCTGCGGGGTGGTGTCGCGCGCATTCGTACGTGTCACAGAACTGGTGCACCAACTTCTGGCCACGCCCGTCCAGCGGCGCCGCCAGCGAGGAGAGCAAGAACGAGCGCAGAGACTCGCGCGGACGACGGCGCAAACCTGGGTCCTGACGAGCTATCTCTTCCTCTGGAATAGGACACATACTTTAAGGAAACTTCTCTCATATATATATACATTTATTGCATACAATTATCCAATTATCCATCCATCCAGTCGCCAACCATAAGTGAAGTATGTAAGTCACCTTCTGTCATTCTCTTAACCCTATGATTTTCGTCATGGGTAGTGGTAGTGCAATTATGTCACCACCACAACTTTTTATAGTAGGTGTCAAACAAGCAAACAGTCCACTTAATATTAAGTGATTGCCACTCATCATCATCTGCAAGAAGGTAATGAGACTCAGATACATTGCCTACATTAAACAGACAGATGAAACAGAAACAGAAAAACTTTAAACTGAAAAATAATATTCTGTCATATCATCTTTCCCTTCCCACCCTTTAAATCTAGTTCTCATTCCAGTTAAATTAGAATGATGTATTCTACTATTCTACTTTCAATAAAAAGAATGAGAGTCCTAAATGTTTCAGGTATGAGTATAAATAGGACAGACGACTAATAGGCTTTCTCAGTCACCAACTTTATCACAATTAAGCCTCCTTAAATTGTTCTTCTTCTCTTCCCTGCCCTATTCCTATTTTTTTATGTGGGTTCAGCACAGAATAACTATTGTCCACACTGTAATAGGTTTTGGCTATAGTTTGTGTTCAAATAACACAAAAGTGACTATGATTCTAAACAAACCACTTGTCTATTGTTTAGAAATTTACACACATTATAAATTACCTAAAGTTTTAACATCATCAACCGCTCGGAACCTGTAGTGGTATGGCTGCTGCGGCTCCAAGATGTAATGTGAAGGCTCTGCGCTCAAGAGACGTGGTTCAGTGAAAATCCTGGGCACAGCTTCTATTCGCCGTTCTATCTCCTTCTTCAAACTCTGTCAAAAAAATACTTGGATGTATAAAAGAGCTAATGTATTTAAAAAGCTTAATTGGTTTGATATATTCATATGTGCTTCAATAGTAAGAGTAGTATAAATATGTGCGCAAACCGCACAGTTTTGGAATCATCAAGATGGTGTGAATGGTAGTTGGAACTCTGTTGGGTTGACCTTATTCTGATGGTATGTGCATGACTGGTATTCTTCTGTACTTCGAGTAATGGGTATCTAGTGTAAGGTGGTAACTTGCCTTTTTCGCATCGGCACCAATTGGTACATGAGGCCCTCTACGAGATCTTAAGGCAAATCTAGTTATTTGCCTCTTTGCAAAAATAAATAATATTACAAATGTTAAAACACCGCCACTTATTATAAATATAATATTCCTTATACTTGTAAACGCCTGCATATTATTTATTTATAGAAACTGTTTATAGATCAACTATAGGAAAAATAATATTTTGAAAAAATAATTGTATCCAGTCTAGCTGTCAATGTCCCTTTGATTTGTCTATCGATTGTTTTTGTTCTTGAATGTCGTATTTTTTATACCACAAGCTAGTGGTATATTCTGCCACTTCTGAGT
Organism: Papilio elwesi; assembly: GCA_029849275.1. NCBI lineage: Eukaryota > Metazoa > Arthropoda > Insecta > Lepidoptera > Papilionidae > Papilio > Papilio elwesi. The sequence goes on from CM056702.1 coordinate 10,227,120, forward strand.
TTCAATATATTTCTTTCAACGTTTTGAGATATTTGGAATAATATAAAATATTATATATATTCCAGTAAATTCTTCACATAGATACATGTTTACATATTGACACACGAAATTTTAAGCTTTCCATTTGACCATGACCATAAGCATGACTTGACCTGGTTTCGATAATTTTTAGCGTCTTATTTTCCATTAATTTCTTATTTTTTCTACAAAACTGACTCAACCTTTACAAATTTATTGTACTGAACTTCTGTATATTACTGTCACACCGTCGCGCAACGTTATACTTGTAATTTTCATTTTGTTGTCCTCCAAAACGGTCATTATTAAAATATTTACGCGAATAATTGATAAAAACTCAAACGCTATAAATTTCAAAATTATAGGAATTCACATATTTGTATTTACTATATATTATAATAATATGAAAAAATATCGTCGCACAACCAAGACTGACCAAAACAAACAAACAATGGCGAATAGAAAGAACAGTTATCAGTGGCGACATCTGTTTTGAGCTTTGAATTTATACTCTTTTCAATAGAAAAAAAGTTTCTCGCTTTATCCAGTAGATGCCGTTATTAATGTGATCGATCTGTGGTATGTACTCAAAACCACTAAAATTCATGTTTTTTTAACCGGATTTTTATTTGAAAATATGTTTGATGCTAATCTAAACGTGAAAAATATGTAAAAATAAAAAATAAACTTAGATAATAATTCCAGCTTTTGCGTTCGAGTTTTTTTTGAGAGACTGTACGACAGTTTCTAGACAAACCGTTCTCGTAAAACGTATAATTAGATATCTTCTAAAATGTCCATCATAACGTTATAGTGTAAAAGGCAATTATATCTACATTTAATACTCTAGTTTATAAATATGTTTATTTGGAAAAGGATAAATATTGAATACAAAAAATTGCGTCGTAAATAGCGAATTAATTTTAATTGTTTTTTCTAAAGTAAAAGTACCCATTGGATAGCCGTAGAAGATTTCATACTTCTTTTTTTATTTTAAGGTTAGTTTAGAAATAAAACACAACTGTTTCATATTACGCATTATTAAGAATAACTCAAAAATACTGGTCGGATCTTGGACTAGCTAACGAACAAACAAATAATCATCGAAATCGGTTGACCAGGAGCGGAGTTCTAACAAACATTAAAAAAAACATATAGACGAATTTGATAACCTCCTCCTTTTAGAAGTCGGTTAATAATGTAAATGTTGTCAACTAAAATTTGTTGCTGTAACCATTCTTCGTCAAATCGTCATCCGTACTATTGACATATCCGAAGAAGCGCCAAGGTTTAAGGTTTGGAATGCGCTTAAAGTCCTGGGTTTGTTGTTTGACTTTTGTCCTGAAACGTTGACCAATTTCTAAAATAACCTTAAGCTTTGCAACTGGTTAAAGAATAAAGTTAAGATGGTTTATGAAAACGGAGTGCCCGGTTCAAATTCAGTTTTGAGTGTTACGTTAGTTCAATTGAGTGCAATAAACTGACAAAAAGCAGTTCCTACTAATATTAATAATGCAAAATTTTGTAAGTATGGTTGTATGGATGTTTGTTATTCTTTCACACAAAAAAAACGTTGAACGGATCTGGATGAAATTTGGCACCGAGATTGATTATTTTTTTTAATAGCATAGGCTACTTTTATGCTTTGTTCCCTCTGGACTCTGGCTCTGACCAACTGGACTTCAGAGTTATTTTAATGAGTTTTATTCATAAATATTATTAACGAATAACGAACAAAGCTAATGTAAGCTAAGAAGCTTACCTTAGCTTTGATACCAAATTATTATATATATTAGAAAAATTGTTATGTCTGTTCTTATCTTCGATTTGCAAAAAAACTTGTGATGTTTTTATTCATAAAACTGAGATTGTCTATTTATATCTTCATAGACATTATTTATACTATTATTTGTACTTCATGACGTTAACGATACAAAACTTTTTTATATGATCCAAGCGCACAATGGTTCAGACGATATGCATTAAACTATGCACGCATTTAAAAATATTATCGTTCCTAGAAACGCCTTATTATTTATTCATCGATCATACACGGCACATACAAGCCGAACACAAATTCCTTCATCATGATTCTTTCTATTGAGCGTCGGGCGAGCCACGAACAAACGTCTTTGGCGGGAAACGCGACTTGCATAGTGATATCCAATATGGCGGCGACGTGCGGTGACCAATCGTTCCAATACGGCCTGTCGATTGTTCAACCAACAACAAATGGTTTCGTCGACGAATAAGGACAGAGATATTTCCATTATAAAGTTGCTTTGCACATTAAAGCGTAAATTGACGTATTTATTTTGCTATATGGGGACCTCCAATGAGTTTTGTTCATGGATGCGTTCATATCTTGATGCTGGTAATCATAATAATTACACCATTAGTACAAAAGTTTTGAGTTGAAGACAATTTTATAGAAAATTTAAATAATATTTATACTTATTTAGACATCGCCTGAACTGGTTATGAAAATGTGTCAAGACATATATTTTTTTACGCTACAAAGAAGCCAACAAGCAAGCGGCCCCCCTGAAATTGAGCGACAACCACTTCCCATCAACATTCGACAGTTTCAGCCTCTCAGTTGCTTTCAGTAGAATAAAACCCAGAGGAAATGAGACAAGACCTTTCCATTTCACACAAATATTTCCCCAGTCGAGATTTTTTAAATCGAACTTTAATGGTAAATTGCTAGCACCAACGATCGAATTATTGAAATTCTGTTCTAATGTGTTCCGTCCACCACAGTTCTGTGTAGCAGGAGCGCGTAGATCATGAAGAGGAGATTTATTACCAAATACACTTTTCGGCTCTTTCCTTCAAATACCAAAAATGTAAGTTGTGGTAAAATATGGCATTTTTCCAATTGAAATTATTCTGGACCAGCCAAACTAAATCGATATTTTATATGTGTGCTAATTAATCTTATTCAGGCTCTGAAGTCTTCAGGAGACTTGTATATAATAAAAATGAATCTGTCGTAAACACCAAATTACTTTACATATGAGTTACATTCTTGTCAAGGTAACTTCATCAGCATTGCGGTGATCTCGTGAACGCGTGTTTAGCGCACGGCGTCCATCTTGCGACGCGTCACCGACGCTACATTTTGACATGTTCCCGCTAAAACCAACGGCCTTGAGTATTACAAGTACACGGTTGTTATATAACACAATACTCTTCCTTATATATTGTATTCGATTAAATTTTATATGTGGCTGATAATAATAACCGGAAATAACATTACACATAAGAACGTGTAATTCTTCGATTAATCTCTCATGTCTTTATAACTGTGGGTTTACACTGCCGAAAACAGTCACACAAAACATATTGTGATTTTAGTTTTTTCAGAGAAAGAGATAGAGAGAAAGCTCGTACTGCGACATGATTTTACGTCAGAGTTTCACCCGGTAAAGCAATCACTTTTATTACCGAGTTGGTCGACTGGTTGGTTGTTCGACAGGTTGGTCGACTGGTTCGTCGACTGGTTGGTCGACAAGTTGGTCGAACCACGTCGGAACCACACACCGAGAGTGGTGGCTGCGGTCTAGAGGCGTCGACATATGACATCAGGCTGATGGCCTGACGTGAAAATGCAGGTGTCATCTGCAAATAGGGCTAACTGCGCGCGGTATATCATTGGTGTAGAGGGGAAAGAGGACTGGGCCTAGCACCGACCCTTGAGGCACCCCGGCTGGAACGGGGTGTGCTTGAGAGCACACTCCCTCGACGTGGTAGCGGAACGTTCGATTACTAAGGAAGTCTGCGGGCGGCTATGCGTGGTTTCGATTCACGCTGTAGTTTCAGTCACACAGTCATATATTATAAGCTCGGTTGGCTGCGTTCTTACGTCTCAGTAAGTCCCTAGCGTCCGGAGGCAGGTCCCAGCGATGGTTATCTATCACTGGGATCTGAGTCGAGCAGTCCTCGATGGTAGTTTGGACATTACTTGTGAGAATTCCGGTTGCAACGCCCATATCTTGTTCGTTAACTATTTGATCGGGGATGGAATCTAATTGCGGCGAGTTGATGTTTGGGAGCTTGGCACTGAGGTTGTGCCAGTCCACGATAACATTCGTTAGGGGAGAGGCTGGTGCAGAAGGCCCTAGCTGTAATATAACAGGTCGGTGATCCGAGTGAAGCTCGTGAATTACTTTTATTTCGCGTAGGGCGTGATTGATATTTTAACGATTGCAATATAACATATTTATTACTTTATTTTTAACTTATTACCGGTATCCATTTCACGGAATTAAAACTATTCTTAAATTTATCGAACGCTTTTTGAAGGTTAAGTCAAATTGTTAAATATCGTGTACATTTGTATTCATATGTAGGCAAATAGTTAACACTTAAGGTTACTTTAAAAGTGTTACGATGTAATAACTTATATCTAATGATTCTAACGTAAATTTTTTGTTTTCTTTGACAAAAACAACTGATATGAAATGAAGAATTTCTTCTATTGGTAGTTCTTTTGGTAGTCTATAGGGCAGAGGTCTGCCCTTCTGAATCTTTTGCCACAAAATATAGTAACCGCGGCTCCACTAGAGATATCAATCCCAGAAGCCATCATAATCCATAGAAGAGATGGAAAAAATAGTGCTATTAAAACCTTACTCAACTTGCTTAATAGTCATTAATTTATAATCTGTAATATTTTCTATCTAGAATCTATAACATTTTATTTATCCATGTATGCCAAATTGACAAAAAAAATCCCGGGCCGCAAGTAGGACTTTCGCGGGCCGCGTGTCGCCGACCGTGTGGCAGACCACAACCTAATCTTAACTTTAAACGATGACGTCATCAGGATGGACAGTTAAGTGCAAATCAAACTTCTTTTTTTTGTCGATACGAGCTAACTTTAGAAAAGATTTCCTAAAATTATTTTTAATCATCCCAACTAAGGCAACACGTACACGAGTGAGGGAATCGCAGCGATACTATCGTGCGTATTTCTATACAATCTCAAGGGCGAGCTATCGTTGCAGTAACGTCTTAGCTAAAGCCTCCTAACCTACACCTTATGATTCCCAATTCGTATGGTAATAAAGTCAACTGGCGTTAAATACAGAACTCAGCACAAAACAGTCTTTGCGCGTGTCTGTGCGTGTGCGTGGAAATTATGATACGTGTTTCTCGATGATGTGAGACTGCCAACATTTCTGTGATATAGTAACACGGAGTGAATGTACACTACAGTATCTACGCTACAGTGGTCTGCCCTGTGTTAGATGCGTATAGGGCAGAAGAATCTGAAATTAAAATGACTCTCACATATTCACTCAAATTTACATTTAATTTGCTGCTATAAGGCATAAGAAGCAACTGAATTTTGGATAAAAATACCAAATTAATCCGAAAGCGTATCTGAAAACTGTTGACTTTAATGTATTTCGAATATAATATTTTCGAAAGTGTTGCAATAAATTCTTTCATGAGTACCTGCTAACACTAAACGAACTTTCAAAGTTTCCCTTTTGTTGCTTGTATCATTATTATATTCTTTTGCGAGTGAAACTTGTAGAACGTACGGGACGATATTATATTACTTGTACTACGCTACTAATTCCAGCTACAATCATTTCATTGAAATTTTTAGCTGATTACCTTTTAGCTCGTAAAATATGTAAAAAATCCTCTCACAAATCTTTTAACAAAGCTAGCAAGTTAAATAGGTACACAATATAAAATAAATAAGAGTTAAAACTAAAAAATAAATACGCTTTCGTAACCAGCCGAACTAAAAGCTGAAAATAATACCCAAAAGTTAAAAAAAATAGGGTCAGAAAAATCATTTTACCGTCAAAAAGCGTGGGTGCGGTACACTAGTGAAAATTATTTTCTAATTCGGCTAGCTAAAAAGCGGGTTTCTTAGTTTCTTTTTAAATATTATTTTTTAAACTATTGTATTGTTATGGGTTCGTGATAAGTGTGCCAAGTTTCAATTCAATGCGACGTTTAGAAGTAGGTGAAAATTGTAAAAAAAACTTCTGTCACGCTTGGTGCGAGATTAGTGCAAAGCGAATATCAAATGAATAAGGTCCATCATTACTCTGATGTCCACTGCTGGACATTGCCCCTTCCCAATGCATGTCCACCCTATGCTGTCTTATAAAGTTTTTCTAAAGTTAAATATTATTAAAAAAATAATTCAATTTAAACGCGATGCTTTGAGAATATTCTACCGTATGTTTTTTGAATCGGACACATCGGGTGCGTACGCGCACGCGTATGCACAGCGCGTACGGATACTTGTACAATGGCGTCGGTACGCGCGGGTATGCGCATGCGCCCCCGCCGCTCTTTCCCTCCCCCCTGCGTCCGCACTGGTAATTCACCGCCGTCACCATAGTGTAATTACGACACAACGCTACGCCCGCGGTGCCACCCGAACACTATAACTTTACATAAGTATTGTTAAAGTGTTTATATAAAGATATTGCTGAATTAATTACAACTATAATATTTCGTTACCTTAATTATTTGATTTTCTAATATTTATTAGGTAATTTAATCTTTGCAAGGACGTCCATTCATCGGTTCCAAGTGGATGTTAGGACTAGAATTGAGAAAGGTATGCTTTAGTGGTTCGGGCACGTTGACAGGATGAATGAAGAGATAGTAACGAAACAAATTTATGTTGAAATAGTGAGTGGTAGTGTTGGTAGGGGACGCCCTAGGAGAACTTATATCGATCAGATTAGTGGCTTACTACAAAAGGGCGATATAACCCATAACCAATGAGCATGTTTTTTTTTTTTTTTTTTTTTTTTATATTACCAAGTGGCAAACGAGCAAATATGATGATATATCAAAATGGAAATAAGTACCGCTACCCATAGGCATCCGCAACAAGCAAAAATGTATGTATGCGTAGATGAATGAATGTAGAAGCGAGAGAGGTGTGCCAGGATCGCGCCAAATGGAAATCCATGATCTCTGCCTATCTCTCTGGGCTACGGGTGTAAGCGCATATTTATTGTTACTTCTAATATAAAACTTCTATTAAAAACTCATAAACGAAACACAAAGGAACGTTACGTATGGTTTGAACTGTAATTATACACATTGTCGGTTACATTTCCCATAATTGACAATTTTTATTAGGTGTGTGTACCCTAATAAGGAAGACCGAGTTCAAATCTAACTGCTTTTCATCCCTCTCCTGTCTTTTGAACTTGCATCTAATGGCCCGACTATGGTATGACATACATATGTCAATCGCCATATGCCGAGGATCGACCAGATGTACTAGCGTTTATGTCATTTAAAATCATAATTTAAGTGTCAAATGCGTTGTAAATCGAGACACACGCAACGCGATGAAAACTGCCGTTGCCTCCAACCTCTATTGAATGAACTCGCTCTATGACTATGAATTTTGTGCAATATAATTCATGCCTACGACATCTTAAAATAATATATTCAAGTTCCTAAGTTGTAAGCACTTAAGATAATTTAATAAATAAATTGCTAATGTGATAAACAATAAATGTGGGCGAAAGATTCGAAGGCCACGCCCACTGGTACACGTACACCTGCTGGGGTTTAGTTCTGCCTACACTACATTGATTACCTTTCTCACAGACACATACTTCACACAATATGTTTAAGAAATTATATTATTTTCATCGTTTAAATAACAGTAAACCGTCGGTCCATAGTGACATATCTTTACAAACTATTGCCTGTGATTGTCACTTTTTAAATATTAGGGCCTTTACACACTACGCGCGATGAGAACGATCATAAACGACGTCGTGTGCATAGGCCTTTAAGAAAGCTTTAAATACAACAGTATTTCAACCCTTTCATCCTCACAGGGGTTGTTTTAACATTGATAGAGCCCGCAACAATAACATCTAATGCAGGAATGGCCAAGCTGGCCGGGTGAAATACCACGACCTCACACAAGACATATTTCAAGTAGAAGCAATTTTGTGTTTCGGTTTATGAGTGAGGTGCTGCCTAATCCTAGTCCTTTTCCCCTTCATTTCTTTTTCTAATAAGGAAAGACTCGAAAGGGGAAGTGGAGTTTACGTGGAAGGGGATGGATAGGAAGAGATAATCTGTTTATCTCCTCGTCTGGCCATTAAAGGTAGGAAACGCAGATGCGTTTTTTTAGTTTGCAGCTGTAGCAATCTACTCATTACCTTAGCGCAGACGCCTATGAGTAGCGTCACTTAATATTGGCTCGACAGCTTGCTTGTTTGCCACCTTCTAAAAGAATCTATAAAAAAAACTCTCACGAGGTGCTCGCCTACTTCATAAACGGAAGCTTTGTGTCAAATATTATGGTTCTTTAGTTCAAGTAGTGTCGGCTGTCTGTCGATAGGTTAGTCCGTTTCCCCATAAATGACGACAAGTATTTCATAAATACCAGGTGTGCTTTGCTTCTAGTAATAATTGATACTGGAGTCACATGTCGTTGTTTAACACGATAGGTGACGAGTGGGACAATTGGGCTGTCGAATTATTACGTTAATAATAATAAATCAGCCTTTTCTAGAATGTTTCCTACTGCAGTGACACAAGCCTCCTCTCCGAGAGAGGAAATGAGCCGTAATCCACCACGCTGGCCCAGTGCGGGTTGGTGGATGTCACATGTCTTCAAATTTGATGGTTCTAAGAACATGCCGGTTTCCTCACGATGTTTTCCTTCGCCGTTTTTGGAGCAGTGATGATGAGATAAATTACACAAAGTAAAGAGCCTGCCCGGATTCGAACTCGCAACCTACAGTACGTAAGTCGGTGCCTAAACCGCTGAGCCAGCACTGCTCGTCGCCACCATTGTTAGATTATGGAAACACAAATAAAATTGCACCAATAACCATGATGTTGTTGGTATTTGGTAGGGTCATGGTATATCCCAATCTACGTTATATCAAAAACCATGGGATTCCGTTATTGCGGACATTCATAAAAGATGTTTTATATGGTAATTAAAAAAAAACTGTACTAACTAAAAAGATTATATATATTACTACAATACTAGTAAGCCGGCTCAATGAGGGCGTAATTGCGTGATTAACTGGATGACTCACTCGTTACGTCACGGAGCCATTCATCAGTGATCCGCAGGCCCGCGCCAACGCGTCGCCAATCAAAACCGCATACATCGACATTGTTGTAGGGGAGCCAAAACGGGGATTTCTGTTCTCTCGTTAATAAATCTTCATGTCAATAACCACTCTCTTCTCAATTTCACCTGGACGTCATCGAGCGCGGTCAATTTTTAATTTAAAAGACATAGTTCAAGGGCTACGTGATAAGATAATTTGAGGAATACAACCAGCCAAAGTAATCAAAATTGTAAATAAAGATTGTAGACTCTAGTGGCGGGGAAAGCCACCACTGAAAGTTAAATTGTCTTATAACCTCTAAATCCATGGGTCCGCATGACGCTCGAGAATGTACAAGTTTAGCATCGGCTATTGGAAATAACACCCGTTTTTTGAATAACGTCCAATTTCTGAAAGGTTTGTCATTCAACTAACACAACTGTCAAAATAAATGTCATGTCAAATCGATCTGTTTCTGAAATGCAAAAAGTTTATGATAATGCTTCTAGCAACCCTAATGACATTTGATTGAATTATTGATCGGATATTTGACTATCTAGCTAATTTTTCAGTAATAGATCAGACTTTCAGAAACCGGGCGTAAGTGTATTAAATTTAAGGTTACCTTAAATTTAACACATACTACACACTTTAGTACACACATTTGATTTTTTAGAACATGAATAAGTCCTTTATTAAGATGGATGTGCCTGAAAATGATAAATAAATAAATATAGGCCCAGACTGTGTAAAAGTGCCCAGATAACATGGACTACTACTTGTCGTACATTTAAGTAATGTAGGAAATTAGGGTTACGTATATCGAAACATTATTTAACATACATTTAGGTATATTTGACAATATTTTTTAATCCGACTCTTGACCTCCTCCGCCATCGACGACCTATGACCTAAGCCTTTGCCTATTTTGATATTATTAATTGATACTGGCATGTGAGGGTCCTATTGTGTAAATTAAATGTAATTAAACCCATTAGAAAATTAAAAAAATAATTTGATTACTCTTAATATCTCCCTTATTAAAAAAATGTATGCTTTTGATTAGACGTGTTGGGTCAATTTTTTTTATAAAAGAAGGGGGCAAGCGATCTGCGGTAACACCGAGGTGAACAACGACGCCCATGGACACCCGCAACACCAGAGGAACTGCTTGAAAAAGATAGGCTCGCTTCTTGAAGGACCCTAAGTCGTACTGGTCATGATATATACGTATGGTAGTGTGTAAATTTTGTCTCATTGAACACGTCACACCTATACGTATTCAATCTATATCTATATCTGTATCCAATTGCTCTAGATTCTTCAGTTTGGCTATGGTTTTCGATGTCAATCTTCTAATAACATCTTTAAACGAAAATAGCAAATTATGTAAACCATTACATTAACCATAACGAATATACAAAAAATCTAGAAGATCTGTAGGAAATGGTTCACATGTCGAATTGAATTTCCTACCGTAGGGTGTAGGCGCTTTGACCAAGCACTGACAAATACAACGTATGAAGTTTTTTTTATTGACACAAGACAAAGTAAATTTTCCTCAACTCATTTGTTAAAACTTGCACAGGTTCCGATATGTCATCCTAAGAGACAGCATTTTGAGGTTAAGCAGAAGTTTACGTTTATAATTCAGTAATTAGTTTTGGAAGTTTTTAGATCGATGTACATTCATTCATTGCTATTACTTGGTACTGTATTAAGCTTTTCTTTGGAATTAATATTTGATAAAGTATCAGTTAAGGTTATTCTAATGTAAAATATGTATGAACGCATTATTTGTACTGTTATACTTAGTATGGGTAGAAATTCTTTTTAATAAGCATTGCACATTAAATTCATCAAGGAAGTTTATGAGTAAGCTTTTACCGAATAATAGTTTGACACTTCATGTCATACGGAAGCGTCAGTACCACGACATGAATTTAAAACGGACATTTCCTCGTAACCCTACAGCCAAAAGTGTCGAACGGAAACCAACTAGGATGTCCTCTCCCCTTATGGCGCACTGTCTCCATCGTATCCAGACATACTTATAACCGCCTCTATGCTTTAAAATATGGCGGTATCGGCCATTTTGTAACACTTGCGCGTGCGACGTTTCCTGCGGCTAAAGGAGCGCTACCTACCCATTGTTTCATAGGAGGGGGTCTATGTGACCCGAATAATGATCGCCTGTCGAGTCGAACTGTCGAAATGAAAAAACGCTTAGGCTCGAAGTATTATTTTTTTCATTTTAATTTATTCCTTTGACGACAGAGAGATTCTTGGGGCGTCCCAAAACAATAGCGGACAGGTAAACTTTCAAACGTGTTAATGGAAAAACTAACATAATTTGAAGTGTTAACCGCTGTAGCTAAAGATACATTGTACAGGAATGAAATTTTAATGAACGCATATTAAGTGTCGTGTGTTCTTGTCGACGAAATGTAAGACGCACAAACATTAACAATTACAAAGAGGAATTACAAAAAAAAACATTGAAGACGATTTAATTAATAAATATGCACTCACGACGCAAAAGGTGTGGCACAGATTATGACATTCCATTTGGCGGGATCCTGGCACAGCTCTTTCGCTTCTTCTATGTATGTCCGTATATTTGCATACATACTCGTCGGTTACGGGTACTCCTGATATCGCTTTTCTTTTGCAGGTCACTAATCTGGTTGGTATATATATTTGCTTATATTAATTAATTAAAACAAGATGTTCGTGCGTCGTCTGAGTGTATATTAATATTATGTAATTTCATATAACTATAACATATAACACATAACAACATATAACATATAACACAATATATAACTTTGTAATGCTGAATGAATTTTAAGAACTGGTTCAGTATTACAGAGTTCACTCATTATACACAGGCAAATAATCTTTATAAATAATAATTAGCATAGAAAAAATTGTAAATATGTACCCCAGTGAGTACATATTTGCAATTTTAATTATATTCCATGATACATGATCGTATATCAAGTATCATCAAGTTAGCTTCTCCAAGCTTTAGACCAAGAACAATTGCTACGCGCTAAACTAAAAACAATTTAGGTACAGGTCTTTTTGCGTAGACGTTGAATTGCGGCACGGATGTGATGAGGGCGGTATGCAGCCACCGTACGGAGCTGACAGAATAACCTACCAATATTCTACAATTTAAGACTATTTTTTTTTATATTACGAAGTGGCAAACGAGCAAGCGGCCCCTGGAAATAAGTACCGCTACCCATAGGCATCCGCAACAAGCTAATGAGTTGCAGATGCGTTGCCTACCTTCATGGACGAAGGACAAACAGAAAAAAGGATAATTCCATTCCCTGTCCATCCCCTCCTCATCCGTCAAATCCTCTTCCTCTTCCCATCCTTTCCTTATTAGAAAAGGGTAGGAGGGGGAAGAGGGCTACAATTAGGCCTCCGGCACGTCACTCATCAGACGAAACGCAGAATACTTCTACTTCACGCCTGTTTTCTGTGACGTATTAGGTTTCCAAAGAACAAAACCTCACAATAAATGTCGTGGTCGAAGCCATTGCTTTTGATATCCAAAACTTAACAACAAGAGTCTCTCTGGGCGTGGGTCGAAGCTCTTGCTAAAGTTAATTATAGTTAAGTCATAGTCAACTTGGAGATAACCTTTTGAGCCAGGGTCTCCAAATCAAAAAAATAATATTGAATTGATTATATGTTTCTTAAATTAGCACAAGTTCGCCAAGGGTATATCTTAATCGAATAGGTTCTAATAGTTACCCACAGATTTATTAGTTAGATAAGCTAATGGAATGTTTTTACTAATAGATAGTTACCAATCTTGGTATGATACCTACGATAGTAAAATATTCGATGGAAATATACCTACGTCAAGTTTAGGGAGTATTTTTCTTGTGGCGTATGCTAGTTTAATAACAAGTACCTACATTGAGTGTCTAATTGGTATTCATCTGAGCGCGTGTAGACCACGCCGCGGTGGGGAAGGGTTATTAGCCGGCGCCGCCTCCGCGCCCAGGCATACTGTACCGAGGCCTGCTTGCGAGCGCCGCACGCTTGCTCACCAATTGCTAATTTACTCTGTCAATATTTGAAATACGGTGACTGAAAATGCAAACGGAAGCCAGGCCGGTGGCTGGGAAGGCAAGATGTCGGCATAGCTGATTGACTTTGATATACGGCTGTGTCACATCGAGCCAGCTCAATCCACCGGCGTTCAGCGTGAGAAGATCTAAAGGCGGATGCTCCCGTAAAGAAATTGCGATCGCTCCCGTAGCGCGGCGGGCAGGGCGAGTCTGACAGCTGTCATTGCGCGCCGTTGCTGCACTGTGGAAGATATTTATTTTTAATCATATACGACGATGTTCCCGTAGAGTGCGATCGGCTGTGTGCGCGCGTGACGAACCGATACGAAAAACACGAGAGAATGGCGAACGACGAAGTGTTGGGGCCGCGTAAGACTATGTTCGTTCTAGTGATTGTTGTGGGGTGTTTCGCCGTCCTATGGCCTAGGATACTGTCGCCGCTGATCCTGGGGCATACCCAGGAGCAGCTGAAGCCCAATCAGTTCGACCGGGAGGCAGGTAACGTCGGTATTTATAACTTTAGCTCAATGTCAATAGCAGCGGATTACGCGACGTTTTCAACGCGCACTAAATCTAATTAGGTCTATTATTAATCAAAAAATTATAAGGAATGATAAAAAATACTAGTAAAACTCGTCTCTGAGAGTCCGAGAGGAGAACTCAACTTATGGAAAAGCAATTGAAACATTTCTGATCAGTAAACTACAACCACTACCTTAGATTTTTAAAAATAGAATCCTTGATAAGCTTAATAATTAGGCACGAATAAATTTGCTTTTAGCAATAATTAGGTAAATATTCCTCGGTCCAATTGTTGACACTAAGCATCCATATTTACAAAAGTTCTGATTGGAATGTGGTAGGTGGGTACTTGTTTAATTAACAGAAAATATGTACATAAATGGTTGCATGGAAATACAAACATTTGCTATCTTTTTATTAGCTATTGAGGACCTGTTTATTTTAAGTTTCTTGATTGATTTCCATTTGCATTATAAAGATACAACTTAATGTTTGTATATTATAATGAAGATTAATTAAAAAATTGGACTATTGAGATAAAATAAAATTTTTGGAATGAACTAAATTTATGTGAAATAAATAGATGTAACCATAGAACCCTTATACAACACAGCAAGGGCACGAGAAGTCTCACATATATATCAATTGGCACATATAAGTAATTATTTTGGAGGAAGACCCCTAGGTATAGTATACCTATGTTATTTAATAAGATGCCTGTTAGGTTTTAGGTGTAGCAAAACAAATAGGAATTATACCTCAGGCCTTAACAAATTGCAAATCATTTTCTGTTGTAATGAGGACACTTGCTGTCTTTTTGTTTCCATATTCCATATTTATTCCATTTGTTTTTATTTCCATATTCTTTTTTTGAGATAGGTATTGCTACAGTTTGTGTTTGGGGCTGCAACTCGAGCAGTGACCTCCTGACTTGGACTATTAAAAATATTTATGAAATACATTTTCAGATAAATAATTTTCTTTGTATCTTCATTTTTTTGCATATCATAATTCTTAATCTGCCCATTTCCCACTTATGTGGGGTCGGCACAGTATAATTGTAGTCCATACTGCATAAGTTTTGGCCACAGCTTTGACAGCCGGCCACCTGCCTGAAGCCAAATCTCCTTGAGTTGAGTGAGAGTAATTAATGTGCACAAGTCTTATTTTGTTAGTTTCTTCCGTGTACATACTTTATATGCAATTTTAAATAGAGGAAATGAGTGTATTCTTTATATTATGTATGTTCCTTGGAATCTATTTATCAACTAAACGATTATTAAAAATATATCTATAATCTAAGGTCACATGAAAAATGTTCCTCTGCCCATTTAAAAAAAAAGAAATAAAATCTTTCCACCCAAGGTTAAATAAGGATAATATTTGTTATATAGTGTAACGGAACAATAATGTTAATTAATGAAGGAAAAGAAGTCAATAAATTCTTTACTTACAGCAACTACGACTTTTTAACAAGTTGTATGTTTTGAACTTGATAACAAAAGACCCATTCTCATTAATTAAAAAAATATTACATTATTAATAATAAATCAACCTTATTCAAAATAACATGTCATGTTACGATAACTTGAGGAAAATTTATTATTAAATGTTACAAGCTCTCCTATCAATTGTTTCGCAGAATGCCAACAATGGTATTGAAATACAGAAGACTTGCGTGCAGTAGAAGTATTCTGTGTTTCACCAGTCCTCGTCCTTTTCCCAATATTATCCTAATAAGGATAGAATAAAAACAGAATTGGAGAAGGACGGAAAGGATAAGAAAAGGAAACATCCTTTTATCTGAGTATCCTCGGTCCATTAAAAGATGCATTGGATCTGCAACTTTTTACTTGCTATAGATGTCTATGGGTAGCGGTTACCTAACATCATGTGACCTGCTTGTTCGTTTGCCATCATTTACCATTAAAAAATGTTATACTGTTGGAACTTTAAATTATTTTTGTAACTTTTAAAATTTATTCATTGCAAGGAAAAATATTGGTGACACAATCATTATATCAGTGTGTCAGTGAATATGTTATATGGCACTGGGTGAAATTGAACAAGCATCATTCTTATAGAATTGATTTTACAAATAATTTTCCAAGCGTGGTATTTAGTTTACTTAAATAAAAAAGTGTAAGACATGTTAATGTCTCTCTCTTTAAGTTTGATTTCAAATTGATTAATAGTTGAAACAGTTTCATACAGTACTATCAATTATAGTTTCGATTTCTCTCCAAAACATATAATTCAATTATTTTTTATGTTTAAGCATAATATTCAATAATTTATATTATTGGTTCAGACTAGAAAATCTCTTAATGTTCTCTAGTTGGACATTTACTTTGTTCTGTCCATAATGTTCTAAATGTAAAAATGTATTCTTAATATAGCCTTATTTAAATCTAGGATGCTGTGAGGTTATGTTCGAAACAGAGGTAGCTGTATTGGAGCTTGTCAATGAAGTATGCAGTTCAGCTGTAGGTGTTGGTGGGAAGCTATCGCCATATGCAGCGGCCGAATGCCGGAAAGCTGTCAATGAAACATGTGGTCTAGATATTGTCGCATTCCTCAAACGGAGCGACAATGTGGGCAAGACAACAAAGATGCTTCTAGAAACTATGAAGAACACCAACAGTTCATGCTTGAAGGAAAATTTCGGTATTCAATTGTATAACCTGAACACACATCTGGCGATGAACTCCTGGACGAAGCAAGATAGTTAGTCTGATTTATTTGTGTGGACTAATATGCATGTTATTTGGTATTGGTGATACTAATTATAACATTTGTGCAGTTTATTTGACAACCAATAATACTAACAATAGAAGTGTTTCCAGTAACAGGAATGTTGCTAACAAATCTTAAAATAGACACCTTTTGTATTGACCGTAAAACGAAAATTATTTTATTTACAATTTCAAGGTTATGTTGTTAATTTTTAGCCACCGAACCACAAGATGCAGCGACAAAACAATAACTGCTGGAACCGTTTTTATTTATTAGTGACATTACCCTGATTTTTAAAAGTTTCTTGCGTTCAAATGTAAAAGCTTGCTTAGTAAATGTTGTACCGAGCATTTAGTTTAGGTAGACCACCTATCTATATATAGGCACACAATAAATTATATCTAAAATAATAATCAATATTTCTCCTGTCCTGTGGTTATAAAGTTTCACAAACAAGGTATCAACTGAGTGAAGTAGGTGAGCGCGATTTTAGTGGCCCTGGCCACTTGGGATAGTGCCAAGCGTCTCAAAGACCAATGTCAGCGGAGTGCGGCTGAAGAGATTTAATACTTTAATGTTTGCATATGACACAAATGTTTGCAATACTTAACAAGTTAATTTATATTATATACCCTCAGTATCGAATCGCGTTAATATGTTATGGTCTAAATAGAAAGAGATTTGAGTTCTTCAACCTTATCTCCTACTCTTGAGAATTTGTGTGACATTTATATCATGTTACCGATTGATTGTGAAATTTGTCACTTTACGTAGCAGTAGCGAACTTGCGATAGCCAGTAATTAGATATAAAAAGATAAACTTAGGTTCTCCGCTGCCTACAATCATTGGTCAATGTTTCCAATAGGAGTGTTATTGGAAACATTGAATCTATACTTAAAACAAAGCAAACCGAAGTAACAACACATGTGATGACCGTAATATATTCCTGGTAAATTTTAAACAGCTATTCCTCGAAATTTTGCGAGTTACATATGATAATATTTATGACTAAATTTCCAAGGAATAAGAGGTGATGAAAAAATAAATTAACCAAAATTTTGTTATTCAAAGATAGCCACATGGAATGTATGCATATAACCACTGGAATTCTTAAATGTCTTGTTTTTATGTACCCCTTTTTAACCAACTTCATTTGAAGTGAAAACTTCTTTAGGCTTGACTTGGGAGTAAGCTCTGGTGAATGATCGAGAGGTTGCTTCAATTTGGACACTGTTCGACGAACTTTTAATTTATTTTCTTGTATTCAATTTTAAATTTTATTGTTAAGATACAAAGGTTTTTCTGTTGATTATTTATTATTAAACTATTGCCGAGCCCGTTTTGAGTTTTCACTTCTGTCTGCAGTCTTTATGACTGCCTGTGTTTTTAAATTGTTAAAACTATCAAACGGCAGCACATATTATATTAATATTCAAGCTCGATCAGAAAAGTAATTCACCATATTTAGTAATGGGGGGTAATTTAAAAAGGGCGTATACGAAGGCCCCAATCTCCGCTGTATGTACAGCTTTTCTCAGAATAGTCGTTGTTACTTAACAGGTTAACTTATTTAATTCCGTAAAAAAGAAAACTTGTCTGTAACATTTGACATGTAAAAAATCCTTGGTGTTTTTAGGTGTAGCAACTTAACCGCATATTCTTCTAGTGATGAATTCGTAGTCAAATGTGGTTTAAATCGGCCATTCCGCGGTGAGGTGCGCTAGGCATGGTTCTGACTACTAATTCGTCTTATCGATGGTCTATGCAACATTTCACTTTGCGTAAGGGCAACGGTTTGCTATGACCTGGGCGCCACATTGGTTTCAAACACCATGACATAGTTACTAGTGTCTACTTCGCTTGCTTCTTGAGTCATTAATATTAGAAAATTCACTCTGATGTCTTTAAAATCAGTACCAGGTGGGACAGGAAAAGGTTTAGGAAAGAAAGTAAAAGATAATACTTGATAATCGATAGGAATGGATATAAATGATAGAGGAATATGGTCCACTACGGATCTGGATCACACAATACACTGGACCATCCATACGAAATGAAAATCTGTAATATCTGCATACACCTATCCGTAGATTTACACTGCCGTAGACATTCACACAAAACATATTGTCATCTCAGTTTTTTAAGAGAGAAAGATAGAGAGAAAGCATCAAGTTTATACGCCAGTGGAAACTCATGGTGTGAGACAGGAACGTGAGTTTTTGCCTTCATTAAACTGCAAAACTGGTTCATTTTTTGTTTGTTTCATTTGTAAAATTATTTAACGGTTCGAATCTATTCGTAAAGAACCCTCATTAATCTTAAATT
The DNA here is from genome assembly GCA_029849275.1 of Papilio elwesi. Taxonomy (NCBI): domain Eukaryota; kingdom Metazoa; phylum Arthropoda; class Insecta; order Lepidoptera; family Papilionidae; genus Papilio; species Papilio elwesi. The sequence goes on from CM056702.1 coordinate 10,245,902, forward strand.
GAGGACTTTAGATTCCGCAGAACCTACTTTAGGTATTGGTCTAGAATGATCTGTTGTTTATTCGAGCGGATAGATATCGGACAAGAATTCCGTTGGAATTCTTCCGGTTCACGTGCAAATGTAAACAGTGGTCGCTTTCCCGTTTCGCTTGGACTAGTGGCGCTACGCGAGCAAGGCTCGTTTCTCGTTTGTGGCGTTAAAAACGTTTGTTCTCGCAAGAACAAAAGTTTATTGTCACATGGTTGTGTGTAAGGTCGTGGGGGCGGGGAGGAGCGCGACCGTCACGCGCTTACGTTTGGTCTGACAAATGCACGCTGGAATTTTCTTACTGACGTATTATGCAATAATTTAACTGATAAAATCTTATAATAATGTTTGGGGGACATGAAAATAAATGGATGAATTAAAAGACGATTAAATATATGTTCTAAGGTGTTGCGTTCTTAAACTGAGAAGAAATTAAGATTTTATTTTTTATGGCAGCGTATATATAGACCCTGCCATAGTATATATCTAGACAAGATGATTTTTGTAAAACGATTTCTGTGCGTTACAACCCTTCTTGAATATAACCGTGGGTTTACACTGCCGAGTCAGTTGTCATTTTTTTTCGAGAGAAAGATAGAGGAACCCACAGTGAGAGGTTTTCGGTTTTCTTATCTTAAGGGAAGTGGCCAATACTGTAGATTAAAGTTTAACACCTTTGATCATTACGTTCAAGAGTCAACTATAAGGTTTTAGTTCTGCGTTGGTCGTACTATTTTGATGATTTAAATTCAATGCTGACAGGTCAAAATGACTTATCATTACAAATAAAGCAATGGACATTAAGATTACAACTTACCGGTAGGTACAAAAATATACTCTTCGCACGTCTATGTTAAATAAATATATTAGCTACCGGGGCAAATTATTATGCCGCAAATACTTTGTGATATGCGATAGAGTAGACTTTGTTGTTAATAGACTTAAAATTCAACACTAAAAATATGCGCACACGCCCGTAACCCAGCAGTGTAGTCAGAGTTCATGGATTTGTCAGGCTTCGAATCCTCCTTGAAACCTCGAGTCGCCCAACATGGATTTAAGCGGTCGGATGGATAGCATAGTAAAGGAGGATTAGATATGGATAGATTCGAGTGATGTATGCCAGGACCGTGCTAAATCTTAATTATTAAAAACAAATCTTGACTATTCCCCTAATTCATAATCTTGAGCCTTGATTAAAAGTTGACTGCTCGTAATTTCACCAGCAGAATTTTTTTCATGCAAAACTTATCAAAATGGGACATGTAGAAAATCATTTGACCTGCATGGGTTAGTCAGAGACAATAATACGAACGGTAGCTCTAAAACTTTCTCCGGTGTTCACTATACTCGTCCTCAGCTTCAAAGATTTCACAAAAGCGATCGTGTGCTAATAACAACTAAACGCCAGTAAGTGTGGCACGGCACTTAGCGACGCACCTCTAGTGTCGAAACTGCGCATGCGCATCCAACGTATTTGCTCAGCGACATAACATCGTTCCAAGCCAACTTTGCATAAGACAACCTCAACCACAGTCCTACAAACCTACAATTGAGTAAAGGTGTTAACATGCGTTATAATGAAGTTAAATGATTGGAACGGTGAAGTGTTTTAGTCGGCGCGAGTCCGACATAACCACCCTTATCTTCTTGGCATTTCCCCACGTTAAAAAGGGGCATTTCAAACAAACTACAACCTCATAACATAACCTAAATAGGCAAATATATGCATAATACGATGAAAAACGCAACTCTGAGAATAGCATCCCATAAGATATTCCGACGGTTTGGCAAGATGCGGGATCAACTGGCTGAGGATGGCATGGGTCAGTCCTTTTACGATCCTATGCAATATAATGCCCGCCCCGGGCTTCTCCCGGGTACCACTAATTATGTTGATCCGATCACTACCAAAGACAGGAATGTGCCAATCTTCGGTATTTATATAGTTTTATATATATATATATATAGTATCCTATGTTACTTCTAGTAACTCCAGGAATATGTGTACAAAGTTTCATGATGATCGGATGAGTAGTTTTGTGAAAGCGTAACAAACAAACTTACATTTATTTATAATTATAATTAATATTATATATTAAAGTAGGGATACTTTTAAGTCGCAATTTATTATTTTATTAGGGTGTTAAAATACCACACCTCTTCATAGCTCAACATCAACAGGGTTATTATGTTTCGCGATTACTTCTTTTTGTTAAACGCAAGATGACGTAGCGTGGAAAAGATTTGCGCATCTGCTGTGTGTTAGTTAAACAATTTGTCCACACTATTTGCGTAGCCGACGGTGCTAGTAGTGTGAAGCGGTGCCGAACGAGGCGGGCCTTGGTTCCATATGGTTTATACACAAATTAGGTAATACGACAATTGACAAACTGGGTCGAATTGTATACCCGCTCTGGTCTAAGCGACGAGCGATAGCGGGTAAATTTTTAGGTTAGTATTTAAAAGTAAAACAAATTTTAATTATTCTTCAATTCTAGTACATCTATTTGGTAATAAAAAGTCATAAGGGTTTGTTTACGCATACAATAGTCTATTTCTACCATCTAGTAGTTAGTCGTCATTAAATATGGCAGCAGGAGGGTCCGTCGTTGCGTCGGGATAATCTCTCTCAAATGTTAGCAATAGATCATTTGTCTGTCAATCTAACAACACTTTTCCGTTAGTTGCAATTCAGTTGCTTAGCTACTGAACAATTCCTCTTACTTATTTCTACTTTAAACTGTATACGGGCAAACTTGAAAGGATATTTGATTTTATTGCAGTAACAGATATGACCACAAGTAATTATATTTACAAAACTACATTGTTTTACTGCCCATCAGCATCTAGACTAGTCATATTTTGTTTAAGTAACGCTGTGCTCGCACTGCCTACATCATTAACTCATGTTGCTGTTTCTATTAAGATGACAATAAATGTCTTCGGCAGTGTAAACTCACGGTAATAATAAAGTACTGTAATGTACTCAATCGCGTTGATTGATCCCGCTATAACGTTGTATCTTGTGCCAAAGTTATCGTGAATTTTATACGCGCCGCTTTGGTCGCGGCGTCTTTCGGGTCACATATTTCCCGCTAGAGCTGGGGTCGCCGGTGGTCGCTGGCGCCCGGCTGTTAATCACATGTTGGCAATTTGACGCGTATGACTCAACAAAATGAATGATGAATCTATATTAGGAAGTATTTTTTTTGTCAATCAATAGTAAAATAGGGTTATATTAATATTTTTGTATTACATGTTAACATCAACATGTTCGTGATTGCACTAATATTTATTTTAATTGTATTGTAAGTCAACCCATGAAGATATCCGCGTTCCTAAATTCCACCACGTTTATGATCAATACTAACTCTTTATTTTACTCTACAGCGGTAAAGCAAGAACGGTCACCGATCCGAGGGATGGGCCCACATCCCGCGCTCAGGGAGAGGGGACGCGCCATTCCTCCGGGAGCGTTGCCCGTCCAGCCAAAAGTTCCGACGCCCCTGCCACCGCACGTCCGGGTACGAACTTCCCCCCTCTCAGTGTACTACGATACAGAGATCCAGGTCAGTCGACGGTGTGACAGTGTGCCGGCTTATGCAGGTAGGACGAGAAGTCTCGGACTATGGTTGAGTGAAATGGATGCAGTGACTTGAAAAATTTGAACAAGATTAAATAAATAAATTAGAGTGTGTAGTATTGATTTTATGGGGTAACGTCACCAACATCTCAGCGTAAATAGTTTAGTGGTAGATGGACCTTTTCCCACTCCTTCCTTAAAGGATTACTAAAAAAATTGGTCCCTAGCTGCCGCAATCTAGTATATCCCGATTGATTTGGACCAACGTGATAGGGTGGGGCCATCTCTAATCATATTTGTTTAAGGCATCTCTACAATCTAATTGGCTTCTAAGGGCCTCGCAGGTGTCTTACTCCAGTTAATAGAATAATCTTGGAGAAATCTCATTAAGTAATAAGATCCGTGATCACTTGAACTTGAGAACGAGACTTTTATAATAACTTAACTCGTAGAGCTTAGCACCGGCTAACTCACACTTAACCAGTAAGTATGTATGTAGTTTGGTGTGTGAAGTAGATATAATAAATTATTTTGATAATCTAACTTGTTTGTTTTAATATCTTGACTGTGCTTTCGAAAGTGCTAATTAAAAGATTTTTCGCCACATTTCATAGGGAAAACTGAAGAAAGGGTATGTTAAGGCTACCCGTGACGAAGCGTGCAAATACAAATCTCCAGATCTCAACCCTTCATTTTATTAATTTATTTACCTTGTATCACAATTACAATACCTAGTATTTAGCAGGGGATATGGTTTTGACCCCAGTCGAAGTAATTTGTGCATGATTTAGTTTTTTTTTCTAACTTTGAAGTAATATACAGTATGTATAGATAATAATACAGAGGGCGACAGAGGCTGTATGCATTACATTCTGTAGCTTAGTGCTGTGGCATTATGTAACCCAGCGAGTTAGCAACACAAACGCGCAGTGCTCCAAAAATAATGTGCATGACATCATGCGTGTTACTGTTGATTCTTTTTATCAGAGCTGGGGTGTGGTCCAAGTGAGGAGCGCTTGGATCGGAAACCTTTAAACTTTTCACTTTTAAGCGTTTTTTAATGTAATATTGAATCGAAGGCAAATTGGACTTAATAGGTTAAGAAACTATGATCTATGTATTAGGCTTAACATCTGTAGCAGCTGTTTCCTCGAATAGCATTTGGCTCAGTGTCAAGCGGCCTCTGTCGGTTAGTGTCATACGGGCGACGTCTCGGCCGCGCCGCCCGCGCGACATTGTCATGTGACGTCAGCATGACGTCACTTCAACTCGTACAGTCAACGACACAAACGTATTGTCTAATTAGACTTGTACACTTGGTACCTAGGAGAGCATGTGTACATGAGAATGAAAGAACAGAGCAGTATTTGGTACACACAGAACTGCAAGAATTATGAATATATTGGGAAACACTGCAAAAGGGACGGATGAAAGAATGAAAATGTTGGGACGGATTTAATCTAATGGAAATTTTAGTGAAATAAACGAGTGTAATAGAGGAAGCCTAAAAGTAACACTAGAAAGAGAGAGAGAGAGCTGTAGGCGCTCGTGGTCGTTGTAACTGAAATACCTAAAGCCTAAAGCCCAACATTAAAAACCGTACCCAATGTACGGGGTTTTTAGAAGGGTCGCATACATATTTTTTTATGGAAATTAATTTAGAGCCAAAATATTGTGCCATACTAGAAAAATACATATACACCTTTACCCCATTGTCTGAAAAGAAAAGATAAGTATTTGTCTATGAATAAAATTTACAAAATACATAAACGCCTATTGCCATTTTCCCTTTGTCTGGGACGATTTTCATCTTAGTATTATTAGACTGAAGCAACAGGTTTTTAAGTTATTGTGGTCTCAAATACAAATCACATAGTTAACGACATATTTGAGCATCGTAAGAGGCGGACTGTACCAGCATTTAAGAAATACACAAGACATATCCAACCTTTGTAATGGCGCAATGTATACCGAAATATTTTACATTACAATACCAAGCTAGACAATTTAAGTGTTTCGGTCATTTGCTTGAGTGATGGCAGTAGTTATAGACATTTCAATGACAAAGGATTACGTGGCAGTACAGTCGGCACCAAAAGTACATTTCGTTAATTTATTTAAGTGAAATATTTAATTCTTGAACTCCTGAACTAAACACGAAAATGAGTGAAGTAACTCAAGAATGAGCCATTTCGGGTGCAAGTAAATCCAAAACCTTTAAACGAGCAATTCTTGTATATATATATATATAACCAGAATCTCGGAAACGGCTCCAACGATTTTAGCAGGGGGCTTCGGGCACGGTAAATCGATCTAGTTAGGATTCATTTTTAGAAAAAATAATTTTATCCGTGTTTTCAGGGCAATGAAAACCCCGGTTCATGTCCTAATGTCTCTAGTCCGCTTTTCCGTTTTTTCAAGTTTCTTCTTTTATGAGGAAAAATATATAAAAAATATTGGGATATTCGTATTTATATTTACGTACTACTATACAAAATTTAATTGTCCCTTGACTAAGGAAGTTTCACATTGACGTGTAATTTCTTTATACAACAATATACGTAATAATGAAACTAGTTGTATAAGTATATTGACTTATAAAACATTTTCCATAAATTGTAATGCATCGTCGATGTCGACTGTACACAACACACATGTTGTAGTCCAACTTCTCCATTACATATCTATACACTTACATACGCAAAGACATCTATACTTTGTACGTTGTTTACATAATTTTAGTTTCTAAAGTCAATACATATATAATGTATAAACCGGCCTTTTCTAGAATGTTCCCCACTGCAGAGACACAGGCCTCCTCTCCGAGGCAGGGAATGGGCCGTGGAGGAAATATTTAAAATAAGTATTTTTTTTAAGAAGATGCAACAATCGGAAAAGCCGATTGTAGAAGATAAATGAGTGGGGGGGGGGGATGACAGAGAAGGCATAAACTTGCAACATACAAGCGCAGACATAAAAATGTGATCGACCAATACACTTTGTCAGTGTTACTGTTTTTCTTTGTGACTGTCACTGTTCGCTTTGAGTAGGGATTTACAATTCCACCTTTAGTTGGCAGAGCGCATAGGCCGGTTAGCTTAAACCTATTCCAGGTACGGAGCTCGAGGGCTCGAAACTTGTCTCATACCGTTGCTTCATTTATCCCGGATTGAAAGGCTCGACGACTAACCGTGATCAATGCATGTGGTCACCGCCTACGCCTTACGTAGTGGCGTAGCGTCGGTCCGGTGTGAAGAGATTTGAATAGAAAAATCAAATTGCTTTACGCTTCATACGTTCGCCAATACGTTAGGTTTACACGCCTTGAATTCATTTGTACGAACGCTCCATAGAGTAACAACGTTTTAACAGTAGTAGAGCCCCCAACGACAACATCTGTTGCGAATGGGCCGGCTCGACTGGTGAAATACCACGACCTCACAGAAGACAAGCGTGAAGTAGAGTATTCTGCGTTTCGTCTTACGAGTGAGGTGCCGGAGGCCTAACTCTAGTTCTCTCTCTCCCTTCCCACCCTTTTCTTATAAGGAAAGGAGGGGAAGGGGAAGAAAACTTGACGGTGGAGGGGATGTATAGAAATTGGAAATAACCGTTTTCTGTTTGTCCTCTGTCCATTAAAGATGGGCAACGCATCTGCAACTCATTAGTTAGTTACGGATGTCTATGGGTAGCGCTCACTTAACATCGGGTGAACCCCTTGCTCGTCTCGGGCGACCAGTTAGTTTGTAAATGGTAAATTAAATTGATAGTTTCTTGTGTAATTAACATGAGTAACGTATCTAGCGACGTGACCGAGCGTGTGCCGCGTCGCCGACGCATCGACCGGTTGTCCTTCAGCATGCTATTTTCGCGCTCGGCGCATCCGCCTTTCGTTTTCACTTGCATAACGAAAATCTACTGAATCTGTAAATATTTGTGAGGAACTATCAGTTGCCCGCGGTGTCGCTCGCATTGATTCCGCGTATTTTTTTGTGAGAAGGTGGCAAACGAGCAAGCGGATCACCTGATGTTAAGTGAGCGCTACCCATAGACATCCGCAACAAGCAAATGTGTTGCAGATGCGTTAATGCGTATTTACTTGGAATTATTGTTAAATGTCATTAAATTGTTATGATAGCTATTGGTAATCATGAAAATAACATCTTTTTTTATTTTCGTGTCATGCAATTACCATGGCAACATACGTTCCGTTTTATTTTTATATCCCCCAGGGAAGTTTTCTTGGTTGAATCATTAACGAGTTAAAGCGTAATAAACAAACTCACATTAGTGTTTATAATATTATAAGTAAACAACGATGTTAGGTACCTCCATATGAAGCAACCGGGACCCAAATTTAAAGCCGGCTTGAGTCGCTAAGATCTTCGATTTATTGAGGTCTTTCATTTCTTTCCCGCCATACGAGTACATAATCTCCGTGTTTGTAAATTTAAAAAATGACAGGTTTGTGCTATGAAGTCGTGTACAGATTAAAAATGTGTTAAAATATGTTTTGTAATTTAATTTATTTTGATCAATATTTGTGTTATTTGTTTTATGGTATAAGCTGGTAGACATTGACGGCAACAATCGATCTTCACTTTTGTATGTTGAATTTGTATGGGACGCTGCATCTGGAGGTATATAAATCTATGACCATACATATATATGTGCCAGGGCCAGACATGTTCCGTAGCGTTTTAGGTCGACGGAAGCTGTATTGAAGCCTATTTCCACCAGTGGTTCTTTCATTTAACATGCATGTATTGGTTATTTTTTACGCAAAAAACACATACACCCAACTACTTGCACGATGTCCCAGTTTTTGCGTTTACAAGTGTTATATATTCTAAAGCAATACGATAGCTATTTAGTGTAAATACGTAGGTATATAGAGTATTTATTTTAATGCATTTTGCATGCAGAGGCAGTCATAAAGTCGTACAATCTAAGCTTTGTGTACACGACAGTACATTGTCGAGGAGGTAAAGCCTTCTCGTGTACCCTGTCCCTTTGTGTAGTGTGCAATTAAGATGTGCGTGATTGTTAAAGTACTGTCAGCAAAAAGGGACGTATTCATTTCTATTCTTCTAAAATTATATATATAAATAAATATGTGCTCACGCCCGTATCCCAGAAGGTTAGGCGGAGCTATCGGATTTACATTTTTCGAGATTTCACGCTTCATCTACATACATCTACGCATACGTGCTCGTAGCTTACGGGTGCTACTTATATCGGCCCTTTTTAGTAAGCTACTAATCTGAGTAACTACCTTCTGCAGTGGTGCCTCAGCCGTTTAGGCCCCGACTTATGTACTGTAGGTTACGGGTTCGAACCCAGTGAAGGAAACATCATGAGGAAACCGGCATGTTCCGGGAACCACTAAATTCGAAGATATGTGACTTTTACCAACCCGCACTAGGTCAGCGTGGAGAGTAGGTCTGTGCCCCTGCAGTGGCAAACATTATAAAAAAGGCTCATTTATTATTACTTATCTGATCGATATAAAGCTAGGGTGTCCACCACCAACACTGCCACTGCAACATAAATTTGTTTCGTTATTCTTTTTAATTTAAATTTACCGGTATGTTGTCAGTGTGTCAGTTTGTATAGTGCGTTAAATAAACCATTATTTATTTCCCAATGTTCCCAAAAGAAAAACAGACGTAAGTACTCGCTTACGCCGTAGGTGGCGTAATGTGAAGTGTTCATTGTACGTGAGGTTAATCATACTATGTACGCACAACGAGCCTTCTATGTTGCAATGCGATAGAGGCGTGATTTTTGGAAGATTTTACATAGAAATGTTTACGATAGACAGTGGCTCTGGCCGTGCAAGAGCCTTGTGTTTGGGACAGGTATCAACGTCGGTATGATCAGAAGAGCATGAGCATGAAGTGAAATCTTCTCATCTCATTTACGAAACTCGATTTGGAAGTACTGACTAAGTCAAGATATTATACATATTAGGGAACGTGCTCATACTACATGACCAGTCCAAGAGAGCATTGGGCCCTAGCGTTCCCTTATGTAGTCAATATCCTATAAGGAAATATCGCACTGTTTCGAAGTGGCGCTCAGTGTTTAGCGCTTTTTAAACTCACGCCATTTGATTTACGTCAAAACGAAAGAGGGATATATACTACGAGTGGTCGAGTGGAGGGAGGGGGGTAACATTGTGAAAAAATAGGTCACGAAGTATAAGTATGTTTCCTATTGTCAATGAACATCTCAATGCGTGTATTAAACACAAAATTCTACTATCTTTCACTGCTCTATGGTTTCTGCTCGTATAGACAGACAGGATGCCATGGAATTGCGATGTCGTAAAATCGTTACCGGCCAGTGTTTATGTTGCGGAGTCTCGGTCGAATGCGCGCGCGTCGCCGCAATACGATTTATAAAAATATAAAATTACTGTAATCATTATAAATAGTCCACATTTGTGCCAGTACGCAGTTCCATCCAGCTGAGCAATGAAATATACAACGAAAAAGGTTTTTTATAAAAAAAATATTATCTGTTATTTGCTTAATCTGTTAATCGTGAAGGTGAATGTTGATTTTCTACGTTAATAATAAAAAAATATAGCATCATATTACTGCTAGGTAACACTGAAAGAACATTTCTAACGGTGAAACAATAATAGGCATGAATTCACTAGTTCATCTGTTACAAACAAATTGTTCTTTGAAATTATTTTAGATTTATGATTTCCATAAATGAATTTATTTATTTCAGTGTTACATTCCATTTTTTTTCTTTGTTTTTATAGAGTTTTAGACATTTTTTGACCTATCTCCCATATGTCCGCAGCCCCCGCCGATCCCAGGAATGCGTCCGCCGCTCGGCTCACCCGGCGGGCCAGTACCGGCGCCCAAGTCCTCCATGGGCTTCGTCATGCCCATATATACCATCTGCATCATAGTTTTCTTCGTGTATACTCTTAGTAAGGTAGTGTAGAAATTATTATTATGGATTACTGCAAATTAGTAAGTAGTACTGTCGAATGTTCTCGAAATTCCACCTCAGGGTTATGTGATCGAAAGAATATACTAATTTTGAATAAACTTTAACTTTTGCTTGTGGACTTACTGACTGACACCCGTATCGTCTTTTCAGATACTATTCAAACGCACAGGTTCGCCGTACGACAGCGTCGCGCCTGATCCTCAGTTCAGGAGGAGGGTCTTCCGTGATGACTCCAGGTCTTCGCCGGACAAGTTAGGTAAGTCAGAACATTTTAAATTATATGTTGAATTTTATTCTATAAACATTAGTATCTTCGAAAATTGCTCATTCATTTCATTTAGGTTTATATATTGCCAGTATTTAAAACCTTGAAGTTTGAACCCTACATGCATCTTAATTGCGCAATTTATTGGCTGTAAGTTTTTTAAATATAGTCTATGGTTGTTTTACTCTTTGCGCAAGCAGGACCAAAGGAGAGGGACGCGAGTGAGTATTAACTATGTTACCGTGCGTTTTATTTTAAATCGATATTGTTTTAATTAATTATATTCTTTTAATTGGCTGCTTGTAATGATCGGACAGGAAAAACCCGTTATCGTTTCTGGTCTCCAAAACGGCTGGACCGATTCTGATGAAATATTTACACAGTCAATAAATTAGTCCAGGGGGTCCGTTAGTTTTGTTTGGTAGCGATCGGATCAATGTTTTTTTACTAGTGTTTTACCTTCCCGCCCCGTCCACCAGAAATCAACTGGCTACAGATAGAGCGCTATCCGTGGGAAGCCGGGGCTGCCAGTATTTTGACTGTTCCCGAAATTTCGCTTAAGGTATTAATATCTAGATGTGTGATAACTTAGGGGACGTGGAGCTCGAGGCGCTCCGCGCGCGGCTGGCGGAGACCGAGCGCGCCATGCAAAGGATCGTCGGCCAACTGGCGCGTCGCGACGCGGTACCAGCCAGCAAGCCCTATGTCGTGTTGGACTGCCGTGCATTTGACATATCATTTTATGTTGGATTCAAACATTTGATATTGGATCAAAACATTTGATGTCTCACTTCGATCGAATTGTTCAATACAGCGTGACCTTGGCCAAATCAAAATGTTAATTGTTCATTCTACTACGTCGTTACAATCACTCTCTCTTTCTCCGTGCCTGTTGACAATTCTTGAGCGTTCTATGAATGCAGCAACCTTGTTTCTTAAATTGTGAAAGCGTCCAAGCTAACAGTTATTCGTTGCCTTAAGTCATACCTGGCTACTATTGAGTGACTTCTCCTGTGACAAAAGTCAGATTTCCGCTGCCACCGTTTTAATTCTAATATAAGTTTGAATGAAAGGGTATCTACCTTGTGCTGATGATGGTCACAACCAGACCTTCTAATTAGGAAGAAGCTTTATTCTTCACATCGAACATGAGATTCCGTTCATCTCTCAATTCCAAAACAATACCAGCTAATAAAAAATATTATAAACGTGGACACGTAAATAGCAGTTGCCAGTATTTACCTCTATAAATCATCTTTGATTTGGACAACGTTTAACGCAATCCTGTCAAATTATTTATAATTGAATTCAGCAAATTAGGTTAAAGAAGTATGACAATAATTTTTTGCACTGGCAATCCAACTCGAAACATGAGCTTCGTTCAAATATGCGTGGTGTTACCTTAGATGTTAATACCATAGTAGCTTGCGGCATGGTGACGGTTACGCCCTTTTACTTATGGGCCGGTGTTTTCTGCACGCTAGACCAAAATGAATGCGTTTTGACGATTGTGGGACTGTCATGGAAATTGTTACGTAACTTGAGTCCTAGTCCTAATTAAGAACTAAATTGTTTCTTTATTAACTTTGAGCCCATTTTAATTCCATTTAACGACCTGCATTTGATAACATAGTTTTTTTGTAGGTATATTTGTGCTTAAAATATAAATATTTAACGGAAAACTTTTTTCCAGGTGATGATTGTAAATAATTTATTATTTTTATATTTTTTACTTCAAAAAATAAGGTTCTCAATTCGCTTTTATATATCAAATTCTTTTGTCTCCCCCAAAATCCATTATATTCCTATTGACACTGACATTCCGTCTGTCATTTTGACATTTCCATTTTTTTTGTTAAAGCGTCCAAGATTTTATCGAAAGTAAATGCTCGTTGAATGCAAATGAATATGTTGCAGTACATAAATCGAGATACATTGTACCAACAATTGGCCGCGGTCCAAGGGTGCATGCCCAATCGTCTGATGAACCAATTATTTTGGTCTTAGCGTCCTTCGCTATGTTTTCATAATGGTTTATTTTTAGTTATTCTCTTGTTTAAAATTAAATTATTTTATTTTATATTAATAAAATCAAAATTAGCTACATTTCTTCAATGTATAAATTGAGGGATAAAAATACTTACAAAATTTTATACTCATAAATTATTGACATAATGGTGTTATTTGCGGAAAGGTGACAATAAGAAATAATCGAAATTCAATATAAAAAGAATCTTTTAACAGCTGTATTAAATGTTACATACAAAAAGCAGTACTTAATGGGGCTCTTTCAAACTGTGATAATTGGTTTTTAAAGTACGTAAGTTTTCGCAGTTCCCTGACTGTATACTATTTATATATTTACATTTTTCAACAATTTTTGGTCTATAATTCACAAAAATATATAAATAATGGAAACAAACAACAGCTAAAAATAATTTTTGCTAACATTATTAATGGCAACATTTGTTGCGCGCAGTTGTCACGGCCATCTCTGGCCTGGTAGCGGAGGTGCACCAGCAGATGGAGGCGGGCGACGCTCAGCGGCGTCAGGTCTATGCATGTCCCAACCCAAAACAATGCCAGTTTTACACTTGTATTCTACAATTACACTATGATATATACTTTTACACTGTAGCATGGTGCGTGTGACGTTTAACACTTTTGTAAAGCCATTAAAAAAATATAAAACAGCATTTTATTTTATAAAATATTTAGAACAGTGTATTGTAGTACATTGGCGACAGAAAAGTACCTAAACCTTCAGATAATGAACACGTTATTTTATTATGTTATGTCGCGGGTGACGTTTCAAACGTTACTGAATCAATGACACAATTGCACGTTATAAAATAATTATCATTCATCGATCATAACTACTATGCCAAAAATAATTCAAAAGTTTATATCCTACCGTTAATCTATGCACATCATTCTAGACTATTACCGCTTGCACATATGATTTTATTTAATATTGAAAAGTCACGCGCACCATCCTGCAATGAAAAGTGTACGTACAAATCTTACAATAATTCATTCTACTCAAATTGTCTTTCGAATCATGTTTTTAAACAAGTATATACCTGTTTAAATCGTGAAATGGTACTTATAAAAATGATTTCCTAAATTCTCTCACATCTATATAAAAGCTATATGTAGTTTTGGTCACATCTGCTCATTTATAATTAAGAAACTGAAATGAAGGTCGACATTTACTGGCCACGAGTAACTTATGGTGGGAAAGCAACTTATTTTACTACAGACATCTACTATATTTTTATCTTGTTTCACAGCAAGATGTGACTTTTGTAAACAATGGTTTTTCCATAACATTTTCGCAAAACAACTCTCTCATATTGCCTTATAATATAAGCTATCCATTTTACACAATTTTACTTCACTTTATCCCATGATTTAAACAAAATTACAACATTTCCGATGAAAGTATAATGGCGAGAAAGTATGGTACATGCCGTTTGTTTGTTTACAAAAATCATATCTTGCAATGAAACAAGGTAGTCCAATACAATGAGTTATAGAAATTCAATTATAGGATATATGTTATATGTTGACACGCAACACATATAAGTGTAACACTGGTATATTTAATTTATTTTTGTGCTATTTTTTTTTCATTTGTTGTTTTTTTTCTACTCAATTTCGCCCCATACCCGGATCATTGTGTTACCTATGACGTTAAGTTAACCCCTTGACACTTTGAGAAACTATTCTTTCCTTATAAAATATCCTTTTTCCTGTCTATGCCCTCCTCTGTCTATTAAAGGTAGGCAACGCATCAGCAACATATTTTCTTGTTGCGGATGTCTATGGGTAGCGCTCACTTTACATGGTGATCCGCTTGCTCGTTTGCCATCTTCTCACATAAAAAAAATAACGAACTAAAACTAATTAGTTTTGATAGGGAATTTCCCTTGGAATCATCGTTTTATTCGTGTCATATCTGATTTTAATAATATGTACATATGGCGTCTTTTACCTCCTTTCTAAGAAATTTGACCAAAATAATACAAAATTCATAACTATTTTGTTTAACACACTTGATACCATACAAACAATCTCGTGCATCATTGCGGTTTGACGATTATTATATAGGATCGAAATGCAAATTACAGCCGTAATACGCATTTGGCAAATCCCAATAATCCAGTTACAAATAACCCCAAAATTTCTTTGGCGCGCGCACTTTCCCGCTTCGCTGCAGACTTGTGTCAATCTGTTTGTGCTTTTGGTACAGGTAAATTGATAGTTCAGTCAATTTTGACACAAAACTATTTATCATAGACGCTGATGTTTAAACTTTGAAGGTGATTTCAAAAACACTTATACCTAAATGCAAAACCAGAAAATAAATAAATCGCTGCCAACCGTTTTCATAGATGCATACCGGTACTTTTGTTTGCCTGAACCAATAATCATTTTCATAAGTGGCATTTTAATATTTTCCCAATTTTATTTGGGTTTATTTTGTTGGAAATCTGTAATTCTAAAATATCGCCATATTTTAATAATCGATTATATTTTATGCCTGCATCTTATCTCCTTTTCTTTTACATAAAATATACAAAAAAGTAGCAAATTTTTCTACCGACTATTAAACCTTTAATTTTACTGTACTTTCCTTTCAATTTATTCCTATCATTTAATTCCTCTAGCAGAATTATTCATTAATTATGTTTCCGTGTTGTTATTTCTTTGCATGTCACACCATTTTCTTTATCTGTATCTGATGTCCTTGCTGCCATCGCCTGACAGATTGCTCTGAGTTGCCCTATCTAACAAAAAGGCGACAAAAAATTATAAATACCGCATTTCTCTGAAAATATGACTTGAAAATAAAACTAATTTATTATTTTGTTTGTTTTTTATTTTAGCACTTTTATAGTGTTTTATCATTGTGTTTATTTTTTTCATTTAGCAATAGATGTAGTGTTCTTTGTAGATTTAGATTTGCTTAGATCGTAGTTTAATAATTGTTTAATAAATAGCGAGTGAAGTTTAAAGATATTCTTCCATTTTGTTAAAACCAAGCTTGATTTATAAACTAAATAAACTGTATTTTTTAAAGCAAAATGTTTTGTTTTTACTAGTTTTGCTGAATATGTAGCAAAGATTGAATGTTGACGATAAAAAAGTGTAGTTAACTTATAGTGTTTTTACATTACAGGATGCGCAAGATAACCATGCACGCCCATACACGAATGGAACAATTTTATTGAACAGTGGCCCAGTGCAAATTATAGCTAGCGAGTTCCAGGAACCGAAAGAAAGAAGTCTTGATGACCAGAAAGATGTGCTTAAACAAAAAGAAACAACTCCAGAAGTTGAAGCACTGTCGCAATCTAAAGAAACAACAGGAAATATTGAAAAACATCTTGATACTGGCAATCAAAATATAACTGATGATTTACCATCAGAACCTGTGGAATTTTGCGAAAAGGGATTATCCCAGGATCAAGAGATTGTCCCTGAAGCGAAGGTTATTGAATCTAAAAAACCGACAAACAGTATTGAGTCCGTAATAGAAGCAGACGCAGAAAAAAATACTTTGGCTGAGAAAAATCAATTATCTGAAGATAGAGAAGGTAAAGAAATAAATATAGAAACTCACAAACACGAGACAGAAGAAATTAGAAACTCAGAGCCAGACGTAGATGATATCCCAGAAGTAAACGGTGAAGAATTAAATCATAAATATGTCGATTTAATTGCGTTATCAGAGGGTAAAGATTTAAATAAAACGAAACCGTTAACAGAGAGCACCGAACTACTTATCAAGCAAGAAAAGGGAGAAGAAAAGAATGTAGAAGAAGCGTTGGCGGAAGAATTACTGAAAGATCAAGACGTAGATGAAGATGCAGAGAAGGAAAGTCCAAGTGTTAAAGTAAGTTAACAATCCTTTTTTTATTTATCTAGGATTATTTGTACTGAATGTGTGTAATACAACAATATAACAATTTGCAACAGACTCCTTAAAAAACAGGGTGCTTACATTGTTTAACTTTTATAGACCCAAAATCTTAGTTAGAAGTAAGCTTGTATATAAGACACCCCGTTCGACCCGTGTAAATTAAAGTATAAACTAAAGCACTAAACGAAGTGCAAAGTGAAACTGTGTGACATTTGCTGTGATAGTAATTTAAGATTGCAGTAAATCACGTATAACAAAATTATATTTGTAAGTCCAAAACAAGCTGATGACCATCGTTTGATTGATTTATCGCAGTGGCTTATGAATCGAGTTCTTGCACCTCAATAAGCTGTTCTGATTGAGGTCTTCGATCAGTAGTCGAATTCTTGTATCTCTTCACCTGGAATGGTCGTTGTAAATGGTAACCCTGCACGTAAGGTCCTGGGCATGGAGGTGACTACACACGCTGCGGACGGGGGCACCTGTCCGAGCGCGCAGCCGCCTGTTGCTGCCACACTACCCACACAGTCGCAAAAACCACAGGTAAATGTATACTTTGAAAATAAAATATGACATTGTACTGATGTGGTAGACAAATTAAGACTGTACATGCTTTACTAAACATAACAGCAACTTAGTTAATATGCTATAATCATAGAATCTTACAATATATGACGCAAAAACTGCAGAAATCCGTCAAATGTATCGAGAGATGATTTTCCTTTGTCTAATGTATTTTACACTAGATACATTTCGAGTAAGTCTCTTTTAAGAAGATTCAAAAATCAAAAGCCTTTGTGTTTTAGCACGAAGCGGAAGATGTCAAGTCGATATTCCTTGAGACGAATATCCCGCAGCAGGCGCGCGTGCTGGTCGCCGACTTCGCTGAGGACAGGGGCGACCGGCCCAAGCCTACGAAGCACGCACCGGTGAGTCTCATTCTTACCGTGTCCACTGGCGTAAAAAAATCTGTCTGCAACAAGCTTTCTACGAGTCTACGAGTGTTTTGTCAGTGGAAACGGTTATTGAGCATTTGTAAATGTACTATTTAGGTGGAATAAAATAATAACCCTTTTGGTTGCAGTTGGTAGTCAGCGGTAAGATGACGTTGTCCTTGATACAGGACGCGCCGCGTGACACGCCAGAGAGAGATCCTGGTAAGATCAATTTCAAACCACATACAGCCTCCTAAATTGTATATTACATTACGATTTGTTTGAAATCTATCATGCTGGTGCCCGGATATACTTGTTTAGAACCAAGTCACTCTTGCTCTGCTATCAGGTGTGAATATGGCAACGCTAGTTCATTTATTATAAAAAAGGAGAGAGAGAGGGGGGGAGGGGAGAAAGAGTAAAAGAGAGAAAGGAGGCGGCGATAGAGGGGGAACGGAGGGCTGCACACGCAGTAGATGTGAAACTTTTATTCTGCTTATTATTGATTCAAGAAATAACAAAAGAGAGAGAGATAAATTCAAGTTAACATTATAGTAAGGAATTGTTAGATTCAATATAAAAAACAATTTTTACACTTAAATCCAACTTAATACCAAAATAAGTTACACTTTAAAAAAGGAATAATTCCCTATTGACTGACTGAATATCTATACTATTCCCGTAACATTGCAGAGTCGACAATGGATGACTTCACGACCGCCAGCGCTATGACTCAACCTGCAGAGGTAAAATAAATATATTATGTTTTAATACGGCATGTTCATCACCCCTAAATATATCTTTTTAGTAATACGCCCCTTTACTCTTCCTGCTTTCTGTAGTGTTGTTTAAAGTCTTAGCTAGAAGTTTAGGAATAAGCGAGTGGTTCACCTCCTAAGTGATCGCTACCCGACAAACATTCGTCGTACCTTCAATGGACAGAGGAATAGGAACATCTATCCCGTTCCCGTCTAATCCTGTTTTTCCCATCCTATGCTTAATGGGAAAGGATGGGAAGAGGAAGAGGTCTCAAATTAGACCTCCAGAACCTCTTATCACACGAAGCGAAGAATACTTCTACTCGACGCCTGTCTTTGATTTTGTGCTATTTCTCCCGTTGAGCTGGTCTACTCGTATAACAGATGATGTTGGGCTTTACCACTGTTGAACTGTCTGACAATATATTTTCTTTTTGAATTACAATTTCATATGCTGTCTTTTTCAGTTAAAGAATTTCAGATTAAATTTGATATATAAAAGGTAGATTTAAATTATTACAATTTACTTTATTAGGCATATTGTAAAGTAAATTGAGGTCGGAGTGGTCTAATTGTTTTGTAACATATTTGTTCCTTTGCAGGACTAGTTTATAGTGCAATGCTCAGAATATTATGTTAACAGTAAGCTCTCAAGATCCTGTCTCATAGAACAGTGGATCTTGTTAATAGTCTTAACTCTTTGCTTAGGTTTGCCAGGACTTTGCTCAGAGGTACTTACAATTTTTGCGACATAGTAATTTGTAGATGTATGAACGTGAAAGAAACAAGAGACCAAATTATAAGAACGCTCATGCTAAATGACACTTCAGAATATCTGCCAACCTCTTAGGTGATATTTTAATTTAAAAATATACACATATGGGATGTGAAGATTGTTTATATATAGAATTAAATATTCGTGGCTTACAGAAAGAAGATGACTTATCAGAAGAAGAAATAGAAGAGGAAATCGAAGAAATAGAAATCGAAGAAGAAATTATAGAAGAAGAAGTCGAGGAAGAGGAGATAGAGGAAGACGAAGAAGAAACGAATCAACCAAAAAACGCACCAAAGACAGTTAAGTAGTGAAAATGAACTGATTGACGTAATACTTGAACTAATCAACTGAAGTAGATTTAAGTGTAGGTAATAAAATCTTAATGGAAATTTAAATATTATTCCCGAGTACTTTTGTAGTGAACAAACGGAAAGAACGTGTTATATATTTATGTCTATAGACATTTTGAAACGGCAAGAATTTGCTTAAAAATGTTTCGAACGGACATTTCAATTGGTTTGAGTTTCAAATGGTTTGTCAACTAACGTTTATGTTAAAATGAAAGCCCTGTCAAATTGATTAAAGACTCTACAAGAAGAAATAAAGTTGTTGATCTTCCAACTGAAATGACATTTGACAGGTAGCTGGCTAATTTTTCCTTTGATCAACCTTTCAGTGGTGTAAATTGTCTAAGACCACTCACTCGTCAATAGAAGTATTATTTATTTAACTACAGAATTATATGCACTTTTATTTATGTATGTTTTAGGTTGAATATGGGGTTGACTTCAGCTTTTAAAAATTACAAAAGGAATTGAAAACCTATGTATAATCTAAATAAGTTGAAATAGTTGACGACACAAATATATGTTGTGTGTTTGTGTGCCAAATTCTAATTGTAGCTTTCTCACCTATTTTGCATCTTTGTCATTCGAGATGTGGATTTCTATAGGAAAACTAAATTTTTTTCTATTTTTGTAACCTTGGTAATGTTTTCAATACATTTTATTTATTCGCAATTAATGTGAAATATTTCTTGTTTATATATAAATAATCAATCGATATTAAAATTTATTCAATTATATTTTATAGTATAGATGTTATACGCGTGTCGTGTGACTTAAATAGAAGCTAATTGGAGCATCTTGTAGATAATCTGGACTTTTTACTAGCTATAGCTAGCTCACAAAACACAATCTCTCTCATACAACATGCTACAAATATGTATACTATGCAACAAAAATGCTAATAAATTATGCCTAGACTACAGCCACAAGAAAACATTTGAAGTGAAATCATTAGAATTATATCTGTCTCTGTCACTTGCGTGCGGTTTCGTATCATTTGTTGGTTAGAACAGACTTATTGTGCGGCACGGAACAAGAAGATTTCAAAATTTTTGTATACATTTTTTAATTAATATTTAATTTCACTTTATAGTCTGCTATTTAGCGATTTTTTTTCAGTTCCTTGTAAAATTATATTAGTATTATACAGTTTCTAGTGTTGGGATTTTATATAATAAATTATTTATTAGATATGTTGTACATAACATTTACTTTTACATTTTTATAACATCGAAAACGTTTCAATGTTTTCAAATTATGTTTACGTATATATACTTTGTTTCACAGCGAGATGTGATTTTTGTAAACAATAGTTTTTGCGTTAAATTTCGTAAATTCCTAAATATTTTCCAAAAACATTCTCAATCACCTTATAACCATTAGCTATCCATAATACATTTCCGATGACAGTATAGAAAGTGTAATGGCCGCCATGTATGGTACGTGACGTTTGTTTGTTTACAATAATCATGTCTTGCAATGAAAGTTGATAATACAAGATCTCATATCGAAAATAAAACAAGTTTATTATTATTATTTATTTATTTTATTATAAATTTCTTTTAACTTTATCTTTCTAATTGTTTTATTTAACTTGTAATTAAGTTGCACAATACGATATTTCTTTCATAAAGAGTTAATTCTAATCCATTATTTAATTATGTTACAATTGATTTTAGGATTAATACATTTAATTTGTCTATGTTAAAATATCGTAAGCCTCATTTGGATGCAATGGAACGTTTTAAAAAAAATTAGACACTTTTTTTGTAATAAGTAAATAATAAAAATAAATAATAACTGTAGAATATTATATTGCACATTGTGAGATTGCGGTAGTGAAGATTATGCATTTAAGGGTCTTATTTCGAGTTAAATTTTTAAAATTGCTTATGGTTAAGTTAGTCAATTGTGAAAATGACAGCTTTATGTTCCATTATTAATGTTCGCTCGCCTCCTAATAACAGAACACAGCCCTTTCATCGCGACGCTTGAACATTCCTATTTTATTGGACACTACTGTTTTATCGACATTTTAAACTACCATAGACAATCCAATAATCGAAAAATTGCTTATACATTTAACAATAGCATTTTTGTTATAAGTTGCTTTGAATTTTGTCTTGTTATTCAAAAATAAAATTTTAAAATAAAAATTGTTTCATTTGGTCCATCCACAGGTCTTTAGTTTTATCCTAAAAAGAGGTTAGGGTGTGTTGTTTCTCGAAATACATGTATGCTTCACTCATGTGTCCGATTAGTGGCCCAGATATACCAAAATGTTAGACTTAAACCATATGATAGGGATGAACCATATATTTACCAATCATCCTTAACCACTTGCTCTAATTTTGTTCTAACTCACCATTTGTTTTATTTCCACTTAAGTTTAAAATTGCAAGACTCGGAATTATTATTATTAAGTTTAAAATTGCAAGGCTCGGAAACAAGTAAGTGGAACGGGAAAAACCGTATTCGTAAACTCTTAACAGATTTTAAGTTTTAATTTTAAGAGGTTATAATAATTTGAAATATCTTTATTATGACATTTATATTAATAAAAACTGATTCTTAAAAAAAAACAATTAAAATCGTTAAGTGGTTTGCTTAATAAAAATTAAACAAAAATAAGCACTCCTAAGCAGCAGTAACAAGAGTGTTGCCAGCATTTGTGTGAAAAATAGTTGTAGAAAAAAAAAGATGTATAAAAAAATAGGAAGGCAGCTCCTGCTCACACCAGATATATATACATATAAATGCCGTTGGTTCATCACAACCTCTTAAGTTGGCAATACCTGGCCCGTTGGCTTTCCTTCCTGTAATACACTGTTGCGCAACGCTATGGGGCTAACACTGTTGACAAAATTCCTTCATACTCTTGTAAAGTTTGTAAGTTAAGTGTCTATGCCTTGATAAATGAATCTCAAAACTGACAATGGGTTTCATACCCCAACTGTAGGTGCGCAATTTTAATGAAATGATTTAAATATTATGCATGGAAATAAAACTCACATTACCTTTTCAAAGCATTTAATTTAAATATTACTTATATAACATTGACTGTATGGTACACACTAATTGCGGCAATATTTTTCACACCAGTTTAATTGCTACCTGAAAGTGGAAACATAACATTTATTTATTTAAGGAGATATATAGAAACAAAAGATAAAAGTTAGATAGGATACGTGAAATATAAAAATAAATTCACACAGAGAACAATTGTGATTAAATCTATTTGGTTTAACGGCAGTAAGATTATTTAACTGAGGACTTAAAATAATATTATACTAAAAGAAAGAAAAACAAAGTAATAGTGAAGTAAGTAGGAGGTAATACATATCTAAACTATACAAAATTATTAAGATACGAAACAGAAGGGAGCAGCGGGAAGTTACTAATTAACAAAACCATGTACTTAAATTGGCTTTATAGGCGGAGCGCGAGTTTGAGAATAAATTTCTATCAAAAAGTATTGTGGAGGGTACATATTCGATGTATCGGTTCGCGCGTACCGATGTTGGTTCTGGTTGCCGATATATGGAAAAGATGTTTTGATCGTGTTGTTTTAGCTGGTACATAGTCTAAATCCCAATACAGATAATAACCGACAGTTAGAGAATGACGGATAGTGATGGAAGATTTTTGTAAGGTGTACGAGGGAAATGCATTCGAGGGTTTATTATACACAGGATTACCGCAACAAGCCAATGAGTTGCAAGCGTATTGCCTACCCCACCGTTAATGGACAGAGGAATAGAATAGATAGGAAAAGGGAGTTTTTCTTTTGCATATATCCAATCCCTGTCCCATCCTCTTCACCTTATCTTATTATTAATATGAAAGGGGAAGAGGACTGAAGATGAGCCTCCGGTGCCTCACTCATCAGCTGAAATGCAGAAGCATACTTGTACTTCACATCTGTCTTCTGAGAGATTGCGATATTTTACTGGTCGACCTGGCACATTCACATAACAGATGTTGCGGGCTCTACCAATATAAAATTTGTTATTGTATAAATTATTGCTTTGTGAATACCCCTTAATAAAAAAGAACCAAAGGAGAAAACAGATCATGAGATGCATAGAAATCTGGAAAGGTTAGGAGAAAAATTTTAGAGTAGAATTACCTTGGACAGAACGAAATGGAGTTACGAGATATATAATTTGTTTTACAGGATTTTAGTAAACAATGAAATTAAAATAAAATTACAAATTCGAAAATCAAATTTACACACATTACCTTATATAATTATCTATCCATATTTCACAATTCCACTTCACTATATTGCACAATTTACACAAAATTACAACATTTGAAATTAAAGATATTATGAAAAATGCAGTGGCCACCAAGTATGATACATGATGTTTGACAAGGGACAATGCCGATGATGCAAACACAACCTAGTCATGGGCGTACAAGAGACATTTTACAACATGCTCACCCATTAATCCACACTCTTTGTCTTTCAAAGCTTTCAAACAATCATCCATAAAGTGATTCAACACCTATGGGTGTTACCAAGACCTGTTTTACACCTTTATTGATGCTACCAGTGTGAGTAGGCTCCATTAATGCCTACACAAGCAGTAGAGTGTTAAAGAGATTTTAATACTTGTCATTGTTCAACCCAAATGCAACAAAGGTTGACCATAGACCATCAATGTCAACAATAATAATAATTACTTAACATTACTTAAGCCATTTGCATAGCACTCTTTTATGAAACATAAAGGAGTTATTAACTGCGTATAATGAGGATGATATATTTCGAGGAGCACAACATGCAGAGGAACATTTTAGAACAGTATCAATGGCTTGGTAAAAGAAGATGATGACATGACACATCTATGAGCAAATTATTAAAAACGATAGGAAATAGATAAATTTATAGGGGATGAG
Source organism: Papilio elwesi (assembly GCA_029849275.1). Lineage (NCBI taxonomy): Eukaryota > Metazoa > Arthropoda > Insecta > Lepidoptera > Papilionidae > Papilio > Papilio elwesi. The sequence goes on from CM056702.1 coordinate 10,270,404, forward strand.
ATAGACTGGAGTAGCACCTATTGGGAATGACTATAACCAGAATGGAATTCAAGAGGCTCTTGAGTTGTTATATCGTACCTGTGGTCCATGTTTTGAGCTCATTTAAGTCTTTGACCAACGTCCAGTCATGTTTAGTTGATTGAATTGTTTTTGAAGCACTGCTAGGCAAACTAGGCATAAGTTCCCAGCCATTATCAACCGCAGCCTTCTTCACAAGGGCAGCAGCTCCCAGTACACAAGCCACTGGGATCGCAATAGTTAAAGATCGAGTCCAGGCGCTAAGGATTGAACCTGCAGCTGCTCCGCCCAAGAAATAGTTAACGCCATCATTTTTGCCTCTTATATTCTGGACAACGTTTGCTGTTACGGTAAAAGCTGTAGCCATTCCGACCAAGGGACCAAGGTAAAACATATAGCGGCCTGCGGTGTTCACGAAACCCTTTGAGTGCGAGTACAGGAGAACGTCGAATGTACCTCCCGCAAGACCTGCCAGGGTAGCATATTTAGTAGTTACAAATACTTTCTTATAAATATCTTGACCCTCTGGCGTATCATAGTACTTGTAGGTAAGTATCGACATTGTTATTGTAAAATTAGATCAACTTTTTCAAAAAGAAGTTATACAATACAATTTGACACTAAATGTCAAATTTTCAGAGAATTTGTATTTATATTTAAATACGTGACAAAGCTCTTAGCTTTTCTGCCATATTTCATTGACAACAAGTTGAATAAAATTGATCCACAAAATTGCAAGAAAACACTTTTTCGAAGAAAGCCACCATACTACTCAATGCAAATTCTACCCATGTCTTAGGACCTCTATAAACGTGAAAAAAATAACTAAATGTATGCATGCATGCTGATAAGCTTTTTACATCTCTAAGATTTTAATAAGTGTTTTTGATTGGGCGCCTCGACTTGAAATATTTTTATGAATTAACAAACTTGTATATATTATTCCCCGTGTATATGGGAAATAAAATAGACGAGTCTATATTATCGTACTCTCGTCATTTTATTTTAATAAATGTGATTATAAAAAAAACTCATTGTCAATCATATTCAATCTAGTTATAAGTAACGAAAAAAGATATTTTATTGCATTCCGATTATCAGTCTAAGGATTGAAATGATGGTGTGCACCAGTGTGCACTTTGCACTATGATCCTTCCGTCATCGACTATGCTTAGTTGTGGTTAAATTTTGTCTTTGTCAGTGTCAAAAAGTCAAAAGTATCAAAAATGGCGGCGGACGGTGACGAAGTGATTAGTGATCAGGAAAAAGTGAGAATTGTTTCGGATTTCATATTACACTCACCACCCGGAGAATTTAACGAAGTATTCAACGATGTGAGAGTGTTGCTAAACAACGATAGCCTACTTAAGGAGGGTGCAAGCGGTGCATTCGCCCAGTACAACAAGGATCAACTCACGCCCGTGCGACTTGAAGGTTCCGAACTTCACACGCTTATAACTGAGCATAACGAGCTTGGGGGAGGTAGATTCTTCGATCCGAGGTCAAAGAGATCCTTTAAGTATGACCATTTACGTAAAGAAGCTTCGGAGTACGAGCCGTACGAACCAGACAGAGTGGCTGAGCCGTGGCGAGCGGCATTGGACGAGGAGCTGACCGCGTACGTGGCCGCTCATTACAAACACGGTGCGAGCTTGGTTGTAGGGCGTGCTCTCGACGCTAGCACCGTGTCTCTCGTTGCGTGTATCGAAGACCATCAATTCCAGCCGAAGAACTACTGGAACGGAAGATGGCGTTCCGTGTGGTCCTTGACCGTCGGCGCGGGTGCTGCCGAGTTGCGGGGCATGCTGCGTGTTCAGGTCCACTACTATGAGGACGGCAACGTACAGCTGGTGAGCTCAAAAGAAGTCCGTGCGCCACTGGTAGCGACCGGGGAGGCCGCGACCGCGAAGGAGTTTGTTCGATTAGTGTGCGACGCGGAGAACGCGTACCAAACGGCAATTTCAGATAACTACAAGACAATGAGTGATACGACATTCAAAGCTCTCAGAAGGCAGTTGCCGGTGACGCGCAGCAAGATCGACTGGGCGCGGCTGGTGTCGTACACGATCGGCAAGGAGCTGAAGAGCCAATGATGTCCCGCCGCCGCGTCCTGAGCGGCAGCAGCGGTAGCGGACGCTCCAAGCCTCTGTACATATTCACATAAGAATAAATCTTGTTCAAATGTTTACTGGCTCCGAGGGCCGTGCACCCGGCGCGTATTTATCTATGACTATATAGAGAAATGGCTAATGTAACTGTTAAATTTTACGCATTTTGTTAATCTCATTACAAAATACTGATCGCCGCATTTTTAATATTTGTTGCTGTTCAAAAAATAGACTTCATTCCGAGATTAACAATCAATTTTGTTAGTAGCATTGAAATGATAGCAAATAATGTACTTAGGCCTGAACCCATACCTTAGACCCTGTCTGTAGGTTCATAGTGGAATGGGGTGTTGTGGTGTTTGCTGCAGACTGCCATAGAGTCCTGAGCTCTGACAGTAACTTGGTTGCAATTGACAGGTAGTTGTGTAAGTAATATATCTGTAATTTTTTGTTCATCAACATATGTCAATTAAAAGATGATTAAGGTATCCAGTTCATTTATGGTCATTATTTCCACTGTTATTCCATCCAACCTAAATACTTTATGGTCAGTATTATTTGCGTTAGAAGTGGAATATTACTTGCATAACCAAGTGCTGTGTGAGATAACATTAGAAAGGAGTTCTTATGGTGCATTTAATTATAGTTAATTTAAAATAAAATTGTCCACATAGCTTTAACGCGGTGTTTATGAGCATAGAGCACAATAAATTCGATATTTTTCAATTAAATATGTGGAGTGTTGCTCAAACTATGGTAACAGTGAAAAATAATTATAAATCTATTGTCCGTGGCATATGGCTTCGAGAGTGGGAATGAGAGCAAATCATTCGTTATATGTAACAAATATAACATCAATATGTTTTATTTTGTAATTATTATTATAATTTAAAGAACGTACATAAAAATCCAAGTATTCTCTAATGTATGTTTGAATTCATTTGAATAAAAATATATATATTAAAATGTTGCTAACCTTTTGTTTTTTATTTTCAATCTTTCATAAACCTCAATTAAATATGAGATAGGCAAAAATATATATAAAAGAATTATCAGTCATACAATGCACCAGAGCGGTGGTTGAGTTATCCATTCAGTATTGAACCTGAAACATTACAAGTGAATAATAACTAGTTTATTGAATTCTACATCATGTTTGGTAATAGTTTCCAGTCCAGAAAACATTCAAACAATAAAAAATATTGTCATCTAAGTTTTTTCAGAGCGAAAGAGAGAGACATGTCTGAGACTACATCAATATTTTCGGCAATGTGAACACTGAAGTAAGGCGGGTGTTGTAATCTGTCCCATCTCTATATCCTTTTGCTTACATAAAACCTACCTGTACCTATACACCTAATGTTAATGGATAGTTCACTTTACATAATACCAATTCGCTTCTTTCATTGGATTTATACATAGCCTAAGGGTTGGTAACAGGCGGACCTCCAAATATTGTTAAATATGCCTATATATTAATTAAAATAATCATAAGTAGCCATATTTGAACTTTTAGACCTGCTACGGCCACCAATGCGATTAAGCCTAGCGCAGTGGTTTCTGATAAAACCGCGGAGTTTTTAAGGCCAACCGATGGATGGTATGGTATGTCTGGTATAGTATAAAATCTTGATGTGGCCACTGATTGTATTTAATAGATTTTTATGGCAGTATTTCCAATTTTGAACTTCGTTTCACATCAAATTAGTAACAACAGATTTGTAATTGGTACCCAAAAGGTTTCTTGAAGTTAAACGAAGATTTTCTAATATTGGTGGCCGCAACGAATTTTGAATATACTTTAGTCTGGGATTAGTGTACATTCGTTAAACTTTTTTTTTTAGTTTTGCCAGTTAGAGTCACAGGTGAAACAGTAAAATAAAAACAAAAGTAATACCTACCTTCGCGACCGCGGCCCTCCTGTTCTGGATTATAGTGTAGTAGTGATCCGCCCCGGCTTCGTCCGAGTAGCCGTTAAAGAATATATAGATATGAAAAAAAGTGTATCTCACGGGAACCGTGCATTTTTTCGGGATAAAAAGCTAAAAAAGATTATAATCTACTAGTGAGCCGCCCCGGCTTCGCCCGGGTGCCACTTATTATGTTGATCCGATCGCTGCCAAACACAGGAATGTGCCAATCTGGACAGTCCCTGTAAATTTCATCGAAATAGTTTCGAAGTCTATAGGGAACATACATACTACGCTTTTTATATGCTATTTTTTTCATATAAAGTATCCTATGTTACTTCTAATACCTCCAAGAATACGTGTACTAAGTCTCATGATGATCGGTTGAGTTTTTTGCGCGTGAAAGCGTAACAAACAAACTTCCATTCACATTTATAATATTAATAGGGATCTCTGTGCCAAATTTCATACATATCCTTTCAGAGTTTTTTGCGTGAAAGAGTAACAACCATCCATACATACAAATTCGCATTTATAATATTATTAGTATACAAGATAGTGTGTAGAAACATTAAACCCCAAAAAGAAATGGCGTTGATTTACAATGAAATAAACAACTTAATTAAACAATGTAATTTCAACTTTTCAAGAGGTTATGCCGTTGTCGGTAATGCGGATAGTATATTGTGTGAGAATAATTAGTGGAGGTCGGAGAAATAGTTTTCTAACGCTCGTTCCCTTGACCTACTCTCCTGACGAACTTGACCCGTATAGCGGCTGGCTTGCTGAATCAATATTTAAAGCTACGCGTAAAAGCAGACGAAGCGGGATTTCCTTTTTCTATTTACAAGCTTAGCTTCTACAAGGTTACGAGTCGAGTGTTTGGAGTAACATGTATGATTAACTTTGCCCATTTGTAAACAAAGTGCTTAATGTAAAGTTTATTTGAAACGATATGGTAGAAAATTAGAAAAGATAAAAAAATAATTTATAAATGGAACCAATCAATTACCAAGTTAGGGGATGTTTTTTTAATAAAAACTATACTCATTATCAACTGCCTTGCCTTATATATATAAGGCAAGTCTCGCGATGGTAAGTGTATTTTTATCCTTTCATTGTTAGTTTACGTTAACAGAAAAATTAGTTGACAATATTTGCGTCATATCAAATTCATTTAATGATTTACATATCTACATACATAGGACCTACGCGTATCCACGGACCTGCTGGGTTGTCTCAGTGGGCGGAGAGGTGAACTCCGACGTGGCGCGTCCCCGGGTGGCGGATAGGGGAACGCTCCGGCCTGGTGCGAGCCGGAGTAGGGCGAAAGCCCCGCGGACCAAACACCAAGGGGAGCCTGCGACCTCGGTTGCGGGCGACCCGATCCGGCGTGCCCACTTGTGGGCTGCTGGAGTTGGCCGGCCCTTGATCAAGGGCTGGCCCCCAGGGAGGTCGCTTGGGGTGGGCTCTTTGAGTCCGCCCTTTGTAGCGAAACTGCGGGGATTATGGGGTCCCCGCAGTAGTTGTGGTGGTGAGTCGCGGAGGAGGAGGAGTGTTGGTATTTCGGTGCGCCACTCTCCCTATCCTCCGCGACTCAGCGGCGTCGCACCGCGTCTGCGACGGCAGTGGGGCCGCGGGGGGGAGGGGGTTTCTCCGACCCCACGTGGCCGTATTGCACGCGTAATCCCGGCGGCGACGCTGGGACCGCGGGCCCTTGTCTTTTTCAAGACGGGGGCCGCGAGGAGTGAACCTCTATAAAAAACTCAAGGCGGCACCAGCAGGGGAGGGCGGGGATTCCCGAACCTGCATTGCACTGGTGCCGTCTCCTCAGGAGGAGCCGGAAACGGCTGGCGCTGGAGGGGCCGCGGAGGTTGTGCGAAAGCGTTCCCGTAGCCCCTCCGATATGCGCATACGAGGCAATGTCAGGTTTTAGTCGGTTCGAGTCCGACATAATCCGAACTTGTCCCCGCGAGGGAGGATATGCGTGGGCATTTCCTGACTACGCTGAGCTACGCGTATGTCCCGTCGAAAGAACGATTTTACAGGGACATTATTGTTATTGTACGTCCTCTCGAGCACAATGTGATACGCCATTGTGCTTTGTTCGTAAAAATGTACTAATTTCACGGCGTATATTTTTTTTGGCTTTATCTATACGGATGTGCGTTGTGTTGGTTGACAAGCGTTATCTTCGTAATTGTATGCATCTGTACGTAAATTATTTTTAAAAATTATACGATTTGTTTATTTAAAAGTTAGTGCGCACATAATTCCACATTTTGTCACACCTCCCCCGTCTATCTTTTACAATTTTTATTTCAAATGTTTTCATATATAAGGAACGTACTCTAATTCCACCCTTTGTTGTACTACCTTTAAGGTATAACAATTGGGAATAAATGATTTTGAACTTTATGGAGTAACGAATCGTGGACATAATCTAGCAATGAGAGTATACAGTAGAACGAATGGCCGTTGAGGCCAAAAGGTTTCAGAAAAGCGACCATGTACAGACCGACGCAGCGTAGGTAGGCCTGGTCAAATTTGTGGGAGTGGACTGGATGAAGACGGCAAGGAATTGACCTTCGTTGCTATTCATGAAAGATAAAGTTAAAACCAGTATTCGATTTCTATTGATAACGTTTTGTGTTTTATCCTTATTATTTCTAGTTAGTTTTAGCTACAGTCTCAAAGATACCCACTTGCATATAACAAACACCGTGTTAGCGTGGCAGGCTCGTCCTTGTCACATTTGATAATAAATTACTTCGATAGAAATCTACCAAACGCTATCCAACGCAATTGTATCCGGGATTTTTTAAGTACGAGGCGAACGAATATTGTCCACTTCATAATTTAGCTAGTTTTCGACAGGACTGTACTGGATCAATAACATGAGAATGAGTCACGCTTTGCTTTTCAAATGCTCTGAATCAGCGATAAAGGTATGTGGAGTATATTAGGTTTCTTTAATCACGAGCCTTGAATTCAAACCCTATAGGTACATATAATTTAAACATTTTTAATGTTACTGGCAGTCAAGCGTACTGGCCGGCGATAATCATTTGTGGACTAAAGAAAAAAGTGTGAATCTACAAGAGTTGTGGGTTGTAAAATTGACCAACATAAGTTTTTAAGTAAAAGGTGGATTTAGGATTATGAAATCGGTGTTATATTATTCATTTCGAATTGTATTGAGTCATCCATTCCCCCGTCGCCCCTGGCGAATATATACAAAGTTTTCATTGGAAGCGTGCGCGTAATTCCCCTGTTCCCTCTTACGGTGGGTAGGTTTCTTATAGAAGGCTAACGAGTATTTTGTTGCACCCTTTTACGGACGTTATTTCCCTTGACGTAGCATTCTTAACTCGTATTGAAATTTAAAATAGGCTACCATTATTTATTCGATTATATGAGGTTTGTGTGAAAGAATAATAATTGATATTTCATCTTTATTTCCAAGCTAATTTAATTTATATAAATATATTTTACCCGGATAAATATAATTTTACATTACCTTACATGGCCCATCTCTAATTAGTGAATATTTCATATTTTAAACAATTCACAAAATTTATAGGTTATCCCTATGACAATTTTTAATCCACTTTTTCATTGTGACATTAAGACGAGTTCTATCCGCTGCGGAAGTAGGTCGCGCGTATTTTTATATTTAAATATATTCTTGGTTAGTTTGAAATTGTATGATACGAAGCCATTTGTGAATAAAACAATGATATTCACGTTGATATTTTATCTGTGTTCTAGGTCGAGCTCGTTCGTCGTACAACCAGAGATAATGAGTTAACACCTATTTCGTTGTTAGGTTAGGTTGAAAAAAGAAACAATCAAAATTGTTATATATTTTTTAATTGATGAAAAATAATTGGTCATACCATTCAGTCTTACAATATTAATAAATACTTAAGTAGATATTTTTAATACTAATTTAATGGTTAAATTAAGAACAGAGCGGCCGTGATATAATTTTGTCGAACGCAGCGCTACAAATGTCTGTCAACACATTCCACGCGATATTTTTAGTCTAACATTTGAATGTCCATTAAATGTAATATTTAGTACACCAAAGTTATTTTTGAATGTAGGTTTGTGGATGGATTGATTTAAAACTAAACACACACACAAAACATTATATGCCAATCAAGTATTTATGTATAAAATCATGTCTTCTTTTATTGTTTTAAACTTAGTTATTGATTTACAAAATCACACAAATAAAAATAGCCTCAGAGCCTAAAACCAGTTAAAACTAGTATATAACTTTTCTTTTCTCACGTGTTTGTATTGTAGGTTGCTAGGTGACAGTCGTATCGCCCGCCAGAAACTTTCCGATGCTCCTGTAATATCGTATACATTCACTATTTTACCATTTATTGTCTCTTTGACGGTTCGAGAATGACTAGCATACGAATTGCCCTTATTTAATTCACCGCCATACATTCTCTCTCAAATAAATCTTTTATTTTGATTTTTTTTTCATTTTTTCTGGTAAGTGGCCAACCGTAAAAACTTTAGTAAAAATCTACAGTATAGTTATAGATTACGGTCATACTGTGCCGACCACAAATAAGTGGGAAAAAGTCAGGGAAATTATAAATGTTACATTAAAATTACCATTATTTACAATACATTTGAAGATAAAATTATTAAAAAATCCTAATGCATCTAAACCTATAAAGTTGGTTAAGAACACTTAGGCTAACTACTTACCAGGTGCTGGTGAGTTGAAGACAAAGTCTTTTGGCGGAAGGACTACAGAAGGAACAGGTCCTTCTATCCCGGTAGGAACGTCTAGGTCCTTCTCGGATTCTATCACGTGGAAATTAGATAAATTGGGGTTATCATTAGGCGCATCGTTCCTATTAGGACCATCTGCATGAATTTCAATCTTGTCATCATATGAAAGTTGAGCATTTGTTGGGTCCTTTAATTTTGCATTTAATTTGTTAGTAGATTCATTATTAGATATTTGATTGATTTCCCCGTTAATATCATTGAACTGTGAACCCAACATGTTATTATGCACTGAATTATTACTAAACAAGTCGAAATTATTTATATCTATTTCAAATTTAGACATGTTCCTAGGAACTGGATTGATATTAGTTTCTTCGTCGTTTTTTATAATGGTAGCTGTTATATTATTCTCCAGTCCTGTTCGTCTTAAGTCTTTCATGTCTTTTCTATCTCTTAGATTCTCAAATATAGGATCTTCTAACGGTGTGCCTTCAGGTATATCTTCAAAGGAGAATTCATAGTTGATGAGAATCTCTCCAGTATCCAAAGATTTGGCTTTATTAAACAAATTGTCTGTGTGTAAGTATGTGTTGGCGTCTTGGGAGATACGCGACGGACATTCCTCGGGTATAGAATACATCTGGGGAGGAGAAGATATCATGTTACTATTTGATTTTGTTGTGTCCCTTGAGCAGGCACCAACAGCCTAATAAACCTTCCTCAGTTCGGGCCGTTACCTCATCTAATGGATAAATGGACCAACGATCTGGTGATAATTGCGTGAGAGAGAAATCTGACCAGTTGGAAAGAAAGTCCTTTAGGTGAAGGATGGATTTATCCAAGAGGTATACTGTAACTAAGGGAATCATTTACCTGAAAATCTTTGACCATAGGCCGGTAGTAATCCAGGACTTTGACGTGCGCGGGCTTGGTCTTGGCCTTAGGCCCTACAGCGTGGACCTTGAAGCAGCGGTGGTGGTCGCGTGGCACTGTATCGCTGTTTCGCGGTGCTAGGTATAGGGTCGCCTTGCCGCCGTTGTTGTTCAGCTCGATGCGGCGTAGCACTAAAATAGTATTGGGGTAATGAGAAATGAATGAGTATGACAAGTGTTGGTTTCAATAGAGGCACAGGCCCAATCCCTTCCTGAAAATTAGGAAATGTGTTACTAGTTAGGGTGTTAGAAGATCGCTTGAGTAACTTACAAGTGTCGTGCTGTTGCAACTGCGAGTAGAGTAGAGCGGCGTCCGCTCCGTAGCCGCCGGGAAGACTCACCTCCAGCAGCGCCATCTCTGGGAAGCTACCGCTCCACACAACACAAGCCTATAGGGAGATTAGAAACTGTTCTGTTCCTTGTTCACTGGAACAAGGCCCATTTCTAGATAGGAAACATCAAGTGTGATTGTGGTCAAACAGTATGCATTCAAATGATATCCATTCTCATGTAATAAATTCAAAAAAATTAAATTGATTTTTACACAGTGAAATATAATGCGTGAGAAAAATATAGGATATATCAATTTATATTTTACTTGGTCGATATAATCGCCATTGAATGCAGAATGGGTCGGCTCGACCGGTCAAATACCACGACCTCGCTCAAGACAGGCGTGAAGTAGAAGTATTCTGTGGTTCGTCGGACGAATGAGGTGCCGAAAGATTAACTCTATTCCCCAATTCTATTCGAACAGGATTTGACCGGGGAAGGGATAAAAAGTTTATCTCCCTCCTCCATCCATGTTCATTAAAGGCAGGCAACGTATCTGCAACTCATAAGCTTATTGCAGATGCTTATGAGTGGCGTTCTCGTTAAATTGGATGGACCGTTTCGTTTGCTACCATCTTCTTTAAAAAAAATTAAGACTTAATTATATGGGTCAAAGTGTGGTATGTAGTCTATATGAGGCCCTTTGGTTACGTCACTACTAAAACGTATATATATGTTCCACTAACCTCTACCACAGCAGCGCAAAAGCATGTGGTCCCGTTGTCTCGGCAGTCGAAGGCACCGTCGGTGTGTACGGCGACGCGTGCTCTCAGCGACTGCGCCGACCCCTCCTTGCTGGATGTTGTGTGGTACGAACGTGTCGCATGCACCAGCGCACACCCGCTGCCTGACAAGTGTGATTAGGTGTTCACTCTTGGCCTATCTCAATGACTTGATTTATGTGTTTAATCCTCATTCTGTGTGCAACCATTTTCTACCGTGTACACATGACGGTCGAATCAAACAAAATAAAATAATGATTTTTATGTAAGCTAAATTAAATACATAACTAACGCACTACACGTCATTCGGTCACATAAACACCTAACATTACGACTGTGGATTGTTTGTTTGTTTGATCGCGCTAACCTCAGGAACCATGAATCAGATTTGAAAAAATCTTTTTGCATTTGATAGAACAATGATTAAGGAAGGTTATAGACTATTTAATATCACGCTATGATCTTTAGGAGCCGAGCAGAAAGATAAGTAACTGTAAGCGAGAAATAGTTAACATATTTATCTTTCTTTGAAGCTACTAACAGATCGTTTTATATAAGTTCAATTATTTTTTTCAATCTACCTTCAACTGATACAGTGAGCTTGTGTCCATTTCCCATTGCCGCGAGACCCGGTACCCTGTTCCCGGGGAGTAAGCTGATGGTGGAACTGGCGGACCCGCTGGTGGCGTATACGGTGAGGTTAGTTGCCTCTGCGTGTGACGACCAGGCGATGAGTGCCTCCATCGCTACTAGAGTGTCCTGGGTATAAAGGTTTGTAATATGCGTAAATATGTGCTGCTCACGGCCGTAACCCAGAGGGCTAGGCAGAGATCATGGATTTCCATTTGGCACAATCCTGGCCTACAAGCTCGTAGGTTACGGTCCTTATATCGCCTTTTTTTAGTAAGCCACTAATCCGATCGATATAAGTTCTCCTAGGGCGCCCCCTACCGACACTGCCACTCACTTTTACAACACAAATTTGTTACGTTATTCTCTCTTCATTCATCCTTTCAACATGCAAATATGCGTAATGCAATTAATTTACAGTTGAGTTGTAGTTGATGAGGGAGCTCCCCATCTTATCTACTTCTACCCTCCTTTCAATATTAATAATAAAAAAAGCTGAAAAATTAGTTTGTTTAAACGCTTTAATTTTAGGAACGTAACATTTCAAAAATAATTTCATGTTTCAGATAACAACGTATCGGGTAGCGTGGCCGAGCGGTCTAAGGCGCTGGTTTAAGGCACCAGTCTCTTCGGAGGCGTGGGTTCGAATCCCACCGCTGCCAGAATGTGTTTTGCGTAAAGAAATACTTATGATTGTTTTTTTTGATAAGGGATAATTTAAAAGATTGACGAATGCGAGATTACACGGAGACGGAGTACAAAAATAAGCACAGTGTCAAAAATGTTTGGCAGCGGTGGGATTCGAACCCACGCCTCCGGAGAGACTGGTGCCTTAAACCAGCGCCTTAGACCGCTCGGCCACGCTACCCTGTATCAATAAATACTAATTGTATGATAAAGATATAAGAACTGTGATGGGCATTTACTTTAACCTAATCTATTATTGGACACAAAACTCCTAAGGTCACAAAAATCAAGAGCTAATTCCATTCAGGAGGTTAGGTATCACACGCGTCGCTCGGAAGACGAAACGGAGATATGATTTGTGCTAATTTCATAGTTCAGACATATTATGCAATATTCTGATGTATTGATTTGATATGTACGTAGGATGGTTACAATCGCACATGACTAAGTTAACTGGCTTGACAAAGGTTATTAGGAATACTCCAAGTATAAAGGGTTCAAGAATGACTCGAATTGGATAGAGTGACTACGTGGTGATCGAGTCCACTGGATGACGACGGCAGGGTACTGATGTTTGAGGATTCAGGTGTGTCCAGCGTACCTGTGTGGAGACGAAGCCGCCGGCCGCGCTGGTGTGCGCCGCAAGCCAGCGGACTGCGGCGCGCGCGTCGGCCGCGCAGCTGGCTCGCAGCGCTGCCGGGCACTGAGCCAGCGACAGCGCGCTGTAGCCAGTCGCCTCTATAGACGTGGCTAGGCTGCCTACAAGCGATAGTGATATCAGCTTATCGATATTAAGCATTAAATAAATGACGATAACACAATTTTAATTTCATTATTCCTTTCGTTATTCGTTACAAAAAACTGGTGGCCGATGGCATCGCCACCTACTGGGTCTAATTTTGAATCCAAACCATGCCCCCCCCACACAAAATAAACAAAACAACAAGAAAACCGGTCTATACAAAAGTCGAAGCAATTTGAAGATTAATTAAAATAACTTACCACTTTCCCAATAAACGTATTCTCGATTTCTTTTCGCTAACTTAAGCAGCAGCACCAACTCCCTCAGTTCTTCGTCTTCCTTCAACCCACTGGCCACTTCTCTTTCCCGCAAGTAAGCTTCATTAGTCTTCCTCAAATCTTCCTCGTACTTCCTCAGTCTCATAAAAGCGTAAGCGAGAAGAGAGTGGGCGTAAACTCCAGTGTGAGTTTTTGATTTAGCGGGAGGGAAAGCTCGAAGACAAGAGAGTGAGTTCCGTATGACCCTGAAGGGGACGTCTGAGGCGCCCTCTACCAGTGAAGTGACGACGTACGCCGTTAGAGCCACGCTTGCTATTTCTCCGTCTTCGCTCAAGCCGCCCTGTAGTGGAATGCTTGGATGAATCACAAATCGAAGGAGCAAAAGGTGGTTTTACTAATTACAAAAATAAACGTTTCTATGAATAAGTTAGTTATTTAATTTTTAATTTCCATGTGCCAGTTTTAATACGACTAGTAAAGAGTTTTATCTGTTATAAAATATATAACTATAGGATAAGCTCTACTACATCTAGTTAAAACCTTTCTAAGGAGGTTTCTTCATGATCTACTAAAACATTCTGAAGAAAATTCAGGTTGTACCTTGAGTTCGGCGTGGAAGACCTGTCCCTCGCCGCGGAAGCAGCCGTTCTCCATTTGCTGCTGCAGCAGCCAGCGCTCCGCCAGCTGCAGCGCAGGGGGCGCGGGGAGACCGGGTGACAGCACCTGAGTAGTTATTAATTAGCTTTTCAGTTTTGGAGACTTTGGGTCACCAAGAAACCAACCGTCCGACAACGAAGCAAACGAGTCACTGATTCCCACTGTACGTGGCCTACATGGTAAGCTCTGTTCATGTAGCGTAGACAGAAGGCAGTCAGCCAGGTGGAGGGCGTTGGGTCGGCAGCGCCAAACGCACTGAACCCGCCCGCCGGGTGTGCGTATTGCAGCTGACGAGTGAAGCCTGGTAACAAATACTTGTATTAATTGTAATTCATGATGTTTGAATGTAGAAGAAGCGAGAGAGGTGTGCCAGGATAGCGCCAAATGGAAATCCATGATCTCTGCCTACCCCTCTGGGTTACGGGCGTGAGCACATATTTATTTATTTATTTATTTATTCATACCTGGTGATTTCAGTCCTAATAATTGATCTACCGTTAAAATGGCGTCATAATGGCACACCGCAGATAAATTATTATAAAACTAGATTAGCAAAATGTTAATCAAAAATAGGGACCATGAAAGAAAGTGGATTAATATATGCTGACCTCTGGCGACGTGCTCCCTTGCAGTGGCGTGTGCGGGCGCGTGTGGATCGAGCAGGTCCAGCGCCAGCAGGTTGGTGGCGAGCCGCGCCATGTTCTGCTCCCCACAGCCCCGCGGCAGAGACACCAGCGCGTCTGCGTCCTGACACAATATTTTACCCACCTCATCAAGCAAACAGATAGTAAGAAAATAAATTATTTGGCTTACATTTGTCGTCATTGATACGGCATAAGCTTAAAAAGCGGTAACCGTGTGCGCGATGTTAGAACATAGCTTGATAAAGCACGAGATTTCCCTAGAGGATATTGACTAACGTGGCGAAAACCGAAGCCCCATCCTTCCCCCTGTGGCCAAGCGAGATATTTTAAAGACCCCTCCCATTCTGGACTGTCACATAGCATGCGTATGTTCCCTTAATTTCGGGTATGTTCTGCAGGAGCTTTATTAGTTTTATTATAGAGCGAGATAGAATATTCGCTGCCTGTAACGTACAGCGAGCATTGGTCCGACAGCGTCCCCTACCGCCCACACGGTGAGGTTCTCGGTGCCGGCCACGGTGGGCAATACCGGCCAACTCCACGACACGTCCGACGGCATTGGCTCCGAGGATCCTGCACAGGCAAATTTATTAGTAATCCTACATACAATTACTATAACAACAATAATAACGTATACGCATACAAAATCACCGGTCGAAAACTTCCAAGCACGGCGACAACAACTAAATCTCGAAGTGTGTGAACAGGACAGGTAGCGTAATTCAAATAATAATAAAAAGAAGACAGCTATAGTGTTTGTCACTCCCAACTCTTTGTCGTGCGTGACGTGAACTAAAGAAAAATACGTCCCAATTAGGACGTTTTCGGGGCTTCACTTTTCGTTTGCTGATGACATATCCGCTTCTTTTTTGCATCATATCATTGTCTAAAAGAGAAATATATATAAATCTTATCTGTAAGGAGGTTTCTCGGTAGGGTTTGCATGAAACTGTTAATTTACCTGCAGCACAGAGCATGGTAGACTTGTGTTCTTGTACCGGCACGCCTTCAGGTTCAACTTCTATTTCTATTATTACTTCATCACTGAAATAAACATCAATATAAAATAAAATAAAAATGTATTTAATTGCATTTATAATACATTAGTGACCCGCCCCTGCTTCGCTTCCACTAATTATGTTGATCCGATCGCTACCAACACAGGAATGTCCAATCTGGATAATCCCTGTAAATTTCATCGAAATCGGTCCAGCCGTTTCGGTGTCTATAGGTCTATAGGGAACATACATACTTCGCTTTTTATATGCTATTTTTTTTATAAAAATCATCCTATGTTACTTTTAATACCTCCAAGAGTATGTGTACAAAGTTTCATGATCATCGGTTGAGTAGTTTTCGCGTGAAGGCGTAACAAACAAACTTACATTCACGTTATATTAGTAGGGATTTAGGCAACATAAATGACAATTTGTGATTTGGTATTAACGTCAAGTTACACCCCAAGTTAAACTTGACCATTCCAACTGGGTCAAGTCACGATAAGATTAAAACCTGTCTGATTAGAATAGTATCAGCACTCAATAGGAGAACTCCGTGTATTCTAGGGTTCTTTTTCGTCTAAATTTCTCAATTAGGAGCGATCCTTTTATCTAATTTTATACACAAAGGTACATTATTTAATTTGTATTTTAATTCTCGCGTACATTGTTGTGATCACGTCGATATCAGCTTATTTAACTTAAAGTCAATTTAGTTCCAACTCAGCTGTTGATTTCGAACTAAGCACTCAAGCCCGTAACCTAGAAGGGTAGAAAGAGATTATGGATATATTTATATCTAGGTATAGCCAGTCGTCGGTAAAGGTACACCTTATATCGCCTTCCTTTAGTATATATATATATATATATATATATATATATATATATATATATATATATATATTGGATAAGGGAAAAATGTGGCTTATATATGCTTCATTGTTTTGGGCATGTTAAAAGGATGAATGAAAAGAAAGTGAGAGTTTATTGCAAAAATGAGTGGCATTGTTTTCAGGGGAAGTCTTAGAAGAACTTATATCGATCAGAATAGTGATATACTAAGGGAAGGCGATATAAGGTGTACTTTAACCGACGACTGGCTATACCTAGATATAGATATATCCATAATCTCTGTCTACCCTTCTAGGTTACGGGCTTGAGCGCTTAATTCGAAATCAACAGCTAAGTTTTAACTAAATTGACTTTAAGTTAAATAAGCTGATATCTAAGTGATCACAACAATGTACGCGAGAATTAAAATACAAATTAAATAATGTACCTTTGTGTATAAAATTAGATAAAAAGGTTTGTATGTATGGATGTTTGTTATTCTGGCACACATAAACGGCTGAACGGATCTGGATGAATTTTGACACAGAGATAGATTACAGTATGGAATAGCATATAGACTACTTTTTATGCCCGATAAATGTACCGTTTCCGTAGGATAATCTTTTGGGTTTTTTGTCAAGTATATACAAGGCGATGTTCCCTATGGATTCCGAGACGGCTACCCGGGCGGAGCCGGCGGATCACTAGTAAAACATAGTATTAGTGCGACACACCTGACGTCATCTCTCGCCGTGTTGCCACACTTGCCATCGGTGACCGCCTTGGCGCGGATGCTAAGGCGGGCAGTGCCGGGCACGCGCGCTTGTATCTCTATGCGGCGCGCCACGGAGCCACGCGCCGCAACGCAAGCCGACTCTATTTTGTTGGCGCCATCTAGATGTGCGTCGGCGAGCACTTGGATTTGAACCTGGGAATGATATTTACAACTGTATTTTTAGAACATGATAAGTGAACTTCATCCATGTTTTCAAGAACCTGTACGCTTTCCCCCTCAAAATTCGAACTTCTTAAATCTTAAATAATAAATAGCATTTTTTAATGTTTCCCCACTGGGACACAGGCCTCCACTCCGAGAGAGGTAAGTTACGCTAGCCCAGTGCGGGTTGGTGGATGGTACATGAATTTATTTGGTGGTCTAAGACAACGGTTTCCTCACGATGTTTTCTTTCACCATTTTTGGAGCAGTCGCGATGTTCGAACTC
Organism: Papilio elwesi; assembly: GCA_029849275.1. NCBI lineage: Eukaryota > Metazoa > Arthropoda > Insecta > Lepidoptera > Papilionidae > Papilio > Papilio elwesi. The sequence goes on from CM056702.1 coordinate 10,287,878, forward strand.
GAACCCGGGTACATAAGTCGGGCATTTTAAATCTAGACTTTTTTTTATAATAAACTTAAAAAAAATTATAACGGCTTAAGATAGTTTTTGTAATTATTATTACAGTTCCGACAAACACTGGGGTAAACATCTAGGAATTAACTCAGATAAAGCGAAATAGTTTTAACTACGTATCATGTTTACTTACGCTCAATGGTTCATACAAATAATTGAAGAGACGATATCGTATTATGGTGTTATCACCACGACGCAGCGTTTTGGGGCCGTCAGCGTGTATGAAGAACTCGCGGAATACCTGCAGCACAAAACAATAGATTATTTTATTAAACCAGCAGAGTTTTTCTATAAACAAGAAAACTATCCTTTATTTTTTTTATATCTAAGCCAGCGAAGCTTGGATGAGTTACTAGTTTGTTATATTCAGATGTCCGTAAGTGTGAATAAAGGAAGTTGCAAGTTTTCTGATCGAAACAGTGAAGAACGGAGTTATTTATCGCAAGTTATTCCAGTGTATACGAAGGGCTAAGACGAAAAAAGTGTAACAGTTAAATTCACTATAATTCTAACGTTTAAATACCCTTATTTATTTAATAATAACTGAATACACAAAAAGATAAACCGAGAGGAACTCTGTTCCAATCGGTGTCCATAAGACATCTCTTATTTTTCAATTTAACTCACTTGCAACACGGCGGGGCTGGATATTGCTATCCCCGTCCTAGCGAGGCACACGGCGCCTGCCTCGTACCGGGTGATGGAGTCGGGCGCGCGCGCGGTGCTGCTCGCAGTGCCGTTCAGCCCCACTGCCACCAGACGCCATAGCCACGCCTGTATGAAATGAAGATCCAATAAACAGAAGCATTTATGTGAACCCGAAGGGTAGGCAGAGATAGCGGATTTCCACTTGGCATATGGCGCTGCCTTAGGGAGGGATATACTCCAGTAATGGCCCTGATACACACTGTTTCTTCTACATCTGTTCAGGATTGAGAAAAAAGAATATTTTAAGATTAAGAAAAACGCCATCTATGTGCAAATTTTAATAACAATAAATATTTCGTTCAACGTACAGAGAGTAAAGCCGCAGTTTTCCCTGACAACGCTATTCTAATGTTTAAGTTGATTAACCTTTCTCATAATACCAAATTAAGCCATATCGGTATATATTTACAGAGGTTCAAGTTGCACCAACTTGCAGTTCCTCAATCCTCATCCTTAAACTTGTTAAGGTTCTAAACTAACATTCTGAGTACCAACTAAAGCTCTGAGCTCTAATTGCAAATTAAAGACTACGTTATTGTTCGCTAGATGGCGCTAATCGTTAATAACAAGGCTTAAGTGTAACTTCGAACCTTTGAGGACACTTTAGTCCGCAGCGTTGCCTCATAACATACATTATTAAATTTCACATGACACTGCAGATTTTAGAGATACCGCCGATGCTAATTTGATCCTAAACTGCCTTGATACAAGGTTGCTTTTGGTGTGGGGAAAGTTATTGTAAGTCTGTTTTCTCCTATATGGATTGAAGGCTCAATCTGTAATTAGCTTGTTCTCTTGGGTTTGTGAAGTTTCAAAGCGTTTAAGCGATCTAAGATAACACAAATTAATCAACGAGGCACAGTACCTTATCAGTATTTCCTCTTTTGCATTTAAACTGGGAAGTGTTGCCAAATAAGTTATAAATAATAATAATATCCTGGTACATGTTGCCACTCGGCAAACTGATCCCAAACCAAGCAGTTTGTACTATAGAAACCAAATAACGCGAAACATTTTATTTTGGTTATTTATTCAAAGAAAGAGATGTCCAAGAAGGGGAAGAACATTTTTGGCTATATCTGCCCCAACGCCTTAAAATTCGCTTAGATGATCGCCAACCTTCAATAAACGATAGCATCCAAAGAAGACGTACCTCAGAGAAGTCAGTCCTCGGCGGTGTGTCGTCGTGCTGCAGAAGCGCGGCAGGAGCGGGGCCGGGGACGGTGCTGCATCGGCTTGGGGGCGGGGCCTCACCCAGCGCGCGCACGCCCGCCGCCGCCAGCCACGCGCGCGTCAGCTCAACGCTGCCCGCAGGCAACTCGGCTGCGTCGCTCGCTGGAACGTACACCAAGTTCAATTAGAGGGAATGGAGGAAGCCCACTAGGGCCGTAGTCGTAGCGAGGCGACCCTCGACTAGTGATACCAAAGGCCTCCTTAAGGATGTGCATTACCTTTTATTCCTTTTCTTATCTTATGACAAACCATGGCTATCTTTTAATATCGGCAATAATGTGTAGAATTTGTTCCATATATTGAAAGATAGCGATGGTAACAGCGGGTTTATCTGCTTCTCCTCTTTATTGTAGGATTACTAATTTTAGTTAAGAAAAAATATAAAAATAGTGCGCAATGGGTGTTTGAACTAACTTAAAAAGCACTCCCCAGCGGCGTCATACTCCGTAAGGTTACGATTTCCATCCATCAGTCTCCTAAGACCATGCAGTAGGACGTCCTTGACCGTGGTCTGGTGCTGCAACCACATCGCAGCGCTGTCGACTGCGGTGAGCGCGCAAAGAGCAGGCCCCGGGGTAGATAGTTGCATTGTAGCTGGCGATCCTGGGGCGACTTGGCGGGACGTCCAGCTCGCTTCCACCTGAGAGTTAAAGAAATATTATAAGCAGCATGGCGGGACCTACAGCTTGAGGATCGGTTATAATGTAGACGGTAGAAGTGACGGAAAGTGTCTCTTAAGGTAATTTGGAGGTTGACACGGCAAGTGTGCCTTCTTCAAGTAACTAATCTAGTGCGTTATCTTTCGACCACATCACTTCTTAACCTCAGGTTGCAGGCGCTGGTTTATACTTTATAAAAAAAGAAGAGAAATCTATAGTCAAACCGGACTTGAGGAGACAGGGTGCTTAGATTTAATTTCTTTAATAGTAACTAAGCTTGAAAGACCACTAAGGAAACTCGGCTCGAGGCGTAGTTTAATTAACTAGATTGATAGGCGGCCTAGCTCTTGGATCCATTGACAAGAGACTCTATGGAGTAGTGTGGCACGAAGGTCCTCCAGGGAGGACTTCGTCTTGATCTGCTATTTCATCAAGAGGGCCAGGTGTCTGCTGGATCGGTAGTGACTATTTTATCTACTACACACTACTTCATTTATTTTAAAGATATATTTTACCTTATTTCCAAAGCATTCATCCATCTCGAAGTGCTTGCTGGCACTGATTAGTTCACCGTTGTGGTAGAAGTACGCGAGGAGGTGGCTGTCGGGGCACATCTGGTGGGTGACCTTGATTGGCAGCATGACTCTCAGGAGATGGCGGTCGAGCAGCGAGTCGGAGACGTTGACATCCAGCTGGTTGAAGTGAGCGTCCACGTTGTTCAGGCTGGAGTCGAAAGGCACTACCTTCTCCAGATTATTGCACGAGCTATTCCTGGGCGCTGGTTGGATCTGGCTGGAAGACGTTGCCGCTGCGCACTGGGTTGTCGCTCCCCAACGGTAGATTATACCGCCTCTGGTTATAACCTTCAAGAAAGATTTGATCAACTTTTCTCAACTAATATAATAATTGCGACCGTATGTTTGTTACGCGTTAACTCCTTAATGACCCAATCGATCATCATGAAATTTTGCACACACATTATCATGGGTAAAGAAAATGACATAGATGTCCCGAAAAAAAAAACTATTCTCAAGTTACATAAAACGGTCACTAGCAATAACCAATATTGCTAGTGACCGTTGTAATTTGGCCATTTTCTGCCATGGTAATTTTTTAAATATGTACTTACAATTAGCACTCGGGGCGACCGGTGTTTTTATTATCGAATCTGGTTTTTTCGGAAAAGATATTTAGTGTTACCACAAAGTGCACAGTGAGCGGCGCGGAGAGGTCGCTGAGATTGAGGTAGAGCGGTACGAGAGTGCGCGCGGCGCGGGAGTCCGCACGCAGCGGGCCCAGCGCTGCACGGGACGCGGCGGAGCGCACCGACAGCCGCAGCACAGCGGTCGCGTTCTGCAAACTAGCCTGGCAGGAACAAAACAACCGGCTTAGCTACTACAACTAGAATTGTAACCATGGGTTTCCACTAGCGTAAAACCGTGTCGCGATACAAGCTGTCGCTCAAAGAGCAGTCTACAAAAATGTCTAGAGGTTTAGATCGGATCAAATATGTGTTGACACATAAAAAAATCCAAATTAAAGGTATTAATAAATACATAAATGCATAAATAAACAAAAAATCACTTGATTATCGCATAAATGTAGATAGGTTTTGAAAAAAAAGTGTGGGTACTTCGAAATCATAGAAGGCGCTGTTGTCGTCATCTGGAGTGAACATAACACGCGCGACTCCGCGGCCGTCCGTGTGCGCTGACACGCACGTATCGCGCGGAGCGTGGCTTAGGCCGTGCGGGGCGGGACGCCGGCACACGCGCACGCTCTCATCCGATGCTGGTTTATCGTCCCAACGAGTTGCCTTCACCTGAAATGTACATCTTGTTGAAAAAGAAGTTCAAGACTACGGACTCCATTTACTAGGACATAATGCAATTAAAGTATATTATGAAGTAGAAGGCATCGAGGTCTCTGTCTAGCAATGCACTGGTGATGATGAGGAGAAGATAATATTTTCTTCTCTCTACTGTTCTTGAATTGCAGCTAAAAAAGTGATAATAGTTCTACGGTGGCGACAGCCGTACCTTGAGTGCCTGGGCACTCGAAAAGGGAGCACCACGACCGCCAGAAGACAGGCGTGAGGTAGAGGTAAATATTGTTTCTGCGTTTCGTAAGCATATCCCTTCTGCTTGCCATAAAAGCTGGCAACGCAGATGCAAACCATCCTAATGTTTCGGATCTCTATTTGTAGCGGCGGCTACTTAATCAAGTAAACCTCTTGCTTCTTCTATAAAAAAAATACCTTCAACTTATACGGTAGGCTGGGAGATAGTACTGCTCTATGCTTCGTAAGAAACTCGAGGGTCACTGGGTTGTCTACAACTTGAGATACCACAGTCGTGTTCTGCCAGATTCGCGTGCCTTCTTCCTGCAATACGAAATTTTATATATATTAAGGAGATCCCGTTATAAAAAAGATTGACAGACACTGGATTTGATTAAAATCCTAATAAAACTAGTATACCTGGAAACTGAAGTCCGCTACCACTACATCTGGTGGGTTCTGTCCACCTAACCCCACTCTCCTCGCGGCAGCGGCGTGGCGGTGGCAGGCGCGGGGAGAGCGCAGGCGTACTGCGGTGCGCACGCCCGCGTTACTTCCACTGCCGGTGCCACCAGCCCCACGGAGCCTAATCACCAGCATACCCTCTACTGCCTCCGACCACGGATACCTAATGAAAATATCACTATGTAAACGAGGATTATGGAAGAACTTATGGCAGCTGTTGTAGATATTCGACCGATTTAAGTACCCAGACAAGAAGGAAGCACCAGTCATCCTCCTTTCTCTTATCTATTTTGTATGTTTTTTCCACAAACTTTCCCACACCTTTACAAAATTTGAGAATGCAAAAACTTATATCTCTTGATGGGTTTGTTCGCATCACTTGGCAAAACTTGGCATTGGGCTAAACACTCTCGCGTAGATGTTTGGCTTCATGAGAAGATTTAGACTGCTATCTATCCACCTCATAGAGGTTTAAAGATATGAGCATGCTTTCTGGATTGTTTCAGAACACATAACATCATATGACATTCAAAATTACAAACTTACCTGACGCAAACCGTCCACATCAGTCTCTCGCTGGTCCTCAGCACCCTCGGCGAGTGACGCACAGTCAGCTGGAAAGGGGGCAGCTCGTAGTTGCCCACCCAGAACGACGTGGATCCCTGTCACAGCCATGTATTGTTGGAAATTTTCATCAAAATCAATCAGAAATGGGATTTTCTGATGTTGATTGACGATTTCAAGCAAACAATAATTTTATAGAAGCTTATTCATTGTATAATATATCTGAGGTGTACTGATAGAGGCTAAAGTGACATCAAACCGCTATCGCCTAACCTGTGATCCATCAGCGAGCCTAGCTCTGACGGTCCACTGTCCCGGCGGCGCGTGCTCGTCCAGCCGATGCTGGAGCTGCGCCAGCCCGAGCCGCGTGCGCACGCGCTGCCACTGCGCCACCCGCACCCCCTCCCACGCGCCCCTCGGACCCTCCAGCCATATCTCGTCTATCTGGAACAAGTCATTACGATTTGACATCTTTTTTTCAACGCATTCATTCAACGCACCTGCAAGTCATCATAGCTCACGGAGCCTTTTTCCAATTTCAAAGTAAAAAAGTAATTATAGCTGTATTGTACTGTTTCTTAATCTAATATATCAGGTAATCAAATTAATTGAAACATACATTCACTGTGAGTCGTAAATGGACCTTTGAGATAACCAATGACCTGGTTTATTAATTTAAAATGTACAGTTACAAATTTAAAACCAAACAAAAAATACTTGCCAGCAAAAATATTTAGCGTATGAACAAATTGCATGGTAAGTATTTACTTAAGTCGTGTTTATTTACTGATCGTCCCGCTGACCTTAACCCATTGACACTGTTGCATTTGCCCCAACGATGAGTTGTATTATTTAAAAAAAAAGACTTTTTCCGTGTTCGCTAGGGATGTGCGATTTTCATCATCGACATCGATTCTTTGAATATAATTATCTATTGCAATTTAATCGACTTTCAGATAGAATCAATTAAAATTGCATCGAATAAATTATACAGAAGTAGAGCCCGCTGCATCTGTTACACGAATAGGCCAGCTCGGCCGGTGAAATACCTCGATCTCACAGAAGAGGCGTGAAGTACAAGTATTTCTGCGTTTCGGGTGATGACTGAAGTGGGCCAAGGGCTAATTCGTACCCTCTTCTCGTTCCTATACTTTTTTGTCTGTTCATCTCTTTCTTTGTACTTTAAAGGTACGCCAACGCTTCTGAAACTCTAGTTTATTGCAGATGCTTATGGTGTCACTTAATATTGGGTGAACTGCTTGCTCGTTTGCCACCTTCTAGTTTAAAAAGGTTTTTATGGATAAAGGATATAGAAAGAAAGAAAGAAAAAGTTTATTCGTTTCGTTATTTTAAATTACTCTTAGAACTAACAACCGAATAGGACAGCGCTCAGCGTAGATTGTGGGCTCCGCAACACTGATTTTCAGCGCTGCCCTGTCTGTAGTGCACGAACATATTATTCCATATAGGTAAAGTTTACTAGGCACAAAGAGATACATGGACACAAGGCAGAGACACGACGAGCGGGCAGTGAACGTGGCCAAGCATCCACCTAACACCTCCCAGGATTTCACCACCTGACTTTCAGAGATTCAGAGATTTATACACAAGATAGTAGAACGCCGCTACGACTGATACGAACACGATCATAACCTATTATTATTCTTTTAAAGACGACCCCGTGATTTAACAGAATACCGCGGCTATTCGATTTGACTTTATAAGATGAAATCAAGATATGTTGTTAAGTGTTTGACATAGGCTCACCACCTGTGAAATTGGAGACTTAATAAAGTAAAGTAATACGACTGCTATTGGGCCTATATTTACACCCGTGAACCAGTATATAGTCTTTGTTAATTATGCGCACTCAAAAACTGTGCCACCGTGCCGACCGGTCGCGCCCGCGGTGCGCTCCGGGCTCCTGTAAACATGGACCGGTTACGTTGAGAACGAGATCAACCAGCCAAAGCTTTCGCTGACAATTCACCAGTGTAAGTTGACCCCCGTACAACATTAAACTTAGGATCCATGCACACATCAGTCACGTCACCGTCATATGGATGTCGGATGTGTGACGTGACCGGTTGATCAGTCATGTCAATGTGTAATGGAATTAGGTCACATACGACTGTAACTTTGCGACTGAAAAATGGACATAGAATTTTATTGACATTGTGAAATGTTGCCTCATTTCGTATTTGTCTCATCCCTAATTAATGAAACTATAATTTTTGCAGTTAAAATTATATCTAAAATCTCGAATTAAATCTGACCGCTTAGTCCCACACCACACGACACGTTACGTCACTAATTTTGACGTTTGCCTCACCCGTTTCTCGAGCTCAAGATAAACCATAGACTATGCAATTTAAATGTACCAGTATACAGTTAGGATTCTTGATATATCTAGTTTAAAAAGTTATTCTAGATAGTAAAATGTTCTGTTAGGTTGAACGAGGGGAGATGTTGGTTTATTTTTTTCGGACATTTGTGTCAAGTAGGCTGCGAGAAGCTCGAGTCGCTCGCAGACAATGGCTTTCGCGGCGGAATTAAAAAAAATAGTATACCAGAAAAGAGGTCGCACATATGAAAGGAGTATTTGCCGGTAATGAAAGGTTATTTTTAATAATGTAACGGTGAATTCGGTGTTTTTTTGGTTATTGTGTTTATTTAATACAACTAAGTAACGACAAATAAAAATTTAGATACGATGTGTGTTTAAATAGATCACGCTGTCATTTAGTTTGTACTTTTCTGAGCTAAGGTCAGTTTCCTAAAATACCACGACCATACAGAAAAAGGCGTGAAGTAGAAGTACTCTGCGTTTCGTCCACAAGTGAGATGTCGAAGAGGATGGGAACGGGAGGAGCGAAATATCCTTTTTCCTATGTATCCCTTCCTTCTATTAAAGACGCATCGCAACGCATTAACTGTTTTATTTTTATAGTACGAGCAAGCGGTGCACCTGATGTCAAGTGTCCGCTACCCATAGACATCTGCAACTAACTAAAGAGTTGCAGACGCATTGCTGACCTTTGATGAACAGAGGAGAGGACAAACAGAAATGGTTATTTCCAATTCCAATGCATCCCCTCCACCGTCAATTTTTCTTTCCCATCCTTTCCTTATAAGAAGAGGGTGGGAAGGGGGAGAGAACAAAAATTAGGCCTCCGGCACCTCACTCATTAGACGAAACGCAGAATACTCTACTTCACGCCTGTCGTCTGTGAGGTCGTGGTATATCACCGGTCGAGCCGGCCCATTCGTGCAAACAGATGTTGTTGCGGGCTCTACCACTGTCAACTTGTTGGTATCAGATGAACCGTTTGCTCGTTCGCCAGGTTATTACGCAAAAAATTGATGTTTTTTTTTTGTTGTAGAATGAGTATACAAAGGTAATATTAATGTGAGGTGTTGAGTTGTCGCGGCACGCAATAATTTGCTAACTAAACATTTACATAAACTATGTCAAACTTGTTCCGATTTTATGCTTGCAAATGTATTGCGTTGCAAAGATTGAACTTCTTATTTAATGTTGTATGCTTACATTGATATTAATTAAACAAAAAATTAATTTAACTTTGTACTTTCATTCATTAAAAGATACATGGAAATGTTATTGTTAAAAAAATTACTCCAGATACGAAGTCGCCAATTGGCGACTTCGTATGTTAGTAATAAATATATATGATAGTAATAAATGTTAGTAATAAAAAACGTGTAACGCCGTCCTCGATAAAAATAAGAGTGCATGAATATCACATTTCACAAGTATATAACTAATTGTAAATATTTTTGCACATTAAAGACGAAAAGCTTCATTTTGAACGTTGAATTCGACAATTTGACAATCAGTAACTGCTGAATACAAATTGTAGCTATAACTCGTTGTAACAAGATGTGTGTGTGTATTTTACGTTACAAGTCGTGAATTCCAAAATATTTCGTAAAACATTTTTTTCACACATCTCACTTGATCTCGAAACACAGTCTCCCACTTACCTAATTGAAATACGATAGTAATAACATTTCGATGTAACAAATAAACGGCCAGTTTTGTCGTTGCATTAATGAAAAAAAAGATATATTGCTTTAATCAATCATCGGCAGCTGCCGAAACTGACAATTTAGCAAATGACGGATCGCAGCGAGTGACTGCGACATATCTAAGTATTCAATAGCCACTTATATATAGCAGTGGAGCAGTGGTGGCTTAGGCCCCGTCTTAGGCCGGCGCTTTACTTTTGTAATTTATTTCATCACCTCCGCTCCAAGAACGGTGAAGCTATTAGAAGCTGGTTCACCTCAGTCAACAGACGAATGGCGTTTTTACTGTGGTAGTTCTTTTATCTAATAAGGAAAGGATGGGATGGGTAAGAGGAATTGCCCGTGGGTTACCGCTGCTCCTAAAAAGAAGTCATCAGGCAAACTTCTTCCCATAGGCATTCTTAGGCCCATTTATAAGGCAGCTGTACCACTGTAAAACATGTAACCTATTAATATTATTATTTCAAAGTCTATAAGCGCTTGTTTGTTTAATTTACTTCCGGACTCACGCATGTCAAGACAATGTTCTGTTTTAAATGGGAAGTCATTTATTATTATAATAAAATGCATATTTATAAAATATACTAAGTTTGTATAGGTAACAGAGGGTAGGTGGCCGAGCGGTCTAAGGCGCTTTAAGGCACCAGTCTCTCCGGAGACGTGGGTTCGAATCCCACCGCCGCCAATCAGTTCTACTTAATTAAATACTAATATATATAACTATAGTTTTGGACATCTCAAGATGTTACATTGGTATACTCAGCTGGTGAGAGTATTTTTTTTATAGCGGCTTGGAAAGCCTCTGTTCTTGTTTCTTATTTTCCTAGTTGTGAAGTTTTGTAATTTTGTTTCGCGAGATCGATTTCAAGCCACCGTTATGACTTGGCTTATGAAATAATTGCAATTATATTCTATGAACGTGTCTATTTTTCACTTGTGTCACCGAACATTTTCCCGATTTTTTAATAAAAATTTACATAAAAAAATTCTACTCGGGGAAATTTAATATTTATTCTTCTGGTTACATATTATTAAAATAATATTGGGTGGTTAATACATCATTAGTTTTTTGTGAATGTGATTCGAGTTCTGAGAGATGACTCATTCGTGTCCCAATAATTTTGATTTTATTGCAGCGATTTAATATTTTGCGTGCATAACTTTATTACTGTGGGTTTCCACTAGCGTAAAATCTTGTCGGGATACAAGTTTTCTTTCTATCTGTCCCTTTGAAATAACTGAGATGACAATAGTTTTTAGGGGTATGTACTCGGCAGTGTAAAACCACGGTTAGAGTAAACGTAAACGGGTATTCGCAGAGAGCGAAAAAAAGCGTCAGATTTAATTCAACTCCGTGGAATCGACACATGGCATTAGTAAAATGAATCTGAAAGTTGTTTATTTGGTGTTTTACCCAGTTTTCACTTTTCCGTACGATTGTACAAATTTTCTTTGATTCTTGACACATATAAGAATTAGTAAGATAGGTGCAGGGTCTGAAATTATGTGAAAATTTTAAAAATACAATAAATTATAAAAAACACATTTTGGCAGCGGTGGGATTCGAACCCACGCCTCCGGAGAGACTGGTGCCTTAAACCAGCGCCTTAGACCGCTCGGCCACGCTACCCTGTACTAACAAACATGAATTGTATGATAAATTTTAAAATAGCTTGTTAACTACGTGACTTGCGCATTTATTTTGCTAGCTTAAGATATCATTGAAATTCATATAAGCGTCGCCATTTTTATATTAGCAGCACTGGTCACCTGATGTAAAGTGAACACTAATCACAAAAGGAAATCATCGGTCACAAGACTGCCACTACCGAAGGCTTCCCCAAGAATCATCACACAGACCCTGTCTCCTGTCGCTCTCATCCAGTCGACTTCCGCAACCACGACCAGATCATCAGTCAAGGTTTCGATTCGGATAAGTCTACTCGTTCCACGAGCAATGAGACTAGTCCATTGCCACTTCAGTGCAATTCTTTGAGCAATGTCGGTTACCTTTGATCTACTTAATTGCTGAATTACTGATGCGTTGTCAAAACTAATAAATATAATAAGAAATCAACCTTTTTTACGTATGTTTCTCCACTACAGAGCCACAAGTCTCCTCGTGAGGGAAGGGGCCGTAATGCACCACGCTGGGCAAGTACGAGTTGGTGGCTGTCACATGTCTTCGAATTTGGTGGTTCAAAGACATGCAGTTTTTTCACGATGTTTTCCTTCACCGTTCTTGGAGCAGTGGTGATGAAATATATTACAAAAATAAAGCGCTTTCCTACGTTCGAACCCACGACTTACAGTACGTAAGTCAGGGCCTATAACATTGAGCTACCACTGCTCCCCACTGTCAATAATGTGTGTTTAAAGGGGGAAAGTATGATAAAGTGGAGGGGAGAGGAGAGGGGAAGATATCTTGTGACTAAAAACCATAAACGCAGTATAAAATACCTCCTATTCAACTCTGTGTAAGGTAGTGTTCCCTAGTCGAATCGTCTCGCTAATGCAACAGGTGGCTCCATCACTGTTAAAACTATTGCCGACAGAAGATGTATTCAGATAGAAGAATAGTGCCTTACAGCGATACACGCCAGGTATTTTGTATTTTTGAGTGTACATGACATTCGTATATCTGATGCGACTTTCAGTAGAACAGCGCGTTTGTATGTGCACGGTTTGTATGAGAGCCAATGGTGAAAACCAAACCTGCTACAAACTTCTGTTAAAAACAATGTTTCGCAACTTTACAGCCCATAACGATTGGGATGGCGATCGAGTTTTGCTGTGCGGTGTCCTTTATAAGATTCTTTTTAACTGAAAAACTCTGTGAGGTGCGCCATATGACTTAGTATAGCGCCATCTCCCAGAATTTTAAAGCATCACTAGGATATAATGCAAGTACAAGAGATGGCGCTTTATCAATAAGTTATATTTCTTTTTGGATTATGCGCAGTCTTTTTGGGAAGGACAACTACGTAGATAAATACAAAAATAAAAGCCCCGTCGAAGTACAAAAATTGATACGAATCTTTAAAACAGTTTCTGAGATAGCTGAACGCCGACGCACATGCGTAGTTTAAAAATTTCTGGTTTTTATATTATAACTTACGTTGCCGTGAGAGGGCGTGAGGTCCGGCTTGAGCACGAGCACGCGCACGCGCAGGGTCTCGCCGGGGCGGTAGCGCGCGCGCTGCGCGTGCAACGCCAGCAAGTGCGCGCCCGCCACGCGCACTACCAGGCGCCGCTCCCAGGCGCACCCGGCCTCCGGATACCTAGTATGTTCACACTATCATTATCAAAAGCTATGCAACACAATATTATCTTGACGTAATTATATATAAATAATAATAAATCGGCCTTTTCCAGAATGTTCCCCACTGCAGGGACACAGGCCTCCTCTCCGAGAGACGGAACGAGCCGTAACCCACCACGCTGGCCCATTGCGGGTTGGTGGATGTCACATGCCTTCGAATTTGGTGGTTCTAAGAACATGCCGGTTTCTTCACGATGTTTTCCTTTACCGTTTTTGGAGCAGTAGTGACGAAATAAATTACACAAGTAATGCGCCTCTGCCTGGGTTCGAACCCGCAACTTACAGTACGTAAATCGGGGCCTAAACCGCTAAGCCACCACTGCTCCCTGAGCCACCACTGCTCCCACATTATATGACGTAATTAATTAACATTGAAAAGGTTGTATTGATTTGAATAAAACATTTTATAAAACTCAATTTTACTCCGTTCTGGACCAATCCAGCTCCAGGGAGGAGGATTTGACGACGATAAGTAGGAAAATAAATTATGATTTTTTCCGTTAATTCCTCCAATATTCATTAAAGGTATTCAATACACCTGCAACATTAACGTGTTGCCTATTATACGTGTATTGGTTGAACCGATTACTCGTTTGCCACCTAAAAAAAACTAGGACTGGAAATTCTTTATTCATCTCTCAAAATTCTGACTTAAACTGAGCTTCTAGGGAAGACAAAGGAATCTGTCATATAAATTTAAACAATTCATATCTCTTAGTATTGGACGGCGCTTTATGACACTGTACAGATTTATGGGCGTGGACGCTTCGCCTAGATAAAACAGATTTTCCATGTATACAGATTAATATCTTTAATCTGATTCACAACGGCACGGCTCGTGCTACTTGATGTATGGAAAGTGGGTTTTAGTGTTGGCGAGATTTCAATAGCGATGTATCGATATTATACCTGTTGAAATGAATCGTGGTACGAAGGTGGCTTTATATTTGTGTGAATACAGTCTCGGTTCAACATTGAAATTATTTCGACTGCAGACCAGAGATGGACAAGTTGGTACAATGATAGGTTCTCGTTCATTCTTTACCTAGGTGGACTGAATAGTTTCCGATCTGAACGTGAAGGTACCAGCACTTGTTTTATAAACAATGGTTTTTACGTTAAAATTTAAAAATTCCAAAATATTTAAAAAAAAAAAAAAATTCTCATATCATCTTATAAAATTAGCTATTCATATAACACCATATCACTTTATCTCATGATTTCCACAAAATTACAACATTTCCGATGTGTAACATAAACTGTTACTATAACGATGACGTTGCCATAGTAATTAATGTCACATTACCATGGCAACCAAATGACAACCAATTTATTTTTTGATATTTAATTCAATCCAAGATAATTGACGGGAAATTAAATTAAAAATGTTTTTGATATTTACCGCATGTTTACAATCAGGTCTGCTTTCGTGTTAGGCTGCAGCGGCACCGAGATGTCGAGGCACCCGCCGTCACCTTACCAATTCAATAAACAAATTAAATCATCACGAATTTCATTAGAGATTGCAGTGTACACACTATTTTATTTATAAGATATAATTTTATTTATGGAAGAAGAATTAAAACAGACGTAGTCCTGAAAGACGAGGAAACAAGGAGAGAAAAGTTGAGAAAGTTGATCCTTCCACCAAATTGTATATATGCTATATTCATAAATATCTCCACTTCATATCTCTAATTCATGTTCATCTTTTTGGTCGAACAATCATGCACTCTCTTTTTTGTCAAACTCATTATGATATTAGTGTAGCATTAAGAAGACATCAAACCTGGAGGCAGATCTCTGGCAGCGGTCGTTGACTCCCCATTATCAGCGAGCAGTGTAATTACCATCCGGGCGGGTCCGTCGGGGTGAAACCGGGAGATGCAGGCCCTGTTCACACCGCCGGCGCTCAGCACACCGGGCGCCAGGAACAAATGGTTCTTGTCTGTGCACGGGTCACTTCTAGAAAAAGGGATATATGAATAATAAAATCGTAAATGCAATGATCTATAAAGCCATCTCGATACTGAGAACTTGACGGCTGGTCTTACAAAATGCAACTTTCTCCCTCGCACAACTGCAGAAAGATCTGTCTCCAGTATTATATCCTGACCAATACCTAGGGCCTTTCAGGAAAAGACCTTAGTCCCTTCTTACGACAAAACATCAGTTCCTGTAGTGTAGTGGATATTAGTACGGTGATCACGTAACATGTGGCGACCCTGATGCTTTTAAGTATCGGTGGGTATCTTCTAATATCCTTCTGAGGTAAGACAGGATCATACTGGAACCTACTCATTAAATAAGCCCTTGGTGACCGTACTCAGCGCCAGGAATACGTTAGTTACGACCTGGAAAAGAGTTTCAGTAGCCTCGCCATTCTATGGCATCAATAACCGGTATGTTCCGGTTTAGTTGCATGTTTAGGATCTAAAATAAAAATCGTTGTGTATTTATTAATTTATATCAACGGTAATGAGAAATAGCTTTGGAATGAAGCTCAACATATAGCTTAATACAAACGATGGTATACAATCGTCTCTATTTGCATTGCGTGTACTCTCCGCGGGAAATGAACTTTAAATTGCCTGTTCTATACATAGAACGCATGTACGAGTGACTCATTCGAGTACAGTCGCGAACAAAACCTACTTAGGTAGACACATATATTAAATAGTATTACTTTTTTAAAGCTATATGTATATTCTGAATATATAGGTTATTTGTTTCTTCGTATTGAATATGCTGATAGTTCGACAAATTGAGATTAAACATTGTTATTTCGTCGATTTATTGCTTGCATTTGAGTAAAAAATATATCAAATTAAATTTATTAGAATTTATTTCAGACGCATGAAAATCCAAATGAAATTTTACGTAATGAATTTATTAATGCTCGATCATTCTTTGAATCCACGTAATCAGACGGAAACACTGACGCCGGCAATTGTCAACGAAAATAAGGTTCAAATCGCAGGTAAACAAGACAGACCCTAGGAGTAAATTAGGGGTGGGAGAATTAAACGTCATTCCTTCGCAACTTCCCCAGAATGCAAACTGTAAAACACCATTAGGCTAGGCGTAGAGAAAATAATTTACACATAAATTAGCATCTGTTTTAAAATCTGAAAGTACCTAAGCTTTGTTTTCGACAAATTTAATACCATCTTGATGATGCTTTGAAACCGAATGACTTAGTATGTAGTTTTACGTACGTACCGATTCATTCATCATTTTAAACCCGTTACTTAGAGGTTTAGACAGAGATACAGATTTACATTTGACACGGTCCAGATAGATACTTATTACTTCCATTCTATATTTAATTTATTATTTATTTATTTATTTTATTATATATTTAATATACATTAAGGATAACCCGTCCTACAACGTAGCTACCAACAAGTCACTGTCTTCATTTTTTCCATTTTAACATACGCAACCACCGAAGTGCTTAGATCGTATGTGCAATCACTGTAATGGCGATAAATGACGTTTTCTAAATATATTTTACATACAAAATTATTCTATCTTGTCTTGCATAACTAAATTATATCAAACTAGTCATGCGTGTTAATGAAATATTTAATTATCGTATTTGTAACAGGCATAAAAAAATCACAAACAAAAATTAAGTCGCAAACTATTTTCGAAAGTTTTGACAAAAAGGTTATATAGTTTATTGTATCGAGAATAAAGGGTACACGCGGTGTCATAGGTGATTGTACACAATCTGCTCAAGACAAATGTATAAATAAATATTGTAATTGTATTATATTTTTGTTAAGTACTTCTGAATCATATAAATTACAATAACCTCAAGCAATGAAATCCAATTAAAATTATAGTGTATCTGATTATTGGTTAGTTAGCTATACTGCTTAAATGAAAACACGATATGAATACAAATAATATAAATCACACAAGCACATATCACGGCAAAGGACATTATACGAATTAATTTTGTTTATAAACAAACCTGGCGATGTTCTGCGGACTTCCAATCACGTGGGCGTACGCCGGTAAAAATAAACACACAAACCACATGATGTCTGCAAAACTACACTTAATAATTTCAATTACAGTTTAAATCTTTGTAATTAAACACTGCTAGCGTTCATTTTCATAATTACTCGTATTTACATTACCAAATAACGAGATGTTTAAGATTAAATATAATAAATACACACTTCAAACTTTTAATTGATGTGACATGATCATTGTTTGTTATACAATAAACTATTACTCCTTCTTAATCTATTAATTATTAATCATAAATAAATAATATCGAACGCAGAAAAAATACGTTAAAATCGATTATACGAGAGTAACGTCTCACGGACGTTTGCTAACTGACCGTCGCATGCGCCGCAGAGGTCGCGCGGAGCATTGCAGATGTGCTCAACTTTTTTCCTTTTCGTAACAACCGCCATTTAACGCCCTGCTAGCATAATTACGAATCTGTAATTATTTGAGCGCTAATTATTGTACTTCAGCATTGTTATTACGAGGAAAATAATATGGTTTGATCAAGGTTAAGTTACAATTAATTTTTCTAACAAATAATGTGATATTTTCTCCATATTGGGATATGACGTGCATTAGATTAGGACTTTATGCATGGCCTAAGACAAATAAAAAATCTACCTAATTAAATGTGGCTAATATTATATTATTCACCTGTCCTGTTCTCACTCAGAGGAGTCGGCAGAATACGTTTTTGTCTTCCACGCATATCTATCAACAGTTTTTACAATCATATTGTGCTGACCCCACATGAGTGGGAAAAAAGAAGGGAGATGGTAATGAGTAGAAGTGAGTAATGAAAGAGGAATATGGATAGTCCATTTGTTATCTCTGACTTTCCCTTTCGTTTTATCTTAATGAAAGTAGTTGGCAAACAATCTAGCGTTTCACAAAATGTTAAGTGGCAGTTTCAACCCATAGGCATCCGCGATAAGGGAATGAATTGCAGATGGTTGCTTAGCTTTCATGGACAGAGCGAGATAAGCAGAAAAAAAGGAAGTTTTTAATTTCCTTTAAAAAGAGGATAAGTAGGGAGGGGGAAGAATATAAAGGATTAGAATTAGGGCTCCTGCACCTTACTTATCAGATGCAACGCAGAATATTCTACTTTACGCCTATCTTTTGTGTGGTCGTGGTATTTTACGTTATTGCGGGAATATACAACTGCATTAGTCCATTTTGGGAGAACAATTTTGAAAAGTCATGATACAGTTAAAGCTAATATTAAAGTTTATTGCGCGTCAGGTTAGTTTTGTAAATTAAATAATATCAACGTACAAACTTGCCGACAATTGGGCTCGGGTCTGATGAAGTGGGTTCAATAACGGTTAAAATTAATATACACTTAAATGCGTGTCATGATTGCTTTTGACGTGTGATTTTTTATGGCCTCTGGGTTATCTGGGTCTTCTGAGTTGTTAACATCACGGCTTGAAATGCTTAAAAGCGTGTAAACAGCAAATAAATATAATAAATTATAACAGCAAATAATTTTCGCGCATGGAAATTAAATTCGAAAAATAATATTGATTGTTAAATGATTTTGCTAAATAAAAATTATTGAATGGTAATAAAAAAATCTGACTTTCAATGATTCAGATTTCTTTTTAAATCCTGTGTATGTTTATTAATCTAACCTATTTCATTTTATTCGTATTTTAATCGCCATTATAATATATTAGATTTGGCCTATTGTGCTTATCACGTTTTTTGTACTACGTTGATGTTTATGGAATCACTACTAAAAGAAAAATTCAATGAATAGAATTATTAAAGAAATCTAAAATAAAGAACATACCTATTTGATTTGATTGAACAACGTAGTCTTACGTATTTTGACTTATGGTCTTTAGTCAAGAACTGAACAAAACTTTAACAGATTTCTCAGTAATCCATAGCTTTTTTTGACAGGACGTCATTTCTGTGTATTTCATTCTGTGGCTGCATCCAATTGGTAGTGTGCAAATACTCAAGTTTCGATAGGAAAAGATCAGACTTAGAGCTGTCTAAACGGTTTATATATATATATATATATATATATATATATATATATATGTGTGTTTTATTTTCAAAAATTTAAGTAATCATTAAAAAACGTTAAAACGTAAATTGTTGTGAAATAATTGTATAATACAAATTGTTGGACGCCACTGGCTGGGTTGAAAGGTCGTGCAACGACCGACTCATACTAAACGATTGTTGTTAATTTGTTTAGAGTCGTCAGGTATGTGTGTATCAATGTGAGACATAATCATTTTGGTTAAGCTGTTATGTCGAACGATATGTCGAAAAGCGCTTAACGATTTCCGCAAGCTGGTGTTAAAATGGATCCTTTTGTTGTTTTAGATAAATTTAGTGAATGGCTATTAATACTTTCCAATATATATAATAATATATTAGACCTTTCGGTTATTTAAGGTCATATATAGATCGTTTATATATTGTTTTTATGATCGAAACGATATTACTTACGCAAAAGTATTCATTTTAGAAGCAATTGAGTCTTAAAATCTAAGATCAAAATCTAGGGACACTAAAAATATATGTTTAAGTATGCAAAGAATGCTTGTCGGTTAGTTAGTTGGTAGTTGTATATCTTATCTACAAAAGTTTATAATTACAATTATTAAAATTGTAATATAATAGCGCCACCTATGTAAGCGTGCGAGTATTAAGCACCAGACAGTTGGAGAGATTAAAATATTGTAATCGTTTAGCAAACATATACTAGATGGCGCTTTTTATATAAAGTGGATTTACGTAAATTACTACATATTTTAACAGTTAAACGTCAAACTCACAAATGTATTAAAGATTCACGTGATAATACTAAACAGAAGGTACTACGTTTTTCAAGTTTATGTGGTCTTTTGCCGACCGATTCAGAGGAAATCGTTGCCTATGATCGGTATCTGTGAATCGGAGCTTTCAGGGGTGGACTGGATTGCATATAGGGACTGGGAGGAATATTGTGTGGTTTTCTCGGTTCAGGTCTGACATATCTCGGTCTATTCTAGTTTTTGAAGTTAAAACTTCTTAAGCACGCCTGACTTATTTCGGTGAATACCAATAAAAGCGTTCTTCTTTTTTGTTGATTATTTATTATTAAGCTTTTGTTGAGTCTTGAGTTTTCACTTCTGTCGGCAGTCCTTATGACTGCCTGCGTTTTTTTATTGTTCCCTTTTTTGACATTAGTTCTAAAGCTTAAGTCATTATACTTATGAATAAATTATTATGTATGTTGTCGCTCACATTTCCGGTTGGCCAGGAAGTGAAACGTAAAGTTGCGTAGCTGACTTTAGACAGCAAGAGTCTTTATAAGCACTTGTCAAAGGAAGGAGACTCAGTTTGTACTCCTGTCAACGGTCGTGACAACACCTCCTGAGGCCCGAGCCTTGACTGATTGTTATAAGTAGTCATGTATAGTGTGTACAGTATATTGTGTATTGGAAATATTAGGCTACAACCTGTGTGAGATGTCATGTAGGATTCTTATTAACTTGTGGACACGTTTTTTTTTGTTAAATATTCAACGCTCGTGTAATTCAATATAAAGCACGTTTATTCGAATGCATTGTATGCAGCACAAATGCAGTTCTGTTGAAAAGAAAATGACATTGTTTCTGTAATCCGGTTACGACGTTTCAGAATCAACTGACTGTGAGTGTTCATTTGCTGAATCCAAGTAAGTTGTTTATGTGTGATAATGTTTTCGAAGAGAATTGTTTACTACAGACGTATTATAAGCGTATATGCTTTAATTATTGTTACACATCAAGATGTGATCTTTTTAGTTACTAAGTGTACTGGTTACAGATAGCTTTATTTTCCACTAACTGTGCCTCGCGGCTTCACCCGCCGTGTATTTTAATTTAATCGAAATTCGTTTTACAAATACTTAACTATTCGTTTGTTAAAAAACTTATTTTCAAACAATTAAATTGATATTATTTTTTTTCTTTTATGGACACCTCCTGATATATATTATACAATAACACACACACACACACAAAAGAAAAATCGTTACAGCCGTTCACGAGTGATGGCGTAACTACGGATTCATATTTATATATATATATATATATATATATATATATATATAGCCCTACTAATATAAATGTGAATGTTTGTTTGTTACGTTTTCACGCGAAAACTACTCAACCGATTATTATGAAACTTTGTATACATATTCTTGGAGATATTTGGAGTAACATTAGGATACTTTTTATGAAAAAAAATAGCGTATAAAAAGCGAAGTATGTATGTTCCTTATAGACCTATAGACTCCGAAACGGGTGGACCGATTTCGATGAAATTTACAGGGATTGTCCAGATTGGCACATTCCTGTGTTTGGTAGCGATCGGATCAACATAATTATCGGTACCCGGGCGAAGCCGGGGCGGGTCACTAGTAATATTACTATAATTTTACTATATAAATTGAATGCTGGTGTAGCATTGGGTACGTAATTCAGGCAATAACAGGTCGCACGTTCCGGACGGCCGGCAGGCTCGACGCAGATTATTTGCCGGCGTCCGTGAGATTATTTCGGATCACAATTTATTATCATCACTAATTACAATGCGACGCTTTAATTTGAAACATACCCGAGGATGAACGTTGGCTCAAATGAACAAAAAATATTTCGACTCTAATGGGTAGCGAATGGATTAACGAGGCTTACTCGGACTAATGAGGCCTTAATTTGGTTACAAAATATACACTTAACTTTAACAGTGGTAGAGCCCGCAACAACAACATCTGTTGCAGGAATTGGCGCACTCGACCGGTGAAATACCACGACCTCACAGAAAACAGGCGTGAAGTAGAAGTACTCTGTGTTTCGTGTGATGAGTGAGGAACCGGAGGCCTAGTTTCAGTCCTCTTCCTCCCTTCCCTTCCTTCCTCGTAAGGAAAGGATGGGAACGGGAAGAGGATTGGACGGGGAGGGGGACGAATAGAAGGAAATATCCTTTTATCTATCTACTAGTGACCCGCCCCGACTTCGCCCGGGTACCACTAATTATGTTGATCGGATCGCTACTAAACGCGGAACGTGCCAAGCTGGACAATCCCTGTAAATTTCAACGAAATCGGTTCAGCCGTTTCAGAGTCTGTAGGTCTATAGGGAACATACATATTGCGCTTTTTATATACTATTTTTTTCATAAAAAGAATCCTATGTTACTTCTAATACATCCAAGAATATATGTACAAAGTTTCATGATGATCAATTGAGTAGTTTTCGAGTGAAAGCGTAACAAACAAACTTACATTCACATTTATAATATTAGCAGGGATGTACATTTAAGGTAGGCAACGCATCTGCAACACATTTGCTTGTTGCGGATGGTAGCGCTCATTTAACATGATAACGTGATCTCCCTTGCTCGTTTGCCACCAACTTAACTAAAAGCTACTGCTGAACTTTTATTATCGCTGTGTTGCTTCAACAAATTACCGAGATATTCTCGCTGGCCGCTTTTGTAATGTAATTTTCAATCGTTCTATAAATTAGATCGAATATAATTTATAAAATGTCGTTCGATAAGGGAATGGAAATGTATTTGTATCGTGTCATTTAGCGTATCCGATAAGAATTCAGAAATGATTACATCTACTGTACTATAAAATAATAAAAAGGTATTAAATAAAATTTATTTTGTTTTACAGTTCAAATACAATGAGATTTTTAATCAAAACCCATTCTCTACCCTTACATTTTAATTCGCATGTAAAATGAAATGGTCTAATGACCGGTGCTATACAGAGAGCTAGTCGTTTTGTCCGAGACCGCACAATGGGACCGGGGCCGACCTTTGTCAGTTTTAGTTGCGGCTTTGGAAATTTCAAATCCCGCAAATGGAGTGCGTTGTGAGTTGCTAGGTGGATTGGGTATGATTCAATTGGTTAACCGGCGTCAGTAAACTAAACTTGTTACTGTGTATTTTACTTTTATACTTATAATATAAAGATGAGAAGGTAGTTACTGTTAAAATTGTATGACAATGAATCCCTACTAATATTATAAATGTGAATGTAAGTTTGTTTGTTACGCTTTCACGCGAAAACTACTCAACCAATCATCATTAAACTTTCTACACATATTCTTGGAGGTATTAGAAGTAACATAGGATATATTTTATGAAAAAATAGTATATAAAAAGCGAAGCATGTATTCCCTATAGACTATAGACTCCGAAACGGCTGGACCAATTTCGATGAAATTTACAGGGATTTCCAGATTGGCACATTCCTGAGTTAGGTAGCGATCGGATCAACATAATTGATTAATTGTGGTACCCGGGCGAAGCCGGGGCGGGTCACTAGTATTTTTTCTTTCAATCTGCAACTCGATTGTTGCAGAAGTCTATGGATGAGAGGTAACTTTTTAACTAACTACTAAACTAATTAACTAACTGAGTGAACTAAGTCAGCTGTAGTAAAAACTTTTTCTGTTTGCACTAGCAATGATCTGTATTTTTAATATCACGAAAAAAGTGTAATTTCGTAGCCATTAGTTAATTACGTAATGAATATTTCCGGCCAGATTACAGGCTGTATATCACACCGTGACGTCACAGACAAGCGCAGCGGCGCGAAAGCGACGTGAACTTTCATAATATTTGCCATTAAAATACTGCCCTTCATATAGCCTTACGTTTAACATGAATTGAAGATTTTTTTATAACAAAATTATTCCGAAGTACAGAAAATGAAAGGACGAGCGTAGCCGTTAGTGAAAGATATATAAATAAATAAATAAATATGTCGCTCACGCCCGTAAAACCCAGAGGGGTAAGGCAGACATTATGGATTTGCATTAGGTGCGGCGATCCTGCCACACCTCTCCTCCCGCTTCTTCTACATTCATATATCTACCGCATACATCCTAGTCGGTAATGGGTGCTCCTTATATATATATATATATATATATATATATTAGATTGGAATTTGGAGATTACATTACTCTTTGTCATATAGAATTTCTTAGTTGAATTAAATGATTTTTACTGTTTTAAATCTTTCAATCGTTTGTTTAGTGCAGTCCGATGTTTTATGAATTTGTTGAATGTGGTGTGTAAATGAATCTATCTGTAGATTTAATTTATAGAGGTATTGAAATGTACAAAATCTTGACCCACACTGGCAGCGGTGGGATTCGAACCCACGCCTCCGAAGAGACTGGTGCCTTAAACCAGCGCCTTAGACCGCTCGGCCACGCTACCCTACATATACAGTTAGTGGAGTTGTAAATTCCACTATCAACGCGTGGACATTGTTAGATAATGAACCATTTACTGTTTCTAGAATTTCAACCCTTAATTTATATTCATGCAGACTTTAGGTTTAGATAGTGGACCGAAATTAATCTCAACTGACCGGCTGCTCCGACGGCTATAAATGTTTAATGGAGGGGATGTTTAGGGTTTAATTAAACTTTTAGTACTTTTTTATGAAACAACAGTTTGCGAGATTGGTCCGAGTTGGCGCCATACACACCAATATGAATATCTATTACAATAAACTTAAACTTAAGTTGTTAAATAAAGGCTTTGTTTACAAATACAAAACCATTTTTTTAATTTATAAATATTATTTTTACATATAACTATGTTAAACTTAATGAACCATACCTATAAAGTTATGTTCAATTCCAACTTAAGCTTTAACGTAATAACGCAAGCAAAATGTCAGTTCACAATTTGACGATTTGACTTTGATTAAAAAATAAACTACCTGTGACTGATTCGATTAGTTCACAATTTGCTAACAGTTCATGCCTAGTCAGCTTACAAACTGACTAAATTCACTATCTATCGGTGGCATCTACAATAAAAGTATGTAGACTACCAGTACCTATACTCAAGAATTATATAATTCTCAGTAATAAAGTTGACGTGGCCTAAAGCCTTTAGTTTTATTATTAAAACGAGACGACTTGACACTTCCAATGAATCATCATAATGGAATTAGAAGTGAATAAATTACGAATCTCCTGGAGCTGCGTAATTTTGATAAGCCAACGGGAATCTGTCAAGGGATGGAAAAATTAATAATTCCCGTCCATTTTGGGATTTCTGTTCAGTCAAAATCTCCATTTCTTTTTTTGTAATTTTCGACTTAAAGATGGACTAGCCGTGCACCGATGTTTCACTTTACGTTGTCTTTTATACTAGTGATCCGCCCCGGCTTCGCCCGGGTACCACTAATTATGCTGATCCGATCGCTACCAAACACAGGAATGTGTCAATCTGGACTGTAAATTTAATCGAAATCAGCCCGAAACGCGGAGTCTATAGGTCTATAGGGAACACACATACTTCGCTTTTTATATGCTATTTTTTTAATAAAAATGTATCTCATGTTACTTCTAGTACCTCCAAGAATATGTGTACAGAGTTTCATGATGATCGGTTGAGTAGTTTTCGCGTGAAAGTGTAACAAACAAACTTACATTCACATTTATAATATTAGTAGGGAAGTAGGGATGTTAGATCGTATTTTTATTTAAATATAGCGCCATCTAACAAAAATATGAGATATCAGTAAGTTAGCCTTTGCCAACTTAGTTTGTCCTGAGTCTGGGTGTAATTATCTATTTAAGTATGTATTTACAAAAGAAAAGTAGTGTATGTAGTATATCAGTTATCTGGTTGCCGTAGCACAAGCTGTGCTTAGTTTGGGATCAGATGGCCGCGTGTGAATGACCCAGGATATTCTTATTATTACGTAAAAAATGTTTTTAATATAACAAAATGTTCCCGTTTTGTATAGTTAAATCTGACTTATATTTATCTCGTTAAAGGAATCCGTTAATTCTGTTCCTAGTTTTGCTACAAAATGTCCTTTTCAACGCTATTCCAGAAATTTAAAGAGACACGAACAAAATGAGAGACGCTGAAGCGAATTTCTGTAGAGGTTTTAAGAAGTCGATTCAACGCTTACGAATGATAGCCATTATATCCCCGAAAGCCTTCAAATTAGAGGAAGCCGCGGCCGCTCCAATAAAGATCAGTTTTTATGAAAGGGACTTTTTCGGATGTACTTTGAAAAAAACCTTCAATCATTTATTTAAAGGTTTGGTTTTTACCAATACGTTAACGATTTAACCACTATGAGTTCATACAGGGATTTTATTTTGAGGTGACAACGTCTTATAAATCGTTAATGCTAGGAGTCATTTGAAAAAACTATGACTCATTGTCCCGTTACGTTCGAGCCGATAGTAATCGAATCAAGCCGAGCGTGCTTAGAGACTCATCGCTGTATTAGGAAACGTCACGAATTTAACGTCCGAGCGCCTTGCGCCCAGACAGCTGGGATTTTTTTTGGTCAATAAGCAATAATGTGCAAATAATTCGGAGGTTCGGTATGGAAAATATGTATTACGAGTGTACCGTTCTGGCGTCGCCCGGTAGCCGTTTCGGAATCCATAGGGAACATACATACACACATCGGAGTTTGTATACGTAGAAATGCACCTGTAAAAAACAAAAAAATGTATCCTACGGGGGAAACGTAATATTTTTCCGGGATAAAAATTCGTTAAGCGTGATTATCAAGTTTCTTTTTATAACTGTAACTGATTTCACATAAAATTTATCTTTACAGGCTAATAAAAATTTGACAAACCATTCAGAAAGATTTTACAGCGGTAGAGTCCGCAACAACAACACCTGTTGCATGAATTGGCCGGCTCGACCGGTGAAATACCACGACCTCGTAGAAAACAGGCGTGAAGTAGAAATCTGCGTTTTGTCTGATGAGTGAGGAACCGGAGGCCTAGTTTCAGTCCTCTTCCCATTCCTACCCTTTCTTCGTAAGGAAAGGATGGGAACGGGAAGAGGATTGGACGGGGAGGGGGTTGTCGAGAAAAAGGAAATATTATTTTTCTCGTCTATGCCCTCCTCTGTTCATTAAAGGTAGGCAGGTAACTATTACATGTCAATATTATAAGTTTCAAATAAACTCATAAGGATAGGATGGGAACGGAGAGTGGAATGGACGGGGAGAGGGTTAACGGGGAATAGGAAATATCCTTTTTCCTGTCCTCTGTCCTTTGAAGGTAGTCAACGCATCTGCAACACATTTGCTTGTTGCGGATGTATATGGGTAGCGCTCACTTTACATCAGGTGATCCGCTTGCTCGTTTGCCATCTACTGCCATAGAAAAAGAAAGAAAAATTTATGATCATGCTTGACATGATCGGACATTTGACAGCGAGGTGGAGGAGGGACCCTCCCCTTTAGAATGCGGAGATTAAATACTTTTTCTAATATAAGATTCTATCATCATCTGTTTGGAGTATATTGAGAAAGTAAATGGAAATGTCAACTCGAAGGATAAAACGTATAAGTTATGTCAATCATCATTAAGTGATGTCACTTAAATGAATCCCAACAGTAGAACCCTTTCTCAACTTGTCAGATGTTCTTAAACAAATCAATGTTTAAGTTAGAAATAAGTTTGTAGCACTTTAAAGGACCACGAAAGTAATTAGGAAATTAGATAAGTCACTTATTGGTGCGGTAAAAGATTTCTAAATTTGTTATAAAAATGCTGTGAAGCTTTTAACGGTGACTCTTGACTCTTTCAGGTCACAGAAGTTAACAAAGCTTTGAGTCACTCTCTTAGTGCCAAGCGAAAATAGAAAAGATAATAAAAATGCAAGTTATTTGCGAAAAAAATGTACGTAACAATGAAGAGGAATTAAATTCAAAATATCCTTATAGCATACTAGCTGTGTCCGTGATCCGTCCGCGTGGAATAGTGGCTTTCCCAACTGTCAAAATAATGTCTATTAAAAAGAAAAAACCAACCACGAAGTTTTTATTATTCATGCAAATATTTCTAAAAAGAAGCTACTAATTTGTTTTAATATCAGATTTAATGATTTAATTCAATGAGTTAGGATAGGTTTCATTTAATTTCATCTCATTAAATTTCATTTTCATTTCATATCAATAAAAAAAATCTACTGAAGACTTGGCTGTATGGGCATAGTTTCCTTTGCCTACCCAGAATGGGTGAAGAAAACAAAAAAAATCTCTGCTTATATTCTTTTACGGTTGGCGCTATTTTACAAAAAATGTTCTTTTTATTATTTTATTAAATTCCTTCATTTTTTCGCAACTTTATTAAAACTAGTTGTTCAGTACACGTTTGGAACCGTAATTGCAACTTGTTCCGACTGTCAACTGTGGACATTTGTCGCAACTCTTTGCAATGACAGGCTTTCCGCACTCGTAATGAAATGTACTATATCTTAAAAAAAATAGCCTGCTTTCCTGAACGTGTTAATGACAACAGACAGACAGTCGACAATCCTTTAAATTCGTCATTGAAGTAAGGTCAAGATAGTTTGCGATGGGTCATGGGTTCGATTAGCGGGGAGCATTCTAGGGTCTTTACTAGTGTTGATTTCATGTAAGGATAGGTATTTTAATTTCTGTCTATAATTAAAGTATTAAAAGCCTAATCATTTTGATTACTACGTATTTTTATGGTTTATGCGAAGTGAGATAATGTAAAAAGCGAATGGTTTTCGTAAATGATTTTATTGCAGTTATCATTCAATATTGATAAATATTCAATTTATTCTGAAACTATATAAATGCGCTGCGCACGATATATTCTTATATCAAAGAGTTTCTCGAAGCGGTTCCCGAAATCGTATTTTATTTAAGATAGTGAGAAATGGTGTAAGAGGATTTTTCTTTTCCTTGCCGATTTTGTTCCTTCGAATGTTTCGTATAAAACTTTCAATCTTTCACTTTCTTCGGTGGTGAAGGTATAATAAAATATGATTGCATTAAATGAATAATATAAGCGAATACATTTATATGGCTGACTTAATATTATTTAAAACAAAATTTCAAACATTATTCTGTAATTTTTTTATTTGTTTGTTGTATTTGTTATTTATCTGTTATCTACTTTACATTTGAGGATAGGAGAGGACCGTAACGTCAAGAGAGCGTAGCTCGGAACCCCGATTGGCCGCCGACCTGTCCAGATATCGCTGGAAAGACGCTGTGGAACAGGACCTACTCGAGCTCCAGCTATTTGGCAGATGGTGCAAGACAGGCGGCGATGGCGCTCTCTTGTGTCGGACACCAAGACCCACTTTGGGTCGCTGCGCCAGCGGGATAAGTCATTTACTACATACTTAAAATTCTAAGTAACAACTGGATTAAAAAACACGACTGCATGATATTTATTCACATTAAGTATGAAGTTTAACATGCTTACTCTTTTACCACTTTATCTGGGGTCATACCAGGTTTGCGACCTCTACATCGATGTATCATTCGTTATTTCAGTCGACACTCCTTTTGTAATCATGTCACCTTTCACGCAATCTATCCATCTTTTCTTAGGCCTACTAACGTTACCTTAAGTTACCTTCGTTTATTACGAGAATACGAACGAGACACCCCACTCTTCAAAATCGATGGGCTAGAGGAGGTTACACTGGAACACATATACACATGAAAACCACTCGCATCCTTCTGGGTCAGTCGAGCAAAAAGTAATCACGCCTGAAACATTTTTCAGGAAAGGCTCAGGTGGAGTGTCGGCTTTTAGGATTTAAATTAAGTTAAGTTGTCCATGATGGAACCTTTTGTAGTGATTGATGAGCATTATTTCCGATGTAAGGTCCTTCAAGAATAGAACCTTTTCTTAATTTAGAGTATATCAATTTTGAAGCTAGCTAGAAACTTATTTAACAGTGATAGAGTCCGCAATAACAGCATCTGTTGCAAGAATGGGCTGGCTCGACCAGTGAAATACCACGACCTCACAGAGGACAGGCATGAAGTAGAGAGTAGAGTAGAGTCATTACTTTTTAGTTCTTTTATTTATGTTTTATAATGTAACGTAGATATTGTAAATGTTGTGTGTACATTTGATCGATGTGTTCATCTGTTTGTTCTTGTTAGTACGTAATTTTTTTTATTCGTAAAGAAGTATGACTCATTGTCCCGTTACGCTCGAGCCGAGAGTAGCCGAATCAAGCCGAGCGTGCTAAGAGGCATGACCGCTGTATTAGGAAACGTCACGAATTTAACGTGTTGAACATGTTATTGATATACCTATTGGAAATAAATAAACAAATGAATAATTAATTAATTAAATAAATAATAAAGAGGTAGAAATAGATAATAAGAAAATAGATGTTGGTATGTAATTTTATTTTGAAAAATTATTCATAAAAACGGTATCTTTTCGGGCGTACGTGGGTAGCCTCGAAACAGGCAGTGCGCGCAATGGACGTCATTATTCATTTACGTAAATATACGGAGGCTGCTTATACCAAATCCTTTGTGTTCTAAATAAAATAGAATACACAAAATACACTCAAATGCTTTAAAAATTTTATCCTATTATCCGACTATAGTTCCCTCGTTTTAGATGATTGTCAATTTTTTTTGTAAAACCTTGGTATTAGATAAAGAGAGGAATAAATCCAGAGTAGATACCTCTCTTTCGTGTTTGAATACAATGAAGACATTGTTGTTATTTTTTTATGGGAAAAGATGGCAAACAAGCAAGCGGTTCACCTGATATTAAGTGCCCACTACCCATAGACACTATAAAGTAATTAGTAGCAAATGCGTTGCCTATGAGGAACCCTCGTCAAATACGCACCCTTTCTTTCCCTTTCTCTTCACATCTTTTATTTATTAGAAATGGATGGGAAGGCGGACTGGAATTCTTCACGCCTGTTTTCTGTGAGTATTTCACCGAGCCGGTCCATTCGCGTAGCAGATGTTGTCAGCTAAAGCCCTCTGTTAAAGTAGGATTTGCTGTCCACTGAGGAGGGCGTCTACGTCGAGTTGTTTTTGACTGTTGGAAGTATAGAGACAGAGGGAGCAATAGTTCGTTTTGAGGGTAAATAACCGCTTAATAAATATTGTAGGACATCATTACAATCTCGTAGAGGATAGATGTATATAAATAGTCATTTTGAAATGAACACCAAATTAATCAGGTTATATATAACACATTTTAGTTTGCAATTTGTTTGCAGTGTCAAAGCAAAACCCGAACTTCTGGAAAGTTTTAACGAGCTGAATTGACTCTGGGCAAATTAGTTTGAAATGCAATTAAATTTTGTTAGTATTTTATTATTGTACAACTGTTAATGTAACATTGCGTTAGACATTTCTGTTGTTCGATAAATGTTAAAGCTAATAATGGGGTTCAGTGGTGGCCCAGTGGTATAGGCCCCGACTTATGTACTGCAGGTTGCTGGTTCGATCTCAGACAGGCGCTTTACTTAGTGTAAGTTATTTCTGCTCCAAAAACGGTTATGGAAAACGTTTCGTTATTCTCTCTTCATTCATCCTTTCAACATGGCCGCTCTTTTTTACACATGTTTGCTATAAACCGAAGTTATTATACGTGGAATCATCATACGTGATTTTCCAGCGTTGAGAATGCGTGCGAAGCCGCGGGTAATAATTGGTATATAAACATATAATTATTATTAACAATAATAATAAATAAATAAATTGATATATAATTATACTAGTGACCCGCCCCGGCTTCGCCCGGGTACCACTAATTATGTTGATCCGATCGCTACCACCTACCTACTTACCTACCACGCTACAGGAATGTACCAATCTGGACAATCCCTGTAAATTTTATCGAAATCGGCCGTTTCGGAGTCTATAGGACTATACGGAACATACATACTTCGCTTTCTATGTATATTATTTTTCATAAAAAGTATCCTATGTTACTTCTAATACCTCCAAGAATATGTGTACAAAGTTTCATGATGATCGGTTGAGTAGTTTTCGCGTGAAAGCGTAGCAAATGAACTTACATTCACATTTATAATATTAGTAGGGATGTGTGGTTTTTTAAAAATGTTTCAGCGAACCTAAAAATCTCATTGTTATCGTATGTCAAGGTTGTAATCAACATAAGTTGTGTTTCGACGTGGAAGTTTTGCCAGATTTTTTTATACTTGCCGTTGAAAATGTAGGGAATGTTTGCATGTAACAGCTCCGCTTTTGTCCCGCGAATTGGGTCGCGCTGAGAGCATCTGCGGTCAAAGTTTCAGCCTATTCAATCATTTCGGAGTATTTACGAAAGAAACACTTTCATTTAATTACTTTAGATGCATAGTTTTTTTTTAAATTATTTCGTTTGTGTTTTGTTAAATCTGAACCTAAGGGTGCGTCCACATATAGCGAATGCGTCACAAAAGCGATGCTCGCGAGCGGCGTAATAGCACCGTGTCCTATCCTTGACCAAAAAATCAAAATTTAATAAAATTTCGGCCTAAACTATACCAAATTCAAATGAGCATTTTGCTGACGCGTGTGTGGTATGTTGTCCACGTGCACTTTTGGTGATGAAATAAATTACAAAAGACGAAAGTAAAATGAGGTGCCTGCCCGGGTTCTAACCAGCGACCTACATTACGTAAGTAGGGGCTTAAACCACTGAGCCACCACTGCTCCAATTTTTACTCTAAAAAATTGATATTACTTAGGATTTTAGTAACATAAGAAGATTAGTCGTGTTACGCAATTTCTTCATGACCCTAATAAGGGAAAACTGATGGAAAACGTTTCGTTATTCTCTCTTCATTCATTCAGTAATAAATTTCCAGTAATAAATTGGAAATTTATTAAGGACTCTTGCCAGAGTGTAATGAAACGGTAAGTAACACTAAGTGAGACAGTACAATCACTCTAAATTTATTTAAAAGTATTCTTGACAGCTGGGCAGCGTTTTGGCTTACAATAGTACCAGTAGTAATAAGTCAGTTAATTTTTTTTTTTTTTTTTTTTTTTTGTGACTGAAGGGTCACTGTTTGCCTTGAGGAGGCATTTACAGCTACACCGGGCTCGAGGCGGCAGGGCGCAGAGGGCGCCTAGCCTAAGCCTCTTTAAGAGTAACTTAGCTCGAGGGCTCCCTCCGTAGAGGGAACCTCGGCTCGGGCCGTTACTTTAATATTATTACCGGATTGGGAGGCCCCCGAGCTCTTAGGTCGCTTCGGTGGACGCTCCATGGAGTGACTCGGCTCAAGGGCCCCCGAGAGGGGACCTCGGCTTGGGCTGTCACTTATTACGCGTTTAGCATTCCGATTCGAGGGTGCCCGAGAGGGCCGAGCCTCGGCTCGATCGGTAGCTATTATCTGAGTAATATTACTACCACTTCGGAAAGCGTTAGCGCTGGGAGAAGAAGTGGCGGAAGAAACTCCAGCAACGCTTCTATCATGAGTAGGGGAGAAGAATCTGACGGCTATGTGGCCGTATCGAGAAGGTAATAGCCGTCCTCGCCGGCGAAGACGGTGTGTGATTTGTTTGCGATGTTGTTTCATCCTAGCCTGAGCGATGGTTATTGCATCGTCTCGATAGTCGAGGACGTGCCTAGGTCGTCTATAATCGCGACGGAACGTACCGAGCGCGATTGGTTTGTAGGTGGCGGCACCTACGACTAACGGGTTGGGGTGACCGGCGGCGGAGTCGAAATAGCGACGCGACGCCAACTTCAGGTGTTGAGCTATGGTGGGCAGCTCTAAATCCACGTGTAAATCGATGTTGCGCATGAACCACGGCGAGCCAGTGGCCCTGCGCAAGAATCTGTTTTGGATCAGCTGAAGTCGGTGTATTTGTTTTGGGGAAATGTGCGCGAATACCGGACTAGCATATGTCATGATGGGCCGTACGACAGCTTTATAGAGTGTCACCTTGTTCCGGAGGGACATTTTACTCTTAAAGTTAATTAATGGGGAAAGGCGGCCTAGTACGAAAGCCACCCGGTTCCTGACCCGGGTCACGTGAGCGGCGAAGTTAAGTTTATTGTCAAGGATGACACCTAGATATTTCACCTTATCTTCCCAGGGAATTGGGCTGTTCATGAGGTGAATGGATGGGAGATGCGTTAATGAATGGGCTTTCTTATGTCGCGAAAAGAAAAGGGCCGCGCTTTTTGCTGGATTAATTTCGATCCTCCATTTCCGGAACCACGCACCGAGAGTGGTGGCTGCGGTCTGGAGGCGTCGACATATAGCGTCAGGCTGAAGGCCCGACGTGAAAATGCAGGTGTCATCGGCAAATAGGGCTAGCTCTACACCGCGTACGCGCGGTATATCATTGGTGTAGAGGGTAAAGAGGACTGGGCCTAGCACTGACCCTTGAGGCACCCCGGCTCGAACGGGGTGCGCTTGAGAGCACACTCCCTCGACGCGGTAGCGGAACGTTCGATTGCTTAAAAAGTCTCGTATTATGCATACGCGACGGTCGGGCATTCCGTACTCGTATAACTTGTATATGAGGCCGTTGTGCCAGACTTTATCGAACGCCTTCGCCACGTCGAGGAAGAGGGCTCCAGTGTTATAGCCGCGTTGGCGTTTGGAGAGAATGTGCTCCGTGATGCGATGCACTTGATTGGTACACGAATGTTTGGCGCGAAAGCCGAATTGTTCAGGGATTGGTAGTCCTTTGGTATTCATAAAGGTACGTAGGCGGGCTAATATTAGGCGTTCATAGATCTTCCCAAACGTTTTGAGAAGACTTATGGGTCTATATGACGTGGGGTTCGTGGCCGGCTTTGAGGGTTTGAGGAACCCTATGACCTCAGCATCTTTCCACTCGCTGGGAAAGACACCTTTGGTCATTGCCGCGTTATAAATAAGAACTAGTAGCTGTATAATAGCAGCAGGAAAGAGTTTGGTCACCCTATTGGTGATACCATCTGAGCCGGGGGCTTTGCGTGGACGCAAGTTCTTAATTAATTCCTTAACTTCGTCGAATGTTACCGGGGGAACGGAGTCGCGAAGCGGTTCGTGTTTCCTTCGATCGACCTCGCTGTCTACCATTCGGAGGTGGGCAGGGTCGACCGGTAGGCTACTGGGAGAGCACTGGGCTTCGAGGCTGTCAGCTAGGCATTCGGCTTTCTCTTCGTCCAGCATGGCTGGGGTCATGTTCGGGCGTAAAAGCGGCGGCATCGTGGTATACGTGTCGCCTTTAAGTGATTTGGGAAGCCGCCAGAATGTTAAATGGGATGGCTTTAAATTATTAAGTGTTGTATCCCACCTTTCGTTCCTGAGGGCGGCTATGCGTGCTTTCGATTCACGCTGTAGTTTACGTAGCCGCTTTCGGTGCGATTCGGTGGGATACATATCATAAGCTCGGGTGGCCGCGTTCTTACGTCTCAGCAAGTCCCTGGCGTCCGGGGGCAGCTCCCAGCGATGGTTGTCCATCACTGGGATCTGCCTCGAGCAGTCCTCGATGGTATTTTGGACATAGCTTGTGAGAGATCCGATTGCGACGCCCATGTCTTGCTCATTAATTATTTGGTCGGGGACGGAATCAAGTTGCGGCGAGTCAATGTTCTGTAGCTTAGCACTGAGCTTGTGCCAGTCCACGATGGTCTTGGTTTGGGGCGAGGCTGGCGCAGAAGGCCCTAGCCGTAGTATTACTGGTCGGTGATCCGAGTGAAGCTCGTGAATCACTTTTATTTCGCGTAGGTTGAGATTAATATTTTTGACAATTGCTATATCAAGCACATCCGGTGT
Source organism: Papilio elwesi (assembly GCA_029849275.1). Taxonomy (NCBI): domain Eukaryota; kingdom Metazoa; phylum Arthropoda; class Insecta; order Lepidoptera; family Papilionidae; genus Papilio; species Papilio elwesi. Next base: position 10,323,573 of record CM056702.1, read on the forward strand.
ATGTTCCACTGTGTGAGGGTAATGAGTAGGCTCTATGGGCGCTACGATTTCGAAGTCGAGTAAGTCCGACAGCGAGTCGAGCGCGCGACCTCGTGTGCTGATCTTAGTTGAGTTCCATCGGATGTGCTTACTATTAAAATCGCCGGCAAGAATAGTAGCTCCTCCTAAGGATAGAAGGGCTTCGAAGTCTGAGCGCAAGATAGTTGCGCTTGGTCTACAGGGAAGGTAAACCGAAGCTATCGTTATAGGGGCATGGCCTGTCATGGCTAGCTGGCAGATCGAAGCCTCTAAGTGCGTTAGCGCGGGCGTGTCGATCGGTACGCAGTGCAGGGATTTTTTTATAGTAAACCATAGTGCCGCCGCCCGGGGCGCCGGCCCTATCGTTCCTAACGACTTTATAATTTGGGACATTCGGGTCCCTTGTTGCAGGCTTAAGAAATGTTTCCTGCACGAGTAGTACGTCGACTTGGTGGTCACGGAGGAAGTTACAAATTTCTTCGCGTTGTGTTTTGACGCCGTTCGCGTTATAAAATGCTACGTTAATCGATTGCGGTTTAACTCGACCATTATTGCGCGCGAGGGTCGGAGGACTATTTTTACTTTTAGTTTTATCTTTCTCTGCAAAGGCTAATTAAACTCAAGAGCACTAACAATTAAATATAGACGCGTGCCTATATTTCCGGATGCGTTTAAGTACTCGTCGGCGAAGGTGAGGACCTCCTCCATATCTAGGCTTCCTAGCCTGTTTAGAGACCCGAATGGATTGGTCTCTGCCGTTTTTACGGGTGCAACCGGCTTGGCGGGTGCCGGTTTATTACCTGCGTGATGAGGAATCGCGGTAACGGTGGGGCTCGGCTTGAACCATGCGGAGGCCAGTGGAGTGGTTGTTTGCCACGCGGGGCGCAGAGGAGGGAAGGATGCCGATGTTGGCACTGGTTGGGGACGTCTTACTGGCTGGCGAGATGGTTGCTGGGGCTGCTGTTTACGCTTGGGTGCTTTTGGGCACCCAAGGTAATTAGCAGTGTGTCCCTGCGATTGGCAGAGGACACAGGCGGGGGGGCCAAAAGTGGCCAGTTGTGTTTTGTCCTTCGGACGGGGGCAATCAGAGGTGCCGTGGTCACCTAGGCACTTGACGCACCTAGGGCGGGCGAAACAGTTACGGGCTGCGTGCCCGTACATTTGGCACTTGTGGCATTGGCCCGGTAGAGCGCCTTTACGCGGTGGCTCCACCACCAAGCCACTAAGGCCGCAGATCGACTTGATGTCGAAGATTGATTTGCCCTCAGGCGTGAGTTCTAAGTGAACTTGCACTAGATCGATAGGGGCTCGAGTACGTCTATTCGTCATACGATAGACACCTAAGACTGGGAGTTTTTGGTCCTTAAGGGACTGGGCGATTTCCTCTAGCAGGATTTCCTTAGGGATGCGTTTTACAACGACCCTTAAAATGCGATCTTCAGCGAGTGTGTAAGTATGGAAGTACACCTCCTTTTCATGGAGGAAGCGGGTTACGTGCCGGAAAGCATCAGCAGTCTCGAGCTGCATTTTGATGCCTTGGGCCGTCGCTGTAGCGGCTATTTTATATTTGTTGGACATGGCCGACTGTATCATCGGCCATTTGTCCTGGGCTTGGACGTATATTGGGGGGGGGCCTTTTGTCCTGCGGCGCGCGAGGCGCGGGGGGACCTTGTGGTACAGCTGGGGCGGCAGGCTTAACCTGCGGGGCTGGGGTAGGCTTGGGCAACGCTACGGGGATTGCCATAAGGGCGGGGATGGGGGCTGAAGTGGGCTGAGATGGTCCAGCTACCGCGTTGGGCTCTGGTTTGTGTGCCTTTGATGGCACAAGAGAGGAGGCTAATGAGGCAGCGGGGGAAGAGCGCTTCTTGCGCTTCTTTTTGTTTTCGACGACCGTAAATAGGCCGCCTTTGTCCTCGGGATTTTCGGGGGATAGGGGAGAATCTAACTCCATTTCCGAGTCGCTGGAGCCGGAGGAGGACGCGGCGCTTGAGACGGCTGAATGGGGCCTGGTTTGCGCGCCTAACTGAGAGGCCGTAAATGCCTTAAAAACGTCCGGGAAGTTCTCCCGGATGAACTCAAATAGGGCGCTTGCTTCCGCCATTTTGTCTGACGTTACTCTGAAGCTCCTAACTATCCTACTTTAGTAAGCAGGCGGTCCCGGTGGGAGGCCGGGGTGTGTATCCCTAGCTCCCTCCCTGCTGGGTTAGGCAGGGAGGATGTGAGCCTACTGCGTGTAGCCCTAGTGCGTCCGAGTGCCGATCTTATTGTGCACTCGGGTGTGTACTTAGGTACTAACTATAACTACCCGTGGGCTCTAAATGGCCAATACGTGGACCAACATTGACTAGGGCACTACCCAAGGCCAGTGGTGGAGGTCCCTTCCAAATTTCGCGGTTCCCAGACGGGGAAACGCGGGCGAACGGGTCTACCTGACTAGCTTCGTTGTCACCGTTAGGTATCCGCTAGGGTTTTTTCAAAATGCGTCGCTAAGTTGTTGTTCCGCGCAGTCAAAACTGCACTTCGCAACGCCTTGCACACGCTGTTCCCAGAAACGGAAACAATAACAACCTAATTAAGACGTTAACGTTCCCAAGAAACGAGAAATTCACTTGCCAGATGGCCGGCGCAATAAAAATTACGCCGAACAGGCGGCTCGCGAACAAAGGGCGGCGGCGCGCTAATGACACGCACCTGCACGGCGGATGGCCCGACTTAAGTCAGGCAGAGCGACAGATGTTGAGCGCGAACAAAGCACGTCCGTTCGGCTCGACGGTCTGTAGCGGAGTGTGTCAGTTAAAATGAGCTGGCTAGGCTTTATATACATTTCCCACCACCCAAGGCGGTGGTGGAGGTGGTGGAGCTTGGCTTGGCTATGATTGGCTGGCTTGAATGGCGCGCTGTGATAGGCTGGCTTAGGCGTTGTGGTGTAACAGTAATGAACACAACCAAATTCATTGTCATAAACCAATGGATCTGAATGAGGGTAAATTTTATCAAGCCAGTTGATCACACATATATCTATCATATCACGACTAATGCATCATTTTTAGGGTTCCATTGGAAAAGGGTAAAACGGGATCCTATAAGTTAGACTCTGCTTTCTGTCCGTCTGTCACCAGGCTGTACCTCATATAGTTGCGTAAAAGAACTGAAGGATTCAGGGAAATTAGTTCCCGGGGCGGTGCTACGGCATATCCCGGAGCCCCTCTTCTTGCACCCGAAGATGACCAGGGGGGTTTTAGTGGGTCAAATCCCACATTTGCCTTTCCCCCAGAGGACAGGATATCTTCAGAAGATTTTTTTTGTGTGAGAAGGTGGCAAACGAGCAAGCAGATCACCTGAAGTAAAGTGAGCGCTACCCAAAGACATCCGCAACAATCAAATGTGTTGCAGATGCGTTGCCTACCTTTAATGGACAGAAGAGGTTATTTCCTTTTCCCCGTTAATCCCCTCCCAGTCCAATCCTCTTTCCCTTCCCATCCTATACCTCTTATGAGGAACGGGTGGGAAAGGGAAGAGGACTGAAATGAGTCCTACGGCACCTCACTGGTCAGACGAAACGCAGAGTATTTCTACTTCACGCCTGTGTTCTGTGAGGTCGTGGTATTTCACCGGTCGAGCCGGCCAATTCGTGCAACAGATGTTATTGTTGCGGACTCTACCACTGTAAAAAGTTTTCAGAAGATTTCCCCCCGAAAAAAAGGCTGTATCTCATGAATCGTGATAGTTAGACAGTTGAAATATTCACAGATGATGTATTTCTGTTGCCGCTATAACAACAAATACTAAAAAACGGAATACAATAAATATTTAAGAGGGCTCTCATACAACAAAAGTGTATTTTATAGATAATCTTACGGAACCCTTCGTGCGCGAGTTAGACTCGCACTTGTCCGATTTTTATAAATCTCGAAATATAGATACGTGGTTTTAAAAAGCATCGATTGTTAAATAAAAGCACATTTTCGTTCCATGCACTTCTATTTTTTTGCATTTACCATTTGTGCACGTCACTGTACTAGAACTAGTTTCCCGACGGCGATGGAAGGCCATTTCTTTCTGAGGCTCGAGTTGGTTTAGACTTTAGATTAAATTCTCGTCGTTTTGAACTCGATAACATTGCAATTTAATTCTAATTTAAATGCTTTTTTCAAAGCTTGTTCGCTTGTTTATGTGCATTGAATTATAATAATAATATCCGAGGACATATTCACACACGGCCATCTGATCCCAAATTAAGCAGAGCTTGTGCTATGGCAACCAGACAACTGATATACTACATATACTACTTTTCTTTCGTAAATACTTAAATAGATAATTACACCCAGACTCAGGACAAACAGACATGTTCATCCACACAAATGTCTGTCGTGGGTAGGTAACTGAATCGTAAATACAGATATGACGGCTGACAGAGATCTGTTGATGTAAGTTACATATTTATCTCAATCAAAAATTTTATTTAATACATTCATTTTATACTACAATAACCCAGAAGAGTCGTTTTTTTTACTTAATTCTACTTGATATCTGTTTAATAGTTAAATTCTCGGTTGAAACACAAAATGGCGCTTTAAAAATTGAATAAAATTCAAATATAACATTTTTGTTCCAAAAATGGATTGCAGATAATCCAATAAATGTGGTAAACTCCAATTTATTTCAATTAAATACTTCAGTGAGCTAAAATAAGGGAATTGAATTATATTTTTCCATTTATTTCAATTCTTATGCCATCTCTTCAATGCTAAACGTTGGCCAACTTCGAAAATGTTCGCTTCAATGCGAGGCGAAACAAATTGACTTTATTATTTATTACATTATCCCGAAGTAACATAGGCTATTTATTATGTGTACCTCTCACTTTCCTATGGATAGTCTATAATTTGCAATGCTGCTGACCCGAATAATAGATTACATTTTATTCAAGCTCCACTGACTTCGATATATGTCGATGCCAACACTAGCAGCTTCTTGTTACGCACCATTTCCATTCTTACAATATATTTCAATAAATCATTGTAATTTACATTTGAATTGTATACTAGTAGCTGGCTCGGCGAACTTCAATCCCCCCCTCTCCCCTTTCCCACCCTTTTCTTATAAGGAAAGGATGGGAAGGGGAAGAAATCTTGATGGTGGAGGGGATGTATAGAAATTGGAAACAACCATTTTCTGTTTGTCCCTTCCGCTGTCCATTACGCAACTGTGGAACGCATCTACAAATCATTGGTTAGTTGCAGATGTCTATGGGTAGCGATCAGTTGACATCGGGTGAACCGCTTGCTCGTTTGCCACCTAATAGTATAAAAAAGGTCGTGGTATTTTATCTGTACAGCATATTCCAGCGACATCTATGTTTTTACGGCCTCGAACATTGTAAAAAAGACAAGAATGTAATTTAATGGTCTCGGGACACTGTTGGGGTTACTACGGTTTTGTAGTGCTTCAACAATGTTTGCCGAAACACAAGTTAATTAGTTTTTCGCTATAATGCCAGAGAATTGCTCATTTGATGACGCGTATTAGATCGAGTAATAATTCTCTCCTGAATGTTTTTGCAACCAGATGGAATGGTCCAGCATTGCGCCGCTGCATCAAACTGCACAGCCAACTGTAAATCCCATCCGGTTAATGTATCAATGTTAAAATGTCTAGATAAGTTTCCTTCTCCCAATACTAGTTTAAGTTGTTGTTACCATCAAATATGGATGTATTCATCTGAATTATTATTAATTGAGAAGGGGAGAACAATTCTGCAAGTCTTATGCCTCTTACCATACCACCTAACGCTTCAGACGAATGGTTGAATTACGAACACCACGCCAGTATTCTGGTCAATTACTAATCCTACTATTGTTTTGTTAGCCTCCTTATTTATTTACATTGTGTATTGATTAATTTGCCGGTATTATATTGATTAAGAGTAACGTTGTGTTTAGAATAAATATTAATTGTGTTGTATGTCATTGTTATTTTATAAAATGGTCACATTAAAATTGTCATTATGAGCCAAGAATCTGTTTGATATTTAGAAAATGTATTTAAATTCATTAGTTATCCTGAGTGAAATTGTAAAATGTATTAGTAAAAATATAAATCACTTAATACATTATTGAATAAGTCCTAGTCACAATGCGTTAAGCATTAAGACAGTGTTATGACTAGACCGACGCACGTTCATGTTGGCCGTGCGGAGGAGAGCAGGCAGTCGATCTATGGAAGAGGGCGCGAGTGGTGTAAAGTAAAGGAAAATAAAAATATAGTGATCAACCGGCGTTTCCTTCGAACTCCTTGACCTTTTCGGCTGTATCCTTACAACTTCAGAAGTGGGATCGACGAAAACTATTATCGTTTTCGATCTACGTCTACAAAGGGAACGTAAGTACAACGAATTATATATTTAACGTTATTTTTAATTCAGCTTTCTTTTTTTTTCTCTCTCTCGTTTTCGTTTCTTTCAAATCCAATTACATGTGTATGTTACACATGTTGAATGTTAATAATAAATTTTCGACAAGTCGAAGTATTCAACGTAATAACGAGATAACGTGACAAAGGTAGACGAAAGAAACTTCCATACGAACTAAATTTTTTTTTTGGGGTATAACAAAGAAAGAATACGTTTCCAAACTCAAGTGTGTACTCACCTTTGCAGGGTTATAACATTAACTTATATAATTAATGTCTGTCCTTTTAATTTCATTTGTATATAGCTAGATTTTTTTTAAATATTTTAAATGCGCCGTGCGTGTATAAATATTTCTGCTTATTAACAACGCTCCTGAAAGCAATGTCACTGGCATATTATTCTGTCGATCGTGGGATGATATAAATAAGTGAGGCGGTAGTAATTTTTTTATGATGAAACTTAATTTACTTTAATTTGTAAAACTTAAAACGTTAACCGCAGTGTCATTATTGTTTAGTTACATACTATCTGTCAGTTTCAGTTGTCACTATGGACGATAATGGTGGAGACTCAGGAGTGCCCAGGTACAAGGGCCAGAGTCAAAGCATACATGAGGACCGACGTGCACTCAGGTGTGAGAGCGATGGTCGAGATCGGCGTGGGCTCAGGTGTGAGAGCGATGGTCGAGATCGGTGTGGGCTCAGGTGTGAGAGCGATAATCGAGATCGACGTGGGCTCAGGTGTGAGAGCGATGATCGAGATCGACGTGGGCTCAGGTGTGAGAGCGATGATCGAGATCGACGTGGGCTCAGGTGTGAGAGCGATGATCGAGATCGACGTGGGCTCAGGTGTGAGAGCGATGATCGAGATCGGCGTGGGCTCAGGTGTGAGAGCGATGATCGAGATCGGCGTGGGCTCAGGTATGAGAGCGATGATCGAGATCGACGTGGGCTCAGGTGTGAGAGCGGTGGTCGAGATCGGCGTGGGCTCAGGTGTGAGAGCGATGATCGAGATCGACGTGGGCTCAGGTGTGAGAGCGGTGATCGAGATCGACGTGGGCTCAGGTGTGAGAGCGGTGATCGAGATCGGCGTGGGCTCAGGTGTGAGAGCGATGGTCGAGATAGGCGTTCGCTCAGGTATGAGAGCGATGATGAAGACTGGCGTGAACTTAGATGTGAGAGCTACGGTCGGAACCAAAGCTTGCCTAGGTATAAGGGTCAAGTCAGATCAGAGGGACGGATACTCTCTCAGCAGCCGAGAATATCGCGGGCCCACTATATTGAAGTTAATCAAGGCAACCAGTGCAGAAAAAGGTGTTGCAGTTCGCCGAGGGGACCTGATCTGGATGAGTCAAAACATGGTCCTAAGCGATCAAAGAATGTAGACTCCTCGCCAGATGCTGTACTTGATAAAGTCCTGTCGATATTACAGTCAGTCAAGACTGCAGATAGATCGAAGTTAACTTTTAATACTAACGTAATTCCGGAATTCGACCCAATGTCGAAAGAACAAACTGTTCTTACGTGGTTGACAAAAGTGGAAGAATGCGCTGAAATTTATGAATGGGGAGATAGAGAAATAATCCACTATACCCTGCCAAAATTATCTGGGGTGGCGAAAACATGGTATCAAAGCTTGCCGTCGATGATGTTTACATGGGCCGAATGGAAGAGGAAGTTGATTGAATCTTTTCCTGTTCGCGAAGACTATGCTGAACTTTTAACTGAGATGCTATCTAAGAGGGTTAAATTCGGAGAATCCTTAGAACATTATTATTACGTGAAAATAAATTTGTTAAATAGGTGTAAAATTTATGGACGTCAAGCCGTTGATTGCTTATTGTACGGCGTCGAAGACAGAGCTATAAGAGTAGGTGCACAAGCGGCGCAGTTTTCAGAACCAGAACAAGTATTGAAATACCTTAGAACTGTAAAGGCAGGTCGTGTCCGCGAGAATTATGATTCAAATTCTAAATTTCGAAATGATCGAAAGGGTGCAATGAGTACAACAAAATCTTATAGTTCAAGAATGACTTGCTATAATTGTGACCAACCTGGACATCCCAGCTTCAAATGTGATAAACCACCGTCGAAGTGTACTACGTGTGAAAGGGTAGGACATCTTTCCGTGCATTGTTTCAAAAATAAGCACAGCAGTAAAGATCTAGAGAAAGACTTAGTTCAAAATAGAAATGAAAAACAGGTGGCCCAATTATCTTCAGATAGCGAACTGGCAGCTAAATACCTTTTCGACATTAAGATTAATAGCTGCAACATAGATTGTCTCTTAGATTTAGGAAGCCAATGTTCCCTTATAAAGCTGATGAAAGCAAGAGAATTTAGGTTAGATATAGTGACGCCCGATAGCTTACCCACGCTGAGGGGCATAGGAAATAACCTGGTTATTCCAGTAGGCATGACGACCGTTTCTGTTGAAGTCCAGGGCATAAAGAAAACCATAAATATGTATGTGGTTAATGACCACATTATAAAGCAATCTGTTCTGTTAGGACATTCGTTCACAGAAAGGCCAGATATCTTTATAATGAAAACACCGACTGCAGTCATATTTAAAGAAATCCCCAGCATTAAAATACACTTTAAAATATGCAAGTGTGTTGAGTTACCTCCTAACACTCTACGGGCTGTTGAAGTTACTGCCAATCATGACATAGGTGGGCAAGTTTATGTTAACGGTTCTATAAGGGGCACGATGGGAAAGGAACATTATTTACTCCCTGGAAAGTACGAAGTGAGAAATGGATTAAGCGCGATGTTGGTTTATAACGTATCTGCCAACCCGATTATTCTCGAAAGGGGAACTCTTTTGACACGAGTACAATTTACTAATACTGGAGAGCTTAAAGGGAATTTAGCGTCATACAATGTTTCGTTTTGCGAAACTCAAAATATTGAGGGCGTTAACTATGACACGAATTTGAGCATAGAAGAGCAAGGAAAACTTAAAAATCTATTAGAACGATATAAAAATTGTTTCTCGACTGGACTTCACGACTTGGGTTTCACAGATCTAACCGAAATGGTAATTGAACTCGAAGATGCTGAACCTGTTATTTATCGGCCGTATCGCATGTCGTATGCAGATCGTTCTCTAGTGAGGAACATGGTACAGGAGATGGTTGATCATGGTATAATTAGAGAATCAACTTCTCCTTACGCTAGCCCAATTGTCCTGGTTCAAAAGAAAACTGGCGATAAGCGCCTATGCGTCGACTACCGAGCGATAAATCGCAAAACCAAGAAAGAACATTATCCCCTCCCTCGCATTGAAGACCAGTTAGATCAATTGGCAGGAAATAAGGTCTTTACCTCTCTAGACTTGGCTTCCGGATATTACCAGATACCGATAGCTGAGGAGTCACGTCATAAAACTGCTTTTGTAACACCAGATGGTCAATTCGAATACAATCGAATGCCGTTCGGATTGGTAAATGCACCGTCAGTCTTTCAACGGACTATCAATAAGATATTGTTGGAAGCTAAGATTAAATACGCGGTCGTGTATATGGACGATATCCTCATTCCTGCTAAAGATATTACTGAAGGCCTTCAACGATTGGAAGAAGTTCTGGAACTTCTCAAAAGAGGCGGACTTACTCTTAAATTAAACAAGTGCCACTTTTTCCTTAACACCATCGACTTCCTTGGATACGAGGTAAGTGCTGACGGAATCCGACCGGGTCATCGTAAAACCGAAGTAGTATCCAAATTTCCCAAACCTAAAAACCAGCATGAGTTAAGGCAGTTCCTTGGACTATCTGGATATTTTAGACGGTTCATGAAGAATTACGCTTTATTGGCGGCACCCTTAACCGATCTTTTAAAAAAGGACATAAAATGGCTATGGGGTGATAGCCAAGACCGTGCATTTCAAAAACTAAAGGAAATGTTGACTGAGAGACCTGTTCTCGCGCTTTACGATCACTCCGCCGTAACACAACTCCATACAGACGCTAGCAAAGATGGATTGGCCGGCATTTTGACACAAGCCAACTCGAACGGTATTTTTCAACCAGTCGCTTATTTTAGTCGTAAGACGAATTTGGACGAAAGAAAATTTCACTCCTACGATCTCGAGACACTAGCTGTTGTGGCATCACTAAACCGATTTCGTGTTTACCTCATCGGCATACCTTTTAAAATATTCACGGACTGTAATGCTCTGCGTGCTACGTTCATAAAACGTGACTTAATCCCACGGGTCGCTCGATGGTGGATGCAACTTCAGGAATTTGACTGCACAATCGAGTATCGTCCAGGAACGCGAATGGCACATGTAGATGCACTGAGCCGCAACCCTGTTGGAGTAAGCGAACCGGAACCCTTAACATATATTGATGTTTTAGTCATTGAAGGTAAAGAAGAAGACTGGATAACCACAGTCCAATCATCTGATGAAGAAGTAAAGAAGATAAAAGAAATTTTATTAGATCCAAATTCGAAACACGCCTTGGACGTGCACAAAAATTACAAACAAAAAAATAATAAGGTGTATAGAATTGTAGGGGATGAAATTAAATGGTTAGTGCCAAAAGGAGTTCGTTCGCAAATTCTAAGAATTAATCACGATGACGTTGGTCATTGCGGTTATGACAAAACCCTTCAACGCATACGGAAGAATTACTGGTTCGCTAAAATGAGAAAATTCGTAAAGAAATATGTTTCGTCATGTCTGGAATGTGCACACCACAAAGCTCCTGGTGGTAAACGGGAGGGTGAATTGCATCCCATAGATAAACCGAGCATCCCCTTCCATACGGTCCACGCTGACCATTTAGGACCATTTGTGAGAAGTAAAAAGGGCAATTGCTACCTACTCGTAATAATTGATGGTTTTACAAAATTCATTAATCTAAGACCTGTTAAAAATACAAAGACGGGGACGACGGTAAGAGTTCTTAAGGAACATATTAGTTATTTTGGGTCCCCAACTCGCTTAATCACGGATAAAGGGACAAGTTTTACAAGTGGGGGTTTCAAAGAATTTGTGAACTCATATGGCATCAAGCACATATTAAATGCTGTATCCACCCCTCGCGCAAATGGCCAAGTAGAGAGGTTTAACAGAACAATTTTAGATGCCCTTTCTACTGCAACTCATGGAAAGGATGAAAAGTCCTGGGATGAAGAAGTCGCCGATATACAATTAGGCCTTAATACAACCACCCACAAAACAACTCAAAAGACGCCATCAGAGTTGTTATTCGGAATTAACATAAGATGTAGGAGCGAGGGAATTCTAAGGGAGGTCTTAGAGGACACCACCAGCATAATGCCAGCTGAAAACCTAGTAGCTATTAGAAAAGAAGTTGAGCAAAGGATAGAAAAACAACAAGCAAAAGATAGGGAAAGATTTAATAGGTATAGAAAGCCACCGAAACATTATACTGAAGGAGATTTAGTACGTATAGAGCGACAGGCTCCGCGAGATGGTCAATCACAAAAATTAGTTGTAAAATTTCAGGGTCCTTACCGAGTATTAAAAGTACTTCCTAACGATAGATATGTCATCGAAGATACTCCATTGTCACGTAAAAATAATCGACGCTACGAAGCTGTAGTAGCAGTAGATAAAATGAAGCCGTGGTTAAGTTTTAATAGGGATTTAGAAAATAGTTCCGAGGAAAGTGAATCAGACGAAGACTAAGGGAAATAAGCAATTTATAATGGTAATTAAGAGTGAAATAGTCAAAAAAATAATAAATTAATTAAATCTTGTCATTCGATAATATAATAATGAGTATTTTGTAAAACGTTGAAGAATTGACGGTACGATGTAAATATATATTTTTTTTTTAATGTAAATCATCTCTAAATTCATCAATTGTCATGTTACACTAGTTCAAGCGAAGAGACTCGCTAACAACAGGAAGGCCGAGTTGTTAGCCTCCTTATTTATTTACATTGTGTATTGATTAATTTGCCGGTATTATATTGATTAAGAGTAACGTTGTGTTTAGAATAAATATTAATTGTGTTGTATGTCATTGTTATTTTATAAAATGGTCACATTAAAATTGTCATTATGAGCCAAGAATCTGTTTGATATTTAGAAAATGTATTTAAATTCATTAGTTATCCTGAGTGAAATTGTAAAATGTATTAGTAAAAATATAAATCACTTAATACATTATTGAATAAGTCCTAGTCACAATGCGTTAAGCATTAAGACAGTGTTATGACTAGACCGACGCACGTTCATGTTGGCCGTGCGGAGGAGAGCAGGCAGTCGATCTATGGAAGAGGGCGCGAGTGGTGTAAAGTAAAGGAAAATAAAAATATAGTGATCAACCGGCGTTTCCTTCGAACTCCTTGACCTTTTCGGCTGTATCCTTACAGTTTGATCTAGTTATAATTCCAGTACAAGTCTAATGTTATGAATGGATATGTAATTTACTTCAAAAGCTCTTTATTTCCTTCGCATTCCACAGCTATCGTGCTCACGAGATCAGAGATATTAAGAGCAGGGCGCGGATGCATTATGCATGCATTTAGATTGCGTGCTTGCATTGAATGAAACGCTATTTCCTCAGCCCGGTGTAAAATCAAATGCTTGTAAGCCGTAAGCAAGAGGGTAGTTTGAAATAAACTACCTCTTTATTCATGTATTAATAAAAAATAATGCTTCTGATAGTTCGAGTAGTTATTATGGCAGAAGGTAGGAAACTAGCAAGCGGTTCACCTGATTTGAAATGATAGAATAGGTATTCACAGCAAGCAAATGAGTTGCAGGAAAAAGGATATTCTATTCATTGTCCTATTCTGCCCCTCCCCGTGGAATTCTCGTAAAGAAAGAGTCACAAAGTAATATTATATTGAAAAATTCGTGAGAACGAATCCTAGAACAAAGAGCACTCGATACGGAATAATACAGAATTACAATAAATACACAATTTATTACATAAAAATTAAAGTATTTTATTCATTGAATGATAACTACATGTATAATGTCTTATAATTGTATTGTGTATTAAGCCAATCAAACGATGCGTCATACCTCCCAGCCGATCGAACGGAGCGATAGGTAACGGAGAATTAAGGTAACGGGACATTGAGTCATACTTTTTTCCGAATGCCTCCTAGGGTATACCGATTTATAAGACGTCGCGTCAAAAGTGAGAGGCAGTGATGGTAGGGAATTTATACTAACGAGGTTGAGGATAGACCATATTAGGAATACTCCATCCTTTTGCATAAAAGTGGGGGGGCGAGGGGGGCCTCGCTACGCCACTCACTTGGGGAGTGAATAAGGAAAATGAGAGGAGGAAGAACCAGGACTAAGACCCTTTTATGTAGTTTTTCCAAGTTGTACCTCATTTGGCGCGTTTGGGACAAATTTTACGTCAACTTTTACGATGCGTAACATCAACTTCATGTTGCGTTCAATTAAACTGCTATCAATTGCATAAATTGTATTTTTTATTATTTTATTTCTTACCAGTTACAGTACACACAAACACGTTTTGTATAATTTTTTCTGGGAGTCCTATGTCAACATCAAAACGGGCGTAGTCAAGCCGGGACGTCACTAGTCCTATAACAACAAATCAACAATTTTAGATTTATTGCTCACGAAAATCCGATTTATGCCGAAAGTCTTTGATTCGTTCGAAAGTTGAAATGGGTTCACTCTAGGTAGATTAACTCCACTATCTGTTTTTGTTTCAACAAAACATTTTTGACGTTACGTTTAAACCCAGCTTTTCCGCAATAAGAAATAACTCCGTATATTACTAGGCGTTCTCTGAATACTAGCGGTTACATTTTCCAGATATATTGGCACAGGTTAAAGTTTCTATTCCCCAACCAAGGAAAGCATTTTGGTGTTGCGGCGTCGTTTTTTGCATTCCGTACCTTATCCTTTTTAATATTTGGGACATAAATAATAATAATAATAAATCGGCCTTTTCTAGAATGTTTCCCCTTGCAGGGCACAGCCCTCCTCTCCGAGAGAGGGAATGAGCCGTAATTCATCACGCTGGCCCAGTGCGGGTTGGTGGATGTCACATATCTTCGAATTTGATGGTTCTAAGAACATGTCGGTTTCCTCACGATGTTTTCCTTCACCGTTTTTGGAGCAGTGGTGATGAAATAAATTACACAAAGTAAAGCGCCTGCCTGGGTTCAAACTCGGGACCTACAGTACGTAAGTCGGGGCCTAAGCCGCTGAGCCACTCATTTGGGACATGTTCAAGATCAATTCAAGGTTCGTTAAATGTTCTAAAACATTACCTCATTGTGGCCACAAATACATTTCTCTCCTACGATGATCCCCTTCAAATAAAGCTTTAAAATTTAATTATAATATTTCTTATTTCACATTAAATGACATATAATTTTGAATAGTGGTAGAACCAGCAACAACAATATCCGTTACACAAATGGGTCGGCTCCACCGGCGAAATACCACGACCTCACAGAAGACAGGCGTGAAGTAGAGTATTCTACTTTTGAACTAATGAGAGAGGTGTCGGATGTATAATTCGAGTCCTCTTCACCTTACTAGCTAAGGATGGGTAGGGAAGAGGAATTGAGGGAGGAGGGGATGAGTGAGACAGAGAAATAACAATTTTCCGTTTATCCTCTGTCCATTAAAGGTAGGCAACGCATCTGCAACTCATTAGCTTGTTGCAAATGCCTATGTGTAGTGATCACTTGATATCGGGTGAACCGCTTGCTCGGTTGCCACTCTATACTATAAAAAAATGTAATTCAAGATATTTTTTATGTTTCTTAATAGATACTTAACGTGAGATTAAGGGTATATTTACGACCATGACCACAGACCCGCATCGACTTATCTGCTGTCAGAACTTCGTTGATTTATAACTTAACAAGTATCAAAGACGCAAAACGTAGGTTTCCTTAGAACCGCAATTAAGTTATTAGTAATATAAGCTGTAAACAAAATACATTATATTAAATAATAATTATTTAAAAAGACATTAATATATACTGTATTTAAAAGTAATTAGTGACCCGCCCCGGCTTAACCCGGGAATATATATAATACCAAATACAGGAATGCCAGCCAATATGGACAATGCCTGGAAATTTCATCGAAATCGGTCCAGCCGTTTCGGAGTCTATAGGCCTTTAGCAAACATACATACTTCGCTTTTTATATACTACTTTTATTTATAAAAAGTATGCTATGTTACTTGTAATACCTCCAAGAATATGTGTACAAAGTTTCATGATGATCGGTTGAGTAGTTTTTGCGTGAAAGCGTAACAAACAAACTTACATTCACATTTATAGTATTAGTGATTTAAATAGAATATATACTGGAAAATTGTCCTTGTATGTTTTAATGTCATTATCCAAACACATAGTAGCAACATGAAACAGGCTGCCCTAGTCCCGGCTGAACTCACGGATAGCACGGGAATAATGGCATGTCTGGATTTTGTTTAAATATAAGTAAATTACGAAAATATTTTCCAAAATATTTCTTTTAATCATTCCAAATATAGCTTAAGTTTTGCTACGTCCTCCACACCAGTCGAATGGCAGATTCGAACCTACGACCATGTTGCGCATGTCGTAGTCCGTACCCATAAAATTAAAGACAGTTTCCATTAGGCTATTGGCACTTAAATGTAGCTTTGTAATGCGAAAGAATTATTAATATAAATTCAGAATTTAAATACAATACCCATTAAAAACAAGGAATCATATTTTTTTATATTAAAATACACTATGCTACAATATTTTATATTAAAATACAATATGAACCGAGCTTCACTCTGCGTTGTCTTTTACACGTGACATCGTATTTTTAAAGATAGCGCCATCTAACAAAAATATGGTATATCAGTAAGTTAGCCCTTGACAACGTTCCAACAATAGATAATGCATATACCTAACAAAAGATGGCGCTAATTACAATTAACACATTTTTTTATTAACAAAACACCTACATGTGTAAATTTAAAAATAAACTAGATACAATATTTAAATGACCGTTCAAACCATTTCCGTAATACAGATTATATAAGTATATACAAAAATGGCTTGTTTAAAAGTATAAGATTTATTTATTTTTAAAAAAATCTGGATAAAATTAAATATTTTGTTAACAAAGGATTACGCTGCATTCCGGTTACTGATAAGTAAATTGTTTTGGCAGCGGGTAAAATCGCTGCACAGCGCTAATCTTGCTTCCTAATGTCGTCGCTCACATTTCCGGTTTGCCAGGAATGTACGAGTACGGTAGTGAAACGTAAAGTTGCGTTGCTGACTTTAGACAGCAAGAGTCTTTATAAGCACTTGTCAAAGGAAGGAGACTCAGTTTGTACTCCTGTCAAAGGTCGCGACAACAACTTTTGAGGCCCGAGCTTTGACTGATTGTTATAAGCAGTCGTATTAGTGTGTACAGTATATTGTGCAATGGAAATATTAAGCTACAACCAGTGTGCGATATCACTAATGTCTTGAATACGTGCCTTCTGTGTTACAAAATATTTAATATCCCTACCTCTCGATACCTAATTTCACGACTTAAATTGAAAACGAATAAACACCGGCAAAATAAGCGACTTTGTACAATTCGTTTGAACGCGCTAATCTTAGTAACCACTAATCGGATTTTAATATTTTGCGTTCAACAGCCCAATAAATTAAGATAGGATTAGGAGCTGACAAAAAATGGCGCGGCGAATTAACAGCTAATCAATTATTTATTTTTTGGGAGAACCAACGGCAAATGTTCATAATTTTTACCGTAACCAAAGGAAAACGGGAACCCTACACTACGACTCCGCTGTCCGCCTGTCTGTTCGTCGGTATCTCATGAACCGTGATAGTTACACAGTTGAAATTTTCACAGATGATGTATTTCTGTTGCCGCTGTAACAACAAATAATGAAATAAGTATTTAAGGGGGCTTCCATACAAAAAAACGTGATTTTTTGCTCAATAGAGACAAGGGCAAGAAGTATTTACAGAATATTAAGTTATGTTATTCACTTTAAAAATGTATAGTTAAATTAAAATAAAAGTAATATTTGAGTGCTCCCATACAATAGATATGATTTTTTTGCCGTTTCTATAGCGGAACCCTTCGTGTGCGAGCGACTCGCGCTTAGCCTTAGTGAAATAAAAATACTATTAATTCTTATTTAAATAAATATACGCTCACGCCCGTAACCCGGAGGGGTATGCAGGATTTCTATTTGGCACGTTCCTGGCATTCTCGCTTCTTCTACATACATCTACGCATGCTCGTCGGTTACGGGTACTCTTTATATCGCCCTTCTTTAGTTTGTCACTAATCTGATCGATAAGTTCTCCTTGGACGCCCCCTACCAACGCTGCCACTCACTTTGCCACATAAATTTGTTTCGTTACTCTCCCTTCATTCATCTTTTCATTTTCATTCATTTATTTTATTTACATAATCATTTAGTTAACCATAGACTATAGCACCAAATATCAAATCGATTTAAAATAAAGAAATATGTCTTGGTAGGTTCACTCTTGTCAGAATGGCAATTATCCCACTTCTGCACAATCCGGGAAGCGGTACCCGCCACATCCCGCCACCTCTTCCTCTCGGTCGTTAATAGTTATTCGTGTACGGGGTAGATAGATAATCCACACAAATTAATGTCCAAAATAATGGTATTTTAATCTTATTCATTTTGTAATCCAACCGTAGATAGGAAGGTATTGGCCGAAAATCATTCAACGACTACTATCGTAGCTGGTTTTTTCAAGGCTTAAATAAACAAAACAGATAATGATAAACAAGTGAGTGAAAAATTTATCATAATTCATTTCATCACCATAGACAATGTGACTCTACGGAGAAGAATATGGATTCAATGACATAACTGCCACTATGGAACAGACATACATACATACCTCTCCTTCTGGCTGGGTCGGACGATAAATACGCTGGTCACTCAAATTTGTAGCTATATAATACAGGTTTGGCTTTCGCACGGTATACCTTCCTCTTTACCCTTCTCGTGGGTTACGAACTTTTAAATTATTAAATTATTACGGATTTCAATTTAGAACGGTGCTGCCACCTACCTCGCTTTTAAAACCATAAATACATGCTCGTCGGATACATTGGTTACGGATATTGATAAAAGTTAAGGAAATGAGGAAGTGGAACTGCGAGTAATGAAATCCCATAACCCACACTTGACGTTACAAAAGACCCTCTAGTAACGCACTTCTACGTCGTAGCAGTTCATTGCGTAGATTACGTAGCAAATTACATAGAAAATGACTGCTATTATTACACGCGCTACGCACATCAACGTTGTCGTTGTCAAGCTTTTGTTTTTCGTAATAGGACAGACAGAGGTAACAAAAATATGTGATGAACAACAGTTTATGCAATATGTCATAGCTATTCGAATGAAAACCAGGGCATGGTCTTTGGTGATTTTTTTTTACCTCAATTAATACTGTTGTTTAAAGTTTAATTTGTTTTCTGATTGACGTTATTCTGATGAGAGGTTGCCTGGGTTTTTCAGGTTCATGAAACGAATTTTGAGGATATGCGAAAACAAGAAAAGGAAAAAATCACTAAATAAATAAAAAAAAACTAAAAAATCATTCCCTGTGTTAAATCCTACTATAATATTATTAATGCAAATAAATGCGAATTTTTGTGTGTATGGATGTTTGTTATTCTTTCATGCAAAAACTACTGAATGGATTTTAATGAAACTTTACATTAATATTGTATATATATCAGAATAACAAATAGGCTATAATTTATATTTATTGTGTGAATTGTCCAAAATATAGTGACAAGTAATGAGGAAAAAATTGCGCAATAAGTGAGTAGAAAAACCGTTAGAATTACACGTTTATAATGTATAATGGAAATGCTTACCTTAAATACTCCTACAAAAAAGGCCGCGACAGCATATATCTATCTTTTATGTGTAAGCCACTATCGCCAAAATAGTGAACCATCTATTAATTAGAGCGAAGCTTGCCGGGCCAGCTCGTTGATGATAATTTTTACACACCATTAGAAATGTTTGTAAATAAGTCCTGGCTTTATAGAGGAGTAAAGTGCAGTGAATGTATATATGCACATAATAAATAATAATAAATCGGCCTTTTTAGAATGTTCCCCACTGCAGGAACACGGAGCTCTTCAAGGGAGGGAATATGCACAAACGTTGCCGGAAAATAATTGCCAAATATATACATTTTTAGTGTTCCTTAGGTTAATTTATTCTTTTAAATTCTCAGTGCATTATTAATTCTATTTTGTTGTACTACCCAATCTATTTTTTTATAGCACTAGGTGGCAAACGGTTCACCCGGTGTGAAGTCATCGCTACCCATAAACATCTGCAACTAACTAATGAGTTGCAGATGCGTTGCCCACCTTTCAGAGGAGGCGACAAACAGAAAATGGTTATTTCCAATTCCTATACATCCCCTCCACCGTCAAGTTCTATTTCCCTTCCCATTCTTTCCTTATAAGAAAAGGGTGAGAAGGGGGAGAGAATTAGAATTAGGCCTCCGGCACCTCACTCATCAGACGAAACGCAGAACACTCTACTTCACGCCTGTCTTCTGTGAAGTCGTGGTATTTCACCGGTCGAGCCACCCCATTTGTGCAACAGATGTTGTTGTTGCGGACTCTACCACTATAAAAATAACTGTAAAACTAAAAACAATCATTAAAGTTAAAATAAAACAATATCATTTGGTGCACGAAAAGGCAATAAAGTTATCGGGCCATGCCTGTGTACTGCCTACGTGCGATGCTGACCAAGCTGGAAGTTTTAACGACTTAAAACTTTAGCGAAATTAATTTCCTCGGAGCACGTTTTGTAGTAAAAATAAACTTTATAAATAAATACTCTACATATTTCTCATTCGGTCGGATTTATGTGTTGAAAAGGTAACGTATTTCAGATCTGATTTCTATGATTCGTATCCAACATAATCTAAAATTGTTCCATTCGAAGGCAATCTTATTTATACATTTACTAGTGACCCGCCACGGCTTCGCCCGGGTACCACTAATTATTTTGATCCAATCGCTACCAAAAACAGGAAAACCCGCTGAGCCAATCTCTGAGAAAAAAGCCGTTTCGGAGTCTATACATACACGCTTTTTATATACTATTTTTTGTGATAAAAAGTATCCCATATTACTTCTAATACATCCAAGAATGTGTGTACAAAGTTTAATGCTGATCGGTTGCGTAGTTTTCGCGTGAAAGCGTAACAAACAAACTTACATTCACATTTATTAGTAGGGATATATATAGGAATCGATAAATAATTTTATATCTGAAATGAATGTATAATTAAATTAAATGGTAAATCGATTCCTTCATCTTTGAACGATATTGTTTTCAGGATAAGGCCATATTTAATTTAAATATCATTAAAATTACATAGCGACTGTTAATTGTCTTCCTCGATATGCTTGTGTTGTGTTTTCACAATATTTTTTTTGATAAATGCGCTTTTTCTGCGTACTGATTGTGTCTCGTTGTCGAACGACTTTTTGGCCACAAAGGCATCTCCAAACTTAGTCGTAGCTCGCTGCTTCAAACTAGGACAAAGAACTTTTGTAATCGCATACAAATGTGTAACATATCTGTCTGTATGCATGTATAAAGAAATATGTATAAATATGTAATTCCAACAATTAATTACTAACTAATTTCATTAGTAGAAAACAGTGTATATATACATCAGTTATATTCACAAAAGTAACGGAGGCATTAACAGGAGTATTTCTGGAAATAAATGAGTGCGAAAGGAGGGATGGTAAGTGGAAGCAGATTTGGCTTCCAATCTACTTATCAGACAAAACGCAGAAAGTTAAAATACTACGTTAGACTCCTGAGATGGTTCGGGGTCACCGGTCGACCGTCGTCACCCTATAAAACAAGAGGTATTTTATAAGATTAAAGTATAAATAAAGACTAGATCGATTCCAATTCGTGTAATAAATACAAAATGTCAAGTAAAAAAACAATTTACGCGTTGGCTTAGATCAATTGAATGTTGAATAGCTTTGAAAGGAGTTTCAATATATCACCGTATACTTGACGTTTAATACTTGATATATGTTGTAATGGATAGACATTGGTATGATTTTTATTAATGACCACATTTTTTCAGCTTTTAATCTAAAAATAATTATATTTTTAGGTCCGATTTAGGAAAGCTATAGACGTTAGTATTTGATGTTATTAGAAGTAAATAAATGATGGGCAAAATATTTTTTTACGTCTATTCAGAAACTAGGTCCGTGCTTTTGAAATAAATATTAAAATTCGTTTAAAAAGGTATCGCTTCTAGTAATAAGACTGATCAATTTGAATTTACTTGAATACGAATAAAACGAGATTTAATG
This sequence comes from Papilio elwesi, assembly GCA_029849275.1. NCBI lineage: Eukaryota > Metazoa > Arthropoda > Insecta > Lepidoptera > Papilionidae > Papilio > Papilio elwesi. Next base: position 10,345,384 of record CM056702.1, read on the forward strand.
ATTTATTTTAGAATTTAGCTTAACAGAAATAATTTAATTTATCCGTAAATAATTTAACGTGTCCGATTTCGATTTTTTTACGATTGCGGTCACAGGCGCCACCTCCACGAGGGGGAGAATCGGGGCAACATTAGTCACATATTTCCATACACTCTCATAGATGGCACCACACGGCGATATAATTGTAGCGATGCGACAGTGTACAAGCGCGAGCGTACTGATTCTCTCGCTCGTAGCATGACACCTTATCTAGATTATAAAAGGGTCGATGATAGCTGGTAGACTAATCGTCGTTTGTACGGATATGTCGCAGTCAACAGTGGTAGAGCAACAATATCTGTTGCACGAATTGGCCGGCTTGACCGGTAAAATACCAAGACCTTAGAGAATACAGGCGTGAAGAAGTATGCTTCTGCCTTTCGTCTAATGAGTAAGGTGCCGGAGGTCCCATTTCAGACCTTTTTCCCTTCCTTTCCCAAAATGATGGGTACGGGAAAAAGATAGGACAGGGAGGGGAGTAAAAAGGAAAAGTCGTTAGTTGTCTATCCCCTCCTCTGTCTATTAAAAAGTAGGCAACGCATCTGTAACACGTTTGGTTGTTGCGGATGATATGGGTAGCGGTCACTTAACATCAGGTGACCTGCTTGCTCGTTTGCCACCTTCTTCCATAAAAAAACTTTAAAATCCTAGACTAAAACTATATCAAATTATATAACCAAAGGAGCTCAATAATTGGCAGTTGAACGACAATGCGTTACAAGAGATGTGCCAAAACTAGACAAATTATCGGTACCTATTTCGTTGAAATGGTAAGCGGTTCTTGCCATAGACATTGTTGTTCTCACTTCTGCCAGTAGCTCTATGGTATCGTGATTCAGTTTCGATTGGTTCTGTCAATACTCGTACATTCAAAGGTAAGTTAACATCTCGATCGGCATTACTTAGGACTAATCCATCTTGTTGGTCTGGAACACTATTTGCTAAACGTTCCGATTCCACTTCGACATTTCCAACTCCGATAGGTAAATCCTCTTCTAGTCGTCAGTACAGAATAATTTGTTATTTATTATTTACAAACTGAGACCCGCGGGTTCACCCGCCGTTCGATTTAATTTAACCGACGTTGTCTACCCTAAGCTGAATCCTTTTTAATATGATTGGTTATATAGATATGAGGTCAACTTACATTAGCTAAATTATGTCTCCATACAAACTTTAATGTCCTATTTTAGACCTTTCGGGATGAATTTAGAATAATCCTTTCTAAGTTCTCTCCTGCGTGAAAACAGAAATATTTTTGGTAAATTTCAAGTCTCTAGGAAGAAGAAGCCTATAGAAATCTAAAATCGTATTTTTTTAAAATAAAGCGCCACCTAACAAAAATATGAGATATCAGTAAGTTACCCTATGACAATGCTCCAACAATAGATAATGCAAAAACCTATCAAAAGATGGCGCTATCTTTTTACATTAATTATCTTTATATATATAATTTTTCTGTACGTGTGTTGGCAGTGAACTCTTCCTAAACGGCTTGAACCGATTTGAATGAATTTTTGTGTATGTGTTCAAGTGGAATAAATTCTTACAACCATTGAGTAACACAACGGCGATCAGTACGGTTCGGGGTCGCCCTGAAGAGGAGGAGGAGGAGGAGGAACTGAAAAATTTGTTGTTTTAGTAATAAGTGATTTAAAATAAACTTAAACGTATTGTTTTTTGTAAATAGTTAAAGTATATCAGTTTAGGTTTTTTGTTCCTATTTACTCCTTGTATTTTTGGTATCATTGTTTATATTTTCTTTATTTGATTGGTAATGTATATGCCGTTCATTTTTTATTTGTTTAGACGCCTATAAACCACGTAAGTGGTTTGGCGGGAAAGCTTATTGTAAACCTATTGTAATTTTTTGAAATAAGGAATTTAAAAAACAAAAGATGAAGATTACATATAATTCAAGCTTAGCTTGTCTTCGTTCTCTTGCCCTTTTCCCTGGACTAGATGGGATTAGCATAAGGTTATATTATTTTCCATAAATGTACCTCAACTGAATTAAAAAATAAAACTATATAAGAGGTCCTCAAAATCGTATTTTATTTTGAAATTTTTATGAAACGGCGATTTCATTTATTTATTGTGTACAGGCAATTTTAAAACGCACTAAAGATACATTTTGAATGTACGAATACACTTTAGATGTAATGTTATCTAGTTAAACTTAATATTCTAAAGGAAATATGAGTTTGTTTTCATTGTGGGGCAACGTGGCAGCCCAGTTTTGTCGCCGCACGTGCCGCCTAACGAATGGAAAACCGATGCAGTAAAAATTCATTGAACGATCGCTGACGGTATGAACCGTTACGGAATACTTTGAAATTTAAAATAACCTTAAATGCTTTTATAAAAATAATATAATAAATCAGCCTATTATTTAGAATGTTCCCCACTGCAGGGACACAGGAGAGAGGGAATGAGCCGTAATCCACCACGCTGACCCAGTGCGGGGTGGTGGATGTCACATGTTCTAAGAAAATGCCGGTTTTCTCACGATGTTTTCCTTCGCCGTCTTTGGAGCAGTGGCGATGAAATAAATAACACAAAGTAAAGTGCCTGCCTGGGTTCGCACCCGCAACCTACAGTACGTAAGTCAGGGCTTAAACCGTTGAGCCACCACTGCTCCTTAAATGTTTTTATAAGCGAGAAAAATACAATTCAAATAAATAAATAAATTATTTATTGCCATCGAAAACAGATTTACATAGAAAAAAGTAAAATTACACTGTTACAAATTATGGCAATAGGGGGTGATTCAGCTTTGTCCACACGGAATGACGATCCCGTGTCACGCTGGTTTTCAGCCACCCCCTTCCCTTAGATGTTGCGGGAATCAAGAAGTCCGAGGGGTCGCCATACACCATTAGTGTTAAACTTGAATTGGCACATAAAGTTCTTGTTAACAAAAAAAACTTAAAGATTAGAATTACAACAAATATATATATATATATATATATATATATATATATATATATATATATATATATAACAAAAATAAGAAGATTATGATAATAACATTAGAAAATAGGCTCTTGCAGGCGTTTGTGTGCGCGCGCGTTTGTGTGTGTGTGTGTGGGTCTGGGTGTGTATATGTTTGTGCGTTTGTTGTGTGCGTGTTGTGCAAATTGTACCTTATATTTATTATTATGTGGAATTACGGGTGTCACATTTATGTTGGTAGGTTGGTAGTATTTGATAGCTATTAACTAATAAACTATTGTTATCAATTGAAAAAATCTTTTAGGTTTACATATCGCCAGTATGCATGTTTCACGCTTCCTGCAGCAAGTTGCCGCCTCTGCAATGCTGATTTATATTTACGTAAACCATGACACTTTCATTGTGATTAGTGTTGTGTATATAATTGTAGCCGACAGTGATATTGAACGAGAATCGAAAATTATATTTCAAAGATGCTTTACGTTTTAACTCATTTCTTTACATGAGCGTAAAATGTTACATATTTAGAAAGTATGCGATCAATTGTAAAGATTGTACAAACATAGCATTTCTATGCCAGATTTGTAATGGTGTATTACAGAAGAGAGAAAGAAAGAGAAAGAGAGAGAAGCATACACAGAAATATAGAACAATGATCACACCGCAACCTTTTGGAGGCGAGGAAAAAGGAAAAGACATGGAAGAGAAAAGACACGAAGTAATAGCGTGAGCTATGCAATGTGACCCAAAGTCGATTTTTTTGTCTCCATGGACAAGTAAATGTTACGCAATCATATGCAGGCACAATTCGTAGTTAAATAAAACATAACTCATTTTATTTCCAAAAAATATCTTGCATTCAGCAATCGGATTGTTGAATGTGGGTCACATTATACAACAAGGCGTAATATCGCCTCGAATCAGATTCTAATTCCAGGCAAATTGCTGTCACTGTCTGCTCGATATTACCAACGATGTTCTTCAAATTGCCTTTTTGTTATGATTTTATTGCAATGTTCTTAGCGTATTAGAGTTAGATATTGGCATAAGGCTTACACTTTTTATATTTGCGTATTTATTGTTACTTTTGAAGAAACAAGTAATTTGGTACGTATACTACGAAAATATTTTATCAGTACATAGATTTTTGGGTATCAAATATTGAGCTAGTAAATCTGGGAAACGTTGTCTGACCAAAACCAGGTACAATAGATAACCAACGACATACAATCAATAAAAATGAATTACTTAAATTATTAAATTTAAATAAAATCAAGATTTATTAAAGTAATCAATTAAGTTTGCTTTATTTTTTTCATTCCACTAACATAAGTGCAGTTTTTACAGTTGCTTATGATTAATTTGTTAATGTAAAGTTGTGAAAAAATGTAGCTCGGTTGATTTTCCAGGTAATGCCTCAGGGACTCTCTTCACATTAAACAGATTAAAATGCATATTTTATCTCTCATCTTAGGAATCACTCTGCAATATCTACAATTATAAACATAACCTTGTTATAATCTGGCAATTCCGTTAGGTATTAAGCCCTGTCCTTATCATAGTGATTCCGAAAACAACATTGTTGTATTTGCGTAAGAAACGACTAATTGCAAGATTTTTCGGATATTATTTTGGTTAGGTTCGAATAATTTGGTCCTTCGAGCCGGATTTGAGACTGTTAATCTTTATTCTAGATCAGAATAAAGTATTATTTTTACGAGAAAATGTTAAGTAAATGTTGTTACCTCTAAATACCGTGATAAAATGCCGATTAGTAATACGGTTAGGCTATCTACCCAACTATTGAAATGTGACTTGACTATATTTATGATTAACGGTTTTGCTTAATACTTTATAATGTTCGTACAAACTTTTGTGGTATTCTTAAAAATTGATTACGAGTTATTGTTCCTCTAAAGGATTCTAAGCTATTATATTCTCTAGAGGATTCGTAAGTACATTTATAACTATTGCGGTTTCTTCTACGTTTAATGGGATACAAAAATTTAGAAATAATATGGTATTTATATTTACACTAGTTGTTACCGGTAGAAATCTATTGTAGAATGACATAATTTTCTTTTTCTAGTATACAGCGGCTTCCCTATAATTTATTTGTGGTTGGATTGCCCTCTAATCCATTTTTATCGTCTCATAAACCATAGCAACTCTGGCAGGCCGAATGTCCTCGCCCAATAGTTACCGACATAGATAAGGCACGCTTCAATTATTCTCACACCGAGAGGCGTTTCGTTCATTTGTTAACATAAATGGGACGAAAGTTAATTATGAGTCATGCTTAAATACATTTTATTTCTGCTCAAAGTAGCTATATTTATCTGTTTTTATATTATTTTAGTATTTAACAGTGGTAGAGCCCGCAACAACAACATCTGTTGCACGAATTGGCCGGCTCGACCGGTGAAATACCACGACCTCACAGAAAACAGGCGTGAAGTAGAGGTACTCTGCGTTTCGCCGGATGAGTGAGGTGCCGGAGGCCTAATTTAAGTCCTCTTCCCCTTCTCTCCTTTTCCGCATGTGGATAGGATGGGAACGGGAAGAGGATTGGACGGGGAGAGGGTTGGCGGGGAATAGGAAATAACCTTTTTCCTGTCTAGTCTAGTGTAGGGTAGTCTATGGGTAGCGGTCACTTAAAGTCAGGTGATTGCTGCTCTGCTGTTGCTGCTTGCTCGTTTGCCAACTTCTTCCATAAAAAAATTAAAAAAAACCTATTTCTGTCAGCAAATAATTAACAGTACTGTTGGAGGTCAGTTAATTACTGTTTCTCTTGTGTCATGGTGTAGTATTAAATTATTTTTTTCGCAATTAGTATTTTTTATTCGGCATTTCAAAGGTAAACTTCCAACCATAATTAGTTGGAATTAGTTTGAAATAAACTTCATCGTCTGATCTATTGAGTGAACTTATAATTTACAAAATTCATTAAAAGTTTTCAGGTCAGTTTTGACATTTAGTTTATAAGCGGATCGCGATACGAAACTTCCAATAAATTTGATGAGTTGGTCATAAAATTACATGATAAGTTTCTTATTATCTACAATCCACTTTTGTGGGCGTGGGTTCGAATCCCACTTCTGATAAAGTCTTTCGACTAACATCGGAGTTGTAAGACATCTTTTTTTTTATATGATAAGGTGGAAAACGAGCAAACGGATCACCTGATGTTAAGTGAGCGCTGCTCATAGACATCCGCAACATGCAAATGTATTGCAGATGCGTTGCCTACCTTTAATGGACAAAGGAGGGCACAGACAGGAAAAAGGACATTTCCCTTTCCCCGCTAACCCCCTCCTCGTCCAATCCTCTTCACTTTCCCGTCCTATCTTTATGAGGAAAGGGTGGGAAGGGGAAGATGACTGAAATTAGGCCTCCGGCACCTCACTCATCAGGCGAAACGCAGAGTACTTCTACTTTACGCCTGTTTTCTGTGAGGTCGTGGTATTTCACCGGTCGAGCCGGCCAATTCGGCAACAGATGTTGTTGTTGCGGGCTCTACCACTGTTAAATAATCTTCAGGTAGGCGTGGCTTTATCGGATAGGGAGACGGTATTCCAATAATCCTTAATCTTTTCAATTTCACACCAGATAATTATAGGTCACTAAGATCAAATTCAATTAAAAAGTAACGTCCGCCGAGCACGCGGTTGCGTGCGAACTTTATCACGGAAACTCTCTGACAGTTTGTCAAGATGGCCGCCTCACCAGTGCTCGGTGTTCGTTATGGGCATTGACATTTGTATAAAATGACAGCTGACCTATTGAAAAGCGGATGAGTCTACATACTAGTGTGTGTGTCAGTACAATTGTGGAAACTACATTAAAATAACAACAAGTTTATTTACAATAAGCTACTATCACGTCTATGAATAAAATGTAAGATTTTCTCAGTACATTACAGTATTAAATAATGTTCATATACCCATGTCACTTCTATTGCTATCCCGAACTTATCTCGTAAATTACAGGTAACCGAAGCTCCCAACTATTTCGTACAAGGTAAGCATTTATAAGTTTTGAATATTACGAGCAAGGTGTGAGTTATGGGCAAAAATCAGGAAGTACTTTTTATCACCAGATTTTGAACCAGAGGAAGGGTTACGAGAACTTTTGCAATAAACATTTGAACAGTGGCCGAGCCTATAACAACTATGTTACAAGAATGGGCTGGCTCGACTGGTGAAATACCACGACCTCGCAGAAGACAGGCGTGAAGTAGTATTATGTTTCTGCAATTCGTCTGATGAGTGAGGTGCCAGATGTCCGATTTCATTCCTCCCCTCTTTCCCAAGCTTTCCTAATTAGTATACAAGGGGAAGAGGAAGAGGATTGGATAGGAAAAGCAAGCATTCTTTTTCCTGTCTATCTCCCTCCTCTGTCCATTAAAGGTAGACAAGGCATCTGCTACACATTTGCTTGTTGCGGCTGCCTTTTGAACTTTTTTAAGTAACCCAAATATTGTAGATAATGCTTTATTCCACTACAAATTGATTTATTGAAGGGAAATAGTATAAGTTAATATAAAGCTTAGTAATTTTCTATGTAGTATATGGTATATATACGAATAAGAAAATGTAATCGGGTAGAATAAATAATATATTTGCCAACTACTTGTTTAATCTTTGGCAAGTCTCGCGCGGCAAGGGGAATCGATCGGCAGCCTCTTACCGCAACCTCGCACAGTGGGGCCTGAAAAAATCGGACGTAAAACGATTTATGTATTTGTCACCATGAGATATGGAATACCAAATCGTTAGGTCAAAAACTTTTCTGTTGAATAAAATACACAACTTATTTTTCCAATAGTCGCTATTCCCAATTAAGGTATTTCTTCAGTGCTGTTTTCTGTTTGATATAATTTAAATAGTTGGTATATTCATTATGTATTAAATGTTATCCGACTAACAAAGAAATAAAGACTTCAACGTCTAATAACCTAATAAATAATTCATCGAGATTTCCAAGTTTCAAATTCGCTTATCATTTTAATGACACAGAATGAATAATGGCTTGTAATAAAAGAAATCTTTTGACTGCTGACGACTCTAAAAAAGCTTTATGATTATAAAAATGTTGGATATTGAATATTGAGTTTCATATCCATTCTTTTGGTGCATTTTGTGGCAAACGAGCAAGCTGCACCTAACAATAAGTACCGCTACCCATATACATCCGCAACAAGCTAATGAGGTGCAGATGCGTTGAATCCCTTCATGGACAAGCAGAAAAAAGGATATTTCCATTTCCTGTCCATCCCCTCCTCATACGTCGAATCCTCTCCGCTTCCCATCCTTTCCTTATTAGAAAAGGGTGGGAAGGGGGAGAGGACTACAATTGGGCCTCTGGCACGTTACTCATTAGACGAAACGCAGAATATTCTACTTCACGCCTGTCTTCTGTGAGGTCGTGGTATTTCACCGGTCGAGCCGGCCTTTTCGTGCACAAGATGCGTTGCGGGCTCTACCACTGTTTTTGACCTATTAGTCCACCAAGTTATTTAATTAAACAGTTATGATTTGCTGTTTTTTCCATAAACAATGAGTACTGGCACATAGGATAAAAAAAAATTATTACACACACGGTTTTCATCTCATAACTACGGTATCAAAGATATTACATACTACCATACTACTATCCACCTTAAGTTGCCAATTGGCATCTTCGTCAATACAAGCCAAGTAATTTGTTTCCTAGGTTCGTTATGGTTTATTTCACTTTGATAGCCTGGGTGATATAACCGCCGATATGCTGGTAAACATTCACGGGAAAAATAGTGCTTCACTTTCGAATTTGTATTGAACGCCGAATCTGGAGGTATATAAATGGTTAAGTGTCAAACTTTGTGGTTTTGATCTAGTACTTAGATAAAGTGACAATGATGTCAATCAAATAAGCTCTCACCTCTTGACGTGACAACGTCTTATAAATTGATGGATAGGTGGCAAGAAATGTAGCGTTACGGTCGGGTCCGGTTCCCTTGAGCCGAGAGTAACCGATCATGCACGATCGATGTGCCTCGTGAGAGAGAGAAAGAGAGGGAGAGCGCGGCGAAATGAGGTAGACAAATAAACGACAGACTAATTTAGAATCGGTTGTGTGAAAAAAACAAAAAATGTAGGAAACGTTGTCAATTGAATTTAACGTCCGAGCGGCTTGCGCCCAGGCGCCTCGGATATTTAGGTGAAGTTAGATGGCTTTAAAGTATCTAACAGCCATTCTGAAGCAGTCCTTTTTTGTCGTTGTTAATATATGTAGCACCGGAACAATAACAATTAACCTATCTGGGACGCGGTGGTCATGGTAGAGTTGGAACTTAGCATTAAAATAGAAAGAACTTGGATACATAACAATGTGTTGAATCAACAAAATATACCACTGTATTTAAACACAAAAACAGAGATTTGTTTAAAAAACTAGATTCACTTATTTTAATACAGCATTTACTAGTTTATTAATTGTTGGAAGCAGATTCGGGCAACCGTTCGGTGCCCGCACCTGCCACCAACTGACGCGAAGCGACGTCGACACCGACGTATACTCGTGGCGAATGGAGGGTGGGGGGACGAGATGGAGTAGGGGCAGTTGGAAGCACGATACACTAGAAATCAACTGAATGTGATCCTCAATTGAGGCGGTGGGCACGCGTAAACTATATAAATTTTGTTTTATGTTTCAATCGGATATTATTACAATTTGACAACTCGTATAACAGAAGGGAAGATGAAGTTAGCATAAATAAAATACGTCAAAAGTATCAAATTATTACACTTTAAAAACTTTAAAGAAAGAGTTCCAGAGGGAGTCAAAAACAATAAGGGTCCCCTAAAAAAATACAGGGCGTATTATTATTAATGTTTCTGAATTTGACAAATTACAGCAAATATATATATATGGAAAAAAACACATTGGTATCATACAGGGTGAGTTGTAGCTGACATATTTAATTTTATGAAATCATATTGCTTATTTGAATTTAATTAAATTCTTCTATTCATCATAAATCCCACAGACCGCCTTAAAGTGTACAATAAGGATTTTGCAGAGCTTAGTGTTTTTATTCCAATATCTCGGCTCTTCGTTTTAAGTAAATTGGCACTGCTGAAAGCAGCTTAAACCTTAGACGTTACAATTATAATAAAAGTCTCTCCTTGGATTTTCCTTTATCTGTTAATTACTTCGAATATATTTTCTCTATTGAATTATCGCGTAATTTACTTTAGTGAATTGATATTTGGAATACCAATAACGATTTGGTCTTTGTATGGTAAATCATATGATAGCAATACTGGGGGAGCATATCCTCTTAAATTAACTAGATATAACTCATGCTAATGTGGCATTCTTTAATCCAATGGGTAGATGAAAAGAATTCGTACCTTAGAACCTCACTCATCAGTCTTCATCAAGTAGCATTGCTTGCTTATTGTTTTGGTCGTAACTGGACATGCACTGATATCCATTCCGGAATACTGGTTAGTAAGGACTTTTAAGCCATTTAAATTTGTTTCAACGTCAACTAATACAACGCCAAATAATACATACCGTTTTGAGGACAGCTTAGTTAAATTATTAGGTTAGTCAGACGTATAGTTAAAGTTGACTAGAGCAAACGGGATGAGTAAAATAATTATTTTGGTATGCTAAAATATACGGAATAACATTGTGTTTACTAGACTCAGAACAAGGAGCAAACGAGAATTGTTATTTTAGCTAGTATCATAGTGACAACTCTACTTTTTAACTGACTTCAAAAAGGGGGATATCAATTCGTCAGTATGTTTTGCTCCTGGTGAACCGATTTTGATGATCCTTTTTTTTATTCGAAAGCTAGTGCTTGTCGATTCTCTCTCTTTCTTAGTCAAAATCTGACCGGTAGTAATAAGTACATAAAAATGTTGTATTTAATAAAAGTCCGAATTGACATATCTATCTTCTAAGGTTTGTTAGAGACGGGATTGATTGATTAGGTAATAAGGTGATTTGATGTGGCGATTAGTTATATAATAAGTAATGAGGTGATTAGGTAATCAGGTGTTTTAGTAATTGGATATTTACCTAATGAGGTGGTTAGTTAATAAGGTGATTAGGTTATGAGGTGATGATTAGTTAACGAAGTGATTAGGAAATGATGTGATTACCTATTGAGGTGATTAGGCAATGAAGTGATTAGGTAATGAGGTGATTAGGTAATTAGGTGATTAGGTAATGAGGTGATTAGGTAATTAGGTGATTAGGTAATGAGGTGATTAGGCAATGAAGTGATTAGGTAATGAGGTGATTAGGTAATAAGGTGATTAGGTTATGAGGTGATGATTAGTTAACGAAGTGATTAGGAAATGATGTGATTACCTATTGAGGTGATTAGGCAATGAAGTGATTAGGTAATGAGGTGATTAAGTAATTAGGTGATTAGGTAATGAGGTGATTAGGCAATGAAGTGATTAGGTAATGAGGTGATTAGGTAATAAGGTGATTAGGTAATGAGGTGATTAGGCAATGAAGTGATTAGGTAATGAGGTGATTAGGCAATGAAGTGATTAGGTAATGAGGTGATTAGGCAATGAAGTGATTAGGCAATGAGGTGATTAGGCAATGAAGTGATTAGGTAATGAGGTGATTAGGCAATGAAGTGATTAGGTAATGAGGTAATTAAATAACTGGATAATTACCTAATGAGGTGATCAGTTAATGATGTGATTTGTGTGTTCATTTTTAAAATAGTTTTCTCAAGGCATTCTCGTATATTGGTATTTCCTTGGCCGACGCCGACTACAAAAATAAATATGACTAAGAATTGATTCTTATGTTGACTTGCGTCAAATTATTTTTTACTTTATTGTGCATTATTTGTTTTTGTATATAGTTTTTTTGAAGTTGGTTTTGTGCCTGCCAGTATGCTCTATTAAGATCAGGGGGTTTTAGTGAGTAAGTCCCACATAATCCTATCTTTCTCCCAGAGGACAGGATATTTAAAAAGATACATAAAAAGAGGAAAATTCGTAATTTCTACGTACCCCTCTGGCTCGAGTATTTATTTCTTTATTTTAAAAGTATAAATTTGATACAGTTTTTTTTTATTATAATAATTACAAATTTATTAAGTGTTGGAAGCAGACGAGGGCATCCGACCAGTGCCCGCGTCTGCCGCCAACTGAAGCGAGGTGATGCCGCCGCCGGCCGACGTAGCAAGCGGGTGAAAAAGGGAGGGATTAGCGCATGCGCCGGGATCTATTGAAGTTATGAGTACAGTCTTATTAGATAACTATGTATTGTTAAAATAACACTAGCTTTATAATACAAATAGTACCAGATATGTTATTAGCGGTCGAAAAGTGAAGGCTCGTACGTGTTAAGACGCTTTTTCTTTAACTTACGTCATGTATTTATATTTACGCTATGACAAATACTAGCTGTCCACTTTTGTCTTATTTTTTGAATACCGCTATCCTTCTTACACCATTTGACATGTATGAATGGTGCTGTCACTGGTGTCACTATCTTTTAGACACTATAGACAGATAATTTTGTATGAGTATATATGTATGAGTATCTATTGTATAACATATCATGGCGCATGCCAGTAAAAACTAGCGGGGAGAAAATGAACTATGTATATAGAGCTTTGTATCTTATGGTACTAGTATGTTATAGTTTCTTTGCTAACATTGTAACTGTATATGTCAGGGTTTGTGTTTATATATGTATTATTATTTTATTAAATTTTTAAATACTTCATTCTTTTATAATGGTGTTCGTATAATTTATCTTTCTTTGTGTAAGCTGATACAATGGTAGTCCTCAAGCCGTGAAATTAATAGGCCATTGAAACGTATTTTCCTTAACGCGAGGATAAATCAGCCTTTGTAATGAGAAAATTGAATTTTGTTCTTACATTAATGAAACTTAGGCCAAAATAATAATATCCGGCGGAGTATTATTCGAGATTGGCGATTGACACAGGTGAAGGCAATATATTATCTAAAAATACATTTTTAACACCCATCAGCCGTCTACATGCAACCACCATAGTGACACATGGGAACGCCAAGGCTACAATCACCCTACCAAATAAAGTACAAGTAACGAATAGGGGGCGCCACCATCGACCTTTCTTTCTTTAACAAATTTTAATATAATTTTTCTTTGTTTCTATTTAGATAGAATCTCTAGAACAAAAAGACAGACAGAAATATTAGTGAAAAAAGATAGATAAAAATGGAGTATTCAATACGGGATGATACAATTATTTAAATGGCGATTCGGTAATTTAAAACGAATAAACGTTATTTCTCGAATAAGTAATATTATAATTAAATAATTATGTAAATGTAAGTAAAATTTAAATAATATTCGTCGGTAGAGTATTCAAATAACGTTTGCAAAATCATTTTCATTTAATTTTATAACACCACTCATATTTTTACAATCCCCACCCTTAAATTATTTCTTCAACTGGACTATAAATTTAAATTTCATGCCGTCCGTAATGCTTCAAGAGAACTTGGAGATAAAATATTATATTATCATTACTCAAAACTACTTTAATAATATAAATAATAATAAATCGGCCTTTTCTAGAATGTTTCCCACTGCAGGGACACAGGCCTCCTCTCCGAGAGAGGGAATGAGCCGTAATCCACCACGCTGGCCCAGTGCGGGTTGGTGGATGTCACATGTCTTCGAATTTGATGGTTCTAAGAACATGCCGGTTTCCTCACGATGTTTTCCTTCACCGTTTTTGGAGCAGTGGTGATGAAATAAATTTACACAAAGTAAAGCGCCTGCCTGGGTTCGAACCCGCGACCTACAGTACGTAAGTTGGGGTTTAAACCGCTGAGCCACCACTGCTCCTGACTGAAAACTACTTTACTAAATGATAATTTAAATCTTACAGTAACGATTTCAGAAGAGTTTTATCGCTTAGAGATTCTTTACAGAAATAAATTAAGCAATAGAGCTCAAGAAGGAACAAAATTTAAGCTTTGTCTTTAGACTGTCAAAGCAAATGATGTTACATATCTCTAGATAGGCTCAAGTCGCCAATGGCGACTTCGTAAAATCCGGTTCAATCATTCGTTTTCATGTTTGTTATTTAACTAAATCACGCTTTTTGCAATGACATCGTGAAAAAATAACCTTAAAGAAAGATTAATGTACGAACATAACATTACACAAGTAATTAATTAATTTTACGATGTAACCTGAATATTTTGTACACGACATAACATTTTAACAAGAACAATATATATATATATATATATATATATATATATATATATATATATATATAAGTGCTGTCAACATACAAAATTATATTAACCCTGAAAATACAACGAAATAAATCTTTACGACAGTTGTTAAAATATGTATTGTTCTCGCTCACATTTCCGGTTTGCCGGAAATGCATGAGTACGGTACTGAAACGTGAAGTTGCGTAGCTGACTTTAGACAGCAAGTCTTTATATGCACTTGTCAAAGGAAGGAGTCTCAGTTTGTACTCCTGTCAACGGTCGTGACAACACCTCTTGAGGCCCGAGCCTTGACTGATTGTTATAAGTAGTCATGTATAGTGTGTACAGTATATTGTGGTGTTTTAACAGTAAGTAAGTAAAGCATTTTGTCACTTACGTCTTTTTTCAACAAAAATGTATCTCATTTTGACTCTTTTTATGATTTTTGTTAGCCTTTAAGATTATAGCCTTACTTATACAATTTGAAATATGAAAAATAACATAAAATCGCCGTAAAATGTTTTACAGAACAAAGGAACTTGCAACGTTTTACACAAAAGGTACGGTGAGCGCGCTGTGCAGTAGTAATGGCTAGATAATGGTATATGAGGTGCCAGTGAAAAGCTAACTCGCCACTTCGTACCGGTATTGTTTGTCTGAAGACAAACCGGTCGGATACATTTGGTCTAAGAGCCAGCATAATAAATTTATACACTCATCTGTTATTTGTTTAAGACTTAGATTCTATGTTATAATATGTAATTTGATACGTAAGCAGTGGGTGTGAAGACGCGAGTTTGATTTAACATCCACATAGACTTGACCTCTAGAATGGTCAACGGCATGTTAACGGACGGCGGTGCTGATAGATTTAGTGGTATTTTTTTTGGTAAATCGTGTATAAAATACATATTATGTTGTAAATTATATTTACATACAAAAGAAGGAACTTGAAAAAATAATAGCATGAAGATATCTGGACTCGAACCGGGGTTTTCATTGCCTGAAAACACGGATAAAGCGACATTTTCTAAGAACGACGATTTATCGCCTCCGAAATCCCCGTATACTAAATTTTATGAAAATCGTCGGAGCCGTTTCCGAGATTCTGATTGTATATACGAGAATTGCTCGTTTAAAGGTATTAGATATAATCTAGGCCCTGATCAAATAACAGAAGAGGATTTAAATTTATTATGCCGTATCTTATACTATGTTACTTTTTCCTTTAGTGTGAAATGTTAAAAACTGTATCTTTGGGATTGCCACAAATTGCCTTGAGGGTTGAGTAGAGTGAGTTGGATTAATGGTTTGAGTTTGAGTTTGAGGTAATCATTATTATTGGATTTTGCTAATCTTTGGCCAATCAAGCGATACCTTCTCCTGTGTAAGATGTTTTCCCAGCGATTAGTGTCTCGTCTAACCTTGACAGTTCAGTGCAAACCAAGATTTTTTTATAAGAGAAGGGGGCAAACGAGCGGCGGGATCACCGAGGTGATCAACCCGGCCCGAGCCGAGGCTCCCTCTACGGAGGGAACCCTCGAACTGAGTTACTCTTAAAGAAGCTTAGACTAGACGCCCTCTGCGCGCTGCCGCCTCGATCCCTGTGTAAATGTAATGCTGTAAATGCCTCCTCTAGGCAGTGACCTTCCAGTCACAAAAAAAGGAATAGTCAATTGAGTTGAGTTGATTCATTGGTAAAGTTTGTGAGATAGTTGTAGAGCTTCAGTCCTGAGTGCTTTGTAGGTCATCATTAAATAATAGTCTCTAAAACTTGGTTGATTGAATTATCTCGTAACATTGTATCAACACGAATTATATTTTTCTTTCTACGTTTGCATAATTCTTCTTTGTTTTTACAAACATGAGTCGTGTCGAACAAAATTCGTACAATCCTTTGATTTTATAAAAGTTCCTCTTGTAATAATCCTACCTTGAAATGTAAATGGGCTCGTTTAAACCGAAAAAAGTGGATTCTGCGGGTTGTTGTCGTTTCGAGACAAAGAGAAATTATAGGAGTAAAAAGTTTCTGAATTCCCGCCGCTATCAGCGCTTCGAGTGCTGTGATTTTAAAACACGAAGAAACAAATTACGCCTTTAATATTAAGAAATTATTATACTTTATTTGAGGGAATAATTTTACAGAATATTTCGCACAAGTGCCTACTGGTATGATCCTCAACAGTATTACCAAGCCAATGCGAACCTTAAGGTCCTTCGAGAATACGTCATCTTTGTCTAAGCCTGGTAAAGCATTTACAGTTCCTCTGGTGTTGTAGGTATCCATGAGCTCTGGTGATCTCTTAACATCAGTCGCTTCCCTTAAAATAATAGAATCTGGAGCAGCGTTAGCTGTAAGACAATTGGAGCAGTTTCTTTATCTTTCTCTATTACCATAAACTGCACGCATATCCGTGAATTTTATAAAGGCCAGTTGAATTGCTTATTTGTTTTTCTCCTAACATCAAAATTGCGTATTAGTGATGTACCAATATAATTGTATCGTGCATACTACTGAGCAAATTGCACTTCTATAATTTTCATACAATAAACACTTAAGGTTGAAAAAAACGATGTAATTCGCTTTTGTAAGTAAAATAAAACGAGACAAAGCGCTTAACATTTCCCTCATCATTCTCAAGCCTACACAGATCTATCCGCTAAATAATCTTACAGTTGCGAGGGATATGCAAATTTCACAACTTCTTGCGTCTTTATCCTAAATTGCTACACATAAAGATACACCATTGTTTCTAAGTCCAATTTGCGCGTAATTATCCGTGGAAACTCTACACATATATATCCTCAGTTTTTGTTGTGTTGAAACTTTTTCAGGTAGAGTTTCTCGTTTAAATACTATACCAATGATTGACGAGTATGGTGGAGATAATAGTTTACAAGTTTTTTTTAAGTAGTAAAATTTATAATAAAATGTAACTTAAAAATTAAATAATCGCTCAGGCAAACGCAGCACACATAAATCTATAATTTAATAAGGCTGGTGAGGGCTGACCGCCGTAAATTCAGCTAAAGCCTTCCCACGGGTGCTGTGTGCCGACACCGTGTTCCTGTAAATTTGCCTCCGCAATAGATCACGTCAAATATCAAAAGAATATCACAATTTTAAATTAATCTATTATATACTAGTGATCCGCCCCGGCTTCGCCCGGGTAGCCGTTTCGGAATCTACATGGAACATCGTCTTTTATGTATGTAGATATGCACCCGTAAAAAAACAAAACGTATCCCACGGGTACTGTACATTTTTCCCGTGGGATATGTTTTGTTTTTTACGCCACTTATTTATTAATAAGTTTACATAAAATGTTCAAAAAAAGCAGTTAAAGTTAGTTCAAACTCCACTTCGATGGCTTCAAAATAACAAAAAGATAGTAATAAAATTGTAATTATCGTTGATGAAGAACTTGGAAACAGAAGGGATACAAAAAATACATTGAATGGATTGGAATTAACTGGATCTTGTTTGGTCCTCTTCAAGGATGTATGTTTTTAGTTGCAAAGATATCTACATTAGTACACTTAGCATTGTATGTTTCCGTTAATCAATTCAATGGAGATCGTGTCCCGTTGGAGTTGGTACAGGATAAATGTATTACGAAAGGTATTTAGACTGTTCGTAAGCCCATGAAGTTCAAATAACAGTCTAATTAGCTCATGTGAATGTATCACTGGCTCACTTCAACAGCCAATCGGTAGTCATGTTAACAAATAATTTACATAAAAACCGGTACCTGTAGGATTCGATCCTTGACTTGCAGATCACAATTCCGGTGCTGATCCATTTAGTTTTTTAATATAAGCTGTTATCAGTGGTTAGTGGATTTCCATTTGACATGGTCCTAGCACCCTCTTTGTTTGTATCTGTTCCTGCAGGTTGCCCAATTGTTCAGCTATGACAGAAATAATACCAATGAAAATGCTGTACCGAGTTTGTGTTTTATCCCCAAACGGAGGCACGTCAATGCGCAAGAGAAAGTTTGAACGGCAAACGATAAGCCATAACAATCGTACGATTTACTGCGGATTGTCTGAACGAGAACTGTCGAACTTTGAAACAATACCTCTATACCGACGATAAACGACCATAAATCCACAATAGTAGAGTAATCAACGCTTTATCATGGCTTTATTGTCATCAGTTTTTTATTTGATGCGTCGACTACTGTGTAATTTCCTATCGTGCTGCGTCACTGCCACACAAGTCAAAACTGCATATTGACAAGCATGCGCACACTAGCGCCGCGTGACAAGTTCACTCAAACTGTGTGTACGTATATGTATCTTCTATTAGAGTGCCCTATTCGCAAGAGGAAAATACTTGTACGTGGTTCTGGTATTGCATAAACGAAACACCTTTTCAGAATAATAAGCCCCTAAGCCTCGTCAACCTTGGTCCTGACAAGCTTATCTATTTATTCTGGGAACAGTGATTTAACTTAAAGATAGGGATTTATTTTTAGAGTTCTTGAAAGGTCACGCACTTTTTTTCATTCTTCATTCTTCAAAAATATGCTGGGGAAATTAAATTTGCTGTTGAAAGGGTAAAAGTTATTTTTCCTATCAAATATTTCATGTAATGATTGTTCGTTGTGTGATCGTGAATTTAATTTAAGTCGCCTGATGCTTGAATAAGTAGACTATTTTTATTAAAAACCCCCCACACACGGCCCCCACATGACAGTCTAGAAGTTTATTAAATTCCATACTTTAAGTTGTGCTGTGTGGATGTCATTTTTAAAGCCATGATGGATATTTTAATGGAACGTTGCTGTATTGGTGGAACGCTTCGCATACAGTTTCTTTTGCCATATAAAATAATCTCGTATCTCTTTTTACACGGCTATTATTTAAAATAATGGTAATAAGGCCTAACCTTTACACATGGTATTTAATGTAAAAAATAAGGCTTAATAAAGCGTAAGCTTAAAATAAATGTACAATTAATATATTATATAAATTTACCAGATCCCTACCGTAATATTAGATGTATCTACCAGAAAGTAGAAGTAAATAATAATTGCAAATTATTATAATGGCAACCCTATAATCTAGCTAACACGTCGCAAGTCTTGTGTCAAATAAAGATGGAGGGAGAGATCATGGGTTTGCTTACAATATTAGTCTGTTGCAAGTACATGTTGCTAGGCGCATTCTCTAAACATCGGTGCGTTTCGTAAAAGATCTCAAAAGCTACAAAAGGCGAATATACTTCATAGATATGTTGTATATGTACCTTTTTAGGTTACAGTGTGCATATGTAAAGTTACAAATGAACATCATAGTCTATTTGTAACCAATGGAAAAATAAAATTGACAATTCCCAGTCTAAATTAAAACAAACGGTTTTTAAGGGAGACATTACGATAAAGTTTAAAGCGAATTAATAGCGAGCTTATACCAACTGCGAGGTCTTTATTACGCGCCCCGGAAGATTTATCGCGACACCTGGGAAGCAATTGCTGCCGACCCGAATTATTAAGATTTAAAATGAAAGTGAGCTGGAAATACTTACAGACTAAAGTCTTATACCTGATTTTAAAACAGACAAGCAGTAGAAGTATTGATAAAATGTATTTTTTATTAACGACGATGTCCTAAAAAAATTATCTAAATTTACCATAGAATTTTGCTTATTTTCCTACCCTTAACCTTGATCTATCCTAATGCTGCCATATCTCCTTATATTTTGCTATCATGCTAAATTTTTCTCTCCCTAATCTTCTGTACTCCATAAATTAGTTCGGATATTACGCCTCCTGATTCTTTTGTTAGCTTGTTTCATCAAATTAAAAATAAAGTACACGAACATAATTTTACAATCAAGAAAACAAAACCAATCTAAGCATTCATAATAAAGTTTTCTTAGCCTGAAGAAAAAAAAGTTACCGCTGAGAGCGAATGCGGCTTAACCTAAAATTGAAACTGAGCGACGAGCAAAGTTTGTATTGCTTTTAAAAAACAAGTTGGAAAATAAACTGGAAGAAATATTGAAGAGAAAATATCAAGAAATGTTACAGCCGATAATACAAAATTCAACGCAATAAATATTCTTTGTCACCAGTCAACTACAGGGACATAATGCGCTTTGTAATAGCTACGCATATGGACGTAAAATAGTCAGTACGTGTATTAAACAGTGGTAGAGCCCGCAACAACATCTGTTGCACGAATGGGCCGGCTCGACCGGCGAAATACCGACCTCACAGAAAACAGCCGTGAAATAGAAGTACTCTGCGTTTCGTCTGATGAGTGAGGTGCCGGAGTCCTAATTTCAGTCCTCTTCCCCTTCCTACCCTTTCCTCGTTAGCATAAGATGGGAATGGGAAGAAGGAAATATTATTTTTTGTTTCTTTTTTTCTCTGTCCATTAAAGGTAGGCAACGCATCTGCAACACATTTGCTTGTTGCAGATGTCTATAGGCAGCGCTCACTTAACATCAGGTGATCCGCTTGCTCGTTTGCCAACTTATTCCATAAAAAAATTAGCAAAAGAAAATTTGAGATAAAAGTAGGCCATTTACTCTTTACTTAATTAATAAAAGTTAAAACATCGTAACATTAAAATTAAACAATATATCGATAATCTAAATGAAGTAAGATCGTTAGCTGTGAACGAAAATGTTGTCACATATCTTAAGTTTGTGTGGGTAGTGCACTTCTGCTTGTATGTCAAAGAATTGTGTATCTATTGAACTCTCAGTTTAAGCCACTTCAGGTTTATTTATCATCGACATAACTCCAGCTACGGTTTTGTTGCGATGTTCATGTCGGGCTATAGCTAACATTAGCTGAAGCGTGTTGATCTGTCTCCTATAAAAAGCTGTATTTTCAGATTTATTGGCACAACTGCTCAACAAATCGATCCACTGCATAATAAATTTCTTCTTGATCCAATGTTCGTCTATAAATTGTCTGGACTTGACGGACACACACATGTACCTAACATGCAACATGCGTACTCTTTCCTGCAACTTTTATTCCAAGGGCTTACAGGTGGGAACTAAATAAACTCCTTTCTTTGTATGCTCACCGATTACGATTAAATGTCTTCAACATCGTATCGTGCCTATATTTGCACTTTTGCAACATAGATGAGAGATAGAGATATGCTTTGTCACTTTCTATTCTTTCCTTATTTTTAGTGACAGCGTCCTCTTTCAAGCTAGACGTCTTTAATACAACACCATGACTGATTCTACCTTTTAGTCCTACCTAGTATATCTCATATATCGCATCTCTATATTCTAGGTTTTACTACTATGATTGTCCTGCCAAATCCAGCTATCACTTTCAAACATTAGGATAGGTGTATTTTTATAGATATTTCCTTATTATTCATTAATTTATTCCCTATTGTGCTTATACCATTCATTTGATTTTTCACAGTCTCTCTCCGTTTCTTCTCCGATCTTCTATCTGAAAATACATGCTAAGTACAAATTGAAATGGTATGATTATATAATTTAAATAATAATTAATAAAATGACAACGTTACATTGGAGATATGCAGACCATTAAATCGCTAATTCAAATCCTTAAATTAATTGCACGGTATCTTCTTTACTACAGAAAACTGAATTTATTCCTCTCCCAACCTAGTATCTAATAACATTTCATACGTTACATTTCCCGTACATACCAGCATAGAACTCCTCGGAATCAATTCGGAATTCTTTCCGCGTTTGAACCTGGTTAGAAATGTGAGAAGGGGAATATCTGGCTCAAGAAAATCTCAGTTCCGTGCAATAAATTCTTTCAGAGATTGAACGGTGCATATCGAATGACTGGTGACGTGAAGTTTTCGGATAACTCGCATATAGTACATATTGTGTTAAAAATAAATTCAACGCGTATTATCATATGATTTTCACCAGTATACGCAGTGTTTTGTTTACAAGCTATATATTTTTTAGGGCTTTGTGTAAAATGACTCAAATATGACGTTGATTTTTAAGGATTTCGGAAGAAATCATACCGACTTACTAAAGAGTGAAGCACCGCATATAGAAGTGGATATATATTCTTTTGAAATTGCCGTTATCTCACGGTAATTGTATTAATGGATTACATATGTTATTGTTTATAACCAACATTGCACAGCACGTTAAGCTAGTGAACTAGTAACACCTACATTGACGGGCCGGTTGGCGTGGTTAGGTACTTGCTTTTCACTTTACGTTATCGGTCGGCAGAAGCTCTATCTAGTTTTGAATCAGATGGCCGTGTGTGAATAATGTCCAGTATATTATTATAAAGCCTGAACAAATATTTAAATGACACATACATTTAATAATAAATCATTTTTGGCTGAATAAATATCTGTTTGTTGGACCAGCTCCTGCATCAGTAAGTTGCAGGCGACCTCGTTAAAACTTTTAATGAGCCGAAATGCTATTAACAAGCTCGAAGCGAGCTGAATCAGCAGATTGCTGTGACTTATGAAGTTTCTCAAACCAGATTTCACATATGTGCTACTAAAAGCCGTTGATTTGTATTCTAGTGGAGATAATGTCATTTAAACTGTTTCGGGGATCGCTCGTGCTACTTTTTCTTGGTCTATTTCTTCTACTTCTCCTTCTTAAGGTGCCACTCTGACTACGTGGTCAGTTTACCTTAAAATTTATCTTATTGTCCTATGTCAGATGGAACAGATAGAATATTTAATATAATTGAAATATGTAAGTTTGACTGTCGAAGCTATTCGAGCGGTGCGTACGGTCTTCGATGATCGGTTTAAAATACTAATAGCTATCCATCCTGGTTGTTTAATTGCCATCCTGAGGTAGAACAAAAAGTAGACAAAAGGACGAAGGAAATGGTATGTGGAAGACTTTTATTTCACGACTTTATTTTGTGAGGCATTACTCACTAAATAACTAAGTCTTCTGTCTCCTCTTATTCGTTATTATTCTTTATTAACGACGCCCAGTCGGCTGTCCAGGGATCCCTGGAATGGTGAGGTTGCAAATGACTCGTTTGAGGTTCAAGACTGGCTGGAGATGGTGCAGAATCGAGAAATCGGATCTTATTGTTGGTGGCCAGGACTTGGTCATTGCGCCACTCTAATTAGTTAGTCTAGCCGTATTAAATTGTAGTATTGCATATACATACTTCATTCGTAATTAAAAATAAATGTAACTATTAATTTATAGTAACTCCAGTCGTACTTCAAATGTTGTAGGTAGCGTTTGATTTGCGAGACCGCCTGTAAACAATATTCCGAGGCGAGCGAGCTAACAAAGTTATGCGGTGTTTCCAACTATTTCTCTCAGACGTGGGAAACTAGACGGTGTACTATTGCGTTCATTAAACATACTCAATGTTAGGAGAAAGACTGAATAATACTGGAATAAGCCATGGAAAAATTTACTGTAATGGTAAAAAGTTGTCCTTGTTAATGAAACTTTTTATAGAAAGTTTTACTTGGACATATTTGAAGTGACTTCAATAAACAGAGTATGAAACCAAACTCTCTATGGGGTTCCGTACCTAAGCGGAAAACGGGACTGAATCGGATTGCTCCAGGTATTATTTTGAGGAAGACAATTGAAATAGTTTCCTCCCGTGACGTATATAATAGCGTCTAAAATGTATAATATATAAAATTACAAAATATAGATAGGCCGATGACAAAACGAGTAATTAAATAAAAGAGCAATAAAGTAACTATAAATATTAGCTATTCGCCACAACAAGGCGCTTTTTGCGGAAATAGGTTATTACTTAGACTCCGCTGTCCGTCCGTCTGCCTGTCCGTATGTCACCAGGCTGTACCTCACAACTGTGATAGATAGACAATTTTCAAAGATGATGTATTTCTGTTGCTATAACAATAAATACTAAAAAACAAGATAAATATTTAATAGGCTTCCTTACAACAAACGTGGCAATGCAGGCGCCGGGTGCAGCTAGTTACTTATAAAATCAGTTGGGCGTTTTAATTGCTTCTAATACGTACGGTAAAGGATTTTCTGCATGAGTAAATATCATCACCTAAACTTAACTAAGCCCAGTGTGCGTAAACATTCGCGGCAGTACATTAGGCACGCTCCAGTAAATCCTTTTAGTTGCGAGTTAAGGGGATTTTCTATTCGTTTCCAGTAGCGGCGGCAGAAATATATATTAAACCCGATGCCGAACAATATTCTTAAAAACGTTAATATGTCGGAATTTTTGTTAACTATTTCTAATGGAGATAAAAACCACAGTTATACGACCTGCTGACAGAAGTGAAGATTCAAAATCGGGAAGGAGCGACAATATTTCGAAAATAAATAATCAACAAAAATTAAAGCGTGCGTCTCAACAATAAAATTCAAAATTGAATGAAAGAAAATTTCATAACCATTCCTTCATTTTGCTTGTTACGTAATAATACATAATATAAAGCGAATTGAATTGACCTACTAAACGTCTAGTTTTTTTTCTTTTTCAATTGCTGTAGCTATGCAGGATATATTTCGGGTATGCTAATCGCATAGGATTCAAGTTTGGTATAGCCCAGTCGTTTGGTCTTTTGCCAAGACAATCTAAGCAAGCTACGGTCTTATCAGCTACTGTAAACCGTGGTGCCGTCAGTGGGATATCTTTAAAAACATATCTTGAAAGGTGTCCTTGTCTTATTTTTGCGGACAAAGATCAACCAGACTAATTTATTCTTTTACAACATATAATTATATGTAAATACATTAATTAATGAATTGTTGGTTACTTAACTACTAACTTCTGTATTATAAGAATTGGTGTATCTGTATCTTGATTTATAAATCACATTTGACAGTGGTAGAGCCCGCAACAACAACATCTGTTGCCGAATGGGCCGGCTCGACCGGTGAAATACCACGACCTCACAGAAAACAGGCGTGAAATAGAAATACTCTGCGTTTCGTCTGATGAGTGAGGTGCCGGAGGCCTAATTTGAGTCCTCCTCCCTTTCCCACCCTTTTCTTGTAAGGATTGGATGGGAACGGGAAGAGGATTGGACGGGGAGGGGGTTGACGGGAAAAGGGAAATATCCTTTTTCCTGTCTATACCCTCCTCGGTCCATTAAAGGTAGGCAACGCATCTGCAACATAATTTCTTGTTGCGGATGTCTATGGGTAGCGTACACTTATGTGATCCGCTTGCTCGTTTGCCACCTTATTCCATAAAAAAAAACATTAGTTGTTTCCCGTACGGCCATTCAAACTGGCAATTTTAGTTATTTGATTCCGCGTGAATAACTTCGGATTGTAGGTAACGTATGGCAAGAAATTGTCATGAAATTAATGAAGGTTTAATATACCTCAGGAATAGTTTTGGTTTCGGGATAAAATGTATGTAACACTGTCAATGACTTCAAAAATTTCACGGTGATCGGTTGACTCGTTAAGGAGTTGAAACAAACAAACTCACATTCGAATTTATATGTTGGGCTTAAGATGAAGTGTGTGGAATTATAAAAGTATGATTTTATAAGACTGCGGGAGACATTTAGAAAATTACGTTCCATTCGGTTTCTCGCGATAGATGACTGAATAAATATTGGATTGATCCATTCGTTTATGCTTGTTCGTATGCTTGATGTTTTTCAGTGTATATTACATTTGATAAATTAAATAAAAACGCTCACGCCTGCAACCTAGAGGGGTAGGCAGAGATCATGGATTTCCATTTGGCGCGATCCTGGCACACCTCTCTCGCTTTTTCTACATTCATACACCTACGCGTACGCTCGTCAGTTATGGGTGCTCCTTATATCGCCTTTTTAGTAAACCACAAATCTGACCGATATAAGATCTTGCACATTTAATTATTTTTAATTCAATATCTATACAAGTATTATACCTATATATTTCCTTGTAATGATGTTAAAAATCATTAAAATAAAAGCTTAGATTCAAACATTCTTTTGGAATATAACACATATGTAAGGTGGTCTAAGTAATATAAGCCTTTTTGTAAATGTGTACTTGGGTAGTTCGCTATATTTTTTTTGACAGCAAAGAGCTAAAAGCTTTTAGTGCTTTAACATGTCCAAATATATGTTGTGTTACCAAATAGATAAGGGTATGATAATCACTGTATTGGTCTACTGTAAGTACAATGCCTCTCATTTTTGCTACAAGTTTTTTTTTCACAGCTTAACTATACGTGTACGTATTCAAAAGACTATGTACGGTTGACAGCTATATTCATTATTGAAATACCCTCAATATATTCCCATCTTACAATGTAAATCTGAAACAGGATAAACATTACAGCTAATTAATATAAATTACATTTAGTATTTTACCTACTACTACTACGAGTAGTAGACGGATGGATGATGACGGTGTTACCAAAGTATACTCGGTTCGAACAGTGAATCCTCAATCGTACTCCTCTCACACTCCTTCTAACTTTACTCAACATAAGGATTAACGAGAGAAGTGAAAATTCAAAACAGGCGGAATAGTTTTAAAAGTAGGTTGTCGCTCATATTTCCGGTTTGCCGGAAATGTATGAGTACGGTACTGAAACGTGAAGTTGCGTAGCTGACTTTACATAGCAAGAGTCTTTATATGCACTTGTCAAAGGAAGGAGTCTTAATTTGTACTCTTGTCAACGGTCGTGACAACACCTCTTGAGGCCCGAGCCAGATTGTTCGAAGTAGTCGTATATAGTGTGTACAGTGTATTGTGTAATGAGAATATTAGACTACAACATGTGCGAGATATCAAGTAAATAAACAATTTACATAAATGAACCTATGGACCTTGACAAAAAAATGCAAAATTGAATGGAAAGAAAAAAATAACTGAAACTGTTCAAAAGTCAAATAGCACCTTGCTAATGCACGTTGAGCATGTAGTCATGGCGCCTCTTCTAGTCTTTACGGCTGTCAACAGGCTCCTGCCTGTATACCCGGTAACCGATGTTCAGTTTAAAAGTGCGGGGACATAAAGGTCAGGGTGAATGCTAGTTTTATTAATTTTTAACATAAATATGTGTGAAATACGCCGAATACAAAGCGAATTCAGCCAACCAGTTCCCATTAAGCTTCGAAAGCTTATGTCAAGAAATAACATGTCAAATTGTTATTCGTTCAGTTCACTATTTGCTGACGGTTTATAATATTTCTAATCCAATTATAAACTGACGAAGATCAAAATCTGTAGGTGATAAATAAAACTAAGACATTATTTTAATTTATTTTAATTTGCAATCGTTTATACCTTTATTTTATCGTGGGATCAATGAGCACGTTAATACATTCTCGTCCCGCCAGCTCGTTGAGGTTACTTGTGCCTTCCAATGATTCAAGCCACAAATCTGTGCGACTTACCATCGAACGGAAATTAAAGTGAACTTTGCTTACTATTCGCCCTGCAGCGATCTATTTCGGACGAAATTCTAACGGCACATTTCAAATACCTATGTGGTAGGATTTTTTTTGGTTTTATTATGACTGCTACCGGAATATTGATAGAGTTGGTAATGGCAGCAGGCACGACAGATTGAACCTGGTTTTTTCCAGATTCTATCCCAAACTACCAAAATATTGGCGAGACGTCAGATTTTTTTGAATGGTACTAGCTGGCAAACGAGCAAGCGGTACACCCGATGTCAAGTGACCGCTACCCATAGACATCTGTAACTAGCTAATTATTGCCAACCTTTAATGGGAAGAGGAGGGGACAAACATATAATGGTTATTTCAAATTCCTATACATCCCCTCCATCGTCAAGTTTTCCTCCCCTTCCCACCCTTTCTTTATAAGAAAATAGTGGGAAGGGGGAGATAAGTAGAATTAGGCCTTTGATTGATTGACTAGAAAATTGACACTTGAATCAAGCACCGATGACATAACAATGCGGCTTCGGTCTTCCGTAGCGCTGCAGTCGCACTGCGGCGATCCGGAGGGTTGCATACGCATTACACTATTGGCATCGTTCACAGGTGACGTTGCGGCTAGCCGTTACCCAGATAGCAAGGAGTTCCCTTAAGCAAAAAGTTTTTTTTATGTGAGAAGGTGGCAAACGAGCAAGCGAATCACCTGATGTCAAGTGAACGCCGCCCATGGACATCCGCAACAGACAAATGCGTTGCAGATGCGTTGCCTACCTAGGATAATTCCTTTCCTCTGTTAACCCCCTCCCCATCCTATCCTATTCCCCTTCCCATCCTAACCTTATGAGGAAAGGGTGGGAAAGGGAAGAGGACTAAAATTAGGCCTCCGGCACCTCACTCGCCAGACGAAACGAACGAAACGAACGACGAACGGTTGGCGTGGTTTGTAAGATACTTGCTTTTCACGCCGCAGGTCGTGGGTTCGATTCCCACCCAGGACAAACATTTGTGTACATGAACATGTCTGTTTAGGATCTAGGATAATATTATTATTATCTTAGGATATTATTATTTCACTGGTCGAGTCGGATCATTCAACCAACATATGTTGATTCAACGTACCCTGATCCCACGTATTTTTTCGTAACTGTCAAATTGTTCATTTTAAACCAAATAATTTTAGGTACATCGTTATTGTTCAAGGTCAATTAAAATGTCTATGCGGTTATAAATATTCGTTTAATATTTGATTGATAATAATTTTGTTAACATAAATCAAAGATAACGCGGTGGTCCCCATTGATCTCCCGGTCAGTCGGTCTCGGGATGGGATGAGCTTAGACAGAAATATATCTGTTGGTCCGTACATGACAGTCGCAGAGCCCGAGGGATCACGTATGTATTTTAGCTCAGTCTGCTTCAATTATTAAACATCACTGAATTGTCTCTACATTCTTACAAATATTTACTAAAACAAGCTTGGTTAGAGCTGGTATTTTGTTAACATAATCCCTACTAATATTATAAATGTGAATGTAAGTTTGTTTGTTACGCTTTCACGTGAAAACTACTCAACCGATCATCATGAAACTTTGTACACACATTCTTGGAGGTATTAGAAGTAACATAGGATATGTATGTTCCCTATAGACCTATAGACTCCGAAACGGCTGGACCGATTTCGATGAAATTTGCAGGGATTGTCATTGACATTATTAAATAGTAGTACCCGGGCGAAGTCACTAGTCAATATATAAGCTACAGTGGTGGCCCAGCGGTGCTTCTTCAAAAACGATAAAGGAAAACATCATGAGGAAACCGGCATGTCTTAGAATCACGAAATTCGAAGACATGTGACATTCACCAACCCGCATTGAGTCGGCGTGGTGGGTTACAGCCCCTCCCTCTGGAGTGCAGGCCTGTATCCCTGTGGAGAAACGTACTAAAAAGGCTTTAATAATCAGAGGTAGAAAAAGTTATGTCCACCGATATGTTATTGATAATTAACGTTTAAATATGAGCGAGGCATGTGTTCATGTAGAAATAACCATTCAAAATAGAATCGATGCTCTGTAAAATCCACGCGATCATCTTTCCTCTTGAAACACTGCACACTTCTACTATCTTCTTTATTTCTTGTGTTCAATTGGCTTAACTTTGTCCTGTTCAGATTTTACTCTTTTGCTGTTACTATGATAAAATTTTGGTAAAGTTATTTAACTTAAATCTAGCTCAAAACGGTTATTATTGACCCAGCAGTTAAACCTCGTATCTAACGGAGCGATTCAAGGGTAATATCCCCTTGGGTGTATTTAACTACTGTCAAACTGTCTAACATTGGCGTTTATTGCGCCTCTTATTTTATAATTATATTTTTATGTTATTGGTGGAACTATACCTAGTATTAGTTGTTATTTTAACTCAATTCTTGTTTTATAGAAACAAAAATATTGTTTTCTTATCCAATTTTAGGAGTATGAGGTCCTGTAATCAGTGAACGGAAATAAAACAAAGAAGGAAGAAGGAAGGAAAATTGTATCGTGATCGGGGCTACCTGTACCGCGCGCGATTTTAATTCTTTCACTAGAGCTACCTATCAGCTCAGCAGTAGCTGTTGAGCGGAGTTTTTTTTGACAACTGTTCCAACCCAGCGTATTGTAACACGTGATCAATTCACGCACCAATAATGCTCTTATTACAATGTGCTGCTTAGCCAATTAGCGACGAGCGTTGATAATAGAGCCAATCATAACTTAGCGATGGTAGTAAATAACAAACTAGCTGTAATATTAAAATAAATTAGTACCAAATACAATGAGAGAATTACGACCGTGTTCATGTAAAGATTACTGCGTGTCTCCGACGAGACGACGATCGCCGGCGTGGCTCGGCTCTGACAAATGTATTTGTCATTGTATTGTGACAAATGAGGTCAAACTGCCTCCGAGGCCTCCACAGCCTGCATACATTACACCCCCACCGCCCCCCGCCATAACAATTAAGAGGGTGGAAGGGCTCCGCTTTGTTATGCAAATCATTTACTTGGCAAAGACATGGGCTTCTTTAGTGTACTTTTTCTTTATTCTTTCTACAAGTGGATTGTAGAATATATACCATTTATTCATCAAATATATCATGCTTTCCAGTTTGATCTAAAGTAAACTTTTCGGCGCGACCATTGAGAACTAAAAAACTCGTTACATAAATTTTAGTCCGCCTGGAAATAAAACAAACATCGCTGCACTACACTCATACAGGTTTGAGGAGTCTTACATTTTTGTTACCACGTTTCAAACAATTTTTACTAACATCTGAATGGTTGAAATCAAACGGTCTGTTTCAGAACGCCGTGACGGGAGCAAGTCTTATGAAATATTCAGGAGACAACGACAAGGAAACCCTGAAAATAGCTTCTTTGTCAAATCAAACTTGTCGCGGCTGTAATTTTGTTGGAGTGTAAGGGATTTTTTATATATTCAGAGAGCATAAATTCCTTGTAGTAGCGTTTGATGTTTCGAATGATTTTGTACCTACGGATAAAGTTTTACTTCAACACACGATATTTATACAGTTATTTTATTTATGGTAACTAACCTTTAGAATCAAGTGCGTCATAAAATTAAGACTTGAAGTGAAGGCACCAGAAGTTATGTGTTTTACAGTTACGTGCGTGGAAATTCCACGATCTTACAGACTACGCGGTTATAACAGAGGTACAAAATTCTGTGTCATGTCCGCTGACAGTGGTGAGAAGGCCCTGTCCCCTACCCATCTATCATTTTAACAGTGGTGAAGCCCGCAACAACAACATCTGTTGCACGAATAGGCCGGCTCGACACTTGAAATACCACGACCTCACAGAAAACAGGCAGTAGGAGTATTTTATACTTTTGAGTTTCCTCCGAAGAGTGAGCTGCCGGAGGCCCGGTGTCCGTTCTCTCCCCGTTTCCACCCTTTTCTATAAGGATAGGATGGGAAAGGGAAGAAGATTGGGAGGGGATTAACAATCCTTTTTCCCGTCTATCCCCTCCTCTGTCCATTAGTGTTGTCAGGTAGTGTTGCATCTGCAACACATTAACTTGTTGCGGATGTTTATAGGCAGAGTTCACTTAACATCAGGTGATCTGCTTGCTCGTTTACTAGCTTCAAAACTCGTCCTTATGTTTTTATCTTCTCACTTACTCCTTACCTTGAACCACTGGCAACGTATAATTTTCTGATTGCACCGGGTTTCCTAGCTTAAGTTTAGACTTGGGTTTCTATTAGGCCCTTTGATAACTAGGTTATAGGCGTTTCAAATATATTCTATACTTATAACATGGCTTGGGTGGAAAAATAAATATATAGCTTATGTCTATCTAAATAAGAATATAGATCTGATAAAAGAGGTTTCTATTGAGGAAATAAATATTTTAAAACAACGTGTTTGTAGTTCGAGAATTTAACAAACAATCAATTGTTTTTTACTTTATAATATTAGTAAAGATAAAACTAAGTCTAGAATAATATAATGCTATTAAATATACGAGCAATTTATCTCACTGAGTTGCAATATCATAATTGACAGAATCTATTGACGTTGCATAACAAGACATACAGGCGCTGTCACCGCTGAATGTGAACAGAGACATTGACAGATGTGGTAACACTTGCGCAATTATTTACACCGACACTGGACCTCTTATAACATACATACATCCTGTATGAACAATAATTAATCAATCAAATGACATTGGAGTTTAGGTTACTAAACAAATCAAGTTATCAGAACTTATTCTTAAGATAGACAATATTATGAACAACGCTTACATTTCTGTGTGTTTAAACGTAGATGAATGAATGAATGAATTTTTGAATCAGTGAGTAGGACATTTTAATAGTAAACCTTTTTTATTTTTGTTGTTGATTATCGAACAAACCGTTTAAGACTGAACGAAGTTTCGAAATCTTCATTAATTGTACAAAGTTGAGTCTAAATCAGCGTCACGATTTGGCACAGCCTTGTTTATTATTCAAGCACTGCGCGCTCGGTTTCGTTGCGGCGAAATATTCTAGATTTATTACAACACATAACATGTCTTATTCTCATACGAGCATAGATATACTTAATAACCTTTGTGGGCTAGACAGAGTTTATGAAAGATTTCTCAAAATAAGATTACTTAAGAAGAAAAACCATAG
The DNA here is from genome assembly GCA_029849275.1 of Papilio elwesi. NCBI lineage: Eukaryota > Metazoa > Arthropoda > Insecta > Lepidoptera > Papilionidae > Papilio > Papilio elwesi. The sequence goes on from CM056702.1 coordinate 10,378,143, forward strand.
AGAGGCCGTCATCTTGGTTGATACCTAGTAGAAAATTTATAAATGTGTCTATCTGTTCTCTAATTATCGACCGGAACAAGAGTTTCTTTTGTTTCTATCATACACTCTGTCTACCTGGAATCACTTAAAAGGTGTGAATTTATGAACATTAAAGAATCACTATCAGCATTTCAATTGACCAAATAGTTCCTGATCAAAAGCTTTTCTTCTTGTTAATAAGCAAAAGAGCAAATGTTTTACGAATTTTAAATGACCGCTACCCATAGACATCTGTAATAAGCTAATGAGTTGCAGATGCGTTATACGTCGTGGTTTTTCACCGGTCAAGACAGCCCATTCGTGCGACAGTTGTTGTTGGGGGTCTAGCCCTGTTAAAACCTGACTTTAAAAGTTTCTTTGAAGCTAATTTTAGAATAACCTGAATCAACGATGGCCAAATAGACTAGACAGGTCACTCTATTTTCAAATTTTGTCTATTGAACCTAGTACTGACTAAAATTTGAAGTCTTCATAGTTAGTTACTCTTAGACCAATATAATTATGTATTCAACGATATACGCAAAGGTCTCTCTTGTCTTGAGTTGCGAGTGAGATATCTAATTTTAACAGAGTGCGGCCTGACCGCTAAACCGCACACACTAAGGACCCGCATATATTAACACGAACAACTAACCGAAGCAACTTCAAAAGACGAATTGATTTCTCGATTAGTCAACTTCAAAATTGAAAGCTTTATTTGTAATGTTTTGGAAAACTTTGATATTATCACGGTTATGAATGCCGTGTCTAACAATTCGCAAACGGTGAAAGTAGGACATTGTGTCTATATAAAAAAGTCCATAGAAAAATCAAAAAATCAAAAACTCAAAACAGATGGGAAGGTGCGACAGATACCTACCGAATATCGTATTACGTTGCTAAAGAAGTTTTCACTTCAAAGAGAATAGATTTTTGAAGCACAACCTTCTCAGGTGAAGAATTTTAAGGTGTGTTTCTTAGTCGCTTTGCGTTGATATACATAATATGAATTCACTATTTATGTTTAAAATGTCATGAACCTTGAAATAACTTCCGTTGAAGTGACTCTTGATTTGTTTGATTGACATTGACACAATGAGAATGAGCATCTGTATTTGATAAGAAAGCAAGCGTTATTTGGCATTTATTCCGGCGAATTTAGCTAATGGCTCGGAGTGAAACGTGACTATCATTGCGGCTGATTTATTGCCGCAGGAGTGCTGAGTCAGCGAGGGGTTTGTTGTCCCCTGTCCGGCCCTGTAACACTCCAGACCTCTGTAATCGTAAAACGAACATTGTGTGTGGATCTAAGCTTGTAATAGTATAAATTTTAGTATAATTATTCTTTAGGTTATAACTTTTTGTAAACAAACAACATTAATTGTGTTTAAAAATCTAATATCCGGTTCGTTACTTTCTTTGCAGAATGAAGGAGTTTAGTAGATGTATTGAAGGTAAGTTATGCGTCGGATGAATCAAGGAGATTGAATCAAACTGTAAATTAAAAAGGCAACCTTAACCATGTAAATTAATTATAGTTACAATACATTATTTTTAAGTCTGCCTATTTAAATATATTGTAGGAAAGAAGTTTTCAATGTAAAGATGTACGTCAACTTAGACGGCGGGTCAAAAGTGAAGTCACCAATTAGCGACTTCGTAAAATCACGCAATCAGGCGTTTCATGCGGTACGAATTTGAAGTCTCCACGTCAGTCGCAGTCGGCTTACAAATAAATTATATTTAATTTTATTAATAACGAATATTCTGAAGAACACTCTTGGATAACAATTTGTAATACGAATTTACAAGATTTATTCCAATTAAAATTAAACAATTTGCAAATTAGAATCATTGGATTCACAAGGTGTCACTTGGGTACCTGTCTTTTTATGTAATATTTTCGTTTACTTCAATAACAAGAGACATAACGGAACGTGACACATTCTGATTTGATTTAGAATTACCTAGCAGACGAGGTTTCTCAGAGTTGGCTGACTCGAGCTCAATAATGCAACATGCTTCTTTAAATTCCCCTTTGTCCGCGACACCAACTGCGCCCAGTCGCATCGAAAATGTATCAGTGAACTGCAGTTCCTCTTCGTTCAAATTGTATAATATTCTAAAGCAACGATAAACTTAACATAACTTGTATTACAACAAGTACTACACCGGAGAGCGACTCGAATCGTCAACGAGCTCTTACCGATCGGCTTGATACTCTGGCCTTGTGGATGTCAGCTCCCTCTGCATTTTTTATCGCATATACATACAACGGGGAGTGTTCAGAAGAACTGTTTGGAACGATTCCTGCCGCCGAGTTTCGTCATGGGACGACACGATAGGTACCATCCACACCATCTTGATGGCTGCGGTTCTCGCGAAATTTCCTGCCGCGCACAGCTGCGTTATGGAATAGTCTGTCCTCGGCGGTATTTCCAAGCCAGTACGACTTTTCTTAAAGGACGGCAACGCATCTGCAGTTACTCTGGTGTTGCGGGTGTCATGGGCGTCGTTGAACACCTCGGTGTTCCCGCCGCGTTTGCCCCCTTCTCTTATAAAAAAAGTAACTTTAAGCTTATCATAGAAGTCTCATTATCAGAAGAATTTATCACTATCGAATATCGTGATGTTTCCATCTCTTCTTCCTGTCTTTTTTATCCACTTTCACTCTTTTCCGTAAAAGAAGCTGGCAATATTTGAAATCGAACATAGCAGCAGGTTCCGTACGAACGTCCACGGTTCGTCTCGGACACGACCCGGGCTAATGAGAATCATCCCTTATTGTTATTACTCTAGGTGCCAACCAAAACGCGCCACCACCTCTATACCAGTCTAGGGCTACTTTTATTTCGGGTCGTGTCAATCCGACGCTAATAATGTGATTTTAGGAGAAACTCCAATTTCTTCAAGACGACAATAGAATTGATGTCACATTTTTAATTAAAGATATTAGAAGACGTAATTATGTTATTTAAATACAATGGCGGTGCGCACGTAAGTACACGCTGGCTCGCAGCCGTCGAAAGCAATAACAATTTGTTCGGAATTAGAATTTGATTCTGCGTGATATTGAGCTCGGCAGTTGTCGGTATATCGTGACCTAGATTTTGTAATTCGATTGTTGATTCCGATCGGATTTTGTTTGTAAAATATGAGATTTTTTAAATATTTTTACATTACAAGCTGTTAATGTCTTAAAACGCATCAAATAATTACTTCAACTTTTTTGTTTTTAAGCCAATAGCAGTGTTCTTTTATAAAAGTTCCGCTTGTTCCATCTTATCTAATATAATAATAATAAATCGGCCTTTTTTAGAATGTATCCACTGCAGGGACACAGGCCTCCTTTCCTCCTTATCTGGGTGGTTCAAAATGAAAGCATGTATTTCTATAAATAGCGATTAGTTAGAATGTAAGTGCATTTAATGTTCCAATTCTAAATGAGACGGATTTGGGAATCAGCAAATCAATGTAAATAACTAATGTATTAGTATTGCGGACTTTTTTACTGTACAGGTGTACGGAAATGACGTGTACAAGGAAAGACCTCAGATTCATTGGCAGATAATAGGAAAATAAATAATTGGTCATAACACTATTACAAGCTTCCAAGATCACAGCAAAATTTTAATTGAAAATAAGCGTGTGTCAGCTCCGTCCCACGACTGGAGTTTATTCCTCAAGAAAGATTATTAAACACATAACTTGGGTAAATTAATACATTTTTATGTTACTTAAAAAGCATACATGGTTCATTTATTTATATTAATTATACAATGAATTCGTCAAATTACATAGCCCTGGAAATATAGATAATAAAAAGTATACCTTGATATATTAGGGGGCTGTGGAAAATGTAATCTGCTAGTTTGTGGTGGCGGCCATATTGGATTACCAATGGGCTTTAACATTTCAAATTCAATTCAATTCAAATCAAACTCAATCAATTCAAAGCACCTCACTCATCAGACGAAACGCAGATTACTTTACTTGACGCATGTTTTCTGTGAGGTCGGTATTTCACCGGTCGAGCCGGCCCATTCGTGCAACAGATGTTGTTGCGGGCTCTTCGCTTTTCGCAACGCTTTCCTATTTTCAGTAAGATTCCTAGATTCAGTAATATGTATACAATGAGAAGAAATATGACTTTTAAAGATTTTTACACTATATTGTCGAGTGGTTATAAAATTTATGTAACTTATTCCACAGTTCCGCTCTAGACTGTCCGTTGTTCAGCCACGTTGTCACCGCATATGCTTCCTAACGAATGGATACGAGACGCGGTAAATACACATCGGTTGTTTATAGTTTGTTAGTTAAATTTGAACGAAATAATAATAATAATAATATCCTAGGAAATGAACATAAATGTAGTAAACTAAATACTTAATCATCTCCCTGCCTTTTTCCCATTCATGTGGGGTTGACACAGTATGATTGTATTGTAGTCATAGTCACAAGTCACAATAGATTTTGGCTACAGTTTTTAAGGCCGCTTGACGCCAAGCCTCGTCGGATATACACCAGTAAGAAATCTAAGGAGCAATATATTAACTTTCCTGTTTTTTGTGAGAAAAGCTAGTACTTGTCTGACGTTAAAGAGATGTCGTGGTCTTCTCCTATCCCCATAGTTTTTTTAATCAATCTTTTTTAGTACGTTTTCACTGCAGGGACACCGATCTCATCTCCGAAATAGTGAAGGGGCCGTAATCCACCACGTTGGCCAATGCAGGTTGCCGGATGTCACATTTGTTCGAATTTGGTGGTTCTAAGAGATGCCGGTTTCCTCAGGATGTTTCCCTTCACCTTTTTGGAGCAGTAGTCATGAAATAAATTACAACAAAGTAAAGCGCCTGCCTGGGTTTGAACCCGCGACCTAGTACATAAGTCGGGGCCTTTACTACTGGACCAACACTGTTAACAATAGTAAGCCATGTCATAATCACACATAAAACCATTATGTTTGTGTGTGAGGTGTCTGACGTATCAATATCAAAATTACTGATAACCCAATCAATTATGAATTAAGTCCGTAGTTTTTTTAAAATAATAAACATTAAGCAAACCAGAAATGTGTTAAATTAGTTAATTTCATGTGTGGTATTCGCGTTAACATAAGTTATCATAGTGCGTGTATTCTGTATGCTATAAATAAATGGCCACAGAAGTAAGCCGGTGTATTTTAGTTTCCCTATCTACTTTTGTATTTACAACGAAAACAGAACGCGAGCGTAGTTCCCTTTAATTAGAAACTGGCGTAGAATGTTACCGCATGTGTAGTTTAAGGTACTAACTTGAAATAGTTACAAGAAAATGTATAAGTACAAACATACAGTAACGAAATACGATTTATATGTATATGGTAAAGCCAATACATATTCTCTGTAACCATAGATTAAATATACAAATAAATTAATTGAGTTTTTGACCAAAAATAACAAATAGCCAGTATAACAATGTCGAAATAGTTTAAAGGAAGATGCTGTTGGATGGAAAACCTGAAATAACTGGCGTACGTCGAGACTAGAATTCGTAAAGATCCCATACGTTACATGATTTAATCAACTCACAGAAAACAGGCGCGAAGTAGAACTACTCTGCGTTTCGTCTACGGACTAATTTCAGTCCTCTTCACCTGCCCACCCTTTCCTCATAATGATAGAATGGGAACGGGGTTAACGGAGAAAAGGAAATATCCTTTTTCCTGTCTCCTCCTCCTCCTCTCCTTCTCCTCTGTCCATTACATGTAGGCAACGTATCTGCAACTTGTTGCGGATGTCTATGGGTAGCGCTCACTTAACATCAGGTGATCCGCTTGCTCGTTTGCCACCTTATTCACTTTAAAGAAACACACATAAAAAACTTCAATCAACAATATTAAAATGGTAATTTACAATTATTAATAAACTAAACTAGGAATAGTTGTGGCTCAGCGGTTTAGGCACCGACTTACGTACTGTAGGTTGCGGGTTCGAACCCGGGCAGGCTCTTTACTTTGTGTAATTAATTTCATCACCTCTGCTCCAAAAACTGTGAAAGAAAACATCGTGAGGAAACCGGAATGTTTTAGAACCACCAAATTCGAAGACATTTGACATCCAACCCGCACTGGGCCAGCGTGGTGGATTACAGCCCATTCCCTCTCTCGGAGAGGAGGCCTGTGTCCCTGCAGTGGGAAATGTTATTAGCACATATATTTGTTATTAATATCATTAATAAACTAAACTTATAGGAAATGTGGACTACATATTTGTTTGGAAATACCCTTTGTTACTGAATACATAATTTCGACAGTTTTTAAAAATGCATATTTACATATTTTTATTCATTTCCCGTACAATGTTTAACGTTCCGGAAAATGATTAATGATGTGTATGGTAACGGAGCAGCCGTGACGTATGGCTTTTGAAATATTATCGTGGCGTGCATGCGGGCACTGTCGAAGATATGAATTGATTTTTGCTGAACTTTTCATTGTGTATAGCCAGACGTAATCCGATCACTACTTCTCCAACCGTTAATAAATAGAAGACAAAAGAAAAGAATAAGAAGACTACAAAGAAGAGATGTGGAGTTAAAGTGAATGAAGTCTACGACTAGAACTGACAGAAGTATTAATCTCTACTTCAAGTATATACTTCTTAAAGTAAAATACATAAAAGTAATTTCGCGTGCGTTTTATCATACTAAAGAGAACATTTTGTATGTTAGCTACATTTATTTATGTTCAATTCTGCTACTGGTTTTACTTCGAAGTAAAGGAAAACTCAACGATGCAGATCCCTAGAAACCTTGAAGTCAAAGTAAAGCAAAACTTGTAGTGTAGCAGAGGCTTTAATGTTCTTTGATAAGAAAGTCTTGGACTTTCTGGCTCGTTGTTAATAAAATTTATTACTTTATTATTACGTAATGATGACGTCACAATAAACATTTACACAAAGATGTAACATACCTCCAGATGGATAACTTGGGACCTAAAAGTGAAGCGATCTTAACTTAGTCAATTGCCGACTTTGTAAAGTCCGCAGTAATTTCCAACGCCACACGGATCGCTGTTATATGTCACCGATAGATTGCGAATTTCGTCATTTTATAATCTCACCAGGCAACAATGTATAAAATGTGAAATTTGTGACAGTTTGACATATCACATCCAACAAACTTATTTACAGGGTGAGTCCTGTGGTTTCATCCGACTGAACCCTATTTAATATGAATAATCATAGATTTGAGCTCAACTTAAATTGGTTATATTACTTGACAAACTGTCATCTTCTATTTTAGACCTTTAGAGGATGAAGTTAGAAAAATACTTTTATAAATGCTCGCCGACGTAATAACAGAAATCTCTGTACATTTCAAGTCTTTAGGCCCAGTAGTTTGGGCTGGGCGTTGCTATATGTGCCGACAGTATCTTTTATATATTTAGGTGATAACAGCTTTCTTCAACTAACATAATATATTTTCAACGATTAGATAAGAAATATGTTTTGTAGAAATCTCTAGTATATACATGAAAATTGTTTGGCGTGACATTGTATGCGAAGGCAATGAATTCACGTTGTAAATTAAATAGACCCTTGTACCCTTTGTTAGTTTGCGAGAGGTTGTACCTGGGGTGGGGGGTAGAGGGTTGAGCTGAGACCTCGTGTGTTTGTTAACGACAAATATGACGAACAAGTTTGGAGAGAGCTTTTGATGTGAGTAAAGCAGCACGAGCTTTTGTTGAAGTATTGAAATATTCGAGTCGAGCAAAATTTGCCTCCATGATTGAAAAATTAAAAAAGGGGGAGAGAAATTGAAGAATCTAAACACAAAGATATACTACCTCATATTTGGTACATGACCGGTTCAAGAGATATTTAAATAGATGACAAAAGTAATAATAATAAATCAGCCTTTTCTAGAATGTTTCCCACAGCAGAGACACAGGCTTCCTCTCCGAGAGAGGAGTTATAATCAATATTGACATGTTACTTTTTATTTTGCTTTGGAGTCCTGTTATTTAAGACCATTTAAATAACAGTGGATAACATTACAGTGCGCCTACAATACATTATGTGGATATATAGTTCGCCATGGTCCGTTTAGTGTAAGTGATGGCGTCCAATAAAGTAGTTTAAGCCGCTGAATTATATCGGCCAACTTAATTACACAGTACTAGAAATGTTAAGTTATAACCTAGGTTATATACAAGTCATCTACTATAGCTTGAAACCAAATTAGAACCTTAAAGTCAACAAATCATGTGCTTATTTAAGTCCAATGTTCGGTGTCAGGTTAAGTATTTGTCACCTAAGACTTAAATCTTTCAATAAATAAAAGGTTTTTATTTGTTATGAAAAAAATATACTTACACTTCACAGAAATGTGGATTGTACAAAACATGTAGTAATAGTTAATGGCTGTACATATTTCTATGGATAGCACAGATGTCAATAGTACGAATCGTAGAGGATGTCCTTAGCACGGAAACCGATTGGACGAACAATGTAGACAGTGCCTTACTTCAGTTGATAACGGGAAGGAAGCGTATATGTATATGTAATACTTAACCCGGCACCGAACATTGGACTCATTGGTTCTAATATATTTTCAAGCTTATATATATATATATATATATATATATATATATGAAAGCAATAAAGTAAATATAGAAGAAAGTATATATTTTTTTCCATAACATACATTTATATCTGTATTGTTTCCGAACGATACGAATGTCTAACGGAAGTGTATATAGCATCCGACGGACTTTGACATGGTGACGTAAAAACATGTGTATGTAGTAATAAAACAAGTGTGTCTAAGCTAAAATTGGCTTCATCTATCCGTCCCGACCGTCTATACATGTTACTAAAATTATCACACAAACAATGTTTATTTCAGTAGACTTATATTCGTTATATCAACGAGATGTAGTCAACATTTATTAAAGAAAATACCCAAGGTCATACAGGAAAAAACTAATATAGGATTCGTTAGTAAAAACAAGATAGAGACGTATTATTGAAATGTATGTACATTATTTATTGCGGAGTAATGGGACCGGCTCAGACAAGCCGATATTTCTCTTGGCAGTCCTAAAGAATTTCTCCCAAACAAATAGATTGGGTCAATATTGCATTCATTGAAAGTAGTGATTGTTTCGCAGCATAATTATTGGACAAGCTCTATAGTCATGACTTTGTTTCGGACTATGAACTTCGATTCAGAATCATGTTCACGTAATCGTAAACAATATAGATACCATCAACATTTTTGCTTAATGCCATAAAGTAAAACTTCATCAACATCCCAAGTAAAGAGGCGATGTGATTGAGACGCAGTGCGCATTAGTTTAGCATTAGCTCACTCTTTTGTTCTCGTAGCGGCCGTTGGAATCACGTTGCTACGCCTTGACTGCCAGACTCTTACACACGTGGCAACGCAGGTGCTCTCCAGTTCCACATGCAACGCATTGCACACGCGGTGCTGGCACGTCAAAGGGATATCGACACGTGTAAGGCCTACCACGTGCCCCGAGTACGCAGATGGCGGGGACCAATGGTAGCGTGAGGTGTATAATAACCCTGAATTATTGAAAATATCATTACAGTAGTTGATCCTAAGAAAGACACTGAAGCTGGAAACTTGTAAGGAAAAGGACATTCGTTTTTAGATGGTATATGAGTAACAAAAGGATTGATATTAGCCATACAATTAATCGTCTGGTAGTAGAATGGTGGTGGGGGAATTTGATCAAAAAATCCTTAAGCACAGAAATCAGAAAAAAAAAATCCAAGTCCAGCAGCCTGAAAACTAGACCAGCAACACAGCAGAGATTCCCTTAAAAAAATTGAAAATTGTATCGCTCAAGTGACGGAGAAAGGGCCACAGGGCAGTCAGTTCCAACTGCAACTGCAACCTCTGACTGAAAGAATGGAGACCAATTTCTGATTTCTCCAGAAAAAAGTGAGAGTTAGTAGAGATTAACACACAAGATTATCTTCGCGAAAGGCCGTGAGAAATGTAGGAATGCGAATGGAGACATTGATTTTTATATTATAGTTATATCGGAATTCGAGTGAAGTAATCTTTGAATAACGGGCTATTTAATTTTAAGGCAGTTCAAATGCGAAACAAAACGAGACGCTAAAGTATGTACAATGGCATTTAATGTTATTACGTTAAACACAAACGACTACGAAGAGAGTGAACTACAACATAAAACTCAGAACAGATTAAAATAGACAATACAAAATTATCCCCCGAAGATAAGCACCTAAAAAAAAATATCCCACGGGAATCGTACATTTTCTGGAATATAAAAACAGCCTATGTGCTATTCAAAACTATAATCTATCTCTGTGCCCAACTTCATTCAGATTTTTCCAATCTTTTTTGCGTGAAAGAGTAACAAACATCCATGCATACAAACTTTTGTATTTATAATATTACTAGTGACCCGCCCGGGTACCACTAATTATATTGTTCCGATCGCTACCAAACACAGGAATGTGCCAATCTTGGCAATCCCTGTAGATTTCAACAAAATCTCTCCAGTCGTTTCGGAGTCTATAGGTCTATAGGGAGCATACATACTTCGCTTTTTATATACTATTTTTTTTTCATAAAAAAGTATCCTATGTCACTTCTAATACCTCCAAGAATGTGTGCCCAAAGTTTCATGATGATCGGTTGACTAGTTTTCGCTTGAAAGCGTAACAAACAAACTTACATTTACATTTATAATATTAGTAGGGATATAATAGTATTGTTTTTGTAATAGCTTAAATACTTTTTTTTATATAGGTATCCGTAAACACAGAATAGTAAATAATAGGGGGTGCAATAGCTGTTCCGTTAACTTAAATTCATTCCGCGTTAATAGAGATTAAACTTGCGTACACGAGTGTACACGTGCGGACAGAGCAAATATTACTATGCGAGTCGCGTTTTTGTATCTACAAAACCGAACCGGTTTGCGGACGGTTCGAAAACGAAGATCTGGTTTTACAATTCAAAAGGTTATGACCTAGATATTCAATATTAACTTTTAATAATTTTATATGACGACTTACAATTATTACTGAGTAGTTTCGAGACTGTACAGTTTTCATTTCGTTTTTCCCGTAAAGCTTTGAATTTATTGAAAAGTTGAAAGGCAAAAGCTCATAAAACCCCTCGACCCGGTTCCGAGCGAGTCGTGACTCATATCGAAAGATTTTAAACTTTTTGCTACGCTACACTGCATGTACGGTAAGCTATGTGTATTGTTCTGAAAGCTAAAATGCACCTTATTGTATGTTTCCTACTTTATATTAACTTATTAATTTTGTAAGAACCTGTTATTGGGCCGTGGCGTATGGAATGAGGCACAGAATAGGAAGAGACCGAATCAGTACGCACAGTAGCAGTTTCACTAGAGTAACTAATCAATAGTCTTTCTCTAGTTTTTATGAAACGGCTTTACTCACGTTCGGGTTTTTCTCGGTGTTTTGTACCGACAAGTTTCGGACCTGTCGGAGGTCCGTCTTCAGGGTGAGAGGTATTAATTCGCGGTCGCGGCCCGCGTCGCACTAATGGGCACAGTTACAAAACACCGAAAAAAACGCGAACGTGAGTAAAGCCGTTTCATAAAAAGTTTATTGATAATGTCTCACGATAGTTTTAATAATTTTAGTACTAGAGAGAGTCTTTAAATTATCCGTCCCACCAAGTCGAAGCGAGTACTTGGCTGTCAACTGTGTTTCCTTGCCAGTCTCACTAGGTAGAAGCGAGTACTTGGCTGTCAACTGCGTTTCCTTGCCAGTCTCACTAGGTAGAAGCGAGTACTTCGCTGTCAATTGTATTTTCTTGTCAGTCTCACTAGGTAGAAGCGAGTACTTGGCTGTCAACTTTATTTTCTTGTCAGTCTCACTAGGTAGAAGCGAGTACTTTGCTCTCAACTGACTTTCCTTGCAAGTCTCACTAGGTGGAAGCGAGTATTAGGTTCTCAACTGTGTTTCCTTGACAGTCTCACTAGGTGGAAGCGAGTACTAGGTTCTCAACTGTGTCTCCTTGCCAGTCTCACTAGGTAGAAGCGAGTACTTGGCGATCAACTGTATTTTCTTGTCAGTCTCACTAGGTAGAAGCGAGTACTTGGCTCTCAACTGTGTTTCCTTGCAAGTCTCACTAGGTAGAAGCGAGTACTAGGCTTTCAACTATATTTCCTTGCCAGTCTCACTAGGTGGAAGCGAGTACTAGGTTCTCAACTGTGTTTCCTTGCCAGTCTCACTAGGTGGAAGCAAGTATTTGGCTGTCAACTGTACACAAAATGTTAGTGAAGTAACAGTGCATTTATGTATGTACAAATTCGAACCTGTCGTCGGTCCTGGCCCGCAATAAATTAGCAAAGCTGATGTGATAGTTGGTCAGTGGTGCGTACGGGTTGCGCGTCGACCGGCACTGACGATTGATATATTGAGCGGTTGGATGGCGCTCGCAAACTACATTTTGCACTGTGAACCGACGTGCAATGTACATTTCATACGTGTTCATGAAAAACAGCCCATAAAGTGAACTTTTATTTTGAATAAACGTTTGACCACGATCCCATCTGATATGATTCAAGAGAGTTGCTATATCTTAGCAAATTGCAATTCCAAATATGTGATACTAAAATCCAATGGAAAGATAAGAAAGAACAGCTTATACCAATTTTGAACATTTATTTAATATATTTTCCTAAATAAACCTTAAGGTAAGTTGAAACTTTAAGCTGATCTCTCGCATAAATTTCTCGAAAGTTAAGTAAAACAATTTAAAGGATTCCGGTAAAATTCTCGGCTTAGTAATCTTAGTATAAACAATTTACTACGTTTTAATCTTTCTTACAATCCGCTTCCTAAAACATTTTACCTAATTGAGGAAGCCAAAGAAATTAAATAGAGAACGTCTCAAATACGCACTTGTTTTGTGTTTGCAATTTAATTGAATGGATTTGTAGCTAATAAGCGTACACCCACATATATCTGTGTAGCTCAGACATGATGTTGTCAGTGTTGTGATCCTTGGAACAGGCCAACAGTGAACATTCATAACTGGTGGCGATGATGATGAGGGTGATGGCGATGAAGCGACCAGAGCATTTTACTAAATATAATTGACGCGCATAGCCAAAACAAAACAACTTTATTTCGAACTGAAAAATCGTATAAAATCGTAGAGTAATACAAATGTCACCGATTGAGTGAACTTCGTCAGTTTCTAATTGGGCTAGTTATATAATAAACTATACAATTATTTTCGACTGCTAATGCCGTAATCAGTTTTATATTATTGCTCAGCGTGCTAGAGAAGAACGAAGAACTCGTAGGTTGACTGGTAGGTTGACTTGTAAGTTGACTTGTAGGTTGACTGGTATGTTCACATGTAGGCTGACTTGTAGGTTGACTGGTATGTTGGCTTGTAGGTTGACTTGTAAGTTGACTTGTAAGTCGACTGGTATGTTGACTTGAATGTTGACTTGTAAGTTGACTGGTATTTTAACTTGTAGGTTGAGTTGTTAGTTGACTTGTAGGTTGAATGGTATGTTGACTTGTAAGTTGACTTGTAGGTTGACTTGTACGTTGACTTGTAGGTTGACTTGTAAGTTGACTTGTATGTTGACTTGTAGGTTGACTTGTAAGTTGACTGGTATGTTGACTTGTAGGTTGACTTGTAAGTTGACTTGTAGGTTGTCTTGTATGTTGACTTGTATGTTGACTTGTAGGTTAACTTGTATGTTGACTAGTATGTTGACTTGTAGGTTGACTGGTATAATGACTTGTATTTTTCATTCTCTGAAATTAACCCCGCATTTTACGTGAGCTGTTTTATAAAAAAAACATGAATTTGACCAGCACAGGTAATTTACTGTTAGTTTAGAAAATTACGAATTCCTCATTCAATTCATTACTTTTAATCAAAGGCCTCTAAATTGAGGCGCCCTTGCGGAAGATTTGTTCAGACGTCTGTGAATCAATTAGCTAAAAATGGAAATAGCCTTAATTAAAACATCTCGAGGGATTTTAATACAAAAGTGTTGTTAACTTGGAAGATTTTTATTTTATTTTGAACTAGATTTGGCTAAAGTATTTTAAAGGTTCCATGCAGTCTCAGATACTCTAAATGCTTATGTTATTTAACAAATATGATAGTTTGAACCTTAGATCATCTGTAGTATAGAAATAATTATCCTGAATACACAGACAGACATAGCATTTTCTATTACATATGTGTATTTAGCTGCAATAACTTGATTATGTCGCGCCATGCGCCCGGCTTTGTTCGTTTCGTCGCATAAATATTCCGCGCGCAGAATATGACATGTAAATTCATTCATAGACATCCTCCCACAGAGCGTCGTGTTCATTATTTTTTTTGAATTTCATTTCCAAAATTACACCATTTTTACAAATGAGCATGTTGACAATGTCGTCCTTTTAAATTTTGATTCTTAACAAAATTAGCATAAGTCGTGGATCAAATGGACAAGCTTACCATCTCACTACGCGGATGAATCCATCCTATTGAGAAAAAAACATCTAAACGAATCTTAATATATCTCTAATTGTATTCTAATACTTAATTATTTACTGCAGGTCTGTTTGTCAATCGGCAAAGTTCTTTTCCAACCTTTTCCATTCTTGTCTAACTTAGGCCACTGTATTCCATGTAACTCCTGCTACTTGCCTCACATAACAATCCCACCTTTGCTGTGGTCTGACCCTTTTCTGTTTCCCTTCTCTAGGGTACCATAGGTAGTCACAATTTTGATCCATTTCTCTTGACTTCTTCTTATCATGTGCCCTGCCCATTGCCATTTGAGTCTCCTGATTTTGGTGTCTATGACCTTCATCCCTTCTCTGATGACATGGTTTTTTGTTCTGTTTGACTTCGCCCGGGTATCAAAAATTATATTTATTGAACCGATCGCTACTAAACTTCACGGGAACATCTGCTAGGCTAATCTGAGTATTTCTGAATTGTTTAAAATTCCATTGAAGTCCGTCGGGTTGACGAGTTCGGAGTCTATAGAGAACATACATATACACATCGCCTTTTTATATATCTATATTTATACGTACCTGAAATGTCATTTTTTTACATTTAGAAAATAACTTAGGAATAATTTCACCTCCTTGATATTGAGGGTTAGCAAATATCATACAATGAAAGCTTAGAAAAATTTTACGCTTATATGTTCTGTTGTTTCAGCTTTTATTATAATACATGACTTATAAATTTTACTTGGAACTTGTAAATTCTACTAAGAATTTAATAAAGCAGTCTGATCAGTAAACGATCTAACGCTTGCGGTTTTCCAGTTGTTTCTGTTGTACTTTCCAGGCAAAGGCTGATTAAATTCCCTCTAACTTTGAAACTCCGAACATCTAAGAACTTGGATTACTGATGGGTTTCTTCATTACATTATTTTTATTGATATAGAATAAGAAAGCAATGTCAAGGGTCTTGTTCGCTAAGGTCTAAGAATTTTTTATTTTATTTGAAATAAAACCATTGTATAAATGGCCATATCTTTATATCATAACACCATTTATTTCTCGAGGAATTGGTTCGGATAAAAGACTAGTCTATTACAAGTAGAACGATTGCGTCAACCGCAGCGACCTCTCGAGGCTGTGTCAGGCGGCAGATTAAATTCAATTACTCCAGACTAGGAAGCTTTGACTTTATAAAAAAGAATTTACTCTTACAACGGTACTGCCTTTGTATGTCGGGGCTTTTGTTACCTAAAGACATTTGAACTCATTGTTCACTTTATTTTTATAGTTTTTTGTGGATAAAAAATTAAAAAATATATATACGATCACGCCTGTAACCCAGAGGGGTAAGCAGAGATCATGGATTTCCATTTGGCGCGATCCCGGCACACCTCTCTCGCTTCTTTACATACATGCTCGTCGGTTATGGGTGCTCCTTATATCGCCCTTTTTTAGTAAACCGCTAATCTGTTCGATATAACTTCTCCTAGGGCGTCCCTTACCAAAACTGCCACTCACTTTTGAAACATTTTTTTTGTGGACCAATGAAGTTATGGTAGGTATGTCACTGCCACGGATCAATCAACTTGATGTTATTGAAAGACTATGTAGGCTCGAAGATAAAATTACATGAAATTCAATAAAGCTACTTACGAGGAGGATTTACAATGGCGTAATCCGAGGTGAACTATTCAAGTTGCCTTAATCTAGCTTTATATTATTACTTATTTGGCAACAGATGTTGAGCCTATTGTCGCTGTAATATGAAATAAGAAAATGGTTTACGTAAAAGCAATCTTATTCAAAATGCCCGAATCTTAAAAGCTTACCATTTAGAAATTTTTGTGATGTTATCTTCCGAGCCTCACTTTTCTCTTATGATGTTTTAAATAAAATTATGTACTAATAATTTAGATCCATTATTTAGCTTTCTTAATGATGATATCTTTAGGGATAAGTCTTAAGCCTTATAAACTAGTGTGAAGGTGTAAATTGCGGGTAATTAAAAGTACATTAGCAGTTGTAGAGTAAGCCCAGCTGTGCTTAATTTGTTCTACTTAGGCACAAAGTACATGTAACTTATTCACCAGAAGCTCGATATACATGTCACCGTGAAATTGTACACCTCGTTAGTTTATAATCTTACTAACGATGTAATATACGGATTGGGAAATTGTAAGCTGAGCGAACCATTTATAATTTTTAACACATATTTTTTTGGCCACATTTTTTAAACGAAATAAGCTAACTTATCATTACAAGTTAATGATAAGTTAGCTTATTTCGTTTTAAAAATGTGTCCAAAAATATGAGTAAAAAATTATAAATGGTTCAAACAATTCAATATTTACATACAAAAGAAAGTTTAGTGCAATTCAAAATTTGACGATTTTAAGTCTTAGATTATAAACTATCGAGAAAAGATACTTTAAAGCGTAAATGGTCCGAACAGTTCACAATTTTACGACTGTTAATAACATCTAGTGAGATTGTAAACTGATGTTTACAATTTTACAATGACATACTTGTGGTTCGGATTGTATAGGATTAAAGCGAACTACTCAAGGTCATCGAAGACCTACGAAGTTAATTTCAATTATTTTCTTTAGACAACGATAATACACTTTGACGTGTATTGCCTACAGTTATAAATATAATAAAATCATGATTTACAATTTAAATCATATCCTGAAAGTAAGACCAAGGCAACAGAGCTGTTACACGAATGGGCTGTATCAAGTGTGAACGTGTCCATACTCTAAGAATACCAGCGTGAAGTTTGGCTGATAGATCGAAATGAGATATATAACTGGTGAAAAGTGAGACAGGCCTAATTTAATTTCAGCAAAATATTAGGGTTCCGCGCGAAAATATAAAAAACCCTCGAAATTGTAACAAAATTACGCGTCGCTGTATAGCAAACGCCGCCCGCTACCTGCAATGCCACAAGTTGCCTTAATCAGTAAAATAATGAATTATAATGCTGAACGAAGTTTGCCGAGCCAGCCAGTCTAATATAAAGTCAAATAATTAGTTATTATAATCCGAATATCGTAGAGGCCATTGTTGTGTATTCCTGACTATAGTGTGGTTCAGTGACTAATCTATCAGAATAGTTATAAGAGAAAGGAAAGTACAGTATAATCCCAATCACCAGAAGAAACATTAAAATACTTTCTTTTTTACATCAATGTTAAGATCCCAAATGTTCTTTTACTTAAAAATAATGCCTTCGCTGCTATAAATTCACTCGAAAAAGGAATAAAAATGATTTATACCGAGTTGAAGTTAAAAGGACCATTATCGGCTTACTAACTGGATCATTATTGCAATTTAATCGCGAGGGGGCCTGCAATGAAATGTCTTTTATAAAGTTTTTATGTTCCATTTAACGTTTTTGTTATACTTATGTAGTATAGGAATTTGATCTTTATGTTGTTCATTACATCAATACTAGCTTTTATCCGCGGCTTCGTATTTATTATTACATACGGAACAGCTGATGCTATACACAATAGAGTATTGAACCGACCGCGGTATTTACTTATTGGAAGGCCAGATGGCGTTAAATAACATTTAAATAGAACGCTAGATGGCGTTGAATTCTATCAAATTTCTCAAACCAACATCAATTTTTTAGGCCTAGAGCATTTTATTATAGAAAAGTGCCTTTACTGTACTTTTGAAAATATGTATACAAATTTTCATGTTGATTGGTTGCGTAACAAACAAACAAACACACTTATATTCGCATTTATGATATTAGTTTAGATAATTATAATCCCAACATAAGCTGTATTAATCCCTTCCACAGTATGATGTCTTTCGTTTTCAGCTTCCAACGATTTCGCGCCGTCTTCACGAGGTCAGCAGATCACCTGGAAGGAGGGTGCGTCACAGGATGATTTCCAATAATAAAGAATAAATCGCTACTCACACGAATTTACTGAAAGATGTGTCATGAAAACACTGAAGGAAATGCATGTTGCTTCAACGCAAACTCCATGAATTTTTCTAAAGTTTTGCTGAGTGACCGAGATTCCATTCAAAAGAGCTGGTGTTGCAGAAATTAATTTGTCAGTTTCTCGTTCTCACTTACGGTGCTTGTTTTTGGTTTTTTACGGGTGTATATCTGTGTATATAAAAAGCGATGTGGCCCACAGATTCAAAAGAGCTACCCGGGAAAAGCCGAGGGGTATCACTAGTAAGTTAATAAACTTAGATAATTGGTTCGGTGCGATAACGTTCAGTTAAAACTAATTCGGTGCCGGGTTACGTAGTTCCCGTAGTATAATTCAACGATTCGCTAAGTGATTTTCGTTGTATTTCGTCGAGCAATTCTCGTCATTTACAAAGTACAAGAATTGATTCCCTTAGCTTTTATTATAATGGAGTGCTCTAAGGGTTGTTTGTATTGACAGGCGATCTCATTGTGACATCCTTGTCTGTATTGCCGAAACACTCATCTAAAATAAATGTTTTTATGTACTAAACTTTTGTTTCAGTTCTTTTTACGTTCATATCATTTGTTCTAACACTTATCCCTACTATTTTTTTTATGTGACAAGGTGGCAAACGACCAAGCGGATCACCTGATGTCAAGTGAGCGCCGCCCATGAACATCCGCAACAGACAAATGCGTTGCAGATGCGTTGCCTACCTTTAAAGGACAAAGGAGGACATAGACAGGAAAAAGGATAATTCCTTTCCCCCGTTAACCCCCTCCCCATCCTATCCTCTTCCCCTTCCCGTCCTATCCTTATGAGGAAAGGGTGGGAAGGGAAAGAGGACTAAAATTAGGCCTCCGGCACCTCACTCATCAAACGAAACGCAGAGTACTTCTACTTCACGCCTGTTTTCTGTGAGGTCGTGGTATTTCACCGGTCGAGCCGGCCAATTCGTGCAACAGATGTTGTTGTTGCGGGCTCTACCACTGTTAAGTTATAATGTTATAAATTGGAATGAAGAAGCCGCAGTCAGGGTTTGTAAGCAACATGTGCAACGGGCGTGACCTCATCAGCTACCCCACCACAACAACAGTATAAAAGGCAGTGCTCGCCAGTCGAAGGGGCAATAATAATAAAGTAACGGCTCGAGCCGAGGTTCCCTCTACGGAGGGAGCCCTCGATTACTCTTAAAGAAGCTAAGGCTAGGCGCCCTCTGCGCCCTGCCGTCTCGTGCCCTGTGTAGCTGTGAATGCCTCCTCAAGGAAAACAGTGATCTTTCAGTCACAAGCCGTAGTACATCCGTAGTACCAGCGATAGTGTTTACAATGTCGGCCCCTGATCCTACATGAATGTAAGTTTGTTTGTTACACTTTCACGTGAAAACTACTCAACCGATTATCAAGAAACCTTGTACACATATTCTTGGAGGTACAAGAATTATTATAGGATACATTTTATGAAAAAAAAATAGTATATAAAAAGCGAAGTATGTACCCTATGGACTCCGAAACGGCTGGACCCATTTCGATGAAATTTACGGGGATTGTCCCACATTGGCAGATTCCTGTGTTTGGTAGCGATCTGATCAACACTAGTGATACCCGGGTGATGCCGGGGGGGGGGGGGGTCACTAGTGTAGAATAAAAGTGTGTAAGCTATTATTACAGTGATAACTATATCACACTACTAGTAATTAGTAGTGATAATTAGTATGAAAATAAATCCTCTCTTACCTTTCCCATCCTTCTCGACGGAAGAGGATTCGACGCAGAAGAAGATTAATAGAGAAAAGGGAATAGCCTTTTATCTTTTAATCCTCTGTTCTTTAAAGGTAGGCAGCGCATCTGCAACTCATTAGTTCTACATTCATACATCTACCCATGTTCGTCGGTTACGGGTACTCCTTATATCGCCCTTCTTTAGTATGTCACTAATCTGGTCGATATAAGTTCTCCTTGTACGTCCCTAAATGTAAAATACAATAAGATCTGAAAATATTATTTTAATAGAACTCCCACACGTAAGCTTATAAGTCACGAATAAAGTATTATTCCCAATTTAATAAGTTTGTAATCTATTTATGAAACTTTTTGTATTGTATGTCTTTACTTGGAAGAAAGAAATATGCCGAGCGATAAAGTGAAATGTGTAAGAAATCATAACAAAAGACCACCAAAGTCTTCTCCGTTCTACGGAGTAACACAATGAACATGTGGAAATGTTGAGAAAAATGGAATAAATCCACGCGAGAGGAATATAACTTATTTAAACGTCCGGAAACTTAACGAAAAATCTAGCTTTCACGTTGGGAAAAGAAACACACGTCAGCTTTGTTCTTTATTGGTTGAAATTATTGCCATATTGAGCTGTGTTATTTTGATATATAACAAGGTTTGTAATATCGGGAGCTCAAAAAGTCTAATCGTGGTAATTCTTACCAATTTTGATGATTGCTTATTCGATTTTCCCAGGATATTAAAATATTACTAGTGACCCGCCCGGCTTCGCCCGGGTACCACTAATTATGTTGATCTGATCGCTACCAAACACAGGAATGTGCCAATCTGGACAATCCCTGTAAATTTTATCGAAATCGGTCCAGCCGTTTCGGAGTCTATAGATCTATAGGGAACATACATACTTCGCTTTTTATATACTTTTTTTATCATAATAAGTTCCTACGTTACTTCTAATACCTCCAAGAATACGTGTACAAAGTTTCATGATGATCGGTTAAGTAGTTTCCTCGTGAAAGCGTAACAAACAAACTTATATTCACATTTATAATATTAAGTAGGGATTATTTAAACGGACGCCATAATAAAGGCATACTTTATTATTTCATTGAAATGAGTTCGAGAGCAGTGCAATGATTACCAATGATGTAAATATTTTATGCGAGTCAAAAATTTACATTAGATATTAGTGGTCATTTGAATATCGAAAAATCCGCATTAGAATGAGTACGGAAAGGGACTCTGTGGGACCTAGGTTTAGCTGTAGACCATTCCTTCCTTCAAACTATTATCGTATTGTATTTATAACTTCTAAAACATGAGGTAAGACTCAAGCAAACCTCATGTCCCACTTAAAACAAATTTCTTAAGTACTTACAAGCACAATATCAAGCAAGTTCAGTCAGAAATATTTATCAATGTAATACAGTCTGACATAATTAATATATATGATTTATTTCTTCCGGAATACCGGTATACACGCAACAGTACCTGCTATATACAACAGTTAACCAACTATAATGAGTTAAACATTTTACATCAACGCGAATATCCCTCAGGATACATTTAGGGGAATAATTTCTCTCGGCATAGTTTACCTTGTACATATAACGTCCCTACAATTACTTGACTATGGAAACTTAATAATCCCTTGCCTTCATCGGCTTGGAAACACTGTTCCAACGTATTGTTAATATTAACTTTATATATAATAAGTAATCGAAATAAATGAAGCCTACGAAAGTTGTATCCTGTGCCCAATGGGACATTGCATTGAATTTTCAATTCAGCCAAACAAAGAAAACTGTTATGTGATCTTTAAAATTTATAAGACTACTAGTGACCCGCTCCGTCTTCGCTCGGGATAATGTTGATCCAATCGCTACGACAATTCACAGAATCATCCTCTAGAGCAATCTGACAATTTCTAGAATATTACATCGAAATCGGTCCACCC
Organism: Papilio elwesi; assembly: GCA_029849275.1. Classification (NCBI taxonomy): domain Eukaryota; kingdom Metazoa; phylum Arthropoda; class Insecta; order Lepidoptera; family Papilionidae; genus Papilio; species Papilio elwesi. The sequence goes on from CM056702.1 coordinate 10,400,314, forward strand.
GTTTCGGAGTCTATATGGAACATACAAACACAGATTGCAGCGCCATCTGCTGGGTTTATTTGTGAATCTAAACCACCACTTCATACACAAAAATTCATTCAAATCGGTTCAGCCGTTTAGGAGGAGTTCACTGTTAACACACGTACAGAATATATATATATATATATATAACTTATTTTTATTTATAAAAGTCTAGTGACTTTAATGTATCTTATAAACAATCGTTTTAGTGTTGCCATTAACTTTGTTGAACTTGCAGACTAGTTGTTAAAAATAAATATACGAAACGTTGTCAAATTTAAAGACTATAAAACGAAATAAGATTGCAATTTAGCGAGATATCAAATTTTAAACTTTAACAATAAAAATAAATAGTTGAAAGTTAAAATCGTAATCGTGAAATGTACAATTTAATGCAGTTGTCAGGTTTGTTGAGATGGGATCTAAAGTTTGCTGTTGTATTTTTAAAATGTTCCTTAAATTACCAAACAACTCGATGGGAAACTTCTCACATACACACAAGAAAATTATTTACTGAGAGCAAAAAATTATTTTACGAATATTTTATACTAATCCTTTTCGCTTAAAACACAATTGCGGTAGTTTTCAAGTTACAATACAAAAGTTAATGGCAACGGTGGGACTCGAACCCACGCCTCCGAAGAGACTGGTGCCTTAAACCAGCGCCTTAGACCGCTCGGCCACGCTACCCTGTATCATTTAGGTCCAAATTATATTAGATGTAAAGAATGGGTTCTCATAATTTGTTATTACTGGGTATACTGTCGTGAATAAATGGTATGAAATAACTTCATAAAAATAGTATCGATTAACAGTGGTAGAGTCCGCAACAACATCTGTTGCACTGCAGGGCCGGCTCGACCGGGGAAATACCACGACCTCACAGAATACAGGCATGAAGCTGAATTATTCTGCGTTTCGTCTGATGAGTGAGGTGCCGGAGACTCAACTCTATGGGTAGCGCTTAATATCAGGTGACCCAATTGGTGGTTTGCTACCTACTCCCAAAGAAAAAGAGAGGATAAGCGTTTTTGTTAGAAAAGTGAGTGGCAGACATCCTAGACGAACATGTACCGACCACATTAAATTGAAAGTACGTGTAGCCAACGATCATGTATGCCTATGTATGGAATCGAGAAAGGTGTGACAGGATCATGCCAAATGGAAAACGGTAATCTTTGAACAACCCTCCGTAATCCAGAGCTCCTTATAGCTGAATTCATTTAAATTTAATTATAATAACTATGTTTTTATTTCTTGTCTGTCTGTCTGTGCATTAATTGTTAATATTATCTATGTATGGGTTGTCGGCCAGTATGTTTTGATTAATCAAGGTATGTTAATGATGAATGAGGTCGAAGGGAATCCATTACTTACGTCTGAGAGCATACGACTTTTAATGACTACTGCCATTCTATATATTAACAATAATCCCTTTGAAATACACATGATATTGATGCCCTCGCCGTTCAGTGGTTATGTATGTAGAGTACAATGTGGCGAATTTATTCACCCGTCGATATCTTGTCTAGTCATCGATTACCATACACCAAGTGCAATAAATGTCAATAGTTTGATACGTTCAGTCGTGTCAATGACACGAGATGTGTATTGTATAAGTAAATATTGGAGTGTCTAGTTGAAACTAGACATTGAGAAGAGAATACCAATATTATAAATGCGAATGTGTCTTTGTTACGCTTTAACTCTTTAAACAGGGGTACAACTTATTTTTTATACCGAGAAACATTTCCCGAAGGGTTAGGATAATACATAAAACCTTAATTAACAATATCGGTTGCCATGGTAATATTTTGACAATGTCAACTATGTTAATTTACGTGAAATCAAGTCACAAAAGTTCTCAGCTGGATTGACATGAATCGAACTCGTGCGAAGCCGCGGGAAATAACTAGCTTAATAATCAATTTTAAGGCACGTAGATCCGAAATGATATATACATTTTTTCATAATGAAGAGCGACTTGCTTTATTTCATTAGACATACAAATTAGTTGTAAATCCACACGTTAGTTTCGCTTATAGGTTTATAGTTTGTTTCACATCAAGATGGATTTTTTGTAAACAAAGGTCTAAGGTAATATTTTAGAATCACAACTTTATCTTACATTATCTTATAACATTAGCTATCCATATTAAAAAACTTCACTACACTTTATCTCACGATTACCACAAAATTACATTTCCAATGTAAGTATAAAAAGTAAGACGTTTGTTTGTTTACGAAAATTCTATCTTGATGTGAAACCAACTACAGATGGTCTCTTCACGTCAGGCTTGGTGTACGCGTAATAGCTTTAAAACATTCTCGATGCAATCATATCCCTACTATTATTATAAATGTGAATGTAAGTTTGTTTGTTACGCTTTCACGTAAAAACCACTCAGCCGATCATCATGAAACTTTGTATACATATTCTTGGAGGTATTAGAAGTAACATAGGATACTATATTGAAAAAAATAGTGAATAAAAAGCGAAGTATATATGTTTCCCCCCTTCGGGTAGCGTTCACTTAACATCAGGTAATGATCCGCTTGCTCGTTAGCCACCTACTGCCATAAGAAAAAACTGTTCAAAGACGTTCGTGACTACAGACAACGTGGCAGTAAAATGCCGATGGAGCCGAATGGTTCAGGAATGACTACTGGGCTCAAGATGGTCTGATGTTCTCGTCGTTGAACGGACTGGATACGAGGGCAAAGGAACTGACTTTGTGCCGACGCTTGGTGAAATCTATCATGTCACGTCTATCATGGGAAGAATTACTGGAGATTATGGTGCAAAAATATTATATAATAAAATATATTCTGATCAGTTTTTCCTGGATGGAGCGGCAGCCAAGGTATAGCTTGTTTGTAAATGTGACATGAATTGTAATATTTGTCTAGAATAATAATCTATCTGAAAGCATTGATACATTTGTAGATTTACTCAGCAGTTGTTCTCTACGGAAATACTTAATGGAGGCTTGCCGACCTTTGTCCGCTAAACTACGGGCTCAATAGCTCGTATCGTCTCTAATGGAGTGCGTGAGTGGAGCCAGGGCTGATGTTACTGATATAAGTTTTCGTTCAATCGTTTCGACAGACAGTCTTATTTATTTATGTAGATCTAATATTTAAAAATAAACCTTCGTAGTTTGTCAACCTTAGGTTGGGAAAGTAAGTGTTAATCCTAATTATTGTAAATTTTGTTGTGTGACAAGAATCATCGTATGAAAACCCTCGAACAAAGAAACACTCGAACTATGAAATTGACTTATCTTTCTGTCTATCTGGGGTTTGCACAGTATATTTCCTTCCATATCTCTCTATCATATCTGAATTCACACCCTTCTTACACGTGTCATCTTTCACACAATCCATCCATACTTTCGGTCTTACTCTAAGATTGTAAACATCCACATTCATTCTCATTACTTTCTTAGCTTTATGTCCTTCATCCCTCCGCATAACATGCCCATACAACGCTCACCTCTTAGTCCTCAATTTCTATGTCAATGGCGGATCTCTCAGTATGTTATGGAATTGACTATTATTATTCCAATAACCGTTTCGATTACTCTAATATTCGCAAAGAACCCTGACCAACAAGAAGCTCTCAAGAAATCTGTAATTAAAGATTCAATTAAAACTCAAAGTTTTTATCCAAAATTTGGACGACAATCCCTGTAAATTTCATCGAAATCCGTCCAGCCGTTTCGGAGTCTATAGGGAACATACACACTTCGCTTTTTTATTAAAAAAAATTGTAAAAAGTATCCTATATTACTTCTAGTACCTCCAAAAATATATGTACAAAGTTTCATGATGATGAGTTGAGTAGTTTTCGTGTGAAAGTGTAACAAACAAACTTACATTGACATTTATAATATTAGTAGGGATGAAAAGTTATCTTGTATTGTTGTACTTAAAAAAAGCATTATATATATATATATATATATATATATATATATATTGTGATTTGGAACAAGAAAGTAATTTCATCCATCCTCCAAAGATAATTACAATCCTTTTTCTGGCTTCAAAACAAGGGTCGGAAACCATAGACATTTTATGAACTCGGTTTAATTAAAATTATAAAAAGCTCGTATGTCTCATTTGAGTTAAGTTAAAAATGAAAACCGAAGCTAATAGTGGGATTCAAGGAGCCATAAAAACAAAGTGCTAAAAAAAGGAACTTGACCGTTATGTTAATATACGATTTAATAATTACCAGAATAGAGTTCCAAAAGAAATTGCAACTACATCATAATTTGTATACATCAACAAAATAAAATGGCGCCGAGTGACTGACAAGGTGGATTGACATGGGTCTCTGCCAAATCGGCAAATTTCCGAGTTGTTGGGCACCGAAATCGGCTTTACGATTGAAATTTGTAACTTTGCGTGAAGATTGAACGAGCCGTCGGAATATTTCGCGTCTGGGAAAACTATTTGCCTGCGTTACTGGTTTTGTTTATTTCTCTGAGAATATTAAATAAGAGATTGAGTACATAATAAACCTATCTATATATATTTTGTTTACAAAATTAATTAGAATTATAAAAGGAGGTGGAAGTTTATCATATGAAGCATTATCGAGACTTGATGCGGCATTTTAGATACAGATAATGCTATATTTTTTTTAATTATGACAATTGTTAAGCAATAAAGTATAGCTAACATATAGATAGATGCAGTATCGGCAGGCATCCTACAAGATGGACTAACGATCGTTAAGATTTCGGGAGCCGACTAGTCGAGGGGCGGCAGGGGACCGACCTTTGAGGCGATCAATGGCCTCCCCATTATCCCTACATCAAGAAGTAGACGACTTTTGGTTGAAAAGATTGTACGAGAGGGACAGAGAAAGACGGAGCTAACAGCTGCAGCTGCACGAATAGGTTGGCTCAAGTGGTAAGTATCTCAATCCTGAAATTAGAGTTATATAGGATAAAAAAAGTATGTATGTTCCCTATAGACCCATAGACTCCGAAACGGTTGGACTGATTTCGATAAAATTTACAGGGATTGTCCAGATTGGCACATTCCTGTGTTTGGTAGCGATCGGGTCAACATAATTAGTGGTAGCAGGGCGAAGCCGGGGCGGGTCACTAGAACGTATATAAAACAACATATAATTTTTATTACTGTAGTCATTTATAAGTAAAATAAATGCTCCTTTATTACGACTTAGTACGCAATCCAAATTCATGCATAATTGTGGAGCTCCATACCTCGCAGAGTGCTTTAAATATCTTTGACGCCGTCTGGAATTGTTTTAGAAGTCTTCAAATTCCTTTCACGTACCTTAAGTATATTATGAATTAAATTGCATCATTATAATAAATAATGGGTTTTTAATATTGTAAGGAGATCTTACCGATCGCCTTGATACTCTGGCCTTGCGGAGGATGTCAGCTCCCTCTGCATTTTTATCGCATATACCACGGGAAGTGTTCCGAAGAACTGTTTGGAACGATTCCTGCCGCCGAGATTCGTCATCGGACGACACGACAGACCACCGGGTATCATCCGCACCGCCTGGATGGCTGGCATTCCTCAACAGTGCGGTTCTCGCGAAATTTCCTGCCTCGCACAGCCAGGTTGTGGAATGGTCTGTCCTCGGCGGTCTTTCCAAACCAGTATAACTTAGGGTCCTTCAAGAAGCGAGCCTATTTTTTTCTTAAAGGCCGGCAACGCATCAGCAGTTCCACTGGTGTTGCGGGTGTCCATGGGCGTCGTTGATCACCTCCGTGTTCACACCGCTCGTTTGCCCTTTTCTCTTTAAAAAAAAAGGAGACGAGTGAAATGCTCTGTGAACTCCTACTCGTACTTAAAGTATGACTTAATAGCTGTGCCCCGTAGTTTCACATGCCTTCGTTATTATTTCCTTCTCACTTACCGTTATTTATTTTCTGCTCAGCTCCTAAGAGTCATAGCGCGATGATAAATAAGCCAAAACCTTCTCCACTTTTTAGGCTATCAAATGCAAAACAATTTTTTTGTTAATTTGATTGATAGTGCCGTATATTGCGATTGGTATAAAATGAAATAAAGCCTTGCAGGCGACAAACCGAGGCACGAGTAATTGTAAGTTACAAGTCACAAACGGACGAAAGAAAATTAACGAAACGAATATACGTGCAATTTCATTTACGCGAATTAGTTCAAAGGAAGAGCTTTATAACTCACAAAGAGCGAAGGTCTAGCGGCTGCAAGCTGAATGAGACTGCTGCTGTTGATCTCGTTTCTTATCGAAAGCGCTGTATTCGCTTCCAGCGTAATTTGTACTTTGAATACTTCGAAGATTTTCAAGGTTAAAAGTTCAATTTATGGGCGCGAATCAAAATAACAATTTGAATAACATCAAAAGAAAATAAATTGAAATAAAAAATTCAATTATTTAATTCCAAATGCGTTTATATTGTTCACGTCTATACCCTGGGTGTTAAAGCGAGAATTGGTAGTGAAGTTTCGTTTATTTCTGTCACGTTTTTTTTATGTGAGAAGGTGGCAAACGAGCAAGCGGATCACCTGATGTAAAGTGAGCGCTACCTATAGACATCCGCAACACGCAAATGTCTGACAGGAAGAGAGCATAGACAGGAACAAGGATATTTCGTTTTGCCCGTTTACTCTCACCCCGTCCAATCCTCTTCCCTTTCCCATCCTATCCTCATGAGAAATGGGTGGGAAGGGAAAGAGGACTGAAATTAGGCCTCCAGCACCTCACTCAACAGACGAAACGTAGAGTACTTCACGCCTGTCTTCTGTGAGGTGGTATTTCACCGGTCAAGCCGGCCAATTCATGCAACAGATGTTGTTGTTGCGGACTCTACCACTGTCAAAATGTTTCGAGTTAGTTATTAACTTCAACTCTAACATGTGTAATTGGGTTTGAAAGAAAATAAAACAAGGAAGCTGAATTGAAAATAACGTTGGATATATAAAACGCAGTTTACTTGTAGACGTAGACGAAAACGATAATAATTTTCGGAGATGCCACTTCTGATGTTGTAGGAGTGACTCTGAAGAAAACGCCAGTTTATCATTATAGTATATTTTCGTAAACGTTACACCACTCGAGCGTTCTTCAATCCATCGAATGGTCTCCGCACGGCCAACATGGACGTGCTCTGACCTAGTCATTACATTGTCTTAATGCTTAAAGCATTGTAAATAGGACTTATTACATAATGTCATAAATGATTTATATTTTTACTAATTCATTTTACAATTTCACTCATGACAATTAACGAATTTACAAAATATTAAACAAGTTGTTGGGTATTAAATTTTCAATGTTACCATTTTATTACAATAATAATGATACACAATACAATTAATAGTTACTCTTAATATAACGTCACTCCTAATCAATATATTACTGGCGAATTAATTAATATATACTGATAAATATAATTGAAGTGTCTGTATGTAATATGCAAATACCATTTCCATACTCAATACACATGATGCATAAACGGTACTTATAACGAAAATACAATTTTTAAAATTTTGTCTGTCTGTCTGTCTGTTTATTCCGGGTAATCTTCGAAACGACTGAACCGATTCGGATGGGACTTTTACTGGAAGATAGCTAATATTGTCGGGATTCAAATAGGGTAATTTGATTTAAGCAAAATATTTAGGGTTCTGCGCAAAAAGTGAAAAACCCTCGAAATCGTTTTCTCGTATTTATTTCCACGCGGACGAAGTCGCAGGAAACAGCTAGTTGTCAATAAATTAGTAAGCTTACAGTAATAACAGAAGTCTGTGCAAAGTTTTAAGTGTCTTTGCCCAGTAGCTTGTGCTGTGTTGATAAATATCTCAGTTTATTTTATTTACAAAGAAGGCAGCCAGGAATGCGTCTCTCGCCTCTTGGTTTGTCAGTGAGATATTATGTCCTTCGAATGTTGGCATCGTTTTACTTTTAAAGGGGAATGACCATTTAGAGCACCCAACAATTTGCTTGTATTAAGAAAAAACACATCATCAACGAATTCCCCGTCTACACCGTGGGAAGAGACGGAATCCGTTATGCCAAGACTTTCCTTTTCGTCGACCGTACGAGAAATTTATTTTGCGAGACATAAATGATAAACTTTCTTATCTCGAGAAAGGTCATAAAGAGCCAGGCTCATGAATAACGTGCTTACTGAGGTGATGCCTGCCTATAACAGAGTAAATTATGTAAATTTCAATCCCGCGCAGATGCTAGTTCTGTATAGCTATTTAGAGGAAAAATTATAAATTAATAATTAAAATAAATATGCGCTCACACACACTCAATCTGGTTGGCGACGTACATCTCTTATTACAAAACATAAAAAATAAATAATATTATTATTTTTATACTGGTGATCCGCCTCAGCTTCGCGAAAAGAAAAAAATAAGCTATTCTAATCTCTAATATTTTTTTTATAGGTAAGGGGCAAACAGGTCACCTAAAACTAAGTGATCACCGCCGCCCATGAACATCCCAACACCAGAGGAACTGCAGATACGTTTCCGGTCTTTAAGGAAGGAGAACGCTCGCTTCTTGAAGGACCCTAAGTCCTATTGGTTTGGAAATACCGGTGGCGACAGATCATTCCACAGCGCGGCTGTGCGAGGCAAGAAATTACGCAAAATCCCGCACCGTAGTGGAATGCCAACCATCAAGAAATTATCTTATCCGTTGGATGAAATTACGCATAGTTACCAAATTTCAAAATAAACAATATTTTAGGTCATTTCTTTACACCTTGGGTCATATTATTGGAGTTTTAGTAAGGATGGGTGGGGGATATATTGAAAATATAGCCTATGTCACCCAGGGATAGTGTGACTTCCCAATACTTAAATAATTTTTCAAATCCGTGGTAGAGTCCGCAACAACATCTGTTGCACGAATTGGTCGGCTCAACCGGTGAAATACCACGACCTCACAGAAAACAAGCTTGAGGTAGAAGTACTCTGCGTTTCGTCTGATGAGTGAGCTGCTGGAGGACTAATTCCCTTCCCACCCATTCCTCATAAGGGGGATAGGATGGGAAAGGGAAGAGAATTGGACGGGGAGGGGATTAACGGGGAAAAGAAATATCCTTTTTCCTGTCTATGGATCTGCAATACATTGCTTGGGTAGCAGTCACTTCACATCAGTTGATCTACTGGCTCGTTTACCACCACATTAAATAAAAAAAGACAGCTCCATAAAAGGTACTTTGAGGCTCTACATAGATTCCAAATCCAGACGAAATGTGATTCAAAAATATGTTTTTACTGTATAACTGCAATATTGCATTCAATGTATTTTAATGTCCAAAGTAAACAGGTCGTTCCAGAACGCCGCTGCATTGCTAAAGCCTTATGTAATTGGAGCTAGATGCCTAGACGATAAGCCGTACGTGACATTGCTACGACGATCTGCTGTTGAACCTAACCGATATTCCTATAATATTTACATTTATATAATCGTTAATACTCAAAGAATAACTAAATGAAACGAAAGGTATTGTTCATTTATCATTGTTTCTTGATATTTCCATTATAGTATTTGACATTTGGACATCTAAGGTCGGTATATCGCGGTAAGTCATAACCAATGAACTGAAACTATATATTTAATGTTGTGTTTTATGGGTGTATGACATAATGTATGTATGAGAATTGATAATTTGATATGAAAGACGCGTCAGGCTTAGGCACAATTTGTCAAGCGAATGAGAAGAAAGATATAACGTAGAGGAAATAACAAAGTTTAACAGTGGTGGAGTCCGCCACAACAACATCTGTTGCACGAATTGGCCGTCGCGACCGGTGAAATACCACGACCAAGACAGGCGTGAAGTAGAAGTACTCTGCTTTTCGTCTGATGAGTGAGGTGCAGGAGGTCCAATTTAAGTAGTGTGCCCCTTCCCACCCTTTTGTCATTAGATTACCCGCCAGGCCAATCTGACGTTTCTTGAAAATTTCATCAAAATCGGTCAAACCCTTTCGGATTCTATAAGCAACATACATACACAGATCGTCTTTTATGTATATAGATGAAACAATTGAAATCTTTTTGCAAATAAATTGTAATAAAATAATAAATCGGCCTGTTTTAGAATTCCCCACAGGACACACGCCCTCCGAGAGGTTGGGGAGCTGTAATCCACCACGCCGGCTCAGTGCGGGTTGGTGGATGTTAAAATCCACGCAAGCTTCCTTTATTTGTACTAGATGTTGATAAAATTTATAGTTGATGTCGTACGGTAACATTGGCAGCGCCGTGCGAGCGCGAGCTCTTGTCGTCGCACGCGGCGCGTGACTAATGGAGTCGTGAAAGAGGAAATTGTCCACTAGGCTCTTTCGACTATATGTACCTAATATTACAGTATTTACTTTTCGTTCTAGAATTTTATATGCCAGAGGATGACAAACGAGCAACAAAAAAAGATAATTCCTTTTCCCCGTTAACCCCCTCCCCGTCCAATACTCTTCCCGTTCCCATCCTCTCCTTATAAGGAAAGGGTGGGAAGGGGAACATGACTCAAATTAGGCCTCCGGCTCCTCACTCATCAGACGAAAGGCAGAGTACTTCTACTTCACGCCTGTATTCAATAAGGTTGTGGTATTTCACCGGTCGAGCCTTCCCATTCGTGCAAACAGATGTTGTTGTTGCGGGCTCTACCACCGTTGTCTCTCCTTCGATGGTCTTGGTCAGAGATATATTCAGCCCGCCCTTCTCACTGGTCGTTATTGACAATCGGAGCCCTTTGACAAATCTCCCTTTGATAATATTCATGTGTAATTTATTGCCCAGTTTCATCAATTCAGATTATTAACGAAATCTAAGAAACGAATAATCTATTACGAAAATGTGAAAGGATCTCTACAATTGACAGCTCAGTTCAATTAATGAAATGTCAACAAGAAGAAAATTAATGATTCCATTAGCTGATGCCTTAAAGCTACATCATTTATAATTTTAGTAATACATTAAAAGTTCTATTTTACAAATTTCCATAAAGTTAAGTGGTCTCTTCGGAACACCGGGCTCGTATTTCGCACTTGCTGTCAACATTACGCAACTCCTATTATCTTAATCCTTTAACTACAGATTTATTTAACGATGCTGTAAAATTATGTTATTCCCTTTTTATTTTGCCACCACTGAAGTAAAAGAAGGCGAGTATTTTAATAATTATACAAGACTTATTCTTTCTCTGGGACTAATCTTTCGACAAATTGTAAAATATCCTATCTAATACCATTAAACGAGTGATTGTTGTATAAGAGACTCGTGACCCACCCCGCCTTCGCTCGGGGTAATTATGTTGATCCAATCGCTACGAAAATTCACAGGATCACCCTCTAGGGCAATCTGACAGTTTCCAGAATATTACATATACATACATACACATCTAAATCGGTTCACCCGTTTCGGTGTCTACATATGTGTATATGGAACATACAAACAGATTGCAGCGCCATCTGCTGGGTTTATTTGTGAATCTAAACCATCCTCGAATCCACTTGAACACATACACAAAATTAATTCAAATCAGTTAAGCCATTTAGGAGGAATTTACTGTCAACACACTGAACGTGTGAAGAATTATATATATAAAGATATAGAATCTGAATCTGAAACTTCAACGGTTTACATGAAAATTTATATTCAGTACGGTTCTTATTTTTAAAATTATCTATACGAGTATTTTAGCCATAAAATTTTATTTTTGTCAGTTAATTTAAGTGAAAGTGCCATCTTTTGATAGGTTTTTGCGTTATCTAATGTAGGGGAGTTGTCAAGGACTCAACTTAATGATATCTCATATTTTTGTTAGATGGCCCTATATTAAAAAAAACGATATTACATATCAGAAAACGCGATCTCGGTCCACAGCTAGTAACTTATAATATAGTCTGTAAACTTACAAGTCACTTAGCCACTCCCCTTAACTTGACTACATCGGTCAACTTGTGTGTTGGTCCATCTTCGTAACTCTTGTGTATTCCTATGTGTATAGATGTATAAAGTCTATGTTTCCAATTTACGTAAGTAACTACAAGCATCAGTCATGTGTTACAGGTGTAACGTATAGCGTGTGAGGCAACCCTAAAACAATATTCAGGCTCGAGCTAACGAAGTTATACGGAGGCAGGCATTTCTCTCCGATATCAGAGCTTTCGAGCGAGCCCGGCACACTGTTCTATTTATTGAAGCTATGTGTTAACGTACGTGGCCATGCGATATCGAATAATAAAATAAAAATATGGATATACTAGTTGGAGCTCGTGGCTTCGCACGCATTCATTTCTAATATGGTGAAAGTCATAAATGATGGCGTTCGGTAATTGATTTTATTTACGTAGATTAACGAAAAATATTAAATTCAACGCAACCAAACCTGAAAACGATCTTACAGAATTCCGATGTGAGTGACATTGAAAGCGGCATCCCAAATCGTGCATATATGTACGTAAGAATGTAGTCTATGTCATTCTACAGAAAACGGATACCAAAAAAATTAAGTTTATCGGGAATGTATAAAAATTGAAGTGTCAGTTTCATCGTTATAATTTTAAAGGTTAACAAAAATTATTAAAACTCTCTATGAATTTTTTCGGCAGAATCTGAACGTTTGGCGCTTCGCCAGTTGAATGGAATCCTTGTACAATTCTTAGTTCGATGCACACTATTGAATTTTGCACAATTTTATCAAAGTTATCGTTGGTCGTCTTATGTTTTTTTTTCTCACCAAGCAATTTTAAAATAACAATGACAAAAAGGTCAACGTTCATAATAGATGTCGCTACCACTGCACTGAGTTCATGACTCTATATATACAGTGAAATTATAAATAACTATGTATTTGAACAGATAATAATAAAATAATATGTAGTTTCTTCTATTAGCTTATAAAAGTTGTCCGACAGGAGACGCCCGGCAAAAAAATACAAAAATATGAAGAAAGATAAGAATAGAGTTTCCTAATCAGAATCAATATAGCTTACATATCCCACTCACGTCCCTAAACCAGCGGTGTAGGCAGAGGTTACAGATTAACATTTATCATTGTCATACCTCTATCATGTGATCAGGATATATAGATATGTGCCAGATGTAACCGTCATGCTCCACAATGTTGGTCATTTTTAACTTTAACTTTAAAATTTTCACTTTAACAGCTTGTTGTCTATCTATGTATGTATGTTTGTATGTAACGGAATATTTGACCTTGATTTTCAACCCCTTCAAAATGTCGGGTTAATTCAAAACTACTAACACTTATCAAGGACAGATGACAATGCAGTAATTTAAAAAGTTTGTCCCATTACGAGATTTTTTATACCATTGAGAATAACGCCATCTAGCTGCTTGTTTACATAACAGTTGATACTATATATAATGTTACTTGGTGTGTTTTAACAAGATTTCTTTGGCTTTTTAAAACTTCTATTTTTTAAATATTATTACAATATTGTAACTTTACTTACTACCCTCTAATAACATCCAACCATTACTCCCTTATCATGATTTATATCCGATATAATCCCCGCAATAATAGAGACATATATTATTGAGGCGAGGGTGAACGAGCTCGGGGTAGATTATTTCACCAGCATACTCTGGATTATTCTTGATCAAAATTTATTCGCGTTGCGGAATAACCGAATGATTTTACGTTGCAATGTTACCTACCTGCGACCTGTTACCTGCGACTTTGTCCTCTTTTACCAACACAATATTTAATTTTTTTATAGGAAAGAAAAATGGCTTTGTTGCTGTACGCCTACATCGCCCCATAAGTCCTAAAATTACTTTTAAAATTATTTGCTCAAACACTATCCTGGCCATGTCCGAAGGCGGAGCGAATAGTGTTTATTTGCCCTACTTTACAGGAACACTTAAAAAGACACCTAAAAAGTTCGTTACGGACACACTCCAGTATTTCATGTTGCACATCCTCCAGCACACCACAGTCATTGCAATTAGGTGATGACACTGTCTTCATTAAAGGAAATATATTTATTATAATGTGCCAAAGTGCAGCCTTAGGGCTGTCTCTAAATTTGATGGCAATATTTCTCGATCTACCGTCAAAATACTCCCGCCATACTAATTTGCATAGTTCTTTTAATGTTTTAAAATGGTCGCTATAAAATGGTAGCTTGTCGAGCTAGTCGGTAAACTGCAGCATTTCTCATAACCGGTCTATTAGATGGAATCCATTGAGGCTTAATGTTTTTTTTCTGTTTTTCTTTGTAGACTGAGGATTGGTTTTAATACAATGTAGGCAGTTGGTGTGCCTTGCTTATGCGAGGTACAAAGAGCCAGGTATTGTAGTGAGTTCTTAGATATAGATTTTTAAATTTTAGTCAGATCCGTCTCATTGAATTTATGCTGAACTAAACTTCCTTTGTGTTATGAAATCACAGAGCAAATACTGAAGAGTTTGAATGGGAGTTAGTATCGGTTAAGTTTCTAACGTTGGACATGATCTCCTTAATTGTCAGTTTACTATACAATTTTGAGGAGCAGTAGTGGCTCAGCGGTTTAGGCCCCGACTTACGTATTGTAGGCTACGGGTTCGAATCCAGGCAGGCGCTTCTATTGTGTAATTTATTTCATCACCACTGCTCCAAAAACGGTGAAGGAAAACATCGTGAGGAAAACGGCATGTTCTAGAACCACCAAAATCGAAGACATGTGACATCCACCAACCTGCACTGGGCCAGCGTGGCGGGTCATTCCCTCACTCAGAGAGGTGGCCTGTGTCCCTGCACAGGAAGCATTCTATAAAAGGCTGATTTATTATTATTCTATTATACACAATTTTACGGTAGCAACATTACCTATATATTAATATATTATTACAACTGTACACTTGAATATTGTTTAGTAAATTCGTTGTACATTTTATTCAATTCGTAATTCTAAACAAATGAAGTCCAATGAGTTCCGAATCCAGTATAAAGACGGACCTGGCAAACTGCGAGTGGAGTTCTCAATGAATCTGTAGAATTAACTAACTTGTTAATTACTTGTAGTTGCATTCGTTGCACCCCATGGTTGCTTTGCCGACAGACATCGAATTACTGTTCAAATTTACTTACATTTACCTCGCTAACTTAACACACAAAATACATGGTAAGTTAAAATCCCGTAACATCACAGATCGCGTAATTCACTTCACAACGAAATTAGATGCAGAAGTCCTGGATGACTGGCAGGGAACCGATCTTTGTGGCGATCAATGGGGGAGGCCTATGTCCAGCAGTGACCTTCGGCTGAAAAGAGACTGTAGACAGGAATTCCGTTAATCAGTAAACGATCTTTCGAAGGATTTGGGCAGCCCATTCTCACATGAGTCGGTTATTTGTTTTCTCTTTTGGCGATTAACACGTGTTTATATATAACACATAAAAATTTAAAAAAAACTCAAGCCGGAGACGCAGAGGGATAAGCAGTGATTGTGGCTTTGTCAACAGCCTAGACATACTTATTTTAGATCCATACATCTACACAAACGTGACCATTGGTTACAGATATTGTTAATATTTTAAAGATGTCACCAAGCAACGCAGTTTCGTAACATTTTGCGTCTCACTCTTTCATTATAGCTATAGCGATTCCGTCTTGCTCTACGGATTGAATCGCTAAAATTTCGCGAACGTAAGAACTATATGAACTAATAAATAGGCGAGGCGAAGCGACTTTATGGGGGATACTGTTCGGCAATTACTTACTGCATTAAACGCTTGCACGCGTGCGTATAGCTGTCTGGGGCAGCTGTTCTGTACCGGAACATAATACCGGACAGGATGTACCGGATTTTGCGTTGTACGCTAAATCTCCGTCCGCCGGACGAGGCGGGATTTGTTGATGAATTGTAAGTATAACGGATAATAGATTGTGTATTTAATCACAAGGTCGGATTGTTTGCACTGTAGCAAGGAAATAACCAATCAGCATGGTTGGACAAAACAACTATGTACTGTGATATATAAATGAATGTCTAGATAAGAATAGTAAGACCTAAACATTTTAGTCTTATTATGATTATAAGCCTTGGACGTGAATGTAGCTTGTAAAGCAATTAGTTAATGATAGTTTGACCACCATTGTTAATCTATTTCTTCCTGCCATTTACCCACTTATGTGGGGACAGCACATTATGTCCGTAGTCTATACTGTATAAGATTTTGGCTATGTTTTTTCACGGCCGGCCCTCCTCGGGCATGTCTATGATATATTAGTAAATAATACAAATAATTCAGTAATATTTCTTTTTACTATTCCAACTAAGCTTAAACTTGTGTCGGGAAATGGTTCCCGACAAAAAATGGCGGTTTCGAACCCCTAATTATTAGCCCATTGATCAATATCTAACAAAAATAAATTAGAATAACAAATAGGAAGAGATACTAATCTTATCTTTACTAATATTGTAAATGCGAAAGTTTGTACGTATTGATGTTTGTTACTCTTTCACGCAAAAACGGCTGAAATTTGGCACAGAGATAGATAATAGTCTGGAGTAGTAAATAGGTTACTTTTTATCCTCGAAAAATGTACGGTTCCCGTGGGATACATTTTTTTGTTTTTTTTTTTTATAGTCGCATATATCATCGCTTTTTATATACGTAGGTATATAAAAAGCGATGTGTGTATGTATGTTCCCTAAAGAGTCCGAAAGGGCTACCCAGGCGAAGCCAGGGCTGGTCATTAGTTAACTATAATATAGCACTAGGTGCGTATTAAATTAAAACTCATTCATCCCGAGAAATACGTGAAGAGACGTAGTTTTTCACATTAAAAATTTGTAGGGTTCAATTTCAATTGACATTTAAAACGGCTCGGATAAATAAAGAAAACGAGCTGAAGCGACTTTCAATGAGAGCATCAAAGAAGGTGATTTAACGTTTGGGGGCGATAGCCATTAAATCCCAAAAGCCCTCGGATTACTCGAAGTCGTAACCGCGCCAATCAGGAACAGATTTTATAAAGGCTCTGCCGGGTACTTTATAAAGATCCCCCTTTTATTTATTGTATAAAATAATGTACAAATAAATTAAACCAAAAAAATGTAAGCCAAATTTCTTATTTGAAGATGTCCTAGTGTTTATATTAATTTCTTATGTTGAAAGAAAGGCATTAAAGATAATAAATCTTTGGTAATTATGAGGAATGCCGCTTAGCAAGATTAAGGGGTATTGACAAAGAAGAAAATCTCGCTGCTTTGCTGCAGCAAATAACAAGTCTCTTTGATAAAACTTTCTAAATGGAAAACTCTGAGGCGAGCAAAGGCACATTCACCGGTGCAATTAGAAAGAGAAATGCATTGAGATTTTAGTATTTCGCTAACTATTCTAATGGAGCTGTTGGCTTTGCGTTCCATAAACAACTAGAAACAAATTCTCAAGAATTAATAAAAACAAACTAAGGGCTCGCCATAATCCCATCTGATTTTAAGTGATAATGTAAGGTATAACTACCACTGGGGCACTGTCTGACGCAAGTTCCCGGTGTTCCTGTGTTTGGTAGCGAACGGATCAACATAAGAGGTACCCGGGCGAAGCCGGGGCGGTCACTAGTATAGTATAAAGTTCATTTGTAAAATAGTTTTCTTAAGGTATACTCGTATATTGGTATTTCCTTAGCTGACGACGACTCCAAAAATAAATATGATTACGAATTGATTCTTATGTTTACTTGCGTGAAATTATTTTATACTTTTAGTGCGTTATTTGTTATTGAATATAGTTTTTTTGAAGTCGCTTTTGTTTTTGTAATATAGAATAAGGTTTCCTAGACACGTCTGTCTACTTGTTATAAATTCAAAAACCACTACGCATACATGCTTGACGGCTACAGGTACTCCTTATATCGCCCCAATTGTAGTACATGATATTTTATAATATATAGTTTTAACTTGTGTAAGAGTTTGCACGATTAATCCAGATTTAATAAAGACGTTAGAGACATCTTATCGTAAAAATAGAAGCGTACGCTGCAATGGAATTAATATGTCATCAATTGTCTGCCCTCGCCACGTATGCGGGCCGCGTTGGACTTCAACAGTGATAAACAACAGCTCGGCAGAAGTTATGTAACTTAGTGACGGCCCAAGCTATCAAGTTAACCCATTTAAATTTGATTTATAACTTATAAAGTGTTTTGTCGTAGTGGGTTACGAGTTAGAACTGCCTAAAGATGGTACGCAAATTACTGGGGTTTTATTTGACGTGTTACAAATTGCCTACGCGACATGTATTACCGTATTTTGGCAGAACGGAAATATAATTTTGGTTTGCTTAAAATTGCTTTTCACTTTAAGTAAACATTGAGAAAATTTAGTAATGGAATTTTAGTCTATTCATCTTTTATTCCGTGATAGCTAAAATTTCATACAACATTTTCATCTATGTTTATAAAGGAAAAAGGGATGTTGGAAGGATGAACGAAGAGAGAATAACGAAACAAATTTCTGTAGCGAAAGTGAGTGGCAGTGTTGGTAGGGGACTCCATAGGAGAACTTATATCAGATTAGTGGCTTACTAAAAAAGAGCGCCAAATAGAAATCCATGATCTCTGCCTACCCCTGTGGGCTACGGGCGTCAGCGCATGTTTTATTTATTATATGGCAACCTACATTATGTTTTATTTTCTCATCCTTCGCGAAGCTTTATGTTTTTGGAATAAAACAATGTACGTACAAATGTACACTACATACACCGTAATATTTTATACTTACGCCGGGTTCCCGGGGTTGTCCTGAACTTAGCTCGTGTACATTTGTTGTATTACCGTCGTGTGACCAGTTCTGTGTACTATATATGTGCCACTATGTATTTGTCAAGACGTATACTGCAATAAATATGACGTGTGCACCACGGCTTATAAGCAGTTCGTTCAATCGATGAATATGTACATGACCCTTACCAACTGCAGACATGTTATAAAATGACTATTGCCTACGTACTTTCATTATTGAAATAGCAAATTTATTTGATAAAAATATTGTTCTTTATGTGTTTTCCTTTCATATATTCATATAAAAATAGCGCTCGGGGCATAAGTTTATTAAGCCAAAGCTTTGATCCGAAATGATTTATAAAAATGTTTACTTATGCTTTACAACATTACATTTATATTTTTATTATATAAATTGTACTAACTCATCAAAGACTAGTAATCAGCCCTGGCTTCGCCCGGGTAATTGTTTTGCAATCTATATGGAACATACATGCACACATCGCCGTATATATGTACTAGTGACCCGCCCGGCTTCGCTCGGGTACCACTATTTATGTTGATCCGATCGCTACCAAACACAGGAACACGCGCTGTGCCCATGTGGACAATCCCCGTAAATTTCATCGAAATTGGTCCAATCGTTTCAGAATCTATAGGTCTATAGGGAACATGCATACTTCGCTTTTTATATACTATTTTTTATCATAAAAAGTATCCTATGTTACTTCTAATGTACGAAGTTTCATGATGATCGGTTGAGTAGTTTTCGCGTAACAAACAAACTTACATTCGCATTTATATTAGTAGGGATGGTATGAAATCTATAATACTTTTTGTGCAAAAATAATATCTGAAATAGATATAAATAGAGCCATTTAAATAAATTGTACATTTTTATCTGCTCAGAAATATTTGCGAATATTGTGAATTTACATTATGAATGTGTACAATTATACAGACACATTTAAGGCACATTACGATTCAAAGCGTTAATACAATCGCATGAAACTAGCAAATAAAACAGAACAAGGTCGGGTGGGAGCATCAAAAAGATCTCTGTTCTTGATTAGGGCGCGCAATATATATAAATGAATACAAACGAAACAGACAGAAAACGTTTTCTTTTCCAATGAATTTTGTTTGATATTCTATATTCTAGTTGTTTTTTGGACCAGTATTTCAATACCAACCTCTACCACAGACCTATTTCACAATATCATAAGACGTAATTTTAGATTAAAACTAGTGACCCGCCCCGGCTTTGCCCGCCAGACAAGCACAGGAACACCCGCTGTCCCAATCTGGACAATCCCTGTAAATTTCATTGAAATCAGTCCAGCCGTTTCAGAGGGACATACATACTTACTTCGCTTTTTATCTACTATTTTTATTTCATAAAAAGTATGCTATGTTACTTCTAGTACCTACAAGAATATGTGTACAAAGTTTCATGATGAACGGTTGAGTAGTTTTCGCGTGAAAGCGTAACAAACAAACTTACATTCACATTTATAATATTATAGATAGAAGATAGATAGATAGATAGATAGAAAGGTAGATCACAACATCGACTTTTAAGCCACACTTTTCTTACAACGCCATATTTAAATGTTCCGAGCTATCCATGTTTGGTTAAAGAACCAGAACTAGATGATTATGAATGCACATACCACCAAA
This sequence comes from Papilio elwesi, assembly GCA_029849275.1. Lineage (NCBI taxonomy): Eukaryota > Metazoa > Arthropoda > Insecta > Lepidoptera > Papilionidae > Papilio > Papilio elwesi. Next base: position 10,420,751 of record CM056702.1, read on the forward strand.
TATACGTATATTTTATAAAATCGACTGCCGGAGAGACTTAATTTGAAGAAAATTGGAAAATAACGTTCAATACCTACCATTCTTCTGTGCCACGGAAGGAACTGGATTTAATTAAGTTATCTCGGAACATCTTCAGATTTTAACTGGCGCAAGGGAATTCATTTTGAATCTGTAGTAAATTTTATATTTATTTATTTCTGAATTACAATTAATATTTAAGCATTGAAATAGAAATTACCTTAATTAGTTTCTAAATAGTTATTAAACTCTTCTCTTAAGATAGAGAAACTACTCAGATCGGTTCTCGGGATTCCTTAATAAATGGCGGTTCATAGTTGTGCCCTTGTATAGCTTCTCATGGATCTTTTTCTAGTTGATCTAGATTAAATGTATATGCAATAATGTTTTTTTTTCGCGAGTACCGCACTGTTAAGGAATGCCAGCCATCCAGGTGGTGCGGATGGTACCTGGCGGTAATTTCCAGATGCAATGAAAGAAACAATTATTCTATATGCAATAATGAATTAATTTCCACAGTAGATAGTCGGTCAGTGCTAAATAGTTAGTACAAGTTAGTCATATAATACTTTTTTCCGAAATTGTCACAAGATATCAATACCAGCTGAGAGAGACATTCAAGTTTATGTTGGAAAAGAAATCGATAGGCAATGTTTTCATTTACTTTCGTTTTATCGCGGCTCCGCTCGTGAAATTACCATAAAACTCGTAATAGCTCTGTTTAGTTCTAACATATTGCGGAGATATAAAATAGACGATATGCCCACAAGCAATATTCGTATTTAATGATAATTTCGAATCGTCAACGACCGAGCTCTTACCGATCAGCTTGATACTCTGGCCTTGCGGAGGGACGTCAGCTCCCTCTGCATTTTTTACCGTATATACCACGGGGAGTGTTCCGAAGAACTGTTTGGAACGATTCCTGCCGCCGAGTTTCGTCATCGTACGACACGACAGACCGCCAGGTACCATCAACACCATCTGGATGGCTGGCATTCCTCAACAGTGCGGTTCTCTCGACATTTCCTGCCACGCACAGCCGCGTTGTGGAATGGTCTATCCTCGGCGGTATTTCCAAACCAGTACGACTTGGGGTCCTTCAAGAAGCGAGCCTTTCTTTTTCTAAAAGGCCGGCAACGCATCTGCAGTTCCTCTGGTGTTGCGGGTGTCCATGGGCGTCGTTGATCACCTGGGTGTTCCCGCCGCTCGTTTGCCCCCTTCTCTTATAAAAAAAAAAAAAAATTAACAATACGTAGTTAACGTTAATCTATACTGTAATAGAAATGTTTACGTGTATGGGGACTGAATGAGCTCTATCCGTAGGAGTGATTTAAAACAAGACTCTGTCTGTCTGTATGATCAACGTTAATCTGTATTAGATCAACTGATGACGTTGTAGGTAGAAGACTGGTAGGAAATAAAACATTTGATTCTGTTTTCCGTCCAGAAATAGAAACTCCTGTGATTTTTTCCTTCTTTCTTCTTCTCTTCTTCAGGTTTCGATAGCCGAAATGCAACGTGTGCGCTTATCACCTCTCCAAAAAATTGGTTGTTATCTAGAAAATGTATTCTGGTTACTGAAATATATCTAGGCCGCAATCTCGTAAATCAAGTAAGATTGGTTGGGTTTATGCATGTACTATTGCCGTGGCAGTAGCTATTATGCTAAAAAATTAAAGAAGTGTAGTCATTTTTTAACACTGGGAGAGCCCGCAACAACATCTGTTGCGCGAATTGGCCGGCTCGACCGGTGAAATACCACGACCTCACAGAAAACAGGTGTGAAGTAGAAGCACTCTGCGTTCCACCTGATGAGTGAGGTGCCGGAGGCCTAATTTCAGTCCTCTTCCCCTTCCCACCTTTACCTCTTAAGGATAGGATGGGAACGGGAAGAGGATTTGACGAGGAGGTTAATGGGGAAAGGGAAATATCCTCTTTTCCCTCCCTCCTTTGTCCATTAAAGGTAAGCAACGCATCTGCAACACATTTGCTTGTTGTGGATGTCTATCGGCAGCGTTCACTTAACATCAAACTCACAGAGCATCGAATAAAATATCAAATAAATGTTTAGAGAACTTCGAGAATTTCCAACAAGATAACTTTTGTAGTAAAGTTTTATGACTTTAGACGACAGCTGTTTTAAAATCATATTGCCTTAAACTTTGACATTCTATTTGTATTATATTGACTACTAGTGACCCGCCCCGGCTTCGCTCGGATATCGCTAATATTATTGATCCGATCGTTACCAAACACAGGAATGTGCCAATCTGGAAAATCCCAGTAAATTACATCGAAATCGGTCCAGCCGTTTCGGAATCTACATACTTCGCTTTTTATACGTATATTTATTTTCATCAAAAGTATCCCATGTTACTTCTTATATCTCCAAGAATATGTGTACAAAGTTTCATGATGATCGGTTGAGTAGCTTTCGCGTGAAAGAGTAACAAACGAACTTACATTCACATATTATTTGTTTGACTATTGGAAAATTACCAATTCATATACTAATGTAGACCTAGAATTAAAAGCAAAAGAAAGGAAAATAAAGTATAAGAAGAAAGAAGATAAATTAAAGGAACTCCTAGCAACACGTATACGAATTCTTACTAGTATTGAGAGTCCGTTGCCATAGGTTACTGTGCAGACAACAAGAGATCCAATAGAATCAATAGCTTCACAGCCCAGTAAGATATTTGAAGTAACGGTTTAAAGGATTCAAAGTGAGATAGCGGTAGCAGTTGAACTGTATTAGTCTTAAGGAACTCGGCACTCCACCAATTCAAAACCTCGTGCAATAGTGGACACGGCACAATAAGGAATTTAGTCTGAAAGGAAACAATACTTTCCAGTAAATGAGATTTACGATGACAACAAGACGCTGTCGGAAATCTTATAACTAATACTATTATTATGTTTGTTAATTGCGCTAAATTATTATTTTGGAATCATAAGTTGAAAATTTAATACATGCATTAAGTTAAAAAAGGGAAAGTTCTTACGTAATACCAAATTTTGACAGATTACCTAACAATAAATAAATCGTCATTATTTACAATGTTCCCCACTGCAGGGGCCTCCTCTCCGAGAGAGAGAAGAGACCGAATTCCTCCTCACGATGTTTTCTTTCACCGTTTTTGGAGCAGTGGTAATGAAATAAATTACACAAAGTAAAGGGCCTGCCTAGGTTCGAACCCGAAACCTACGGTACATAAGTCGGGGCCTAAACCTCTGTGCCACCACTGCTCAGGTGCTGCTGCCAACTTGAGAGGTAATTTATTAATTAATAAGTTGAATAACTTTGCACTTTAATCGCTTCTTATGTATCTTTTATAATTTCCATGGATTAACAGCAGTATTTGTTATAATGGCAGAAAACTATTACAGCAAGACAGGGTGGAAATGTTTGTAACTTTAGAATCAAGTCTCAGATAACATCAAACGAGGAAGCCGCAACAAAGGAATAGTTAGATCGTGTTGATTGCGTCATTCTAATTGACTCAACTTTGCAATATTGATATCTTTGACTTCCGTTCTGCTAGTCAAATTATTTTGCAAAATTAATAATTGCTCAAAAATTGTCATTGGCAGATACAATTATTTATGCAAATCTTTGCATCACTATTATTTACCAACTTTATAAACAATTTTGTATTAAGGCGTTTTATTAGAGGTTCCGTAATTAACGATAAAGGGTTATTACATTTTAACTTTGATAAATCAGGTTTGAGAATTATATTTTCGAGAAGATAAATTTATTCCTCGCTGATTGCCTCTCTTGGCGACGCAACTAATACGATGTTTTTGTGTACAAAGCCATTTCTAGTCGTGTGTTCTGTCACAACAAATGAACACAAAGAACTTTTTTAAATCCAATACACAAAGTACAAAATAGTAGAGACAATTTCATTGTGCTTATAGATTTATTAAACATAATAATTATTTAAGGTAATCATGTATACAGATCTTGTCCCCGTTAACCTCGTATATGTGACCAGGGACCTACTCCCACTCTGTATTTTTTATGTAAAAAGATGGCAAACGAGCAAGCGGATCACCTGATGTTAAGTGAGCGCTACGCTTGTTGCAGATGTCTATCTGCAACAAGCAAATGTGTTGCAGATGCGTTGCCAAACTTTAATGGACAGAGGAGAGGACAGGAAAAAGGATAGTTCCTTTTACCCTTTAATCCCCTCCCCGTCCAATCAATTTCCCTTTCCCATCCTATCCCCTTACGAGGAACGGGTGGGAAGGGGAAGAGGACTGAAATTAGGCGCTCTGTTTGTGTTCATCTTCTCTTTGTTGTTGCGAAACAAATAAAGTCAAAGAGCCATCCGCAAATTTGGACAAACGAAACATAGGCGGAAAAAAAACTTTTGTTTCGTATAGGAATTAAAAGCTTACACTCGAATTCGTCGTTTTTGTTCGTACAAACATACTTTTGTATTAAATGACTCGGCCAGCTGCTTCCAGCGACGAAATACAGTAATAAGCTACTAACCTAATACAACATATTACAAAATAATGCATTCACATCTAAAATCCTCTACATACGTGTAAATACTGCGTTACCAAATATAGTTGTTACCATAACCAGGGAAAAAATAATGACAAACAGACAAACATTCTAATAATCATTGTTCTAGGTTTTATTACGTTTATAAAGGTCCACAATAATAGTTTTTCTCAAATATATTCAATATACAGACAGCGCTCAGTTACATTTTTATTATATGTATATAGATTTTCTTTCAAAACTTTAATGTAATTTTTTTTTAAGTTTTTACGCTCTTTATTGAGCTATAAGCGCCATCTATTTGATTAGTTCTAAGTAAATTATAGTACTGGTTCGCATTTTTTACGCTAGGGTTTTAGACTCGATAATGAAAAATATCAAATTTTGATTTTAATATGTAAAAGTAATACTGTACTGTTGGTTTTCTAATTGTATATTGCCGCATTTTGTTTCTTAATTTGTACTCGTAACGCCATCTAAAGAATAAACTAATTTTCTATACTATGGGATGGGACTCCGTGATAAACTTTCAATCATCATCATTTTAAAGATCGTTATATAACTAATAACAGATATAACTAAACGTTCAACCTATTCAACTGAACTAATTTTATTGCATTTTTACCGAACAAACGCTTGACATGGTTCTATAAATTGATATAACTTTTTTATTTATAAACCGATTAAGATAAAACTAAAACTAAACACTGAATGTTAAGTGAAGCTTAGCACGATACATTAATGAAAATCGTATCCAAGTCTGCTGCAGCAACATATGCTCCACGAATGGGACAGCTCGAAAGGTGACATACGTAAGGTGACCTCACAGAAGACAAGCATGAAGTAGAAGTACTCTGCATTTCGTCCGAGGAATGATGAGCTGGGGACCTAATTTCAGTCCCCTTCCCCTTCCCACCCTTTCCTCATAAGGATAGGATGAGAACGGGAAGATGATTGGACGAGAAGGGGGTTAATGGGGAAAAGGAAATTTTCTTTTTTCCTGTCTATGCCTTCCTCTGTCCATTAAAGGTAGGCGACGCGTCTATAACACATTTGCTTGTTGCGAATGCCTATCGGTAGCGGTCACTTCACGTCAGGTGACCCGCTTGCTCGTCGGCCACCGAACTACATAAGAAATCTGCAATTTTATTCTCAGGAAAGAGGCAGTCATCAATCAGGAAATGTAGAGCAGGAGAAGGAATGAGTATATTGTCATCTTTTTTTTTATTTTATTATGTATAAACTAGCGCTTGACAACAATCCCACCTAGAGTTAAGTGGTGATGTGGTCTAAAGATGGAACGCACTAGTTTAGAAACAGCCTATTCACTCTTCTCTTGAAGGTACCCACGTCGTAATCGGACGGAAATACTAACGCTGGCAACTTATTCCAATCCTTTGCCGTACGCACAATAAACGATGATTCGAATCGCTTCGTTCGAACGCGCGGTATCTCTACTATGAAAGGATGGGGGCCTGCCGTATGTCTAAATGTCCGATGGTAGAATGGAGATGGGGGAATTAAATCGTGTAATTCCTGCGCACACTCCCCAAAATGCAATCTGTAAAACACCGAGAGGCTAGCCACTTTACGTCTGTGCTCAAGACTGGTCAAGTTACCGATCAGCCTCTTGGCCCGCCTCTCCACCGAATCTAGTGCCGCGAGTTGAAATTTGGCTGCACCTGCCCAGATATGGCAGCAGTACTCCATACACGGTCAGATCTGTGTTTTATATAAAGTGAAAAGCTGTCCTGGTGTGAAGTACCGCCGTACCTTTGAAAGGATTCCAAGCTTCCTAGCAGCTACCTTCGCCTAAGATTCGATGAACCGTCCGAAGTTAAGGTTCGCCGAGATCTCGACTCCCAGTAACTGCAGACAGTCGGTAAATTCCAGAGATACATTCTGAAAAGTCGGAGCTAAGGTGAACTGACTCCGTTTAGCAGTAAATAAACACGTCTGTGTTTTGGTGGCGTTGAATCTCACAAGATTGGCATTGCCCCAACAGGAGACTGCCTCGAGTGTGTGATTAAGACGCTCTACCATGGCCTCTAGGTCAGATTGTACATGAGTACTACTGGTGCGAACATTCGTTAGATATCTCTCTACAACTGTGCTGTCATCTGCACGACCATAGATACCGGGAATGAGCAGGTCATTAATGTGCAGCAAGAAGAGAGTGGCAGAGAGAACGGAGCCTTGAGGAACACCGGCATTGGTCGTCATAGGAACAGATGAAGACCCGTCGATGACGACACGGAGCGATCGCTCACTCAGAAAGTCCTTTATCCACTCAATCAGACCAGGGGATATGCCATAGACTGGAAGTTTACTAATTAAGCTAGAGTGCCAGACCCTGTCAAATGCCTTCGAGACATCGAGGGAGACAGCAACTACCTCCCCGTTCTTCTCTAAGGCCTCGCCCAATACGTGAGTGGCATACACTAGAAGGTCTCCTGTCGACCGATTTCGGCGAAATCCGTATTGTCGGTCGCTGAGGAGACCATTTTCGGAGGAGGCGGGAGTTCAATACACGCTCTATAATCTTACAGAGTATAGAGGTTATTGAGATGGGAAGTAATTTGCAGGGTCGGCACGACTGCCTTTTTTAGGTACGGGCTGTACGTTAGCTAACTTCCAGGATTTAGGCACTTTTCCAGAACTAAGCGAGAGACGATACAAACGTGTCAGAACAAGAGACAACTCGGCCGCACACGTTTTAAGAACAACAGCTGGTATTCCGTCCGGTCCACTTGCTTTATTCACGTCAAGGCTTTCAAGACCTCTTTTTGTTTGATGCGGATTTCCGTCATTGACGTCTCGCAGCGAGGAATTTAAGGTGGTAGAGCATTGCCAGTGTCCAGACGTGAGTTATTGGCAAAAAGAGATGCAAATAAGTCTGCCTTCTCTTTGGCTTTATGAGCCAGTGTACCATCTGATTTTACCAGCGGTGGCAGTGTTGGCCTACAGAATTTCGCTTCAACCGCCTTGGCAAGAGACCAAAAAGCTCTACTGCCACAGGGCCTGCTAGAGAGCTTTGTGCCAATACGATTAATATGATTGAGACGAGCCTTCCGTAATTCCCTTTTATACGACTTGGCAGCTTGGTTAAAGGCTTTCTTCCTGGAACTCAAATCCGGGGAATTGCGTTGTCGAGCAGCAGCCCATGAGAGATATGCCGAATGTTTGCGCTTTTCAGCCTTAGCGCATTCAGCGTTAAACCATAGCCGAGCTTTGCCACCAGTGGGTACGTCGGCAAAAGGGATAAAATACTCCATAGCCTGACGTACCACATCGGTTATAGCATCCGCGCATTCTGACGGATCACGCGAAGATAAGCAGACCTGCCGCCAAGGATAAGACGCAAAAAAGTGCCGCATCTCATCCCAATCCGCCGCCTTGTATCGCCATATTCGCCGAACACGCGGAGTTCGCGGTCTGGCGGAGAATATGAAGACACAAATTTCACCAGACAGTGATCGGAGGTTCCCAAGGGTGATGAAACCTCTACAACATATCTGTCCGGATCGGTAGTCAGCAGAAGGTCCAGGTAATTTGCTGTATGACCAACATCATCGGGCACCCTCGTAAGCTTCTTTTACCAGCTGGGACAAGGCAAAAGAAAGCGCAAAATTTCGTACTTATTTCCCAGCATGGTCGGTCCTCTGGTACGGGAACAGCCAGTCTTGATGACAGGCGTTGAAATCCCCCAGAAAAACTAGCTGCGCAGTGGGATATCGATGTTGGACCACATCAGCGGCCTCACTGAGGTGTTGAAACAGCCGAGTCGTCTCCTGATCACCGCTGTGTGCGCGGTAGACACAAGCATAGATGATTTTATCAATACCCATATCCACCATAACCCAAATTATGGAAAAAGTGGGATCTTCCAGATGACATAGACGCTGAGAGCAGATGTCACTGCGTACGTATACACAAACTCCGGCGCGTGGGCTAAAATTTTGTTTCAAAGAGTATCCCGGATAGTCTAAATACGCCGCGTCTGTGGGAAAACCAATCTGCGTCTCCGTCAGAAAGATTAAGTGCGGCTTACTGGTCTCGAGATGGTAGTGGACCGCAGACAGATTAGAGTGCAGACCTCTGATATTCATGAGGTGCATTTTGAGCGAGAGACAACCCAATAACAAAGTTAGATATGTGCTAATGGGGGATTGAAACGGAGACTGCGGGGACGCCCGAACCCCCCCAGAGATCGCCATCAGGTCCTCTCACCCAGTCGCCAATCGGCATGATTTTTCGCAGTTGGCGGGACAGCCTTTCATGAGTGGCTAACCCACTACTTGGGCCCCCAACTACCTGCGGTTGGCCAGCGGAAAACCGTGCTTCGGATCCCGCTACCCTCCGATATCAAGCACCCGACACAGCAATAACTAATACGTCACACACGGTTATCTTACGCATAGCAACTGTTCACACCCAACCCCCATGAGGCTTCACCAAGCATCACACCGGAACACAACAAAAGTTGCTTGGCGGCGTGGCTTTGCTTAGTGGGTGGTAACCTTAAAGCCTGCGGCGAACCTACCACCGAAGAATCTAATCTCACGCAAACGCGAAAAAATGCCTAGTAGTAGTCTCAGACACATATTAACGTTACTTCATGAACATAGCACAGTGTCGTTTCAGCTGAAGTTCGTCCACTACTAACTGTACATATTCTACTAGCTGTCTCGGCAAACTTCGTTCCACTTATTAATTAACACCTCCGCAACCCCAACAATTAAGATGTCCTCAGCTTAAGCGCGACACGGCTTGCTTGGTTAGGGAATGTAGTGTTAGCTTACCCTTGAGAACGGATTGAATGAATCTCTTTTAAGCTTATTTAAATGGCAACGTTTGTAAATTGACATTTGCTTGCGATGGGTCTAAGTATTAACTATTTTGAGATATTGAATAGTCTGTATACAAAGTTTTTGAATCCGATTTAGATAATAAGCAATAGATGAATAAGATGTATCTGTTGTTTTGGATCTTTAACTCTTATCAAAGCTATGTGACTAAGTACAGAGTGAAAAGTTGATTGCTTTAGTTATGTTGCATATCTGATATCTCTACAAATTAAGATGCCTTTTGTACAATCAAACAAAATTTTGAACAATTTTTTTACATAAAACTCGGGGTAAATTATAAGTGAAAAAAAAAACACCACAACCCGCACATGTTAATTCAATAAAACACCATTTACAAACATTCTTTAATAAACGTTAAAAAAGCGTATTTAACTGTAACTAGAATAAAGATAAATTTATTAAGTGTTGGGACCAGACATGGGCAACCGCACAGTGCCCGCATCTGCCGCCAACTCGCGTGTCGCGACGTCTCCACCGAGGAACGCACCGCGTTCGGAGGGGGGGATTGTTAACGCATGCGCCGTGATGTTATTGTCCAGGGAACACGTGATATACGAACTCGGTTGCTCTTTGTTTGGATGTTAAAGATTCTCCCAGTTGGTTCGTCCAATTTATTTATTTTAATACTTTACTATTTTATTTTCCGAGAGTGCATTAGGTATGCTTGCTAGGTACACCACGGGCTATCATTGTAGATTTTTTAATACATATCTATCTTACTAAAAAGGGCGATATAAGGAGCACCCATAACCGACGAGCATGCATGCTTAGATGTATGAATGTGGAAGAAGCGAAAGAGGTGTGCCAGGATCGCGCCAAATGGAAATCCATGATCTCTGCCTACCCCTCTGGGTTACGGGCGTGAGCGCATATTTATTTATTTATTTATATATCTATCCATTTTATTAATTACATTAGGGTGTATATTATATTATGTATATTAGGGCAATTGTATTAGGGTGCTGTTTTAAATATTACCGTGCGTTTTACACAATACAACTCTTTGTTTCCTGTTACTTTTTCTTGACACTTAAAAAAGATTTTTAGTTATTTAATTGAATTACAATTCACCTCAATACGTAGGACTCTTGGCTGAGATATTATCCCTTGATAAAATATTAATTTCAACTTAATTTACGCCATGTTTTTGTGGTCGTTATCTGTAAATAAGTTTCATTAGTGGAACTGTTATATCACTAGCACATTTACTTTAATAATTTATGAGTTAATAATGAAAATACACTACTCTGTACACGGTTCGAATTGTAAGTTATATAGCAGGAAATTAGTCTTTGCATATTTTATACTCTGGGGCTGTGAGACAAAAGACTATTCATAATTTTTATACATTTAATTTATAAATTTTTTGATTTCACATTTAATTCAATTAATTCATTGCTTATTTTTTTTATTTATAATGAATACTATATATTGTAATTAGTGTTATAAAATAATGTATAAAGTTAGTAAAAACTGAACCGAATTAAAATAAGCGTGTTGTTGACGCGTGTTGAGTACGTTGTTCAAGCGAACCTATAAGATTTTCCCATTCCAATAATGAATAATGAAGCTACGGCTACTGAATGAAGTTTTCACTTCCAATCTCTGTCGCAAGTCTATTGCTTCATACTGTTCGTTCTTCAACGTTTCTTTCAGTACTTGAAAATTTATTGGTTAACGAAGTGCATGTACAAGCGACGAGATGCTCAGTCGTCTGCCTCGCCTAAAGTCTGCTATCAACATTGTTACAGTTTACATTGAGATATGAGCTCATATGACACGCAGCGACATGTTTAACGTGAGCTTTACGTCTCGTGTGGTTGTGGTGTGGTATGGAATATTAGCCAAATATTACATCAAACATACATTAAAATAAAATAACTGATAATAATAAATCTGCCTTTTTCGAATATTCCCCGCTGCACGGACACAGGCCTCCTCTTCGAAAGAGGGGAGGGGCGGTAATCCACCACGCTGGCCCGGTGCGGGTTGGTGGATGTCATCTGTCTTCGGATTTAGTGGTTCTAAGACGTGCCGGTTTCCACGATTCTCTCTCTTCTTCTCTACTTTTCACGATGTTTTCCTGCACCGTTTTTGGAGCAGTGGTGATGAAATAAGTTACACAAAGTAAAGCGCCTGCCCAGGTTTGAATCCGCAACCTGTACATGATAAAACGCATGAGTACACCTGCATTAAGACAAATACCGAGAAGGCAGCATGAGCTCGGGTCACTATGCGTTGTGATCTCAGTCTACCGCAATCGGATATAATTTGAGGACTTATTAATTTTAAATCATGTTATAAAATTGTAAGTGACTTCATTGTTTACGCTTTTAATGGTCGCACAATTTATTCTTATATCGCATAAGCCGATTTAAAAGGTTTCCCGGAGTTGTGACATTAATAGGCCATTGAGAAATATTTTCCTTGACGCGTAAATAAATCTTATTTTCTGTTCACTTTCTTATTTATTTTTATGTTTCACCTCGAGGGTTCAGAGAGGACAATTGACACACACATTAACAAAAGAAAACAAACAATTTCCGGCGTTTATAAAACCAGCAATGTTGACAAAAAAAGTTAGGTAATTTGATAATGAACTGGGTGTTGCCAGGTGAACGAAAATTCATTTACATAATGCTTGGGGAGATTCTGACGTGATTAGCACAGTAAACTGAAGCAAGAGAGAACAGACTATGATCGCTACAAAGCAAATTAGAACAAAGTGTTTTTAAAGCTAACGTTAGTTCGAATTACAGCGCCGAAAATAATAATATAATAATTTGCATATTCAAAACTCTTTATTTTCCTGATGGAATACTAAGAACTATGACTTATCGATGGTTCTTGTCGTAGAAATCATCGATTTTACGTATAAAGACTATTCATTGAATTTGCGAACGACAAAAGATACAAAAAAATTGCCAGAGTCAGTCTTTCCGTCAAATCATGACGTGAGAACATTGACCATGTTTCACACCAAAATATAATTTTTGTAAACAAACATACGTGGCGGCCATTACACTTTTTATAATTTCATCGAAAATGTAATTTTGTGGAAATCTTGAGATGAAGGGAAGTGAGTGACTTTTCGAAAATATTTTGGAATTTACGAATTTTAACATAAAAACCTTTGTTTACTAAAATCTCATATTTCTCTGAAATTAGGTAAGAGTATATTTATCATTATTATAATTATATACATAGTTTAGGTCGTAACTCTAGTAAAATATACAAATCAAGTTATCTTTATGGATTTACTGCACAGTTACCGAGTAATATGCGATGCGCAGATATCCGCCGACAGTAATTTTGTCAAAGATGGATGGTATCGACGCCGAAAAAAAAGATGGCGGCGCAGTGGTGAAGTGTGGCGCATCGATGACACAATGTAACGAAAACCTAACCTAACTCTAAACAAAACACGTGGGAAGGTGATCGAAAAAGAATTGTGTAGACTTTTGTATTTAAAAAAAACTGATAACATATTTCCTTACATTCACTGCTATATACTACTAAGATATCTAGAATATTATCAAGTTTTGACAAGGTTAGATGCAGCACTTAATACCCCCTTATGTCCCAAATATAAAAGGCATAATTGAATGGATATTTTTCACTGTTTGTCATTTTAACGCACTCTTTACATCTTAAGCTTTAGATTTACTATCTCAGTTGTGCCCCTTGACGACAATAAAATACGTGCTTAATGAAAAATTCATAAGGCGCCAACGAAGAAACCCCCTAGGCCGGCTTCGTTGTTAATTCAGAATCGCCTGTACCTTCATTACGGGAGACCTCAAGGAATTCTTAACAAAGAATACAATTCCCTTGAGATTTTATAACAGTCATTGATGACTCTTCTAATTAACCTTTAACTAATAGATTTTATACTTTCACGTAAACCCGTCTCGGAATTATAATGGAATATTTTTTGTTATGTGTTCAAATAAAATTAAACGTTAAACCTCTATAACTTTAAATGGGTAATTAAGGTAAAACAATTCAGAGTATATTCCTGTCACTATACTTACTTCGTTTTTGGACCACATCGGTAGGTATGGCTTAGTGGTGAAGTCATCATTCGATGATATTTCATCCTGTTAAATTTCGGAAAACGGTATCGGTACAAATGCCACTTGATTTAGCTCTTTAAGTAGCAAGATGTCTTTGGCATTTTCTACGTCTTCTTAGTTAAGTTAACCCAACAACGATGTTGACCGTCAGCTTAGCGAACATATTGTTCCAAGCTAAATAATTCTTTCACAGTGGCAATAATAGACCAGTCCCTGACGTTTGGAAACCATGATTTATTTACGTAGAAAATACAAGTTTCTGCTACAATGTCTTATGTAGAAAAAGAAAAGTTAAAACGCATACAAAAGGTGTTTGAAAGCACAGAAGCAGTAACAAAGTGTAGTAGAAGTGGACTCTATGCTGAAGCGTCAGAATGTTGGAGGAAATTGCGCCCCGGGATTGTTAAATATTTGAAGCTGAGTAACTCACATGCTCCTAGGTAAAGGTAAATATTGTTCGCTGTAAATTAGTTCAGGAATATCATTAGATATGAAATCAGTCAAGTCCGTGGTTACTATATAATTAGTGGAGTGCTAAAACGACTACAAACTACAATAGGATTAAAAAAATTAAATGGCAGATAAATTGACAGAGTAAGGAATTTAATCTAATAATGAAGATATTATATATTTAAAGGCATATCCCTGGAATGATAACATCCGTCACTGGGAGACAGAAATATCCATTGAGAAAACAATATATTTAAGTGTTGCTCAAATTGCTTTGTGAATAGGGACTCGCTCATTGTTGCTTGCACCAATTCAGAAGTAAGGCTCTAAATGTTTAATGTAACTTTTCGCTTTGAAACCATTACAATATTCATTCTCTCGCCTCACTAATTGGACATAAATGTATCTAATTTTCACACAAATAATAATTGAATGTTATTTTACGATTATTGAATCCACAGCACAGTATGGCGATCTCGAATCTTAAGGTAACAATGTAATTAAGGCGCTGTATTAGGATTACATCAAGATGCGATTTAGAGTCTTCTATTAGTCTGCGAACTTCTAGCAGTAGATGATTTGGCAACGCATTTGTAATGTTTGTATGCATATTTGATAGGTTAGACACAGCTCCAACTTTCTTATCAACTATCTTATTTGATATCTAACATTGTATTTGTTAGTTTGAAAATACTAAAACAACTTAGCAAGCCTTGAGTCTTGAGGGAGTCGTTTTCTTGCTGTCAGAAACTTTCCATCGCTCGGAATAAGGTAAAATCTCGAGAGATTCTGAACTTCATAATAAAGACGTGATCAATGACAAAAGAGTAATCAAGGTAATTGTGATCTTGGCAACTTAAATCCAATGATAAATATTCGTAATTAACATCAAGAATGTCAGAAATATTTATGGGGTTACCACAATTAGGTTTCGGTTTTACATTTTTTCTAGCTACGTTTATCCTTTCTTTAGTTTTGGGTTTGAGAATTGCGTTTATAGCGTGAAAATTCCCCCTTTATATGTGTATATTATTGCAAAAGTCATACAAGAATTGTCAAAAGCTTCACTTATAAGGAAATCTCAAAGAGAGAATATTGGAAACACTTCGCCTGCTTCCTTTGATTTGATTTAAGTTAATCACAGAGTCGTGCAGTTTCTATATTTATTTCCTATGTTTCCTACGAAGCTTGAGACTTTCAGAATCAATTGAGAATCGTTCTCGCAGATATATAAAGAAAAATAAAATATTTTACCTTGGAGCAAATAATTTTTTCCAGCATACCAAAAATTACAATAAGAAATGACTTAGAATTTGCTAGACCAACTTTAAAATATGAAGTAGAACCACTTCGGGTAAATGTATCCGTATAAATTTAAATGTTTCCCAGTACAAAACAACAACCACACTCATGTTATGTAGATGCGTTTCAGGTAACACTTCATTCGTGAGATTTCCTTAAACAACGTTCCGAGAGAGCAGAACTAACGAAGTTATGTGGGCAACTGGAGCTCTCAGACATGCGATACAATCAGGCGTACTATTTATGAAGCAGTATTCCAACATCGCAACGTACGTTGTAGTCTTCTAGTTGTAAAACATGAGAATTTGTGTGAAATCAAAGAAACATTATGTGGTAAAAAGGCATATTTTGTTCTAAAAGCAAATTAAATTGTGGCACTAAATACATTTGTTTACTTAAGGAGACAAAAAGAAAATAATGACATAGAGCAGTTTAAAGCAGGTTTGACAGTCGTTTTAAAACAGAAAACATTATCAACAATATAGAAAAAACAAATAAGAGAAAAACTTCTTGAAAACCATTTTACAAAATAAGAAAAGAAAAACATTAAGCCGTTGACAAATTGTTGAACGCTGAACCTCGCTGATGCGCTGGCTATCAAAGGAACGATGAAAAACTTAAAAAAAACTATTGAATCGATGTTTATTTAAAAAAAAAACACAATTATCTTACTTCCTTTTTCAATTTTCCTAATAAGGATTCTACCCTCTGTCGATTAAGGGTAGGCAACGCATCTACGACTCATTTCGTTGCAGATGCTATAGGCGGTCACTTAACGTCAGGTTGGGTCATATCCGCTTGTTTTTGCCATCCATAAAAAAGAACTGAAATTATTTTATATTAATACTAACCGTTACATTGCCATTTGTAAAAAACAATTGAATTAATGTTGCTGAAAAAAAAATTAAAATCCGATTAAATTAATAATTGCAACACTGCGCAAATTTAAAAGCGTGCATTTGTATGCACACCGTTGTATATAAAATCATATTTTTTACATTTGAAATGAACGATGAAAAATTAAAAACATGTCTCCCTGAAATAAGCCGGTCGTTAAGTTAGGTTTTAATGAATAAGTGCTTGTTTTCAACGTTGTACACTCTAGTTCACTTATAAGCTTTTCGCTTGTCCTGGTATTTTATCATGGACATAACTCTTGAAATATAACGAGGTTTTGCGATGACTTCTATCATTATTAAAATAAAAATGAAAGGAATGAATGAAGAGAGAATAACGAAACCAATTTATGTAGCGATAATGAGTGGCAGCGTTGGTAGGGACGCCCTAGAACTTATATCGATCAGATTAGTGGTTAACTAAAAAAGAGCGATATAAGGAGCACCCATAACCGACGAGCATGCATGCGTAGATGTATGAATGTAGAAGAAGCGAGAGAGATGTGCCAGGATCGTGCCAAATAGAAATCCATGATCTCTGCCTACCCCTCTGGGCGTGAGCGCATATTTATTTATTTTTATTCATTAAATAAAAATCTCCGTATATATGTAGTAAAGAATTTTCGGGTTGGGTTTGTAATCAAACGAGAGCAAACTATTTTAATTTAACTTTTTCACAAACGCACGAACACCCGCAGCCATCTTCAATTCTCTTTCTCTCATTCTATCTCACTCTCTCATCACACGTTCTGTTTCACTACCATTTCTACATATATATATAAAATCGATGTGTGTTTGTATATGTTCTCTATAGACTCCGAAAACACGGAACCGATTTCGATGAAATATTCACGAAATATTTAGATAAGTTTTAGCCTAGCGGGTGCTCCTTTGAAGTTCGATAGCTACCCAGGCGAAGCTGGCACTCATTACTATTCTCATTATAAAGAAAAACATCACTTTCGACTTAAATGCTTATGCCAACATAAGTAGTGAGTGTGATTTCAAGCACCAAAGCCATACTTACAATATGGTGGATAAGAATGTAATATATCTGTACAACATTGTGGCCTATCAAAATATACTTTGTAGCAGTCTGCAACAACAACATCTGTTGCACGAAAGGGCCGGCTCGACCGGTGAAATACCACGACGTCACAGAAGACAGGCGTGAAGTAGAAGTACTCTGCGTTTCATCTGATGATGTAGGTACCGGAGTCCTTAATTCAATCCTCTTCCCCTTTCCATCTTTTGCTCATAAGGATAGGATGAGGGGTGAAAAGGACATACTTCCCAGGGTGAAAAGGAATATCCATTTGCTCGTCTATCCCCTCCTCTGTCCATTAAAGGTAGGCGATTCGTTTGCTTGTTGCGGATGCCTATGGCTAGCCACATCCGATGGAACTCAACTAAGATCAGCACACGAGGTCGCGCGCTCGACTCGCTGTCGGACTTACTCGACTTCGAAATCGTAGCGCCCATAGAGCCTACTCATTACCCTCACACAGTGGAACATACACCGGATGTGCTTGATATAGCAATTGTCAAAAATATTAATCTCAACCTACGCGAAATAAAAGTGATTCACGAGCTTCACTCGGATCACCGACCAGTAATACTACGGCTAGGGCCTTCTGCGCCAGCCTCGCCCCAAACCAAGACCATCGTGGACTGGCACAAGCTCAGTGCCAAGCTACAGAACATTGACTCGCCGCAACTTGATTCCGTCCCCGACCAAATAATTAATGAGCAAGACATGGGCGTCGCAATCGGATCTCTCACAAGCTATGTCCAAAATACGATCGAGGACTGCTCGAGGCAGATCCCAGTGATGGACAACCATCGCTGGGAGCTGCCCCCGGACGCCAGGGACTTGCTGAGACGTAAGAACGCGGCCACCTGAGCTTATGATATGTATCCCACCGAATCGCACCGAAAGCGGCTACGTAAACTACAGCGTGAATCGAAAGCACGCATAGCCGCCCTCAGGAACGAAAGGTGGGATACAACACTTAATAATTTAAAGCCATCCCATTTAACATTCTGGCGGCTTCTCAAATCACTTAAAGGCGACACGTATACCACGATGCCGCCGCTTTTACGCCCGAACATGACCCCAGCCATGCTGGACGAAGAGAAAGCCGAATGCCTAGCTGACAGCCTCGAAGCCCAGTGCTCTCCCAGTAGCCTACCAGTCGACCCTGCCCACCTCCGAATGGTGGACAGCGAGGTCGATCGAAGGAAACACGAACCGCTTCGCGACTCCGTTCCCCCGGTAACATTCGACGAAGTTAAGGAATTAATTAAGAACTTGCGTCCACGCAAAGCCCCCGGCTCAGATGGTATCACCAATAGGGTGACCAAACTCTTTCCTGCTGCTATTATACAGCTACTAGTTCTTATTTATAACGCGGCAATGACCAAAGGTGTCTTTCCCAGCGAGTGGAAAGATGCTGAGGTCATAGGGTTCCTCAAACCCTCAAAGCCGGCCACGAACCCCACGTCATATAGACCCATAAGTCTTCTCAAAACGTTTGGGAAGATCTATGAACGCCTAATATTAGCCCGCCTACGTACCTTTATGAATACCAAAGGACTACCAATCCCTGAACAATTCGGCTTTCGCGCCAAACATTCGTGTACCAATCAAGTGCATCGCATCACGGAGCACATTCTCTCCAAACGCCAACGCGGCTATAACACTGGAGCCCTCTTCCTCGACGTGGCGAAGGCGTTCGATAAAGTCTGGCACAACGGCCTCATATACAAGTTATACGAGTACGGAATGCCCGACCGTCTCGTATGCATAATACGAGACTTTTTAAGCAATCGAACGTTCCGCTACCGCGTCGAGGGAGTGTGCTCTCAAGCGCACCCCGTTCGAGCCGGGGTGCCTCAAGGGTCAGTGCTAGGCCCAGTCCTCTTTACCCTCTACACCAATGATATACCGCGCGTACGCGGTGTAGAGCTAGCCCTATTTGCCGATGACACCTGCATTTTCACGTCGGGCCTTCAGCCTGACGCTATATGTCGACGCCTCCAGACCGCAGCCACCACTCTCGGTGCGTGGTTCCGGAAATGGAGGATCGAAATTAATCCAGCAAAAAGCGCGGCCCTTTTCTTTTCGCGACATAAGAAAGCCCATTCATTAACGCATCTCCCATCCATTCACCTCATGAACAGCCCAATTCCCTGGGAAGATAAGGTGAAATATCTAGGTGTCATCCTTGACAATAAACTTAACTTCGCCGCTCACGTGACCCGGGTCAGGAACCGGGCGGCTTTCGTACTAGGCCGCCTTTTCCCATTAATTAACTTTAAGAGTAAAATGTCCCTCCGGAACAACGTGACACTCTATAAAGCTGTCGTACGGCCCATCATGACATATGCTAGTCCGGTATTCGCGCACATTTCCCCAAAACAAATACACCGACTTCAGCTGATCCAAAACATATTCTTGCGCAGGGCCACTGGCTCGCCGTGGTTCATGCGCAACATCGATTTACACGTGGATTTAGAGCTGCCCACCATAGCTCAACACCTGAAGCTGGCGTCGCGTCGCTATTTCGACTCCGCCGCCGGTCACCCCAACCCGTTAGTCGTAGGTGCCGCCACCTACAAACCAATCGCGCTCGGTACGTTCCGTCGCGATTATAGACGACCTAGGCACGTCCTCGACTATCGAGACGATGCAATAACCATCGCTCAGGCTAGGATGAAACAACATCGCAAACAAATCACACACCGTCTTCGCCGGCGAGGACGGCTATTACCTTCTCGATACGGCCACATAGCCGGCAGATTCTTCTCCCCTACTCATGATAGAAGCGTTGCTGGAGTTTCTTCCGCCACTTCTTCTCCCAGCGCTAACGCTTTCCGAAGTGGTAGTAATGTTAGTTGTAATAACACTTGTAATCAGACAATGGCTACCGATCCAGCCGAGGCTCGGCCCTCTCGGGCACCCTCGCATCGGAATGCTAAACACGTAATGAGTGACAGCCCAAGTGCGGTCCCCTCTCGGGGGCCCTTGAGCCGAGGAGCGTCCGCCGAAGCAACCCAAGAGCTCAACGGCCTCCCAATCCGGTTAGAATTCTAAAGTAACGGCCCGAGCCGAGGCTTCCTCTACGGAAGGAGCCCTCGAGCTCGAATTTACTCTTAAAGAGGCTTAGGCTAAGCGCCCTCTGTGCCCTCCAGCCTCGAGCTCGGTGTAGTTGTACATGCCTCGTGTTTTGCAACCTATACGGAATATCGTCTTTTATATATGTAGATATGCACCCGTAGAAAAATAAAACATATCGCACGGGAACCGTACATTTATCCGGGATAAAATTGTATAATTGGTAATACAAAGTAGGCATTTATTAAGATTGACATGGGTTTCTTCATGCAAATAAACACTGTGATTTGTTATAACTTCCAATTTACTCCCTCATGTTCGTATCATTTTGTATTCAAGTATTCCATTTTACGTAAACCTATATATGTATGCAATATGTTTGTTTCTTAGACTTATCACGCGAATAAAGTCAACGCGCTGTTGTCGACGAGTTAGCTCCACTCCCAGTTGTTCGGTTAAAGGAAACAAGATCGTGTTACGGTAGCCTCGAGGAAATTATAGAACACACACATCAAAATCGCAATTCCCAACCTACTATTATAATCCCTACTAATATTATAAATGTGAATGTAAGTTTGCTTGTTACGCTTTCACGCGAAAACTCCTCAACCGATCATCATGGAACTTTGTACACATATTCTTGGAGTTATTAGAAGAAACATAGGATACTTTTTTTTTAAATAGTATATAAAAAGCGAACTATGTGGGGGGATGATTATGAAAAAAAATAACCATTTTCTGTTTGTCCCTCTGTCCATTAAAGGTAGGCAACGCACCTGCAACTCATTAGGTTGTTGCAGATGTCTATGGGAAGCGATCACATGATATCGGTTGAACCGCATGCTCGTTTGCCACCTTCTACTATAAAAAGCATATCTTTTTTGTATTGACCGTCAGCTCTACCTTAGTGATGCTAGTATGGAATGAGTCTGCAGATAAAAAATACGGAGTTATGTTGAGAAAAAAATATGAATAAAGTAAGGAACAATGTAAAACCTCTTTGGACGACTCTGAATAAAAAAAAAACTTTTACAAAAGGTTGAAAGAAATCAAGTTGTAGATCTTTTAGCATGAATAATATATATGTTCGAATATTATACAACTGTTGTTACTCCTCTTGGCAATCTCTCAACAACGGAACTTTTGCATACTCGAGACTTAACTACGGGAAACTTGGATGGAATTTATTTTTGCCTTTTTTATATGCTAATATTAAAAATTTTAAATACACGAGTGACCCGCCCCGGGTACCACTGATTATGTTGATCCGATCGTTAACAAACACAGGATTGTGCCAATCTGCACAATAGTTATATTGCTATAGGGAACTTAGAATACGCTAGTCAAGTATGGAATCCTATGTATGATTCATATATAAAAATGATTGAGTCCATTCAAAAACGATTTCTTCGGCATTTGCAATTCCGTTCAAAGATATACTTAACAAATTACTATTTGAGGTGTAAAAAATTTCACATATTACCACTATACCAGCGCAGAATAATGGCTGACATAGTCTATCTCTCTAAATTTTGTAACAATGTTATAGATTGCCCTCAACTTCTCTCACAAATTAACCTACGTGTCCCAACTATGACAAGACATATGGAAATTTTACATATTCCGGTAACAAGAATCAACGACCGGCGAAACTCATATATACTGCGCGCCAGTAAATTGTTTAATATTCGTTCATTAGATGTAAATCTAGATCTATTCAACACATATGTTATTAAATTAAAAAGACTCTTAACGGAAAGGTTTTTTGAACAGCACTAGTGTTTGTAATGCTACTAAGAATTCGCATCTGTATATTTATTTTATAAGTTATTAGTGAAAACTTGTAATTGGCCTTAGTGTAGTTTTTATCTTTTTGTAATTATTATTCTAGCTGTAAGTTTTCCGAAAGTGTAAAATAAAATAAAAATAAAATACATACATCGACTTTTATATACTGTGACATCTAACCTAAAAAATTTAAATAGTTTTATACTGCATATATAATGACAAAAAAATAACAATAAATATAGAACAATCCCAAAAAAATCCCAAACAGCTGAAACTATAGTCAATTGCATTGGATATTGACGTGACCGTCGATAATACGTGCAACGGTACTACAGTACTCAGGGTTGGAACTTCATTACTTGCGTTGAAGTAGCTAGATTTTTAATAATTTTTTTACAAAAAAATCCTATGTTACATCTTATACCTCCAAGAATATGTGTACAAAGTTTCATGGTGATCGGTTGAGTAGTTCGCGTGAAAGATTAACAAACAAACTTACATTCACATTTATTAAGTTTTAAGGGTTAAGACTCACAGCATAATAAATACGAATTTAAGTGGCCTGGACCAGCAGAACATTAAATGACAACTAAAATATTTAACCATAACTATATTTTCAACCTTACAATTCACGCAACTTCGCTATGCGTTGAGAGTGAAATAAATGCAAACATTCTCTGACTTTGTATGCAACGGAATTACCTTTAAACGGAATTGCAACTTTCCGTGAAAAGGAATTTATTTGAGTATGAAATTCAATTCGACGCTCCAACGATATGTGGAGAGAGATCGAAGTGTTGTATTGCGGTGTGTCTATTGTGTCCTTAATAGTTTGTGTCTATTGAAATATATCTCTTTAGTAACATAAGAAAATTTTGTAACGATAGTATCACTCGTCACACTGACGTAACACAAAATAGAACAAAGGGAATACAAAGTAGCTGAAGCATAAGACCGGACGGGGTCTGAACCTCAATGTCCTGAATACTATAATACGATCTATAAAATACCTTTAAATGTTCTGAATAGAAACAAATGTATTTAGTGAAAGTGAGGTGCAGTGTTGACGCTTTAGGAGAACTTATATCGATCAGATTAGTGGCTTACTAAAAAAAGGGCGATATAAGAAGACAAAAGACCGCGTGGCCGCTCACCAACATGAGAGACCAGTCGATTTAAGAGACCAGCTGTCGGCTACCAAATTTTACGCGGTCGTGACAGACGCGATGGATAGAAACTGGTGGAAGCAGATCATCCGCTCTAGGTGCAATCGTAATGCTGACAATGTTCCTCAGATAGGCGGGACCGATCGAAGGGAGGGAGAATTGATCAACAAACATCCAAATCCTTAGAGTATATTATATAAACGCTGTCTAATTTATAATGGGAAACCTGATGTCCTTAGTGAACAAGAAACGCGGTAATGCGACACAACGCGAAAATATCAAGTATAGTCGTAGAATATACTGTGGTCTTCTTCGCCACGTAAATAAGTCTCGCGTAAGAGTTGGTCGCATCAGTACCGCGTCTAATTGCTCATCTACGACATCGGGGAAAATACCCCTTGGAACTTGTTTTTGGCACCTGATGTTATGGGATAACCGCAGTCAACATCAACCGTCACAAGAGTTATGGGTTTTGTAAGAAAAGATATGAAAAAAAGAGGAAGGGAGAGTGGGAAGAAGATGGTACCTGCAGCAACTCACTTATCAAATGAAATGCTGTATCTAAGTGAGGTCATAATATTTCGGTCGAACTCACACAATAACACCTGTTGACCAAGTTGTAGACTACGGTTCTTGTTGTCAGTTATTCAATCATGTTATCATGTTTAAAATTATGAATGTCAAGTTGTCATTACTTGAGATTTATTGACAATTTAAACTTCTTGCTTAATTATGTTTCCTTGTATAAACTTTAATCAAGTTGTGTTAATCAAGAGTCATTATATTAAAGAATTTTTTCTGACATCACGTTGGTTCTCCCCGAGGCAACATTTCGGGTGAATTCAAAAAAATCATGAAATCCAGGAAAATGAGCTACGCTTCCTTCGGGTATTGTAATGGTTATTGGGACTAAATTGTAAGAGTAATTCAAAATGATTTAGAAATTTATAGAAGTTGTGCGTAAAAGAAATCTCTTCAATATGCATTTACAGCCTAAGAAAGCATAAAACAGAAATAAGGTTATTGGGGATATAGACTATTTATGTATGTCATAAAAATATCAATTCTGCTATTCTAATGGTATCAATGGCGCATCATTGACATTGACACAATTGACTAGATAATACAAAAAGCGGTGGTAACTTAACATCAGGCTGCCCTTCTACCGCCATCTACCGTAAAAATTGTTTATGTAGGCACCTTTACGAAAACAATATAATACCGTATCCACTTATTCAGCTCGGAGCTGTGCTATTTAAGCCGGGGTATGAACAACAAACACAGTTTCTGGGCACAAAGTTGAGTTGTTCGGCGCGGAAACTGTCGCAGTCTTGTTTATTATGCGAGCCGAGCGTAACACACTCGCCTTTGTTGCGGAGTTTGCTTCTAGATATCTGTTACACCACTCACAACGTTCACTCTTCTTGCATTTCGTCAAAATTACTTAAGAAATAAACCTTGTCGGCGGTCAAATGATATCCAACTAGATTGATATTTCTATTTATTTAATCTGGATATTGATTCATTTACACGAACGTTTGCCGTTTTAATTCAATGATAAGATTTATTTTAATTTTTATTATATATCATTTTTTTAATGAAATTATACAGGAGTTCGTCATTTCCCGATATTTAAAAATGTGCAAAAAGTTTTCGATCTTTGACAAACAAATATGATTAGACAAAAGGCCGGTGACACGAACTTTGTTAGGCATAGTACACTAGCAACCCGCCCCTGCTTCGCTCGCGTAGATAGACAAGTAGAAAAAGTAGCTTATTTTACTGGCCGACAGAAGACCTTTTAAAATCGGTAGTACCGGAGATTACCCCGAACATCGAAACACACAAAATTTACCTTTCTAAAAAACGTATTAGTATAGAAGTATAGATATTTGAAATCATCTAAATACAATGTTCATTTCTTGATATAATTGAATAAAGAATCTTAGTGCCTATACTACGACCTGTTAGGCTCTATTTTAACTTATTTTCCTCTTCTTCAAAAAGTTGTTATGTATTCCACGCTGTACTCAAGGACTCTGTGCCCTCGAGCCTTGAGTAAGAAATCAAATTCTGATAAGGCCCCGTCTACAAAGCCACATTCCAAGGACCCGCATATATCAAAGTAATCGGAGCAACTTCAAAGGACCAATAATTTAGATTAATAAACTTATCTGTTCATTGGGAAGTTTCAATTGATTTGACAATAGCTTTAATCTCAGATATATCTCAAATGCGATAGAGGTCGGGCCTATCGTCGTCGGTTAGGGAATTAACCAGGCCTAGAAAACCAAGGTTACTTTGAGTAAAAATCGGAATTAGATAGATAGAGAACGATAGATCGCTTGTAAATTATATGTAACATATATTATATGTAACATATATTCATTCTACGTCCATAGATGTAACGGATATGCGTAGATATGTACATTTAGAAGGAGCGCGAGAGACGTGCTTGGACTATACTTACTGGACCCATAATATTGGAGTTATGGGCGTCAGTGCTACCACCATCTGTTACTTCTCGTATTTGTGAATAGCGGCAATAGCTTACTGGTTTTTTAACTTTTTTAAAAGAGTTTTGCTTTTTATTTTATTAATTCAACTTGGCGGTTTCTTTTACATGACGCTACGAATTTAAATCAAATATTTTTCACTTCTTATAATTTGATGAAAAGGGTGTCATCTGCAGTTTATTCCAGCGAATTTAGCTAATGGGTCGGAGTAAAACGTAAGTATCATTGCGGTTGATTGATTGCCGGAGCAATGCTGAGTCAGCGGAGGGTTCTCTGTTGTCCCCTGTCTGCCGCTGTAGCCCGCAAGACATCTGGAACCACAAAATTTATTTGACATATACATTTTATGTAGTATCTACTATTACTACGATATAACTTTTTATAGTCTCTACATTATCTGTTTAAGTATATAATCCTAAGATATACAATCTAACATACTCAAAGTGACTAGAATAGAAGATAGCAGTAGCACCCGCTAATACATGTATTGGCCGCGGTGTCCAGACAGTCGTGAAACTGCCACGATCACTATTTTTGTTATTAGCATAGGAAGAAATAGAATATGTGTAAGGCCAGGCGTGCACTTGCGCCATGCCATCATGTATTTCAAAAAGGCGAATAACCACCGAAGCGCGAACCGAAGAAATTGCGACTTGTCGCATACGATTCACCACTGCGGTGATTTTGTCGCGTGTGCGCGTAATATCAACCCTTTGTTGCAAATTTGCAACGCGCCTGACCTAAATATCGCACTCGTCAGAAACAATCTCAATTTGCTTGGGATTAGAATCGGATTGCTTGTCAGTGAGCTCTGTTGTATATGACCCAGATTTTATAATTCAATTGTTGCTTCCAATCGGATTACCTCAGTGGAATATGAAATACTAGCTATTGTGATGGCGTATTATTTAATATATTTGGTATATTGGCAGGGACTTTTGAATGTAAAAACACTTGATGTAGTATTAACTATAAGATTTATTATAGTTTTTAAGTAGTACACTTTAATTACCTAGCTTACAGCGATATATATCACATATTTGTACTCAATCCCAAATAACGAATGGCCGGGCATACACCTGAATGCCCGCCGTTTTTACCTTTTTTTGCCGCGCCAAAATACTAGCTTATGATTGGTCGTTGAAGATTGCCAGTATCTCGACCCATCATAAGAAGTACTTTTAGTATAAAACTTTATAAAATATATAGAGATATATAATATATATTGCCAACATTAAAATATTAATCGGTGTATTTAAATATTTATAACAGCTCGGCCATCCGTTTTTCAACGAGTCCCTCGTTGTTATACATGTAGTTTTATACATGGAAAACAAAAACAAAAAAAAATCATCATTAAGTACTCTAACTATTTGTAAGCGAACAAGCACTCCATGTTGGGATATTGCACCCGCAAAGAGAAACCATACATTTTATTTTGTTAATTTACAATAATAGTCTTAAGATATTTAGTTCCTAACTGAAATCAAACTAATCACACATTATTATTAACATAACTCATTAGCTTAAGTTCATTACATTTAATATCTTATTAAAACCCAAATACCAATACTTATTAATCCATTGCCTCAATTAGTAAATCCTTATAACCTTTAGGGGTGTCGGTTACAGTGCAGTATATTTATTGGTCCATTACCTTGACCAGTAGATATATTACTGTACTAATTGCTAAAATGCGAGGAGTCCGTTACCTGACGCCTCACACCGATTCATCAGTACATGACCCTAACCAATGAATCAGTATTTACCGGTCCATGACGTTGACCAATAGATATTTTAGCATCCCATATACTTAAGCTAATTACGATGATACATGACACTAATCATCGATACTTGAAATTACGATCTAATTGCTTTTTAATGACAACATTTTCTTATTTTTACTTAAGGCATATATATTAGAAATACTCTGTGTAACTAAAGACATGCAATTTTATTATAGTGTCTATTAGTATAAGTCTATTAACTACAATAACCTTTAGTAAATCTGTTTATTTCAGCCAGTGTACAATATATATCTTCATTTGTATGAATAACTTAATTATACGTCAATTTACAAGTCACGTTCAGATTCGCTATCATTACGCTCGGATTCACAATCGGTTGATACGGGTTCGTTGAAGCATACCCATGGAAATATTTTGTCAATAGCTACTATAGCCTCGTACTTCTTACCAGACTTTGTGAGAGGCGTGTCCTCGACCACGAACCTATCGTTGGGGAGCACCTTCTTAATTCTGTAAGGACCTTTACATTTAGGTTCGAGTTTCTTTGACTGTCCTTCTATTCCTGTCGCAGCTCTTACTACTCTAACCAAGTCGCCTTCTTTATAACTCATTCCCATTTTCCTGTACTTATTGTACCGTTTCTTGTCCTTCTCTTGTTGTGTCCTAATAAGATCACCTGCACTAGCCCTAATATCATCTAGGCTCTCCCCGACTTCAGGCGTAACTTCGTTTATTACATCATTTAGCAAGCCCTCAGATGGGCTGGTTAAATTGCGACCAAAAAGAAGCTCCGCTGGAGTCTTCTTTGTGGTAGCGTGCACCGTGGAATTGATACCTAACTGTATGTCTGGTAAATTTTCATCCCATAAGCAATTTGGTCTGTCGTGGTTCATTGCCCCGAGTGCTGCCAAAATGGTACGGTTGTACCGTTCAACTTGGCCATTTGCTCGGGGTGTGGCCACAGCATTAAGCACGTGCTTAATACCGCATGATTGAATAAACGTTTTAAATTTCCTACTAGTGAAGCTTGTCCCTTGGTCGGTAATTAAGCGAGTTGGCGCGCCAAAATAACTAAAATGCTCTCTGAATACTCTAATGCTTGTAACTGACTGTGTATTACGTACAGGTGTGATGTCAACAAATTTAGTAAACGCGTCTACTATAAGAAGGATGTATGTGTTGCCACGCTTGGTGCGGATAAAGGGACCAAGATGATCCGCATGTATGGTATGAAATGGTACGATAGCTTTGGGGATGGGGTGTAATTCGCCGGACTTGGCACCACTCGGTATCTTGTAATGTGCGCACTTAAGGCAAGCTGAGACGTATTTTTTTACAAACCGTCTCATCTTTGGGAACCAATAAGTAGCTTGGAGGCGCGCTAAAGTTTTGTCAAACCCGAAGTGTCCTACGTCATCGTGGTTGGCTTTCAATAATTGCCATCTGGTGCCACTTGGAACAACCCAACGAATAGTATTTTCGTCCACTATACGATATACCCGCCCATTTACTAGCTTATAATTTTTGAAAATGTCGACAGCATCTTTACATTTAGAATCACCTAAGATATCAGCGATATTTTTAATATCCTCATCCGTCTGCTGGACGGTTGCAAGCCAATTGTCAGTACCGACTAAAAGAACATCTAACACGTGATCGACGTTAGGCTTACCCTCTATAGCGCCCCTACTCAGGGCGTCAACGTGCGCCATTTTATCCCCAGGGCGATATTCTATGGAACAGTCGTATTCCAAGAACTGCAACCACCAGCGAGCAATTCGTGGGATTAAGTCGCGTTTACTCAAAGTGGTACGCAAGGCGTTGCAGTCTGTCACTATAGTGAATCTGATACCCAGTAAGTAGTGCCTGAACCTATTCAATGAAGCAATAATAGCGAGGGTTTCTAATTCGAAAGAGTGGAGTTTTTGCTCATCGGAACTAGTTTGCCTGCTATAATATGCTATGGGTTTTAGTACTCCAGACGTATCTTGTTGCATTAAAATGCCGGCTACCCCGTACTTGCTCGCGTCGGTGTGGAGTTGGGTTTGTGCGCTGGGGTTATAAAGTCCTAGGACAGGCCTTTCTACTAAAATCTGCTTGAGTTTCTCAAATGACTCTATTTCATCACTGCCCCACTTCCAAGGAGAGTCCTTCCTTAACAGACTTGTCAAGGGGCGTGCTGTTACAGCGAACCCCGCAACAAACCTCCTGAAGAAGCTAGCAAGTCCTATAAATCTTCTAACTTCATGAACGTTTGTTGGGGCAGCAAATCTGGATATTGCTTCTGTTTTGAGAGATCCTGGTCTCACACCTTGTGAACTAACTTCGTACCCCAGGTAGTCAATTTTGTCATAAAAGAAATTGCATTTACTCATTTTGAGCGTTAGACCACTTTTTGCCAGCAATCGCAACACTTCCTCCAAGCGCGCCATCCCCTCGTCAAATGACTGAGCAGGAATCAACATGTCGTCCATGTACACCAATGCATAAGACGAAGCAGACGAATTGTGTATGATCTTATTCATTGTACGCTGAAATACTGATGGAGCGTTTACTAGACCAAAAGGCATCCTAGTGTACTCAAATTGACCCTGAGGGGTTACGAAAGCAGTCTTATCACGAGAACCTTCGGCTATTGGGATCTGATAGTACCCAGATGCTAAGTCAAGGGTAATAAAAAGAGAATTCCCTGATAATAAATCTAGCTGGTCCTCGATACGAGGGAGAGGATAGTGCTCTTTCTTTGTCTTACGATTTAGAGCACGATAGTCCACACACAACCTCTTCTCACCAGACTTTTTGTTTACTAAAACTATAGGACTCGCATAAGGACTATTAGATTCCCTTATAATGCCGCTGTCTAACATTTCCTTGATCATATCCTGAACTATTTGGCGTTCGGTAAAGGATAACCGGTATGGGCGGTAGACAACAGGATTGGGGTCATCCAGTTGAATCACCATTTCAGTTTCCGTTGTAAACCCAAGATCTTTTAACCCATTCGAAAAGCAAGATTTATATTTATACAATAACACTTTTAAAGACTCTTTTTGCTGCTCTGTTAAATTTTCCCCGCAACTGATTGACGATTCATCTACAAATGACTGATTATTAATGTTTAATTTTTGAACTTGTAGGCTGTCAGTTAAAGTGTGGCTCCGAGTTATAAGGCTACCCTTTTCTATAACCAGATCATTGTTGCTAATATTCTGAATAAGAATTCTACCAGTACCTTGTGTTAATTGATACTCGCCGGGTAATAAGTAATGTTCATGACCTACAATCTTGCGCACAGTTCCATTCACATAAATCTTACCCGTAAAAGAATTACGCGAGCTAACCGGGATCGCCCCTAACTTGCTGAATCCTATGCGCGTATCCTCTACGCATAAGAGTGGGCAAATTAAAACCGATTCCTCACTAACCCGCTGAAAAATAACATCCGATTCTGTCTTTATTATTTTGACCGTAGGTCTTTCCGTAAAAGTGTGGCCTAGTAGTATCGGACAATTGATTAAATAGTCATCTACTACCAATATCTCTACGTGATTTTCTACTACACCCTGCACTTCGATCTTCACGTTAGCTTTACCAAGCGGGCTATATGGTACGTTACCTATTCCTTTTAATAAGGGTACTTTTCCTACCTTCCAGTCTAATGCTAAACGTTGAGCTTCACTGAGACGGACCAAAGTGCCCTCGCTTCCTAAATCAACTAGACACTCGGACAATAATTCATTTATTTTAACAGGCATTCTATACTTGGCGCTTGAATCACCGGTGTTTTCTACTTTCAAAACTGCTTTTGTTTTGTCATTCGTATTTTGTTTTGTATTAGGGCACTCAGTATCCTTATGTCCCAAAAGATTACATTTAGAACATTGAACCCTCGGTTTTGGGCATCTAAAGAATGGGTGACCGTTTTCTTTACAATTGTAGCAGACTATGCCGGATCCACCTTGTTTCTGAGAATTAAGACCTACTTTGTTATTTGTAAATGTTTTATTTTGTAAATACCTATCCTTACCCTTGAGCTGCTCGTTTGTGGATCTATCTTGACCTACTTTTACTGTCTTCAAAAACTTGAGGACCTGTTCCGTTTCTGTGAATTCTGCTCCTTGTGCTCCTAATCTAATACCACGATCTTCTATACCTGCTATAATACAGTCAACTGCGCGTTTTCCTGATATTTCGCATCGATTTAAGAGATTCATTTTAGCATAGTAATATAACTCTAATGACTCGCCATAGCGCACCTTTTTGTTGAGCATTTCCGTTAGTAAATCAGCGTAATTATCCCTAGTTGGAAAAGATTCCTTTAACTTTAATTTCCACTCTGACCATGAATATAAAAGTGAAGGCAGACCCTGATACCAAGTTTTCGCTACACCTGATAATTTTGGTAAAGCGTAGTGGACTATTTGTTTATCGCTCCAACCATAGATCTGTGCCGTTTCGTCAACTTTATGAAGCCACGTATCAACCGTTTGTTCTTTACATAAAGGGTCAAAATCAGGGATTACGTTATTTAAGACCGGAAACCTATCGCGATTGCCTATATTATGCAAACCCTGAAGAGCATTAATGAATTTCTCTATGAACAAATTGTTATTTGACTCACGATCACAATGACGTGTTGCTGCGTAGGACGGTGAGCGAAGGCGCGAAGCTTTGCGCTTAAATGAATGCCTCGATTCCACGCAGCGTGTCTCGTGGCACCTTGGAGTACGTGACCGTGTCCTACAGCACCTATCACGACCATATTGCAAGCTTGTCCTTCTTGAATCGCGTGACCGGGAGCGGGACCGACTAATCGTCAGTCGCGATCGCCTCCCTTTCGACCGTCTGGAACGTGACCGGTGGTTGCGACTGCCACGACTTTCTTCAGGCGAACGCGTACGCCTGCGACCACGGCTACGGCTTCGTGTTGCATCACAGTATCTTAGTGGAGGCGTCAGCGTTCCACGAGAAGTCCTTCGTTCATCCATATACTCCCAGCCTCAATATATATTAAAGAGAAAAAAAAAAAACCTGAATTAATAAATCCTGTTTCACTTATCTACAGGGTCATTATTTTAACTAAACAGTTTACTATGTGATAAGAGCTAAACCCTCACCAACTTGTGTCAACACATCTAATAAATGCTTACACTCATCTGTTTTTACAATAATGCTTAATATTACTACGTGAAGCGGGGAGTTTGTACCCCTTTTTTTTTTTAATTGCAAGGACGGAGCAGTATGAATTTTCTCACACGTATAGTTTATATAGGATAGGAGTGCAGGATGGTATATATTTTTAATGTATGAAAATACATTAATTACATTACATACATTACCATGTTTTTGACACACAAACGCATATATACTCTTTTGTTTTGTGTTCAAGTGGTCAAATTGAAAATAGATTAATATTGTTTGTCCTTAGACTTACTGAATGTCAGACATAACCATAATAAATTCATTATTTAATTAAAAAAAATATATAAATTAAATTATGCACATTCCTTACAACGGATGCACGAGAGTACGTTATCATAATTAAATAAATTTATTAAATAGCACTTACGTTTTCTACGTATGTTCCCCAAATACTTATGCGTATCCAATCTAATGTGGGCACTGAGATGCTAATCCCACTTTCTGAGTTGTGATGGCGTATTATTTAATATATTTGGTATATTGGCAGGGACTTTTGAATGTAAAAACACTTGATGTAGTATTAACTATAAGATTTATTATAGTTTTTAAGTAGTACACTTTAATTACCTAGCTTACAGCGATATATATCACATATTTGTACTCAATCCCAAATAACGAATGGCCGGGCATACACCTGAATGCCCGCCGTTTTTACCTTTTTTTGCCGCGCCAAAATACTAGCTTATGATTGGTCGTTGAAGATTGCCAGTATCTCGACCCATCATAAGAAGTACTTTTAGTATAAAACTTTATAAAATATATAGAGATATATAATATATATTGCCAACATTAAAATATTAATCGGTGTATTTAAATATTTATAACACTATTGTTCGCAGCTTGGCACGCATTCGTTTCTTATTTTCCAAGCTGGAGATTTTTGTAACCTATAATAATGTGTCAAAATTGTTATTGACAAAACGTTACCATGGTAACTGATATTGTATATGAAGTTATTATGTGTTTGTCTATAACTCGGGAACAATTTCCTTTCGGATTAAAAGAGACCTCTTGTAATTTTTTGTGGCAAAGTCATTTCTAATTCAATTACGTATTCAAATAAAATATTTTAAAACATAATTTAACAGGGTAAGCTTATTAATTCTTCGGAAGATTCATCAACCAGTCCTGTGAAACGGTAAATGCTTATTCAAGGCAAAAAGTGTCTATCAGCGAAACAAGTTACAGTTGTATTTGTATTGTTTTAAGAAGTAGGATCAAAACCTTAATTGAATCTTTAGAATTCTTCCTCAACATGTAAAAACGTTAATGCAATCCATCTCTTTTTACGATATCCTTTAAGTTGTATAAAATTTACGTTTTCTATTACTTTTTACGGCATTAGATATCCATTTGTTATAGAGGAGATGTAACGACAATACTGCTGAGAAACGAACTCACTGTCGGCCGAAGAACAGCGGAATTGCTTCTATAAATTTTACCAGCACTCGACAACATTATGTAAGCAATGTCTCTTAGAACCATTTCGTTTTGCTTTGCGCTAAAATTAACGACAGTAAGAAAACATCGGAGTCGTCATATCAGACGATATGTGTAGTGCTGAACGTAGGCCTACCCCATTGGTCACTATAAAGATCAATCCCTTGCCACCCCCAACTAGTAAGCTCCCACAATTGACCAGATCATGGGCCCATCGTGTTGGAGGGCTGCCTACGCTGCATCAACTTGTACGTGGCCACCACTGTATGACCTGCTTCTGCTTCATCGGCCTGTGTCCATCTCATTGCCACTTATGGTTTGCAATTGTTCGGGGTTTGTTGGTTACACAATTTCTGATCCATTGCCCTTAAGAAAGAAAACATAAATAACGTTAATGTTATAAACCAAGATTGGTTTCTTGTTTGCTTCAGATTGTGATCTTAATATTACAAATGCTATGAAATTAGATTGAAGAAATTCCTTAAACTTCTCTTAGATAATACGACTTAATGTTTGGTGCCCCGAATCTAAATAGGATAAAATGCTAAGCTAAGTAGAATTACATTTTTGCGATGAAATATGTAAAAATCCTTGCTGATTTAGTTCCAAGACTTTTCTTTAAATAATATATTCAGTATATAACTAGTTCTAGCACATTTCAGAAAAGACATGGGTTTTTAACTATTACTGTTTTTAATTATTTATATTGATTAGATATAATATGGAAGTAACAATACACATCCTGCGTGACTGCTAATTAGAAATGTGTTACCTCTACATGCCAATCTGTACACACATATATGTACATTGCTAGTATATTTTTTGTAATATTTTATAAGCACTTATGTGTATATTTTGTTTATCATTTCCCGTACAATGTTCAACGTTCCAGAAAATGATTAATGATGTATGTGTGGAATAAAGCGACCGTGATGTAGGGCTTTTAAAATGTTTACGTGACGCCGCGCTGTTATCTCAGATGAAATTTATTCCTGCGTAGTTCATTATAAACCTTTATCGCAAACTGTTAGAACGCTTCGCAACATATATTTCTTCTGGTCTCTCTCCGATTAGCGGAGGTTGGTAGTCAGTTAAATAAGTTAAAATCAATTAATTAAATTAAGCCCGTAATTTCTCAAGAATTAGAAAAATACAATGTTCAATACTTGTGCTAAGACATTTGCCGGGGCAATGTGTTCAAATTCGAAATGATCGCGAACAGTCGCCATCGGCGCGTGCCGCGCTCCAATATTGGTGAGAACTGCTCTAATGCGAAGTCTTCGCCAATCAGAGGCCGCAACGCACGTGATGCAGTCTCTTCCTATTGGTCCACATAGAGTATGAGCTATCTTATCCCAGAAGCCTTCGGATTAGAATATTGGTGACAGCTAAGCGCGAATCTGGATCAAATATTAACCCGACAAGAGGTACATGTGATTTGTTTGGTATAACATTTATACATAAAGCTAGCGTACACCTTCGGTTTCTTCCTGGTGTTGCGGATGTGCATGGGGTGATCACTTAGTTTTACCCGTTAGACCCGTTGCCCCTGTATCCTATAAAAAAGTTTATCGGTTCTTCAGTAATATATAGATATAATTATGACACAGACATGACATCTAATTTCACACATATAGATGTGTGAAATTAGATGTCATGTCTGTACATTTCAAAGATGTTTAAATTTTTACCCTAAGCATCATACAATTTTTCACGAAATTGAACGATTGTGTGTTACAAAAATGTTTTACAATGACACCATGTTACGATATTTAAATGTTCTATAAACTCTGACCGGGTTTTGTTGACCACCTGATATTAACATAAAATATATTCAACAACTGCTCAATCCTTGGGTTGAGTTATGTTTACTGTAACATCGCTGTGCTTAATAACTAAACATTTCAGGTTGAATTTGTACACTATTGTAGTTCTATGTAGAAACTACCTGCAGCGCAAAAATGGCTACTGTATTCCTGTAGTCAGAGAATATAATAATAATATACCTGTTTTATTATTCACTGTTCTGTGTTCTCGTATGCTTTAGCGAGGTGTATTCAAAATCTGAAAACATACGAATTCACCATAATCTTATATCAACTTTCGTTTATCACTCATATTCCAAATCCACTGCAAATTCTAGGGGTCCCTCCTGGCGGCTTTATATTCACGTAACCGACAGACAGAATCCTAATGTTAAATTTATTTCAGTTAAAATAGCTTTAGTAAATGTGTATAAAATGACCTCTTTGTCGTGCAAGGGGTACATGGTACAGGATCGAAATCTAATCCCCCTCTCCTTCCCAACCGTTTTTAATAATGAAAAGATGGGAAGAGGAGGAGGATTTGGTGGGCGAGATTGGATAGAAAATATCACTTTTCCTATCCATTCACTCCTCTGTCCACTAAAGGTAGGCAACGCATCTGCAACTCATTAGCTTGTTGCGGATGATATGGTTACTTAATATCAGGTGGCCTGCGTGCTCGTTCGCCAATTGACTATCATAAAAAACAGGTAAATTTATGAGTGGTCGAGATCCGTGTTTTGGAAATAATGTACGAAAAAATATTGATTTATACGAGTAAATTTTAGACGAGATGTATTCTTTGAACGTCGACGTAAATCTTAGAAATTAAATATTTAAGACTTTCAAATGTTTCAAACGAAATGAATTCAATAGTCGCTTAGTTTTTAATTCAAATTAAATAATCGTTTTGGGTTTTAATAATAATAGAAACCAAATTATTCAATAAACTTAAAACACTAATATAAGCGAAGTACTTTGGCAAGTAACTTAACTAAGGAATGTATAACGTAAGAATGGCAAGCTTTCTCATTAGAGGGATGGGACCTTTTTACTATTCGCTTGTACTTCATGTTCGGGTTGAATAACGGCCGCTGGCTACTCATTCTATTGACGAATGAAATATTCCTGATTGAATTGCCTGAGTGAATCATTCACACATCAGAAGCTTCATCGCATCGTTCGTGGATCAGCAAAGAAATATTAGTCACCAGCAATTTTGTTACAGCTTCAAATGAGAGATGTGACCGTATCCATAAAGACCGTTTATAATTAATTAAAAGGTTTGTTAATATTCAAATGTTGAGGTTTGTAATGCGATTCTCCTGGCAAGGCTAATGCGCTGGAAAAACCAATTATAAGCAGAAGATTGAATTTTCCCTTGTAATATGATTTAAGAGAACGGAGTTCTAAAGCATGAACTAAGTTGAATTTTAAAGTTCGCTACTTTAAATTATGTGTCTTTTATAGAAAAAGATATCGATGTGCTTATAGAAAAACAATCGTTTTCTGTTCTTTCGGACGCAGGATTTGAAACGAATTCTGTATTATGGGCTTTAATAACCAATTATGAACATTTACAGATGGAGATAGCATCTGACAGCAAATCCCAAACAACAACATCTGTTGCACAGTTAATAATAAAAATGTATCAATCAAAATTGTAAGGGAAAGTGTACCATAAAAAACTTCCACCACATCATCTGTAAAGAAAAAAATACAGGAAAAATAAGGGCTGCTACTAGAAGAGAAAACTCAAGACATATGCGAGTAATTTTGTTATTACTTTGCTTAGCCCTAGACTCTAGAGCGCATGTCAATATCGAGCACAGGAATTCGACAGTACATTTGTCACCGGAATTTCATTTGAGAGTGACTTCACCTAATATCCGAGTTGAAGTATTGCGGTCGCTTTGATTCCGGGGATTTCCCCGAATAATTTCCGTTAAGCTACTAACAAAAGTTTCAGTTTAAATGAAACTCCATAAGCTTTTGTGTATGTTCAACTTATACGGTTTGTTGATTTATCTGTTTATGAGCTTTTGTTAAATTTATATGTAAATTAAATGATACCTATATGTACTTTACTTGTTGAAAGCAAACTCATTTTTGAGTTTGCGTTTTGTCCAAAATTTGTTGGAAAATGGGTGATAGTGTTAGGAGGAAACTTCCTAAAGTAACTCGTATCGACGTCTTTCACTTTTGTGTTTTTTTAAAACTCACCTTTGTATTTTTCTGTCATACCCAGGAATTCCAATCACTCTTCCCAATGCATCCTAGACTAGTGCGGTTAATCCTCGAAAATCTTCCAGAAAGGCTTATTAACAGTTATACAAAGGTTGATGAATAAAAGGATATGCCCTTCTCCTTTCCACCCTTTTCTACTAATAAAGGGATGAGAATATGAAGAGTACTCGGCTGGGTCGGGATGGGTAGGCAGGGGATCCTCTGTACATTAACGTTAAGTAACTCATCTGCAAATCATTAACTTGCTGCAGGTTCCAATGGGTAGCGGTCACTATTAGGTGCCCGCTCACTCATTTGCCACCTTCTTGTTAAAAAAAACATATAAGGCGATAAAAAACAAAAACACAACTAGTCATAAGGACTGCAGACAGAAGTGAAAATTCAAAAAGAATGAAACGGCAGGCGGGAGGGAGTTCAAGAATAAATGAATAATGAACAAAAATAAACCCTTGTAACTTAACAATAAGATTCAAAATTAAAATAAAATTCGTCGAAGCTGTTCCAATTTCAAATGAGCATGTTATTCACGCGAACCTATAACATTTGCCCTATCAAATATCGTCTATTTGTATTTTTTCGTTTTTAATTGTAACCCAAAAAGTACCGGCCACCTACAAGGAAGTATTTTTGTTTTTCACATTAATGCGCAGTTTTGAAACATTTATTCATATGTTGTGTCAGAATAATTATTTCCAAATGAAATATAATGTTTATCCTCGTCTGTACATTATAATAGTGTCATGTTGACTTATGGACCGGTCTTAAAACAAGTCGATTAAAATATGCAAACAAAAATGCGTAACCTAAATAAGGACAAAAAGAATTAAAAAACTATAAAACCTTTTGTCCAGTGATACCTAATGAGTAATTTGGTAATTAATGTTTTTTTTTTATGGAATGAAGCGGCAAACGACCAAGCGGGTCACCTGATGTCAAGTGAACGCTACCCATAGACATCCGCGACAAGCAAATGTGTTGCAGATCTGTTGCCTATCTTTAATGAACAGAGGAGGGCATAGACAGGAATATCCGTTATATTTCCTTTTGCCCGTCCAATCATCTTCCCGTTCCCACCCTGTCCTTATAAGGAAAGGGTGGGACGGGGAAGAGGACTCAAACTAGGCCTCCGGCACCTCACTCGTCAGACGAAACGCAGAGTACTTCTACTTCACGCCTGTTATCTGTCAGGTCGTGGATTTCACCGGTCGAGCCAGCCCATTCGTGCAGCAGATGTTGTTGTCGCGGACTCTACCATTGTAATATTTTCTTCGGCTCAATATTTGCTATCATATTTCAGCCATTTTACCCAAAATGTTAATTAATTATACACTTTAAACTTAACTTACGGTTTTTTCACGTTTATTTAATATTTTAGTTTTTATTTCTGACGTTTAGAGGACATCTTGCACAAGCAGCCATAAGGTCTGCCGGGGCAAGTGAAAGGAGCGAAAGGGAGAAGGGACAATAGTTCCAAAATGAGTATTTCGAATAACATCGGAGTTGTTAGACATCTTCACGGTATTCTAATAATCTTTAATCTTTTCATTATCACACCAAATAAAAAATTAAGCACTAAGATCGAATTGAATCGATCGAATGAAAAGCGTTCGAAGTAGAAGAGTTTCGTCTGATGAGTGAGGTGCCGGAGGCCTAATTTCATGCCTCTTCCCATTACCACCCGTTCCTCATAAGGAGGATAGGATGGGAAAGGGAAGAGGATTGGACGGGGAGGGGGTAACGGGGAAAGGAAATATCCTTTTTCCCGTCTATGCCCTCCTCTGTCCATTACAGGTAGGCAACGCATTTGCAACACATTTGCTTGTTGCGGATGCGGTTGCGTTCTATGGGTAGCGCTCGCTTTACATCAGGTGGTCCGCTTGCTCGTTTGCCACGTTCTAACATAAAAAAAGACAGTGACAGCTACATTCCAAGAAAAACACAGCTAAAGAAAAAGAAACCTAATTAGGACGCTTTTCAATTCTTCACTTTTCAACCTGTGTATATATATCTGCTACTTTTTATATGTATTCAAGGAGTGTTGTGATCTTAGTTGCCTGACTAACTATAACTATGTCCGTATTGTCATTTATTATGTTGACACGTTAATAAATCATATATGTTGCGTGAACAAGTTTTGAAATAAATATTAAAAACTAGTTGTGATTTGTAAATATTGAAATATGTGTTATGACATTTAACTCTATTGTCGCCATTTGCGTCCATGTTTTCCAAGGAGATATATTAATAAGAAAACCACATTTTCCAGTTTCTAAATAAAACATACTAACAACGATATTATAATGACATATAAACAGCGGTAGAGTCCGCAACAACAACATCTGTTACACTAATGGGCCGACTCGACCGGTGAAATACCATGACCTCACAGAAGACAGGCTACAGTATTCTGCGTTTCGTCTGATGCGTGAGGTGCCGGAGGCCTAACTCAAGTTTTCTCCCCATTCCTACCCTTTCCTTCTAAGGAAAGTATGGGCAGGAAGAAAACTCGACGGTGGAGGGGATGTTAAGGAATTGGAAGTAACCATTTTCTGTTTGTCCTCTGAAAGGTGGGCAACGCATCTGCAACTCATTAGTTAGTTGCAGATGTCTATGGGTAGCGATCAGTTGACATCGGGTGAACCCCTTTCTCGTTTGCCACCTAGTACTATAACAAAAATGTAGTTGATACGCAGTTGACCGTCGAAAAGTGAAGACTCAAAAACATCCCAATTGGGACGTTTATCTTTTAGCTTACGTCATATGTTTATATTTAGATTTCAGTGACAAACACTTATCTCCGTCCGTCCCCTTTTTTCTTATTATTTTAATGACGCTATCCCTTTTACACAATCCAACATGGCGTGAATGTTGCTTTCACTGTCTTACACTTTTAACCGATGATATTGTATGCGTATAACTATATCTATTCTATGAATATTTAGTTTGTTTGATATTTATGTATTAAACTAAAACACTGTGACAGTAATAAATGTTTTTTGCAGTAGGATTTTTTTTTGTTTCAGTATTTATAGCAGCACTGACTATGACCGCTAGGACTGCACTGACGGAATATTATGACATTAAAGTAACGAGTAGGCCAAGACGCGGGTCATTTAAGCTTGTCTGGCCTGTGTTTTTTAAAAATAATAGGGAGATGTAAACATTGTGTAAAGTTAATTAATCATGCTTGGAATAAGGAACGTGTAGCTTCCCGTTCTATAGTGGCAATCTACGGCGGTGTTTAACCTTTAAAACGAAAAAAAAATTCATTCGAACGTTTCGTACACCTTGAGACGATGACAAGAGGGTTCCGATTTGTGAATATATATATTCCAGTCGATGTTGTAACGAGTATTCAGAAATAATGATTGCATCTGAATGACAGATTGTACAACTTAAGAATGTAAAACAAAGACAATGGTAATAAAAACACGCAGGGAAGTTTGTTACTTAATTGGTTATTTGCAAGGAGAAACGGAGTTTGTCTCGTTGCAAGGAATAAGGCAATTTTTATGTAAGTGGAGCAGTGGCTCAGCGGTTTAGGCTCCGAGGAATGAAAAACATCGTAAGGAAACCGGCATGTTCTTAGAACCACCAAATTTGAAGGCATGTGACATCCACCAACCCGCACTGGGCCAGCGTGGTGGATGACGGCCCCTTCCCACTCTCGAAGAGAAGGCCTGTGTCCCTGCAGTGGGGAATATTCTAAAAAAAGGGTGATTTATTACATGATACATGCTACCAAACAGACTATACTAATATTGGATTCATGATTTTTTAAGATAATTTACAATCATCGTTTAACCTTTTCACTGTTCATATGAGACAATATTTAATATAAAACGGTTCTATTGTCAATAGGTAAGCTTTAATATGTTTTTCTTAGACACGGTGACGTAAGAATGTAGGTGCAGACAAGATTTATATATAAAATTCG
The DNA here is from genome assembly GCA_029849275.1 of Papilio elwesi. NCBI lineage: Eukaryota > Metazoa > Arthropoda > Insecta > Lepidoptera > Papilionidae > Papilio > Papilio elwesi. Next base: position 10,462,849 of record CM056702.1, read on the forward strand.
GTATAAAAAGACGTTAGTGTTAATCAATTCGTTGATGAAGTTATGCGACAACGCCTGTCAGTATGGGACTAAAAAATATTTGCTTCACGGCAGTGAAAATTAAGTTGTTTATCATTTTAACAACAGCAAATCGTTTTGTAAAGGCTATTGGTGAATTAAATGGTAAGTCAAATTAAATAAAATGTAGACATTTGATATATGTGCATAAAAGTTTGTTTTGTTCATAGCTATATGCGTACTAAACTTTTGTAATTAGATTAAAAGGTAATGAGTTAGTTAACTTCTTTTTATTAACGTATTGTTTTTTTTATTAAAAGACGTAGTCGAAGGAAACAAAGTTCCTACGACTTCTGGATTTTACGATTAATAACGTCCCCGATTTTAGATTTCTTACCTTCGTCTGAACGCGAATTTCCAAATATCGTTTGGTGCTCCCTTGTAATGATAATATTCGATATACATATACATGTTACACTTCGCTGTTCCCGTGACATTGTCCGCGTGGGAATAAGACAAATGTTTTTTTTAATTTCGAAAATCTTAGAGAAAAACTTTACTTTGGTTTATTTAAAGACATACTCTTGGTTGGATTAAAATAAAAATAATGAGATTTATCAACACCATTAGTTTTATTTGCATGTAAACTTGATGTACTTTTTACTACTATTTATAACGAACTATTTCATCCTTATCAAGACTTCGTAACATAAAATTAAGAAAGAAAAATAACAGCTTGTAGATATTTGTATGTGCTTGACAAAAATATGTGTATTATTATCAGGTACCAGTAAAAGTCATTTCAAAGTCCGATCAGCTGTTTCAAAGATTAGCCGGAACAGACAAGTTTGAAAATTGTTTTTTTTTAATTACTTAAAATTGAAAAAAAACATTTAATTCAAATTACATTGTACATTTGAACCCTCCTACGTACGGCAGCTTCCTACCGGCGATAATTCCTGAAAGGATTTGGCGTCATGCTAGTCATTTATTATTCACGATTCCATTCTTATTCCTTTATTATTTTACTATAAATCGTAAAAACCAAATTAGGTTGAACCCTTGTTTAACTGGCCGTTGGCGACGAGCAACGTTAATGTGGATGGAACTCGAGTCTGACTGTTTTGTGTATCTTATAGTGCACACTATCAACATCCCTAACAGTCAGAAGAGTTGCGTTATCGAGTTTCATGTGATAAGTAGATAAGTAAATTAATAACTAGACCATATATTTAAACAGAGAATGAATATTCCCGAATGCCACCAATATACCACATGGACAGCTACGAGTCCTGCTTGCAGCGCACTGGGGACATGTATTGCATGGTCCACTTTACATTAGTGTCCGATGTACCGAGCGAACTTTTGGCAATGATAACCGTAAGTTGCATACTTAATTAGAAATTTAAACTTTAAAGACTTCTGGTAATACCACCATTAAGTTTAGCCAGACGTAGACTCGTCCATCGCGCACTAGCAAATTTTTCAAGTGCTTTGTTCTTTATTTTCAACCTTTTTTTTGAGGAAAACAGCATACCGGTAGAATATTATAATATTTCGGATGACGTGTCATAGAAGCGCAGTTAGTTTTATTGAAAGCAGAAAAAAATATTTCTATGTATTGATTTATAAATCTATTCCTTGGGTCTGGGTAATGACAGGGAGTCACATTTGGGGACTAATGTTCGGTGACGAGAATTATAACAGTATATCTCTGTCTTAGTAGAGGTCATGAACTAAGACTTTATTGGTATTTTATCAGGAGTACTCCGAGGACACTGCGACGCATTTCAACCACAGTAATCTGAGATACGGACTCTGTCTCGCTGAGAGCTGTGACGACTGCACAAGGCATGCAACTGTCTCACGTCAACAGCTGGAAGCGTGCCTCAATAGAACAATCGGTGAAAAATATGATTTACAAACAAAAGTTACGAAATTCTCGTGCAACGAGTACAATGAGGTTGTCGACGCGGACTTCGGTGACTATTGTACGGGTTTGCTCGTATTCGTTATCGTGTGCCTCACAATATCTGGCACTGCGCTCGATATATTTCTACCAAACATAAGATTTAAAGGTAAGAAATTAACAGCGTATGATTGTTAACATTTAGCTGGCTTAGAAAGTTTATATTGCTGTTATTTCGTCATTCCAGATAATCCAATATTTCAAAGTTTCTCCGTGATAAATAATTGGAGGCGTTTGACAGCACCTTACGAATGTCAGAATGATGTGAAACGTAACATTTTCAAATCTGTGCACGGTTTAAGGTGGGTGACAGTACCTTTATGATATTAGCTTATAACTTAGTAATTGCCTAGTTATTTTATCCGTAGTCCAAACTTGGAGATTAAGTTTTTTTTATTAAGTTTAGGATATAACCACATTATTTACGACTTAAAGGCAAGATTCTGACAGAATCCCTATAACTGAAGTTTTACTTCTAATAAAAGAAGGTGGCAAACGAGAAAACGGTTCACCCAAAATCAAGTGACATCGGCAACAAGCTAATGAGTTTCAGATGCGTTGCCTACCGTGAATAGGCACAGGAGAAGATAAACAGAAAAAAAGAACATATCTTTTCCCCCCAAATCCCCTTTCTAATAAGGAAAAGACTTATTAGAAAGGTGACGAGGAAACCGAAAACAAGAAGAAAGGTGTAGCATTAGGACTCTCGCACCTCATTCATAAGATGAAACGCAGTTTTCTACCATTTTACTTGAAAAAATCTCATCGGCAATTTGTTACAATTAAAATACATGTAAATATTACAATTTTATAGTATTTCCAGAGTTGCCTTGATCAGTCTAATTATTCTGGGGCATAGCGGAGTACCTCATGTCATGACGATGAGAAATTTAAAATTGTTCGAGGAGGTAAGCTAAGCTTCATGCATCTTCAGATTTGGTAATGACATTACGAGGACATTCATAGATTATAGACAGATATATCTGCTAAAAAAGTGAGAGACAAATGCGTTCCTACAAAAGGTCTCCAGTCATTTTGTCTTCTATATTGTCTTGTATATTAGCACCAAATAATAATTTTATCATATCCGTTCATTATTTCAATACCGTATTGATCGATCTAATTTTTCCTTGTTTGCGTTCCTCTATTCCTCTTTGACTCTTGAGACCCAAAAGCAAGTATAGCTTTAGCTAACGCGATTATCGTAATATATTTCCTTATTTTTTACAGAGTTACAAGGATATGATAGCGCACATATTTTTCAATGGTAATCTTATAGTGCAGGCATATTTTGTTATCTCAGGAATGTTACTTATATGCAAAATGCAAATTTATAGCGACAGCAATAAAATTGATTATCATTTATTACCAAAAGCAATTGCGGCTAGATGGATAAGGTAAATGAAAATAGTATGATAATTTTATCTTATGGAATTGATGTGTTGATTATTCGTTTTTTATTTTCGAATTTTTATTTTGCATTGTATTTCTTGCGCGTTTTTTTAAGGCATTTAAATTCATATTTTGCAGACTAGTACCACCTCAAGCCTTTGTAATATTGCTGACTGCAACTTGGCTTAGACACACTAAATCCGGACCGCTATGGGAGGTAATTATATTTTTTTTAATTAAGACTTTTTTCAATTGTTTAGGGGTCTGTACTCAAGAATTCTTTAAAGTAAAAACTTCTAAACACTGAGGACACATAATACTCGTATCCCTACTAATATTATAAATGTGAATGTAAGTTTGTTTGTTACGCTTTCACGCGAAAACTACTGAATCGATCATCATGAAACTTTGTACACATATTCTTGGTGGTATTAGAAGTAACATAGGATACATTTTATGACAAAAATAGTATATAAAAAGCGAAGCAGAGTATGTATATTCCCTATGGACCTATATACTCTGAAACGGCTGGACCAATTTCGATGAAATTTACAGGGATTGTCTAGATTGGCACATTCCTGATTTTGGTAGCGATCGGATCACCATAATTAGTGGTACCCGGGCGAAGCCGTCACTAGTATGTACATAAATGTGTCTGTGAGTTCTCATGTCTATTAAGGGTATATTCTACTACTAAAGAGTATCAAAAAAGACAATGGAACATAGGCCATACAAATCATAATTTTGATACATTTAAGAATTTTGTTACTTCTATTTTTTTTATTGCAGACCGCCATTGGTCATGAGATAAGAGATTGCCAGCACCGCGGTTGGTTGAGCCTTCTATATCTAAACAATTTCCTTGTTGATTCTCAGTGTCTACCACATACATGGTAATATATTTTATAGTAATGAAAACTACACTGTACCACAAAATTAATGGGTCGTCTGAATTTACTCAGCTCATCCTGCGTAGATCGGAGCATATGAAAATTAAAAAGTATCTCACCATCGACTATGACATTCACAATGTCGTTAGAAACCTCAGTTCACAATAATTATAACACGATTTATAATATTAAAAATAATGAATATTTGGTATGGTAGAGGGTGGAAAACAAGCAAGCGGGTCGAATGACCCCTACCTATAGGTATCCGCAACAAACAACCTCTTTTAAAAATTACATCTACTTGTAACATACAATCTATTTAAACAAATTTGTTAAATGTCACTTTTCTAAGTAACCCGTTTTTTTTGCTGACAGTGTATCAAATTTAACAATATTTCTATCTACCTTTCATGCGTGTGAAGTCCACCTAGTTTCTTTCTACAATTTTATAATAGTTTCTTGGACTGAAATTATTGCTTATTAGATACTAGCATCGTCTCAGCGAGGTACGGAGTTACAATTACTTGTATATGTAAAAAGCAACAAACGAGCAAACGTTGACGAATGGGCAGATGAGGGGACAGGAAACAAATATAGGACAGTTATAAAGGTTCGAGTTATGATTTCCCGTATGTGGTTGTATTAATTTTTAAATTGATATTTCAGGTACTTAGCAGCGGATATGCAACTCTACTGCTTCGGACTCGTTCTCTATTTAGCAGCGAAAAATAGAAACAATAGAAATTTCTTGCTTGTATTAGCATTCTTAGTGGGATTGCTAATTCCAGCAGTTGTTACTTACGTGTTAGACCTAGACGCATTAATAATTGTGGCTGGACCGTACGTAGTATGCATAATTATAATAAAGGTTGAAGTATTAAATTTCCGTTTCAGCTGGTCCTTTTAATTGCTAGTTAACCTGTTTATTGTTAATCTTTATTTTACTTCTATGATGTTTTAAATTACACACACATTTGATGGATTTTAAGTTATTATAAACTAGCTGAAACGGCCAACTTTGTTTCACCTTAGAAATAATTGATTTACCGCATTAGCTTTATCAATTTCTGAATGGGTTGCACTTTTGAGATATATATTTATCTTTCGGTACAAGGAGTCCAATAAACAATATTGGACTCTTTATGGTTTCTGCAATTTCATCAGATGTATGTATGATAAAATACATTTTCTAGGTATATGTTTTTTGTGAATTTTTCATGTTTTTTTTTAGCTATTTGAGATACATCCAATAATCAGAAAAATGAAGCATGAGTGTGTTTTATACCTATAGATAATGAAGTAGCAAGAATAATTCCAGTTCTTTTTTGTTCTGTTCCTCTCAACAGATCCATAGGCACCTTTTTCGGGACATATTCAACATTCAATGAGGTGTACAAGAAAAGTTACACGAATATGCCGAGCTATGTTATAGGACTTACACTTGGTTACTTAATTTATGATTTGCAAAGAAACAATTTACAAATCGAGAAATATAAGGTATGTACAACAGTGGTACAGTCCGCAACAATAACATCTGTTACACAAATAGACCGGCTCGACCGGTGAAATACCACGACCTCACATAAGACAGGCGTGAAATAGAAGTATTTTGCCCTTTATCTGAGGAGTGAGGTGTTGAAATCCTAGTCCTTTCTCCTTTTCTGTCTCTTTCTACTATCTAAAAGATGAGAATGGGAAGAGAATATGACGGGAGTGGTCACCGTCTCATGGATAGGAAAAGGAAGTGTTGTTTATCCAGTTAATCCCTTCTTCTCTCCATTAAAGGTAGGCTAGGCATCTGCTATTAACTATCTTGTTTCAAATGGCTATGGGTAGCGGTCAATAGATATCCTCTTGAGCCGCTTGCTCGTTTGCCACCTTCTAGCACCCAGCAATATATTTTACCATGTAAAGAAATTCTTTTGTATTCGCTGAAAATAACAGGTCTTACAACGGCATACGTCTAGGCTCTGGAGGTCTTTTCATAATTAAAGGTAGGTTTAGTGATTAACCACATAAATTGGCGCCAGTTACAAACTCCATCTATTTATCCAATATTTCTATGAAGGGATTCCGTACAACTTGATTGTTTTATCTTGTTACAGAAGTATCGTTACGTCTACTGGTTGACGATACCGGCCTGCTTCATACCGATATTCGCTGGCAGCATCTTCTATCATGGACCACCGAAAGATCCTATACTTATACGAGTGCTGTATGCGACCTTCGCTAAACCATTTTTTGGATTACTTATTGCAATTTTAGTCTTTGGATTAGTGTTTAAATGTGAAAGTAAGATTTATTTTTTATACTCATATGTTATTGGATTTTCACAAGATAATTTACATCTCGATCGTTCAGATGGAAGACATCTCGGCCGACAGTCGGAGGAAGTGAGATCGTTGTACGTGGAAGACCACGTACAAACAAAATATTTGAATGGAAGAAGTGGCTTTGAATGATTGTCCATTGTCATTATAATATAAAATATCTATCATATATCAAATACATTTACAGATATATACCGCGGCTTGTTCGAGTGGGACGGCTGGCTGGCGCCGAGTCGGCTGTCGTATTGCGCGTACATTGCTCACTTTCTGATCATCAGATTGTATACCGCCAGTACAACTGAACTAATCGACATATATCCCCACACAAATGTAAGTTTTTTTAGGGCTGTAATTTAATTGGGTTTGGCAGGAAAAACATGTTAGTAGAGCTAATGCCGTTGAGATGCGATCCTTTAAGAAGTATGTTAGGCGTGACGTTGAAGAGGACGTCCTAGGAGAATTTATTACGATCAGATTAGTGTCGTACTAAAGAAGGATCATATAAGGAGTACCCGTAATCGACGAGCATGTATGCGTAGATGTGTGGATGTAGAAGAAGCGAGAGGGATGTGCCAGGATCACGCAAAAATCCATGATCTCTGCCTATCCCTCTGAGTTACGGGCGTGAGCGTATATTTATAGTAATTTTATGTAGGTAGCAATCGACCAAGTGGTTTTCCTGATATGACCGACGAATGCGACAGTCAAATTAGTTACAGACACGTTTTTCTTATGAACGCAGCTGGTAACGAGCAACCGGTTGACTTGATGTTAAATGAGCGTTAACCATAGGTATTTAGAACAAGTAAATGAGTTGCATATGAGTTGCCTACCTATAATGGACAGAAGACAGCGCATAAACAAAAAGGTAACCTTATATATATATATATATATATATATATATATATATATATATATATATTGTCAGAAGAATGGATAAGGAGAAGACATTAGTCTTCTCCAAAGAAGGAAGGCATTTCACTCATCAGACGACATATCACAACTATTTCATGACCGTATTCTTTGATTAGGTTGTACTTGACTAAACGAGTTAATAAGCTTATTGTTTTTAGAATTAAGTATTGTCTGAAGACTGAAAAACCTTGACTTCCACAGTCCAACGGAAGAGACACATGGGAAAGTCTCAAGGCTCAGAACAGGTTCGATCGATGTCCACATATGAGGATAGTTGGAGTCGAGTTAAATCACTTTCTACGTTTGTAACAAGTGAGAGATAGAACAAGATATTCCGGATTCATTCTGAATGTGACTTAATAATTAATGGTCTATAAAAGTAATGACTTGTATGTTTGTCTCGCTAGCTGGTCATGGTGACGGGGTTCATCGCGTACAGCTTCCTGGCCGCGCTGCCTCTGTGGCTGCTGGTGGAGGCACCCTTCACCAGTCTCATCGAATTCTACTCGGCAAAAACACCATTTAACGTACGGAAATCTTCGAAAGAGTTTCAAAATACATTGAAGGCAGAAAAGCCAAAAGCTTTCTGAGTTAAAAAAAATGTTTATTTTCCCCTGAACAATTGATCATATTTCCAGTAATTTTCAATTACATTGAATACAATGCGTAATGAATGATTTACGATTGTCGCCTCATCCTGTTTAATTGTATTGTGATTACATATTATTTAATAATAATAATATCCTAGGACATATTCACACGCGGCCATCTGATCCCAAACTAAGCAGAGCTTGTGCTATGGCAACCAGATAACTGATACACTACATGTACTTCTTTTGTAAATACATACTTAAATAGATAATTACACCCAGACTCAGAAAAAACAGACATGTTCATGCACACAAATGTCTGCCTTGGGTGGGGATCGAACCCACGATCTGCGGCGTGAAAAGCATGTATCTTACAAACCACGCCAACCGGCCTGATTATATACATATATCATGCTTCCCCTTACACAAAGATGTGTTATATAAATTTAATCTTCTGCTATGATATATAAGAGGCAGCCTCACAATCCGGTTATAATAATAAAGAAGACATGTCCCGAAGCTCCCTCTTCCAAGCCCTCGAGCAGTAATTATTAGAGAGGTTTAGGCTAGGCCTTGTGCGCCCTCCGCCTCGTTGTAGCTGCAGATGCCTCTTATAGGCAAACAATGACAAGTAAATCACAAAAAGGACTTATGAACGCAAAGCCCAAACTAATGGATCAAGAGTCTTGAAGATTTGTACAGATTTAAAGAACAACAGTTTTAACAGTGGTAGAGCCCGCAACAACAACATCTGTTGCACGAATGGGCCGGCTCGACCGGTGAGATACCACGACCTCACAGAAGACAGCCGTGAAGTAGAGTATTCTGCGTTTCGTTTGACGAGTGAGGTGCCGGAGGCCTAATTCTAGTTCTTTCTCTCTCCTTATAAGAAAAGAGTGGGAGCGGGAAGAAAACTTGACAGTGGAGGGGATGTATAGGAATTGGAAATAACCATCCTCTGTCCATTAAAGGTTGACAACGCATCCGCATCTCATTAGTTAGTTGCAGATGTCTATGGGTAGCGATCACTTAACATCGGGTGAACCGTTTGCTCGTTTGCCACCTAGTATTAAAAAAAAACAAGAAGGATTTTTCTTAGTTCATTATCTAAAGGTCTAAACTAGGTGACGAAAGTTTATATAGTAAAATAATTACAAAGTAAATTGTTCTCTAAGTGTTCTGTTCAATATTGGTAACCTCAAATCTATACGATCAGTGATATTAAATAGGGTTCAGCTTAGGTTGGATATTCGCCTGTTAAAATAAATCGCACGACAGCTGGCGTGAGGCTAAGCTTGTCATTTATACAAAAGATAATTCTCTTGAATGCAAAAGATTGCAAGACATCGTCCTAGCTGTATGAAGAAAACACAAAGATTGATGCACCAAACTCAATTGTTGTCAGTTCCTATTCACTTTAATTGAACACCAATAATTAACTCAATTAATATCAAAATGTATACGATGTAATTAACATCACCGTAATGAGGGATGTTACAATCATTAATTAGATTTCAATATAACTTCGAATTACCAATCATTTTTCAGAAGCCTACGCTTGTCAACACATTTATTAAAGTTAGAGCTTATAAATATGAAGGTGTTGAAGTATTTTACCAATATCATTATTATACCTGAATATGTAATTTATTATTTATATTTAATATAAAGAAACTAAACAATAGCATTCTCTAGAAATTCCTCTATAACAACTCCATTCGTCACGTGCCATATGCGACGACAAGAACTTGCAGACTCGATGCCAATACTTCCCAACTATAAATTTTACGTACAGTTGTAAAATAGTATATTCTAGTTAGAATGGATAAATCAAATCTGTTTCATTGACGCCCAGTATATATCCGCTATGTGTATAACCGCATTTCGCATGATCACACACAACCAGTCAGGCATTCGCAAAACACCAAAGATTTTTATTTAGCACACTAAAGCCTTGAATGAAACTTAGTGAAGGACAATATTCAAGTCACACGCGTCCCTAATATTGCTTTGATCGTAATAAATATCAGTCGACCCTGGGAATGGAACAACTTTGATAATAAACGTCCTGAGTCATAGCTAACGGGTACGTTGATCTCCCAAGGGTAATATGGATTCCAAGACAAGGTTAACAAAGTGTCAAACTGAGTTATTTACTATTTGTATAAACAACTACTATGGCTAGAATTAGACCTCCGGGCTTCCTAATTCGAACGGGATAGTTCCACTAGCCGCAAAAGGAACATTCAAAGGCCTGTGGCTGGCTACATTGAACTAAACAGACTCAGATGTGGTGGTCACATGCAGCGGATCGATAAGGCTAGGGCCAAGAGTCTCATGGTGAACAATCCCGGGGGTCGTCGAGGTCGAGGGGGACCAAAGCTTCGTTGGACGGACCCCGTGAATTGTTCTCTAATTAGAAGCATTTTGCACGCCAGTCCTTAGGGAGATTCGTTATAACGCCAAACTTATAAATGGAAGACAATTCGGGAAATTACTATTAATAAATAACAAACTTGTTTGTTACTCATTTGGGTGGAAAGTGGTCATAGATAAATATTTTGTTTATACCTGACAAATATCTTTAAATTTACATGACATAAAATCTTCATGCAGCTCGTAACAAAGTTAAAGAAATGTAAGAATGCACAATGCGATAGACCCTTGTAGGATTCTAAGTAGTCTAATACAAACAATTGGAACATACAATAAACTGTATATACAGATATTGTTAATCCATTAGTGGTGATTGTGGCCGCTCTAATTCTGATTAAATGTGAGTAATTCATAAAATACAAATTAAATAATATTATTTTTATACGCGATACCTCTCGTCATTTATTCACACATTTTGTACTGGTTCTTGTCAGTATAAGGATTGTCGATTAAGATGAAGATGCTACATAGAATGGAATCCAAGCAGTTATATCATTTTAATCATTTAACAGTGGACAGCTCGACCGGTGAAATACCACGCTCTCACTGAAGATGAGCGTGAAAGTAGAAGAGCGTAGAATGCTTCTGCGATCCGACCTTACCGCAGCATGTGATAAATCACTTGATAGATACGGTATAGTCAGGGATAGACACTGATCGAAGTTCATAGTTCTCTCAGCGGTCAATACGACGCCAAAACAAACAGATTTCGACCTCGATAAAATTTGTTCTCCATTTGCTACGACGTGAAAGGTTTTGTCTTTATTTATTTGGTGACAATAGAAAACAAGGCCAATACAAACATGGCTCGGATTCTGTTGACGTTGGTTACAGACCTAAATTAATTTCAAAGCCTGAATTTCACTTTTGTCATCGTTCATATTCCAATGAAATTCAAATTCAATTCCGAAGCACACAAGTTATTGAAAAATATTTACGAAAAGTAATTAAGAGTTTTTTCCTTATTTATATTTATAATGTAAAAAGCTTACGTTTGTATTCTAAACAACTCTCAAATAAACAACAACTCTGAAATACCCAATGAATCTTATTGATGTGTCTTTATGAATAGGCAATCCAAATTTGGTCGTATTCATCTGCCCTATACGTTGCCAATCATTATTTTATGTCTACCAACTTTCATACTTCTGTCCACATTACGCAAGCGTACGGTTCCTGTGAGATAGTTTTGATTTTGTTTTTCACAGGTGTATAATCTATAAATAGCGATATATTAGATATATTCATAAAACATCAGCTATTTCAGCGAGCATCTTATATCTTTATATATCTAATTCTTCTGTATGTGTGTTGACTGTGAACTCCTAAATGGCTGAACCGATTTGAATGAATTTCTGTGTATGTTTTCAAGTGGATTCGAGGATGGTTTAGATTCACAAATAAACCCAGTAGATGGCGCTGTAATATATACTGCAAGTGAACTGTTGGATCTTCTTGAATAAACTTTTATGTATGCATTCATTCAATGCATTTAATTAGACTTCGTATATAAAAGGCGATGTTACCTGTAGACTCCGAAACGGCTAACCGGGCAATGCCGGGTCGGGTCACTAGTATAGTATAAATTAATTTAAAGTATCTGTTTGTTATGGCTAAATAAATTTTCTGTGCTAAACGTAATGATTTATGGAACTTATAAGGGAAAATTGATGTATGGGTTAACACGAATGGATAAGGTACGAAACGAGTAGAGTAGGGGAGGAATAAAATTAGCACCTACGATAGACAAAATAAGAATAGAAAGGTTAACAGTGGGCATGTTATGAGGAGGAGATAAGTGAAGTTCTAGTCCTGAGTGTGGAGGGGTATGTCGGTAGGCGCAGGCCTAAGAATAGATGGACGGATTGCGTTAAAGATGACATGATTAAAAGAGAGTCAGGATTGAAATAACGGATGATATATCGACTTTGGAGACAAAAAAACTTTACAAGCGGTGTAAAGTGTTTTAAGAAGCATATTTAAACTGAAATAGACAAGTCCATGCTACTTCAACGGCTGTTTGATGTCTTAGCTTCTGAAGGCTATATTTCACCTGCTTCCAGATGGAGCAGAGATCGTATAACTTAAAAGAAACAAAGTTGCGGCTTTAGCTGCAATTTGTTTCAAGCGCCAGAGGAACAATCTAAGTTTTCTCCTTAGCTATTCGTTACATCTGTTCCCGAAGAGGTTTGTTTTTATTATTCCGAATTTATTATTACAGATTTAAGATTTAAATTGCATGTACGTTATCTATTTTAATGTTATTGGTAGTTTTATTCAATGAAAATAGTTATTAATGTACTTTCTTGATAGTTTTGAATAGACGTATATCCTTGTATATCTAGATGAGGTTTAGAAGGACCTGCTTCACCTTCAAATTACAAACTGGCGAGAGATGGCGCGGGATCGGAAAGAGTGGAGACTCTTGTTGTCGGCCAAGTCCCACTTTGGGTCACCGCGCCACTCTCCTTAGTTATTTTCTAAAATAAAACTAGGATGTTTTCCCAAATCAATTTATAAATTAAATCAACAATGTTATTCAATACAAATATCTCTGATGTATCTGAGATTTCTTCAAACGAAACATTATCTAAATAAAGACAAAAAGAACGGCTCAAAGCTTTCAGCGAACAATTAATCTCAGTCGGCGCGTAAATTGCTTTGTTACTTGGAATTTATATTTATTACATGAATTGAGACCAATCTCTGGTTCATTTCATTTGATTATTTGTTTCTGCTATATTACATTCGAGGGACATAGAGAAAATTCGTTAGCCGTTTTAGCAACCACGAGCTTTTTCATTCTCAACCAAGCTTAAACTTAAACTTTTTATGAAACGGCGTGAGTAAAGCCGTTTCATAAAAAGTTTGAGTTCGCGTTTTTCTCGGTATTGTTTACTGCGAGTTCACAGTTCACAGCTCAGTGCGAGGCGGGCCGCGACCGCAAATTAATACCACTAACCCTGAAGAAGGATCTCCGACAGGTCCGAAACTTGTCGGTACAAAACACCGAGAAGAACGCGAACGTGAGTAAAGCCGTTTCATAAGAAGTTTATTAATAATGTCTCACGATAGTTTTAATAATTTTAAAGCTTAAACTTGTTTGCAAATGGTTAACGAATGGCGGTTTCGAACCCACGACCATGTTGTGCATGTTTCACAGACTTTTAACAGTAAGGCACTTTATCATCCTCCTCATCCCCATCGTCATTATCACTTTAAATATTTAAATTAATCCTATATATGAACAATTTTATTATATCATACATTTTCTTCCAAAAACCAGTGAACTGAATACACACAGGAAAAGTGTAACGCTCCTTGGTGACATATGATCGGCGTGAGAATGCTTCGTCACACTTAAACTACGAGTCTTAAGACATTTTTCTGCTTTATCCTTTCACAGTTCCACTCTCAGCTAGTGAAATTCATTTTTTCTTTAAAAAAAATGCTTCCGCACAAAGTATAATCCTGATATATTAACTGTGCTATGTTTTAATTAAATATTGGAAGCCTCTCTGGACGTCTGAGGCGAATGGGACTCCAGGACGGTGTGCTGCAAGCTCAAATGCAGAAAGCGGTGCTTCTTGACGCCGCCCGAATTCTTTTTTTTTGTTTTTATAGAAGAAGGTGGTAGCCGGTCAACCGATATGAAATGAGCGCTACTCATAGACATCTGCAACAAGCTATCGAGTTGCAGATGCGTCACCCACCTTTAATGGAAACAAGACGAATAAAAAAAAGGATATTTCCCTTTCCTATCAACCCTACAACGTCGTGTTGCACATGCTTTGCCTACCTTAATGGAAAGAGGAGGAAAAAGGATATTTCCTTTTCCGCCAACCCCCTCCCCGTCTAATCCTCTCCTCGTTACCATCCTATCCGTATGAGGAAAGGGTGGGAAGGGGAAGAGGATCAGTCCTCCAAATTGGGCCTCCGACACCTGACTCATCAGACGAAACGCAGGGTACTTCTACTTCACGCCTATCTTCGTCGGTCCGTCCGTGCAACAGATGTTGCGAGTTCTACCACTGTTCATTTAGTCGATAGTTTAAGCATAAATTATCGTATTGAAATATAGGTCGTAGATCACTTTTAGTGAACCAAATATCTCTTAGCTACAGATACAGACGGAAATGTATGCGACAAGAGGAGTGATATCTCCCTGGAGCTAGATTAGAGAGCGAGGAACGTTGAACGAAACTGTCGACACGGTAATGTTGATGTTGTTGGAAAATACGCGTCTCATGGGTGTTGTTATTGCCAACACTAGTCACAAGTACAATTTATTACGCGCGAGAACTTTAAAGGCGGCTACACTTTATGATTAATAAACATATAAAAGATAATAATAATAATGAATTAAAAACTTATTGTGACAGACTAGTGATGTGCCCCGTCTTTATTGTTTTACTTGGTCGCAGCGTATTGCTTACATAGACACATAGATTCGAGCACCCCTAACATTGATATCCTTCCGATACCGCCTGACATTACAAAAAGTTCGTTTGGTCCTTCGAGCCGGATGCCGCTTACTTGTACAGCTTGTTGATTGACAGGACCCTCTAGACCAAACTAGACGTATTCTAAAAATGTTGTCGAAATTGGTGTAGCCGTTTTGGAGTCCATAGGGAACGTAAATACATACACACATCTTTTATAGATATAAACAGAAGGAGATTGATAACTCACGATCTTATTTTGTTTAAACTATTTTGCCTCATACTGTCATTATAAGATCGGATAGTAGACAAAGCAGGGAAATACGCTTAATTCCTAGCAGGCACTTTACGTACATTCAAGATAAACAGGCAATCGCATTTCTAGGAAAAACTCAGTTATTTTTTATACTTGCATTCAGCTTCATAACTATTTTAGTTTAAAATTTTTAAACCTGCTGACGGTGAAGTGATCTTAAGTTGTATTTATGTAAACAACTTTATCTCTTCTCTGTTTAACTGTATATCTAGTTAGTTAGTAGTAGCAGTTAGTTTCAGTGCCGAGGTCTGAACTCTGTCAAGAAAACGCGCTGCGAAACGTCTGTTTGGAAATCGCATAGGGCTTATTTCCATTAAAAAGGGAAGGTCTTTTCTCTTCTGTCGGAGTCATGAGAGATCTAGATTTTATGCCATCTACTAGTGGAAAGGTTACGCGATGCAATGAATAAAACAATTTGATTACGAATCTCAATTGTACCTTGTATATTTCAATTCCTCGTTGAATATTTTGTTAACAGAAAGAAACCTACATTTTATTATTTTAATATTGTATATAAAATAAAACCTTTTGAAATACAGACGACAATTTTTTTCTAATAGAAAAATATTTACCCTGAAACGCAATAAGCCTGAAAAAGATCTCGAATAAACCGTACGTACATAAAAACTGATTGCAGTGATGTCAAGTGCAAAACGAGAGAATTTAATCTAAGCTAACATCGAGCCGCGGCCGACAAATGCTCTCGCAGCGAAGCCACTTCCGGTACAGTCACGTGCATTGATATAAACAAGCCATGAAACAAATATTTAAACGTTAAACAAAATTTATTTATTCATAAACACTAAAAACATTGTTTACATAAAAATAAACACTTATTTTTATGTAAACAATGTTATAGATAAATATTTATAGATCAAGTTTTATTTATTTCCGCCATAAGGATATTTGAATCTCTTTAAAGAATGTTTGAGTTGATAATTTTAATAAATATTCCAGGAAATGAATTATGTACGGCATTGTACAAAAAGCGTGTACATACATAACAAAAGTATTTATGGAAATATAGTCTAATTTACGTAGATTTTCTTTTAATACAAAATGCAATATGTGACGAAATGTTTTTAAAACGTGACTTCTATTCCACTCACCTTTCTATTGAAACCAGTCTCTTAATTTTACTATAAATAAAATTTAAGCTTCTGTGAAACGTACCGATGTCAAAGGCAACGGAATAACAGTATTTCGTTCGTTAATATTTCAAAATTATTGAAGAGGCATAAACTTTCACCGCGAAAACTCTTGCAAGCACCCGGCGCGGTTAAAAGAAATACGAATAGCATCTCTTATATGGAAATGTTTTCAATGGTTTTTATCGAATTTAAAAGAAGTGATTTTTTATCAGTTACTTGTTTAAGCGGCTGACAGAGATACCAGTCCATTACCTAGGCCTAACAATGAGCAAGGGAAGGGCACTTGTCAAAAATATGACATATCGATACGCGAGGTTATTGAAATTAAATCTCAAAACAAAACATACAACTGCAAGTTGTTAAGGTACTGTGAGCTCGTTATGCTTAGACACAATAAAATAATTCAAAATAAAAGGGTGCTTCGCCAGCAATTTTGACATTGGTTGGTCAGACCAGAAACCTCAGTGATGTACGTTATAAAGTAATCGAAACATCGGCTACAAAAACATTGAATAAATGAGACAAAATCTGTAAAATAAGTTTAATTTCAATATAAGCAATGACCTTAGTGTATTAATTAAGCCCTCAGATGAAAAAATTCAATACGGTGCTATAAGAAACTTTAATCAAGTGTATGTACATATATCGTTATACGACCGGTACTAACCTAAATCTTGTTTGTAAAGCAACACAACTCCCGCACAAATGCAGTTTGTTGAAAATGAAATTGCTTCTGTTAACAAAGTTAAGACAATTTGTTGAACCCACTTGCTGTGAGAGTGCATTTACTAAATCAGAGTTTGTGTATTATAAGATTTTCATATTGCATAAGCGGTGTAGAATGCAGATGATATGTGACGAACTTATCTCTTTATTTAATATACTAAATATTCATGGATATACAATACTACAGAGATGTCGCAAACAACAGAAATGTCGCGTACAACAAAGATGTCGCTTACAACAGAGGTGTGTCATATAACAAAGATGTCGCATACAACAGAGATGTCGCATTTAACAGAGATGTCGCATATAACAGAGATGTCGCTAATAACAAAGATGTCGCATATAACAGAAATGTTGCATAAAACAGAAATGTTGCATACAACAGACTTGTCGCATATAACTGAGAAATCACAAACAACAGAAATACCGCGTACCACAAAGGCCTCACATAACACTGATGAATGTGGCATATAACCGAAATGAATACAACATAAATTTCGCATACAACTGAGATATTACATAAAACAGTGATTCGCATACAACAGAGTTGTCGCATACAACAGAGATGTTGCACACAGAGATGACAACAGAGATTTTGACAACAGCGATGTTGATTACGATAGAGTCACTTATGCAAGGTATGCCACAACTAACAATATATAACCTAACTTTTACATAAACCCATCCCTAACAGCAACAGAAGCTAACAGATATCAGGAACGAGAAATTCATTAGTCAAAAAAAAATTATAATTGTCTATAGCATATTTAAATGTAAATTTCCGTCTTGGTCTGTGGTATTTGTTCTCGCAAGTAAAACTAAACACGTGGTCATTAATTCAAAGAGAGATAGCAAATGCAGTTAGGTGAAATTGGACGCTAAAGTTGTTACTGAAATTCGGGTTTCTGTTACGTGTATAGAGCAGTTAACGTAGAGGCGACGTCACAGCTATGTACTTATTCATAAAGATTCTTCAATCACTCACTGAATTAACAAGTCAACTAGTTGAATACTCAACCATACGGTTGATTTGTCCTTCCTAAATCTTATGAATTTTCAACCTTGGTCAATCGAACCATGTATCGATAATTTATAAGAATTTTATTAAGTATATTTCATTACTTTTTGTAAGGATTTGTTTTTTATCTATATAACTTGTAAAATTCAATTCGTCTGTCGGAATGATCGCTGATGGAAAATATTAATTTAAATAGATTTAGAAATAGTTTAAAAGACTGCGGTACCTCACTCATCAAACGAAACAGAAGAGGAATCTGTAACCCCACTCCAATCAACAGAAATATCTCCTGGGAGGCCTACCTCGACATGTCTCTCGCCGCTCTAGGACCTTTCGGTCCCATTGCATTTGCTTCGCATTAAATAGTAACACGCTGTAATATGATATGAAATCTTGCTTAATTAAATAATCTTCGCTCGCCAGAATACGGGTCAGCTGTGATCAGTTAATGCGGATAATCTTAATTATAAATTATAATGAACACCGACCGCTGCGGACTACCTGTCTCATCCTGTACATGAGATAAGATTATCAAATCACCCGTCTTGTGCTATTCCATTCAACAAATGATTGTGAACAATTATTAAAACAAACTTGAAAACGTAACTCTAAGATTTTGAGTGTAAATTACCTAAAATAAGAATCGAAAAACTTAAGAAACAGTGACGACCTTTGTAAATAATGATTTAAAATAAATAATGATTTGTCTATTCGTAAAAAAACAAATAAATAATGATATGTACTTTATTCGTTCGTATGTTCTGTATTAAATTTCTCATTGCAATAAAGAACGTGAGACAGAAACTAGGAAGCTCGTTGATACAATCTACGATTGAATCGAACCTGGACCACCAGGTTGTATGTGCCGTTAACCACAGAGTTATGAGCTCCACAAGCATTTTGTTAGCAAACAGTTTGAAAGTGAAATAGAACTTCAATAACTATTAAACCTTTAACGATTCAATCGTGATGATAATTATATTGAATTGAAACAAAAGTTTGTTCGTACAATTTTATTCCTTAACTTTTTTCATGCGATTGTTTCGACGATAACATAGCGGCAAAGTTTTCGGATGTTCGTCATTAATCACTCGACACGCGAGTGTCCTTGAACCGGCATGGCTTGGACATAAATCTCGATGGGAGAGAAAAGATGGCGAACTAAAAATGTATTAGTTAGTCCTCCAGGAAGAAAGTTTTGTCTACAACACAATAACATATATTTAAGCTGGCAAGTATGAGAGTTGCGCTAATTTTACTTTTTTAATTAATTTTTTTTGGCAGTATCAATTTACTAACTTTTCTAGCGAGGAAACTGATAAACAGATGCGTGCTAAGCCGCAGGCGACAACTAGTGTAGTAATAAACTAAAAGGAATAACAGTGGTAGAGTCCGCAACAACGACATCTGTTGCCCGAATTGACCGGTTCGACCGGTAAAATACCACGACCTCGTAGAAGACAGGCGTGAAGTAGAGTACTCTGCGTTTCGTACGATGAGTGAGGTGCTGGATGTCTAGTCCTCGTCACCTTCCCATCCTTTGCTAATAACTACTTAAAAACTTACTATAGGAAGGGGACGAACGACGACGAAATAACCGTTTTTTGTTTATCCTCTGTCCATTAAAGGTAGGCAACGCAACTTGTTGCAAATATCACTAGTCCGGTATTCGCGCACATATCCCCAAAACAAATACGCCGACTTCAGTTGATCCAAAAGAGATTTTTGCGCAGGGCCACAGGGTCACCGTGGTTCGTGCGCAACGTTGATTTACAAGTGGACTTAGAGCTGCCCACCATATCACAGTACCTGAAGTTGGCGTCGCGCCGCTGTTCCGACTCCGCCGCCGGTCACCCGTATATCCTCCCTCTACGGAGGGAGCCCTCTAGCTTAGTTACTCTTAAAGAAGCTTAGGCTAGGCGCGCTCTGTGTCCTGCCGCCTTGAGCACGGTGTAGCTGTAAATGCCTCCTCTAGGCAAACAGTGACCTTTCAGTCACAAAAAAACAGATATCTATAGGTAGCGATAACTTGATATCAGGTAAACCGTTTGCTCGTTTCGCCACCTTCTATTATAAAAAAGAATCTTTGTCGCTGTCTGTAGCTCTTGCTAAATTAAAATGACAATACATTTTGATAATTCAACAGTGAAAAGCACTCAGCGTCATCATAAATTCAATGGAGCAAATTTGCCACAATCAAACACTTCAATTATCTCAATGAATTGAACGATTGCACTAATTAACTGAAATCAAGTGAACAACAATTCAGTGAACAATTGTCAATTGAAATTATTTTAAATTACTCCACGTTTACAATTGATTCATTTAAATGCCTCTGGGACGTCTATGACAGACGATGACCTCGCGTCAAAACTAAGAAAACGATTGAAAGAATTTTGCAATCGTGAATTTTTCCGTCAAGAGAAATAGACTTAGGCTATGACAACGCGTACCATTATACATGAAGTATTAACTAAAACAAGTGCGAGTCGGACTCGCGTATAAAGGGTTCCGTACCGCCTATCTATAAAAAATCACGTTTGTTGTATGGATGCCCCTTTAGATAACAATAATAATAATATCTTAGGACATATTCACACGCGGCCATTTGATCCCAAACTAAGCAGCGATTGTGCTATGGCAACCAGATAACTGATATATACTACTTATTTTGTAAATACATACTTAAATATATAACAAAGACATGTTCATGCACACAAATGTCTGTCCTGGGTGGGAATCGAACCCATCATCGTACCTATCACCATCTGTGAATGATACACAGCCTGGTGACAGACGGATAGACAGTCAGACGGACAGCAGATTCTTAGTAATAATGTCCCGTTTCACCCTTTGGGTACGGAACTCTAAAAACATGATTTTTATAGCATCATAACGTAATATAATTTTATGTGCACCCATAAATAACGTTGATCAATTTCACAGAATTCAACGGTTCCCGTTATAATAATATAAAGATTCCATTCAGTTGGCAACGCTCCGAGCGTTCAAAATCCAAGAAAAAGTTTTCCCTTAAAAATTATGTAGATAAGTATATAAGACCGTAAAAATTGGCTTTATTGTGTAAGTTCCAAATATGAAGCTCATTTTTTCAATGCGCTGATAAACTAAAATCTGCAAATCAATGACAAAACTGAGGATTATATTTTTCCAATACCTTATGAGATATGCAAACAAACAAGAAAGTGTATACACAATGTCAGAGAACCTCAAGTGACATCCTCCTCCCCTATTAACACTTCCCCTCACTTTTGCAACATAAATTTGTTCCGTTATTCTCTCTTCATTCATCCTTTGAACATGCCCGAACCATAGAATCTAGTTTAAATAAATACTCACTCCCGTAAGTTTATGGGGTAGGTATTACGGATTTGTACTTTTAACGATCCTGCCAGTCTCGCTTCTTCTACATTCATACATTCATACGTAAACATGTGGTCTGTATAAGTTCGTCTAGGTCTTTCCCTACTACTACCAGCGTTAGTAAACCTATTATTCTTTTTGTATTCATACAATTAAGACGACTTTTTGTGATGCATCCAAAATCATTCTTATGAATAACCGTTCATACAAATATTTTCAAAATATGTGTTACATGTATGTATTCAAGGAAATATAAAATAATAACAGATATTTTGAACTGAAATTATAAATCACTAATTTACAGTACATTATCCTTTTGCTTTGAAACTGTCAGGAGAAACATTATGTTGAAATCATAGAGTTTTAAACTTTTCCGACTTCAGACTATCTCGTATGTCTGTAGAAGGTTTGTCGATGGTAAAATTGTTTTGTCTGTGTAGAATTCGATCAAACTAATGCAGGGTGCCTCCACCAGCAGCCACAGCCGCAGTGCGGCCAGGAAGCAGTACGCAATGAACCCAGTCACCATGACCAGCTAGAAACAGAAAAAAACGCCATAATAATTTTATAGACCAATAAATAATTGAATCTCATCTTGAACTCCTCTAAAAGTTTTATTGAATTATTAAAAATTCCAGAGAAAATAACAAACTATGCATTTGAAGCCGCAAGCAGCAGCTAACTGTGAACACTTACATTTGTGTGGGGATATATGTTGATTAGTTCAGTTGCACTGGCGGTATACAATCTGATGATCAGAAAGTGAGCAATGTACGCGCAATACGACAGCTGAATCGGCGCCAGCCAGCCGTCCCACTCGAACAAGCCGCGGTATATATCTGTAAATTGATGCAGAATGTATATAACAAACCAACGACATATAATTGCTGTTGACTTTTAAGCTACATCTTGTACTAGGATGAATTCAAACATGGACTCACGTTTCATAAACCTTTCATAAGTGCTAAAATATATTTTAACTGCAAAAAACTTTGTTTCCTTGTTATTTAGTCATATAATTCGAGAATTTTACTTTCATATTTAAATGCTAATCCGAAGATTATAACTGCAACATGTAAGCCGAAAAATGGATTAGCGAAGGTCGCATATAGTAGCTTTATATAAACGGGCTGTTTCTGTGTCACGTCGTAGAAGATGCTTCCAATTAATATCGGTATGAAGAAGGCCGGTATCGTCGCCCAGTACACGTAACGATACTTCTGTAACAAGATACAACAATCCCACACAGATATGAACATGGTAATGTAATCACTAATAGGCCTAATTCTAGTTCTCTCCCCCCTCCCCACCCTTTTCTTATAAGGGTTTCTTCCCCTTGACGGTGGAAGGGATGTCCATTAAAGGTGGGCAACGCATCTGCAACTCATTAGTTAGTTGCAGATGTCTATGGGTAGCGATCACTTGACATCGGCTGAACCGCTTGCTCGTTTGCCTGGTAATATAAAAAAACACATATACATCAACACGTGTAATCTTCTGTCGTGAATAAAAATAGATGTTTGTTAATTATTAATCTTACTCACCCTGAAGAAGGACCTCCGCCAGGTCCCAAACTTGTACAAAACACCGAGAAAAAACGGGAACGTGGGTTAAGCCGTTTTATAAAAAGTTAGATACAGTCTTAGAATTATAAAATGAGCAATTATTGTATTGTACACATAAAACAGACATGTTTTTTTTGTTATTAATTTCTTTAATAATCTCACAATCAATTACCATTTACAGAACTTTACGGATTATTCTCGTTAAATGTTAAACTATCAATCTATATCTATATATATAAAATTCTCCTGTCACAGTGTTAGTCGCCATACTCCTCCGAAACGGCTTAACTGATTTCAATGAAATTTTGCATGTACATTATGTAGGTCTGAGAATAAGTTTTTATATATCTATCTATCTATATATATCCCTACTAATATTATAAATGCGAATGTAAGTTTAATAAGATACTTTTAATGAAAAAAAAAACAGTATATTGTGTATATAAATATATATATATATATATATATATATATATATATTTTATCGCGTTTAATATATAGACTTGGCAACACTCAACGGAGACGCCGGTAATATTTGTATAACCGGAATAATGTCACGAAATCCTCGTTATAAAATAATCTGTACATATAATAACTGATCGCTGTCTGTACATGGACGATATTTGAGAGGAACTTTTATTAGGGTCCTTCATAAACGCAGTGAAACCCAAAACAATGATTATTAGAATGAACGTCGCGCGTTGTCCCTCACACATCATGTCTGCGAGCACAAGCGCGCAGTACAAGGCGGGACACGACCGCGATTTATTCCACTCATCCTGAATGAATCTCGACAGCTCCGAAACTTGTTGGTAATAACACCGAAATACGTGAACGTGTGCTGTTTAATTTTATTAATTATTTTTAACAAGCTTGTGATCCCCCGTTTCTCTGGTCGCCGTTAAATCGTCACATTATTAAAATGTATACTTATTAACATGTAAAAAGATCCCGTCTTAATCTGAGTCTTTTGAGGATTTCCGATGATCCTATTTTTACCAATTTAATTTTAATAGTTAGTGCATTTTGGATTAGTTGTATTGTGGTCTTGGTTGGTTGTTGTAACATCGTCCGCAATAGAATGCATTCCGGGAGTCCATGCATTAGTCCCGTACTCGGTTGCAATATTACATTCCGTGCGGTCTATTTACCGCAATAATAACTTACTCACTTGATTAATAAATTCCCTATTGATTCCTATTATGTGTAGAATATTTCTAAAACAACTCGAACGAAGAGGGACCAGGGTCTTACAGGTGAAGGGAGAGGTAACGTTTGAAGGGCATAATGAATTCAGTAGGCTGCACCAATAGTTGTTTTAATTAAAAATATGATTTAATTAAAGAGATAGATTTGAATTCCTTAAGTTTTATTATAGGTAAAATTGTTAAAATTAAAATGAATACGGTAATTAGTCCTAATTTATTAGAAATACACTGTAAACAAGAATAAGCCAATGAGAATATTCAGGTTGAATGTGAATAGGCGTTACTAAAGTTGTAGCAAATATAAAGTTTACAGGATCTCCTAATAAAGAAAGATTGGCGACACACACAGGCGACTGGCACAGTTTGAATATGTTCCGTTCCAATCTGCAGGAAATATTTGATTGTTTGCATTGAATAGGCTCCGAAACTACTTAAACGATTTGAAAAATTCTTTTACTGTTGGGAAGCTGCATTATCCCTGAGTGACATAGGCTACATTATATTTGAAAAAAAAATCCTTACTAAAACTTCAACTAATGTAACCCAAGGTGTAAAGAAAATTACCTTTACATCGCATGCACTGCGAAAACTATTGATACAATAAAATAATGTATTACGACTTTGCAGAACACATTTTACAAAATATGACGGAACGGTGTATGTCTCATTACTATAATTATTTATTTATTTATTTATTTATTTATTTAATTTATGCATGGAAGACTTACAGCTAAAATATAACATGAGTAGCATTAATATAGCATTTGTACAGCCAATAACAAGTCTTCACTTATAGATACAGATTAACAAATTTAGAAATGTGAGCAAGCAAACCATCAAAAATTGAAACAGTAAAAAGTATAGGCATTTTAAAAGACAAACACAAAGTCGATCCCGCTGCCATACCGTGTATCTTTCATCAAACAATTCGAAGTCTAACATACCGCTAACTAATCACGTCTCTGTCAAAACAATAACATCATATGAATTTAGTAAGACCTGTCGATAAAATGTCTCTGTTTTGGTTCTAAGGCCTCATACGCTTTCATAAAAAAATATTCAACCTATGTCCATAAACCATAACTGTAAACAGAAAACAACAATTTTTTTAAGAAACATTATAGTAAGTTAAAGTATAGTTATATTTCAAAAATAAATTTAGCACTAATTTTATACGTTGAAAAATCGGGTAGGCCAAAGCTAATTTAAGAATAAACCAAATCATGTTAAAATTATTAGACATTGTATCGTAGACTTTGACAGACATTATAAAAAGTGGGTACATATTAACAAATTGTATGATGCAAAAGCCGATTAAAAACGAATAGTCGTAAGCTATTGCGCGAGGAGGCAAGCAGTAGTGAGCTGTTTGTGCAAGTACATACGGTATGTTTTTGTTGGTTAATACGGTTGAGTAAGCAGCGCAATAACAAGTATAATTGACTATTATGCGTACACAAAAGACACAAAAGACAGGTGTCCGAGCCGCTAACGAGGCAGGGGTGCGAAACCTTAATACTTTATACAATTTTGTTTAAATTGCTCTGCTTAGCAATGATAAAGGCTTTACTAGAATTATTTTTGCGTACATGAATTTTACCGTGCTTGACCCAAACGTAATCATAATGCCTTTCTTTAGCAAGGATTTTAACATTAGTTAGTAATTTTTTAGTATCGGCACTCAGGTGATCATTAACATAGACACGATGAGGTACTCCCTGATATCCTAGGTCGGTGGTAGATAGGTTCCTGGCGCCACGCGCAGCCGCAATAAAGTCTTCCTTTATGTATCTATTGAGGAAGCTAACTATAATCAACTTCTCATTAGAGTTATACATAGGAACTCTTGAAATATAATTAATTTGCGACTTCGGACACGCGTAATCGATCTTGCGTCCAATTGAATCTACTATTGAGAAGAGGTTTTCTTCCTTTTTCAGCGGGATTCCCTTAATCTCGACATTGTTAAGCCGAGATCGCTGCTCTTGCGCGGAAAGTTCTTGTTTGGTTTTTGCCAATTCGGCCTGCAGTGAACTTATAGTGACATCAGCCTTCTCTATCTGAGAAACCCTGGACTCCACATCTAAGAGTCTGGTGTTGATTTCCTCTACTTTGACATGGGAGACATCACATGCTGTCTTAAGCTCGGATAATTCGTCTTTGATCGATCTTAAGTCGTCGACCGTCGGTAAGCTAGATAGCTGATGCTTCATATCTCGAATTTCACGGAGAATGGTTTCTAAAGAGGCGGCTGTATCAGTGGTTTTGGTTTGTGCTGGAAGTACAGCAGGGGAGGATAGTTTGCACGAAGCACACCTCCACTGAGCTCTTCTATCAGCGCCTAACTTTTTCCAGCCAGTCTCCGAGATGCTAGCGCACCTAAAGTCCAGAAGATTTTTACAGGACCCACACTGAACTCCATCGTTGAATTTATTGTTACAGATTGAGCACGTTTTCATATTTAATGACTGCCACATAAAACACAACAAAAAGTGCACTGTTTTTAAAAATGTTGACGATCTATGTCTTTTTTTTATTTATTTATTATTTTTAGCGACAAACGAAAAACGTGCAGTACGAGTGCTTGCTCACGATACACTGCCACAACATATGTAAATTACGTGTCATATGTTTGTTCGAAATGGACTCTTAAGCTACTGCACCGATAGTTATGAAATTTGGTCACTATATGTAATATGGTTCAAGTTACAAGATAAAATAGTTTTTTTTTTAGTACTACCCATGTGAAGCCGGGAAGATCGCTAGTGTTATACAATTTTAATTGAATCAACTTCTACCACCTCGTTGGGTTCAATGTCATGTTTCAATGGTCAAAAAAACTGGTTAAATAATAATAATAAAATACTTTATACACGTAAACAGTCTTAACCCTGTCTGTGTACCTCTTTTGTAAATGGTCTCCTGCAAACTGGGATCACAAATCTCTGTCGCTAGCCATTCTTGTCGAAGGTCCAAAAAGATTGTTTACTCAATAAAATGTTAAGTTATTCTATTGTACTTACGATAAATATCTTAATTTATACTACTTGTAATCTCCCGCAACCGCCGCGGGTGATATCAGTATTGAATTATTGATAGGAAATAAAATGTTATCCTTAGAGCTTTTAAGAAACTTGTCATGGTGGAAGATTGTACGCAAAACAAACAAACAAATATTTTCACTTAATAT
Organism: Papilio elwesi; assembly: GCA_029849275.1. Taxonomy (NCBI): domain Eukaryota; kingdom Metazoa; phylum Arthropoda; class Insecta; order Lepidoptera; family Papilionidae; genus Papilio; species Papilio elwesi. Next base: position 10,490,368 of record CM056702.1, read on the forward strand.
TAGTTTCAAAGTATAGAAATAGATATGACAGTTGTTACCTTCCCTTACGTTCTAAGTAAACAAGCAAATGCATTTAGGTCTTAGCTTAGCTTAAGTTACGAATAAGCGTTTATTACCTGCTTCTATATGTTTCCAAGTTAAAGCTAAGTTTTCGGGAAACTTTAGAAGTTTGGAACTTAATTCGAATTGCAAACGCGCTGTGTAACTAGCTAAGCGTAGTGCAGTGTGACCGATGAATATTGAATCCTAACATAATAAAAGTGAATCTAAGATGCACGTTTTGTTAGGGTTACAGAAAAGGACAAACACCTCAGTAAACGTGGATAAACCCGAAAAAAAGAGGAAAGTTTATGATTTTAGCAGTGGTAGAGTGATAAATAAAATTAATAAATATTTAATATTAGTGAGCCGCCGCGGCTTCGCCCGGGTACCACTAATTATCTTGATCCGATCGCTATCAAACACAGGAACGTGCTTATTTGGACAATCTCTGTAAATTTCATCGAAATCGGTCCAGCCGTTTCGGAGTCTATAGGAAACGTACATACTTCGCTTTTTATATACTTTTTTTTCATAAAAAGTATCCTATGTTACTTTTAATACCTCCAAGAATATGTGTACAAAGTTTCATGATGATCGGTTGAGTAGTTTTCATGTGAAAGCGTAACAAACAAACTTACATTCACATTTATAGTTTTAGTAGGGATTAAGTAATAATATGTCATTTTGATTCTAATATTAGAAATCCGGTGTCACAAAGATAATTTTATAAAAGTTACGACGAACGATCTATGTAAAACATACGCTTTACTGAAAAAGCTTGCCCTTTGATCAGGGCTGCGACATACGTAATTATTTTGGGTAGGGTCTGTAATTTATTCCCCAAGAGATAATTGCTAAAAGGCTCGCTCTACGCATCTGCGCGCATATAATTTGTGTAAATTGACAATTTTATAACGTTGTTTAAATGACAAACAGCGGTAGAGCCCGCAACAACAACATCTGTTGCACGAATGGGCTGGCTCGACCGATGAAATGAACCACGACCTCACAGAAGACAGGCGTGAAGTAGAAGTAGTCTGCGTTTCGTCTGATGAGTAAGGGGTCGGAGGCCTCATGCAAATGGTGCAGTTGAGTGTTTATGAAAAGAGATTGTCTGCATCAAGACTTAATTAAATTCTTAGTATAACTCTGAACTCTGACTCGCCACAAACAAATTAACGTAGATGAAATAATACTAGAAGTGTGGACCTCCTGGGCCTTGTTACTTCGGAATAGATATTTATTATTCGGATAATGTCGTAATAACTGAAAAATACCGAGCATAGCTCAGGTGAGTATTTTTATTGCCGTTTTTTATTTCATTCCGTGCCTGATAACACGGATAAAACGACATTTTTTAAAAATGAATCCTAGCTAGATCGATTTATCGCCCTTGAAACCCCCTACATACTAAATTTCATAAAAATCGTAGGAGCCGTTTCCGAGATTCAGATTATATGAATACATACAGACAAAACTTGGTGGCATTAGATAACATTTTATATATATAAAAAATCCAAAAATCTTTATCGTGGAAAACTTTAACAGAATTGTGTGTACCAACAGGTAACTGGTACCATGAAAAGACAATTGAAAGTAAAATAGAAACATTACGACTTAATAAAGCACAAGGAAACGTGACGTGAATATAAATTAACATACTTTGAGGTAAACGAGCGACATTTTACGGCCCAACGCCCTTCTAAATTCGATTGACTTCCTTTCCAGTTCAACAGTCTGGGAGTCGAGGAACTAAGTTATTTTTTTGGGGATTTTCTTTTCAATTCCTTATCGAAAATCATGAACAATTTGAAATCATTTTTACTCTTATAGATGCAGCAACCTCAAGGTCTCCCTGCATTGTAGATCCTTTTGAGTGTCTTACGATCCCAGCAGTGTCTCCCATACGATTCTATAGCCATATTAAGGCCGAAAAATTACTTAGTTATTTCCGTATGATGATGCCTTATTATGTCTGAGTCCTAACAATGCAGATAGTAAATAGCAATTGATATTTTTGTTACACTCTGTATTGGAGTATATTGAGTGGGTAAGAGTTTGTCAGAGTTGGAATTAGAGTGAATTTGTATTGAAATCAGTATGTTAAAATTAATGACATTTTGGACATGAACTAAGTGATGGAATTGTCCAATTCCAATAGCGACAACAGACAACAATTCGCAAGATTTCGATCCCTTTGAGGCTTCCACATGTCCGTACGAAGCGCTTTGCTTCATCATTTCTGATGTACATAACACAGATTGTAATGACTTGGTATTTTAGTATCGTATCAGAAAAAGTTATTTAACAGAAGTTTATCATACGGAACAGCATCTCTTTTTGTAATTAAAAATACTTATGAAATATCTCCCCATGTCCTCATATTCCTCATTATCATCATTACTGGTCAAAGTCCACTGCTGAACTAAAGCTAAGATTGCCATAAAGATTGACACCGTGCCGTCCTTATTGCATGGACGTCTGCAACCCTGACCAGATCGTACGACTTGCTTGTGGAAGATTTAGTATGTGACGCTCGTTCTAAAAACTTTTAGCCTTTCTCACTTCACTCTTATAATTCATAGAAGATTCTTATACACGTAAGAGTGTATAAGTCAAAGATTTATGATTTATTATGGAATTAGGTGGCGAACGAGCAAGTGGATCACCTGATGTTAGGTGAGCGCTACCCATAGACATGCGCATCAAGCAAATGTGTTGCAGATGCGTTGCCTACCTTAATGGACAGAGCGGAGGATAAACCGAAAGAAGGATATTTCCTATTCCTATACATCCCCTCCCTCATCAAATCCTCCTCTCCTTAACATCCTCATTAGAAAATAATAGGAAGGAGGAGGACTAGAATTAGGTCTTCGGCACCTCACTCATCAGACGGAACACAGAAGTATCCGTTACTTCTACTTGATGGTTATCAGTCAGCCCATTCGTGCAATAGATGTTGTTGTTGGGGCTTCTACCACTTTTGCGCCATTTTTTTATTGAATATGTTGGCAAAAAGTAAACGAATCACCAGATGTTAGGTGAACGCTACCCATAGATCCGCAACAAGCAAATGTGTTGTAGATGAGTTGCCGACCTTTAATGGACAGAGGGCCTAGACAGGAAAAAGGATATTTCCTTTGTTCCGTTGACCCTCTCCCCGTACAATTCACTTCCCTTTCCCATCCTATCCTTGTAAGGAAATGGTGGGAAGGTGAAGAGGACAGAAATTAGGCCTCCGGCACCTCACTCGTCAGACGAAACGCAGAGTACTTCTACTTCACGCCTGTTTTCTGTGAGGTGGTGGTATTTGGTGAAATACCGACCGGCGGGTCAAGCCGGCCCATTCGTGCAACAGATGTTGTTGTTGCGGGCTCTACCACTGCTATTATCCTTTTAGCGTTATTTTTCTTCTGATAAAAGAAATATCTTTTTATTCAACTCACAACGATACATTTATCGAAATTGAATGCATTTTAAACATTTTTAATAATCTTATTAAGAGATATCAGATATTTATTACAAACAAATATAATATTAAGGTTTCGAAGAATATAAACAGACAAAGGCTCGATAAAGCGTGTGAATATTTAAGAGCACTTAAGTTATCTGAAAGTTCAACTTGATTACGAGCATACTTAGAATTTTCTCCTCCAGCGAGCTGCTACAAAGGATAAATTCCGCTGGAGTACATTATAAATTAGCACATCATTCTCACAGATGGGACAACGACGCTCGCTCAATTAGTGAGAAGTTTTAGATTTTTATTTTAAACGTTTAATTAGTACTTTGAGACGTAACTATAATTATAACATGCCGCGAAATGTATTTTTTTATATAAAACAACCTTAAGTACTATGCGAGGTGTGTCTCTGAATGAAAGGACTATGGATAGCGTTGGAACAAAATACTGCTTAAAAGAGGACGTTCTCATTGAAATCGAGAATAGCGAAATTAAATAGTGGTAGAGCCCGCAACAACATCTGTTGCACGGATTGGCCCGCTCGACCGGTGAGATACCACGACCTCACAGAAGACAGGCGTGAAAAGAGTATGCTGCATTTCGTCTAATGAGTGAGGTGCCAGAGGCCTAATTCTAGTTCTCTCCCCCTTCCCACCCTTTTCTTGTAAGGAAAGGATGGGAAGGGGGAGAGAACTTGACGTTGGAGCGGATGTATAGGAATTGGAAATAACCAATTACTGTTTGTCCATTAAAGGCGGGCAACGCATCTGCAACTCATTACTTAGTTGCAGATGTCTACGGGTAGCGATCACTGGACATCGGGTGAACCGCTTGCTCGTTTGCCACCTAGTATTATAAAAAAAATAGCATATCTTCGATGGATTCCGCATGTTAAGATGATTAATGAAAGACTTAAAAAGCAAGTTTATGTTATGAAAGTGAACGGGAGTGTCAGTAAGAGGTGTCCTAGAACTTATATAGTCGAGATTCGAGACATACTAAATAATTTATAGTTTTAAGAGTTAAAAAACACGCTCAGTTCCATTGTAAATAATTTTAGTTATATTTCATTTTTTCTAGATGGCGTTATTCTCAATCTTAAATTAAAATATTTCTTGTCCTCATTATCCTACTAACACAAAATTATGAAAAAATATTGAGTCATCGGTATATAAAAGTTTGTTAAAATGATAGCGAAATAATCCGTTACATACAATATACAATTGTTTGTTCCAAGCTAATAAAATCATGTTAAATGGCGACGTAAAAAGTATTCCTTACCTGTTTGACTTCATGTACGCATCTGTTGATAAGTATAATCCCAAATGAAGACATGCAGAGTCGGACTGGACGTTTTGGTTCATTTAAACCAGTACATATTTTTATCCTTTTGATATAGACATTTTATTTACTTTATTTACAGAAGCAACATTACTGTAGCTGTCCCGCGTAACGAGTAATGTTTTTTGTCTTACGTTTTAGTCGACTACGCGGATTATCTTTGTGTGAATTTTGGGTCAACCGCATCCGGTGCAGACAAAAACTACAGTCGCGTCCTAACGAGAGTCCCTCCTTTGTGTAAATTTCACACTAACCTAATGATGCTACGTCACGCAATGTTACCGAATAACGGATTACGTAAGAAAAGTTGCCAGTAATTAATAAATTTGCTGAATTCTTTTGAAACTTCGATCCGATATTGTTTTATCATTATTTTGTGTCGGGGGTAAATATATAAGGGATTTCACCCAGTGACCTTCGGGTGCAAGAAGAGTGGCAATGTAGTCAATATCGATAATTTGTGAATAATTCAAACGTATCATGCAGAACCTCTTAAAATTTAGACTCTAAACATGGTTTAAGGGCTTCATTAATTTTGTCAAATGGTAGATTAGCGTAGATTGTATAAAGCTGCGTGTTACGTGCATGTTAAACAGGTAAGCCCCCACACTCGCTTTGATTGCGTTCATATCGCACCGTGTTATGTAAATGTGTGAATGTACCTTTTAGATAAGCGATGTAATTCGCTTTGAGATGATTTAAAATGTTAATGTAATCAACTAAATAATAATAAAATGATTATTTAAGATAGGCAGTTATTTTAATTGCTAATGATCATTTAGCAGTCACTAATTTAGCTGATAATTGGTCAGTATGGATGTTATAACAGCGATTTTATTAAGGCTGCAGGCGAGGTTTATAGGAGGTAGGAAAAGAACACCGTACTGCTAAGAGTAAACATTAGAGTTTAATGTTAGGGAACGTGTAGTGGTGTTTAGTACCTTTCAAAAAGTTCAAGGAGTTCGTTGAAGTAAATTTCAATATAATTATAAAATTCCTCGATAAGCAACGATGGAAGAAATGTTTGTTTGTTTTTATATAATTATACATTATAATAAATACACAATAGTTAAGGATATTATTTTTACATTTTTCTTAACCCTGCCGACTCCCTAAAGATGGCGTTCAACGTACTTTAAAGCAACGGCTGTTCCACACACTAAGTGCTTAAACACTTTGTTTTTACATTACAAGAAGAAAGCGCGTTATCTGAGCGTTTGTTTGTTTGTTTTTTTTATGTGAGTTGGTGGCAAACGAGCAAGCGGATCACCTGATGTTAAGTAAACGCTGCCCATAGACATCCGCAACAGGCAAGGTGTTGCAGATGCGTTGCCTACCTTTAATGGAGAGCATAGACAGGAAAAAGGATACCTCCTTTTCCCAATAAACCCCCTCCCCGTGCAATCCTCTTCCTTTTCCCATCCTATCCTTATGAGGAAAGGGTGAAAAGGGGAAGAGGACTGAAATTAGGTTTCCGGCACCTCACTCATCAGACGAAACGCAGAGTACTTCTACTTCACGCCTGTTTTCTGTGAGGTCGTGGTATTCCACCGGTCGAGCCAGCCAATTCGTGCAACATATGTTGTTGTTGCGGGCTTTACCACTGTTAAATATCACTGTTTGTGACGATACACAAGTCACAACGCGTCTACGGTCTTGCGTTCGCTACGCGGCTCAATCGCGTTCAACGCACGTCGTCCGCGCGCCTAAAAAAGTGTGAAAAGACCCTAAAGATTTGAGAAATAAGTTATATAAATGGTAGGCTTTATTTTGCCTTGGAAAATAATAATTCAATATGAAAACGGAAATGTATACTGGATAAACAGGAACTGAATGATGAAACGGAAATCGGAACGTTTATTTATTTATTTATTTGTAATTTCACAAATAAATATAAAGAAAAATAAATTTATTATACGTTGATAAAGCTGACAAAATCAATCTCACAAAATACATTTACAACAGTTAGCAGTCAGTTTACCACAAAACGCAGCGTTAGCGATCACCTGGACGTAACATAATATGCTATGGGGCGGTTATTTCAATGACCTGCCGTTTGATTTACTGTAATGAGACCCGTGTTATCGTAACCCCCACAGGTGCCATCTGTTATTAACTATGTTATGATTAAATTACGTATATTAATTATGAATAGTTCGCTTTAGTCGCAGTATAAATTAATGCACCGGAATTAATAATAAATTGCTCATTATCCTAATTCACACTGACAAAAAGGTATTTTGCACTTGTATTATGTCTTGTCTGATGACTAAGTAAAAAATGTTTTGGAAATTTGTCGATAATGCCAGAGGGAGGTCAGTACTATCGAGAATGAACGCTGCCCGTGATGAGAATAGGGACCTTCCAAATTATGAAGTAGCAATTCTGATGAGATGGAAGGGTTATTTGTTCCAATGTGAGGAGGCATTGCTAGAGTGGATCTAACAGTGGTAGAGCCCGCAACAGCAACATCTGTTGCACGAATGGGCTGGCTCGACCGGTGAAATACCACGACAGACACGAGAAGACAGGCGTGAAGTAGAAGTACTATGTGTTTCGTCTAATGAGTGAGGTGCCGGAGGCCTAATTTCAGTCCTCTTCCCCTTCCCACCATTTCCTCATAAGGATAGGACGGGAATGGGATGAAGTGTTGCTTGAACGAATTCTATTTAATATAAATGTGAGAATATTTTATTCGATATTCACAAAATTGAACCTGTAGTATGTGATATGATATTCTAAGGGCGAACACGATTATAAAACGGCGGCTGTTTACTTTGATACGCTTTTATAATTGGATAGGTAGCATTGGAGAAAAAAACAGGCAGCGTTTTCTGTGTGTATACCTTTTTATCATTTATTTTGCAACACTCTTCATGAATATATTATTTAAGGCGGTAAAATGTATGTTTTTCCTGTAAAATAAAATTGCTTTATAATTAATAAGGGTATGGCAGGCATTGATTATATACAAGGTATAAGCGGGGCATAAGATATTTTTTTTTCTATAAACAGGTGGTCGTTTCCAGAAGCTGCAGTCGGTTTACCCAACATGGAATGACCGCTACCCACAGTGACCTGCAACAAACTAATGAGTTGCTTACCTGTAATGGACAGAGGAGGGGTTAAACAAAGAATACGTTCTTTTTCTATTCATCTTCTCTTCCCCCTTCGGGCGAAACGCAGAAATCTTTGAACTCTGTCTTCTGTGAGGTCGTAGTGTTGCACCGGTCGATTCGTATTCGTGCAACAGACGTTGTAGGTTCTACCACTGTTACAAATATGTACATAAAACAACATTGTGTATGATGGGTTAATACTCTTTCGTAGGACTCGTTTCGTAGTTCGTGGAGTTAACGCTACCATCACTGCGTCGTCTACGTCACGTACTAGTTTATCATTTACATTTCTCCCTTTTATAAAATGAGTAAAGTTTGCTCGGAGACTCGATAAAACACGCGTAAAACGTAATTTTTTTTTTCATTTGGAACTGTAAAGTGAGAGAAAGCAAATTCGAAAAATATTCAAAACGAAAAAGCAAATTACATTGAGTTCACACGAATGAATACTTAATTGTAAAATGCAAAAGAGAATGTATAAATTATAAATTTATTTGAATGTTTGCTAGGAAAGTAGAATGTCTGGTTTCGAACCCGCGACAACATGTAGGTCGGGGCCTAAGCCACTAGGCCACCACAAATTATTTGTTGCACTGAACATTTTCGTTTCTCTTTGTAATGAGCCAAAACAGACGGACATTATTAAAGTTATCTACCTAAGTTATATGATCTATAAGTTATTCTTACTTCTTCTTTGCTTTCGTATAAGTCAAATGAAAAAAAATATGTATAGAAATGGTAACTTTTCATGCGTAATTTCGGGTGAAAAAACAGGGTAATTTTTTTACAAAATTTGTTTCCGCATAAGGGCCAGTTCACACCGGGACGCGACGCTGCGCGCACCGTTAAATAAAGTGACTCAAATATAGTATATATAATATATCCTTTTTAGCTACGTCAAACGCTACGAAAGCTACGTTACACCACATCACGACGCAGCATCGCCGGTATGCGTGGTGTGCAGGAGCAGCACAGCGCCTAGCAATGTAGCGTGACGCCAGGCCAGCTTGAGGCTACCGTGGCGACTTATTGTTGACGGGTGCACCCTGCCAATGTAGACACGTTCCGCAACATTTTCATTTCATTTTACGAGGCGCTTCGCGAGGTTGCGATGCGTCTCACATCGGTGCGCAGCGCAAAATCACTGGCCTCTTCTAGTATCGTCGCGTCACAACTCGGTGTGACCTAACCCTAACGTGTGCAGTCAGTGCATCTGTAACGAAAGCTGATGTAAAAATAAATTAAACATCGCCACCGAAATGTTCGCTGTTTGAAGCGCTCTATACGTTTCAAGGTGTTAATTTTAACACGCTTCTATCAACTACGCTTGTATTCGGTTTGTAAAGCAAAAAATAGCGTTCATTCATTCTATTCAATGTTATTTAAATGTCTGGCTCGCGAGTAAGCTCCAATATAAAACATTTTTCTATACATTTCAGTGTTGACGTCATTACGGGTCGTACACCAATTTTAAATAGATGGTCAATAGCAAAGTGGAAGGAAAAAGGCCGCGGAGCTGCAGCCCGATGCGTTGGTCTGACCAGATCCGCACCACACTGGAATCCTCTGTCTACGATGCTCTCCGAGTGGGGATAGAACAAGATGGCGAAACATCTTAACGATGAAGGTCATGGATGGAGGTGGTCACGACCCTCAAACATGAGGAATACGACTTAAGGGGGATGTGCATGTATTTCGTCATCAGACGACACGACAGACCGCCAGGTGGACGGCATTCCTCAACAGCGCGGCTCTCGCGAGATTTCCTGTCACGCGCAGCCGCGTTGTGGAATGATCTGTTCTCGGCGGTATTTCCAAACAAGTACGACTCATAAAATATTTTTTTTTACGAAAAATGAATTCCACGTGGACGAAGTCGCGGAAACAGCTAGTCTAATAAATATAAAACCAATACTCACAGTCCTCAACGACTCAACACCTCTCTCGCGTCTTCAACATCCATACATCTACACATTCATGCTCGTCGGTTACGGGTACTCCTTATATCGCCCTTCTTTAGTATATCACTAATCTGATCGATGTAAGTTCTCCTTGGACGTCCCCTGCCGACACTGCCACTCACTATTGCAATATAAGTTAAATGATGTAATATTTAGTCGGCAATAAACATTCATATCAAAGCGAACAGCGAGCAGAATGGTCGATCTGCGGCGGACAGTACCAATAAACGGGTCTATGAAAAAATATACCGGGTCGTTCGCGATGTCGTTTCATTTTTTGTTATTTGCCAGCTTTAACGTTACGTTCGTACTCAAACGAAAATAATATTCCTTAAGTATTTTCTTTATCTTTCGTCTGCTCTTTCAAGAGAAATTTAAAAAACCTCGTGTTTGATAACAATATAATTTGATACAAGAAATGTGTGCAAATAATTTAGACGCTTACAAATACGATTCATTTGATAAATGAAAAATGTTTCCAGTACATATATACAATATAATTTATCCGGGCGAAGCCGGAGCGGCTCGCTAGTATAAAATGCTACATACAACACCATAATAAAAAATGTATGATTTGAAAACATTTCTAACATATAATTTATGTTTTCTTTTACAACTCCGATAATAAATTCCACAACAACCGAAGATTACTAAGCTAGTAAATAATCTCACTGTTTAGTTGTAGTCTTTGCAAATTCTTTGTATGTTCATTGCATCCTAATCTTTGAACTAAACAAGAATTTAAAAGTCAAATTGTAATAAAGACCAAACAGGACCGTTGATTTCGTTCCTACAAGTCGGTAAAACACTTTAGTTCTAAATTACATTTTACCATTTTAAACATGAGCTTAGTATATATTATACCAAATCGAAGTCATATGTTTACTTAGTTCCTACCAACAGAATCCGAAAATATCTCTCGTGGATTTCTCAAGAATTCTTCCTGTGAATTATATTTTGCTTGAGTCACTCCGCTAATTTTTACAAAGTTGTATTAACCGCGGTAACATTTCCAAGCGCAGTGTTAAAGCTACATTTTTATTATACACCGCACATTTAATCAGTTTCCGCGTGAACGTTGCTGTAATTAGCAGCTCAGTGTAACGGAAACCTACGATAACATTATGAATGTATCGGTTCGTCGGGAGCATTCAATTATTTTAATATATAGAATGAAACAATATTGTTCTCGTTATGTAATTTATTTAAAGACACTTATATACTAAAAAAGATTAAATCTAAACAAAATATCACACATAACACATTGCATGTGCATGTGGGTGAACTATGGATATAGAAGTAGCGAGGTGTGCCAGGATCGCACCAAACGTAAATCCGTAATCTCTGCCTAAACCTCTGGGTTACTGGAGTGAGCGCATATTATTTTTATTTTATTACATACTAGCTGTGGCCCGCGGTTTCACCCACCCTGCAATTTTACTAAAATTAAATGATAATACCTACTTAATACTACCCTAACCTCAGCATCATCTTCCTGCCGTCTTAAATTAATCAAAGCCGTAAATAATGGCAAACGAGCAAGCGATTCAGCTGATGTTAAGTGAGCGCCCATAGACATCCGCAACAAGCAAATGTGTTGCAGATGCGTTGCCTACCTTTAATGGAGGGGATAGACAGTAAAAAGAATGTTTCTTTACTTCCCCTCCTCCTTTGATCCTTTTCCCTTTAACCTTTGTTAGGAATCTATGGAAGGAGAGAGGAGGACTGAAATTGGACCTCCGATACCTCACTCATCAGGCGAAACGTAGAATACTTCACGCCTGTCTTCTGTGAGGTCGCGGTATAGTATGACCGTAGCACAGTATAACAATCACATATCATGACGGGCCGGTTGGCGTGGTTTGTAAGATACTTGCTTTTCACGCCACAGGTTGTGGGTTCGATTCCCACTCAGGACAGACATGTCCTAGGATATTATTATTATATGTCTAACCTGTGACCGTTGTCCGTACTGTACTGGCTACAGTTTTACAGCTGCTCGGGTAATACGATACCAACCTAATAAAATATATTACGTAACAGTACATAGATAATTTCTTAAATAGTCTATATACGTGTAAATACTGTGTTAACAAATATAGCTCTTACCATTACCAGGCGCGTGCGTCTCTGAAATACGTGCGTGTGCTCTGAATATCTCAATGCACAGTGCTTCTGATTCATGACCAGCTGAACCCTATTTAAAATGATTCATCATTTAGATATAAGGTCAAATTATACTGGAAGTGTAGGTCTATAGTAAGACGATGAAAAACATTGGATATAATTAAACTAACATGGCAATGATAACAAATATAATTACGTTACTAAGGCCCTTCGTACACAACGCTACTCGAATCTCTGATACCCAAAGACTTTAGTCTTTACGCGATTATCGCAATAAAAGTATGCGTCGCCGATAACAGTCGCCGAACTTGCCGACGCCAGTCGCGCGCTACACGCCGGACTGGTTCTCCGATACTGTACTTACGCGACTTTCAACATCGCGGATCAATTAAATACTAACATCGTCCGAGTGTAATTCAATATAAAATGTATTCATTTCGCAAAATTAATAAAACGTGACGCATATATCCGACAGTATTTGCGTAGCGTTGTGTACGAAGGGCCTTTATCATGCCGTCCAGTCTTGTTAGTACAGAAGTGGATACGCACACATCGGCATTTTCTTTTATTGCATTCCCTCGCAGCTGCTCCATCAAGTTAGTGCCCATTTATAGTATATTTGCTTTTCCAGTTCTATTCACTCCGTCGGCGAGTACAATCTACTTATCTACTTTGTAAATTGACTTCGAATATATATAATTTATTTTATTGCATTTAGATTATCAATTTAATGTAATAAATCATAATTAGTAACCTTTAAGTCGTTCTCAACGTCTTGGAAATTTCTAAGAGAAATCAGGTTTAGGTAGGCTACAAGTGCGTCTTGTACGTCAATTACGTCCCATAGCAACTTTGTCCCATAAAATTCCCTAGACTTGTGCATGGATACGTTAACCAAAATTAAAGTTATTATTTTATTTTTCATTATACAAGCTGAGTTCCGCGGTTTCATCGCCCGTGCAATTTAATTTAATCTATCCTTTTCCAATCTAAGTTGAAACCTATTTAATATGATTGGTCTTGTACGTCTTAGGTCAACTTATATCCGATTAGAATTATTTCTCCGTAAAAATCATTAATTTCGAAGAATCATCTCTTAGTGCTCGCTTACTTAAAAACAGACATCTCTTAGTAAAATATTCAAGTCTCTTTGGTCAGTACTTTGATAGTCTATCAGTTTCTTTTGTTTTGTTTAAAAATATTAGCAGTCTTTGTATTGATTTACTTTAACCATTCCAACTACTGGGAGCAGTGGTGGCTCAGCGGTTTAGGCCCCGACTGACGTACTTTAGGTTGCGGTTTCGAATCCAGGCAGGCGGCTTTACTTTGTGTAATTTATTTCATCACCACTGCTCCAAAAACGCTGATGGAAAACATCGTGAGGAAACCGGCATGTTCTTAGAACCACCAAATCCGAAGACATGTGACATCCACCAACACGCACTGGGCCAGCGTGGTGGATTACGGCTCATTCCCTCTCCCGGAGAGGAGGCCTGTGTGCCTGCAGTGGGAAACATACTAGAAAAGGCTTAGTTATTATCATTTATTATTCCAACTAAGCTTGAAAAGCTTACTAAAAAAGAGCGATATAAGGAGTACCCATAACCGACGAGCATGTATGCGTATATGTATGAATGTAGAAGAGGCGAGAGAGGTGTTCCAGGATCGCGCCAAATGTAAATGGTTTCTGCCTACCCCTATGGGTGACGAGCGTGAGTACATATTTATTTATTTATCAGCGTATAGTTATAATTACTTTGTAATTTGTTTAATTTTAATTGTTAGTTAAATTATATTTTAATATTTTAACAAAAACAGTTCAATTAAATCAGACCAAAATATTGTGAGTAAAATATTAGGAGCGATTTAACAAATATAACGAAAAACACCGGCGCCGTAGAACTTGAACAGGATCCAATGAGTACAATGGGGAAGTTGGTCCGAGCGAGTCCGTTCTCGATTCATTTTGTCAAATTTTGTATTGTCTATCCGAGCGTAAAACTTATCTACGCGATTAAACCACGGAATTTAATCTAAGAAAGGGGTACAGGTTTTATTTTAAATATAAATCATTTTGTAATTGCTTATAACTTTACTTTGCAATTTATAATTTTGCTGTAATTAACTATTTTTGATATTACCAAATTGTGTTCGATTTTAATTCTTAGTTTAAGCTTGTTTCGCAAAACCCTACCCTTGTTATTTTTACCCATACACTTGTAGCTTTTGAAAACTGTCTCAACAATGGTAGAGCTCCCAACAATAATATTTGTTGCACGAATGGTTCGGCTCGTCTGGTGAAATACCACGACCTCACAGGAGACAAACGTTAAATAGAAATTTCTGTTCTGCGCCTTGATATTCCAATACCCGTAGCCATCTGCCTAGTGTAATATATGCCATATGGAGTGTAATATCAAGTTACCCGTTTGCTCGTTTGCCTTTTGATTTTTATTCATTTTTCATCACCGCTTCCCACTCCATAGTTATTGGGTATAGTTTGGTGTCGATGTCTGTAAAAGCTTGTGTGACGTCCTAACACAGACCTCACACTCACACAAACGTAAACACAATTTGAAGTTGCAGCCTAAGAAGGCTTTCTTCTGGAATTCGTTACCTATTTGCGAATAAAATTGGAATAATTAAAAAACTTTTAGTGCCTCCCATGCAGATGAGATCGCATCCCGTTCGAACGCATTTGTATGAAAACGAGAAGCGTTCTAGATGAAGTTTTGTAAAACTTGCCTCGCTATCGCTTTATTTCTTGTAGCGAAGCTTTTAGCGAGTTTTTAAATAAATATTGAAATTTCAATAATACAGCGAACGTGTTTACTTAATGTCATCTTTCTCGGTTTAATTTTCATATTAAATTATTATCATTTTCATAGTATGAATCTAAGAGGAATCAAATTATAGTAGAGCGAAGAACAATACAATGAAAGAACAAACAATATAAATCGGGATTAAGCCCCAATATTGGATAACATCACCTTGTGTAAGGTTGGAAACTAAATTCAAATCACGTGGTGCGGAACGCAACAAAAGCGGTCCACACCACAGTCCCATAAAAAAGCAATGTACAAATTAATTTTACATACATAGTTCATCCGCTGCTAAAACTACTCTGCGATCATAAAGTAACGGTGATATTTTGTCAAGATCAAAATATAAAGTGCAATAATGTAATTGGACCCAGATATGTTCGTTGGTGCCGCGACAATGCAACAACAGAATAAACTGGCTCGACAATTATCACGGCCTCATAGAGGAGAGGCAGAAAGTGGAGGTAATTCATGCTCCTTGAGTTAGATACAGGCAATCTTATCCCCTGCCCTCGTACCACTTCCTCCTCTTCATTTCTTACTAGCTCAACGAAGGAGCTGGCTGCAACTCAACCAATTGTTTAGAATATCTATGAATGGTGGTAGTTAATTAAGCCACTTGCTAATTTATCTCTTTTGCCCTTTTCTTGCATTAAAATGTTAATTACATCGCCAAATAGTGAACTCGTCGTCATCATAACTACTAGGACGCTGAACTAATGTTGGACACGCTTTTCTAAAGACTCAGCCATAAATATCGGTCTCTTGCCGCTCACATCCAGTAGACTCCCGTAAACGAGATTTCATGGGAGACCTACTTATGGACACTGTTCTAAATCATCACCCAAGCAAATAATAGCTAGCTAAGATACTGACCGACTGATAAATAAGCGAGAGACTTGAATCTTTGCAAAGAGATTACTGTTATTAGGTTGGTGCACACCAAGAAACGATTTTCCTACATTCATCCCCTGAAGGTCTAAAGTAGAGGTTGAAAGTGTGTATGGGGAAATATTTGGAATTCAATCTAAGTTGAACTTGGGCTTATATGATCAATCATATCGAATAGGTTTCAGCTTAGGCTAGGTTTCAACATAGCTAGAATAAAATACTTGTAAATGATGTACTATCCCGACTAGAACATTAATTATCCATTAGTGTCAGCCTCTGCCGCCGTGACTCGCCTAATTTATATTTAATTAGCAGTCTTATATATACATATTACGAGTCAGCTTGTGTTGTTTATATTAAATTTAATATAACAATCGATACTCATATTCAAAACATCCCTACTAATATTATCAATGTGAATGTAAGTTTGTTTGTTATGCTTTCACGCGAAAACTACTCAACCGATCATCATGAAACCTTGTACACATATTCTTGAAGGTATAAGAAGTAACCTAGGATACATTTTCTGAAAAAAAATAGCATATAAAAAGCGAAGTACGTATATTCTCTATAGACATATAGACTCCGAAACGGCTGGATTGATTCTGATGAAATTTACATGGGTTTCCAGATTTGCACATTCTGTGTTTGGTAGCGATCGGATCAACATAATTAGTGGTACCCGGGCGAAGCCAGGGCGGGTCACTAGTTGATATATAAAGCAAGATATAAATAGAAATACATGTTGTCACGTATAATACTGCTAGTGATGTAACATTAGAATTATGTCTTTCAACCATGCTGACAGAAGTGAAAACTCAAGCTGGTTAGGAAGGCGCGACAATAGCATAGAAATAAATGAATAATCAATAAAAATAAACCCTGGTATCTAAACGATAGAATTCACAATTGGAAATTCATTCGCTAGAAATGTAGCGTTACGGTCGGGTCCCGCTGCGCTTGAGCCGAGAGTAACCGATCATGCACGATCGATGTGCCGCGTGTGTGTGAGCAAGAGCGCGAAACGTTGCCACGAATTTAACGTCCGATCGCCTTCCGCCCAGACATGTGGGATATTTTTTAAACTTTTTTTTATTTATTGCCTTTTAGTTCGATTTGCTTTGAAAGTATTTATACGCAAACGTAAATTAAAAGCATATACGAATAGAAATTTAAGAGTCCTGGCGAATCTAATCAGATATCTTAATCAAATTATTGAATAAAATAAATGTTATGGGTCTTTGACTCGTGTCGCAACAACATGTCGAGCATGTTGTTCACGCCAATCTATAAACATAACCTTATAGAAAAGCGTTTTATTACTGATCTAGATATCGAAATCGGTTATGCACTTTTTGAGACTATTCTATTTCTATTATTATCTACTCTATCATACATCAGAATTAATCAATTTTGTAGAGCCTCCAAACTAGTTCGTTAGTCCATTAAATTTTAACTAAGCTAAGCACGGCCGCTCTAACGATGTACGTCTCGTTTAATTAACAAGCGTTATTAATTTTACCTTCTAAATTTATTAGGCGTCATTTAACGTGGACACAAGTGCTCGTTTAACCACTTTCGACTAAAATTGGTGGTCAAATAGAATATGATTAGTCCGTTTCGGGTGAGTATGAGTTTTAATCAAAAATTTTAAAAAAAAATTATTACTTACTTACTACTTAATTACTTTATTACCCTAAAAAAACATAAAAATAGAGGTAAAACAAAACAACTCAAACAATCTTTAGGGTAATACGACGAGGCTCAGCTGATGCTGCTACCAGTTTCACACTGGAAGCCGCGCTGATTTTCAGCCTCACCGTTCCTACTGTAGCCAAGTTCAAGATTTTTTTTTTACAGTGGGTTAGTCAGTAGAATATATCATATATCACTGTATTCGTGTTGTGTCTGTGTGTATGTGTGTGTGCGTTCGTTGGTGTTTACTTGAATTTCAATAGAACCGCCCTATAGTTAATCTTACAGGATATTTATACGTCCCTTTTAACACAAATATGACCTACTAGTGACCCGCCCCGTCTTCGCCCGGTACCACTAAGTACATATGTTGATCCGCTCGCTACAAAACACAGGAATGTGCCAATCTGGACAATCCCTGTAAATTTCATCGAAATCGGTCCAGCCGTTTCAGAGTATATATGTAGGTCTATAGGGAACATACATACTCTGATGTTAATTTACAATTTTTTTTTCATAAAAAGTATCCTTTGTTACTTCTAATACCTCCAAAAATATGTGTACAAAGTTGATGATCGGTTGAGTAGTTTTCGCGTGAAAGCGTAACACACAAACTTACACTCACATTTATAATAATAGTAGGGATTAGTGTTTTTTTAAAAATATTAATCTACTACCAATAACACAGTGACATGATAATTTCATAACGTATCGATATTGTTATAGACAATTCAAACTAATATAAATGAGAATGTAAGTATGTCCGTTTGTTACGTTCTATAGCGTAAATTACTCAACCGGTCAACATCAAATTTTACTGATTTATCCTGAAGATAAACTGTTCTGGAAATGGAAAATACATAAAACAGTATAACAATCGGTTGCCATGGTAATGTTATACGTTTTGATAATAATATGTTTTGGCGGAATCAAATTACAAACAAATACAGTGAAGAAACAAACAAATGTATGTAAAGTCGCGGGCAACACTTAATAATTGTTTGGTATTTAGTGTGATACCATACGTGTATTTATTTCAATCATCATTTCTTTATAAAAAACCAATATCAATTTAAGTCAATTATCAGATATCGCCCGGTCAGGTCAGTAATCTGAGTGGAAGTGAAGACCATGCAGCATTGAATTTTCCACGAGTAGCCTGCAATTTCACTCATTTCAAAAATTAATTGGCTCGGTTCCAGTGATGTCATATTTTTTTTAATATTTCGTTTATTTATATAGCTCTGTATTTATAACTCTTCACTTCAAGAACTCATGGTTGCTGTAGCTAGTATCGGTGTTCTCGGCATATCGAGCGGTGTTCAGTTTCGTGGTCACTTGGAAGAAGATCAAATTGGCATCCAAGAAGCTTGGTGAGCTCAGTAGTGCGAAGCAATATTTCTTACCCTTTCTCGGCCTACCGCTTGCTTGAATAATACGTCCTAAAAATTACAATTGGTGCAAACAATACAAATTCATCGTACCATTAGTTTCAACCCGAGTGTGAAAGTCCCGTGAGAAATCACAATGTGCAAGCAAGGACTTAGCCGGGAAAAGGGAAGGATCTACAAATCCCTTTAGACGACTTTCATGCTATCACTTTTTTCCATAGCGATTCTTGCAACTCTTCTATTGCATAATGTATATTTTGTAACAATGAAAATTCTTGAATACATGTATACATATTGCATCCATCTTATCTCATTTTTAAAATATTGAACAGTTTTATTTAATGTAAAAAATTTATAATGGCGTCTTCACAGGTGTTAGTCACAAAATGTAATTGATTGAATTTACAAAACATCAATATATAAGCTTAAAGTTTACCACAATTAGACTTTTTGAGCTCCCGATATTTCGGCACAAGTTGCATGCGCCATGTTCACGGGCTGACTGGAGTTATGCGAAAAAATGTTATAGGTAGCCGTATCGATCTACCTTCTTTCTAATTCTGCGACCACTACTATTGTTCGATTTCTCACTGCACGGTAAGTCCGCACTCGATTTTATTTTTTTCTGTCGACAAAACACACTCACTGTGACCACAAGGTCTCAAAGTCTAATCGTGGTAAGAATGCCGTCTCTTGCAAACCTTATACAAATCATCCATGTATTAAAACAGCTTAATACAGAAGTAGTAGTAGAAGCAGTAGTAACTTCGAATATCATTCAATACTTACATCTAACTAATTAACATCGTGAATTAACTGTTGAATTAAGTAGTGATGTGGTCAAATTATTGTGCGACTTAGTTCAGCATCAATTACTACTTTACTCATTTAACTTTACTATTAAAGGTAGGTGGAAGTCTGCAACCATTGATCACCCCAATCAGCCTTTTCTAGAATGTTTCCCACTGCAGGGACACGGGCCTCCTCTCCGAGAGAGGGAAAGAGCCGTAATCCACCACGTTGGCTCAATGCGGGTTGGTGGATGTCACATGTCTTCCAATTTGATGGTTCTAAGAACGTGCCGGTTTCCTCACGATGTTTTCCTTCACCGTTTTTGGAGCAGTGGTGATGAAATAAATTACACAAAGTAAAGCACCCGCCTGGGTTCTTTCTTACAGTACGTAAGTCGGGACCTAAACCGCTGAGCCATCACTGCTCATCATCCAGTAGATTCATAAAACTTTAACCAGATTATGATATTATTATGATTTCTGCGAGCAATGTGTCCAGTTTGATATAAGGGTAAACTTAGTACATACAATGTTCCATTCAAATCACACTGTAAAAATTCTAGCACTTAGGTACAGTACAGGAGGAAGCAGGATACCTTGTATAATCCGAGCATATTTGTGTATCCGTATTCTCACGCTTGCGGAAGTAAATGGTGTTGTAGTTTTACCTCACTCCCTGCAAGCTCTTAAAAGATTGCATTAACAATTCATGTTACAAGCACGTTGCTTCTAAAAAAACTATCTCAGTTATAGCGTAACGAGTTCCGATTAGGTTTGTGTTCTTTGCATTCAGCTTATGTAAAAACAGTAAACACGTTTGTTCTTTGTTTTATATTTAACCTAATAATTGAACCCAGCATAGATTTATATACCTCCAGATACCGCTTTCCATGCAAATTCAATAAACAAAAGTGAAGCTCGATTTTGCCGCAGTGTTAATGTGATGTACGTACACTTATCTTGAAGGACAGCTTTTTAAAGAGTTCATAGCATAAGCTGTCATTTGTTTCTCAACACGAAGATTTTGGTATTCGTGAAGCATTAAACAAATAGACTGAGATGCGATTTACGAAGTCACCAATTGACGATTTAAGGTAGCTTCACTTCTTGTCCTGGGTACTCCGTCTGGAGGTATGTAACATCTTTGGTATCCAACTTACCATACACTAATTTTAAAACATCAATTCGTAGTTTCTTTGTCACTTTAAATTTAAATTACAGCTTCAGAAACCATAATTAATCACCATAAAACATAATCAACACACGTCAAATAAACCGGTTGACAATACAGAGACGATAAAAAAAAACTAGTCGCCTATTTTCTATCTGTCTGTCCTCCGGTTCGACTGTGACGGGAATACAATTGTGACGAATTGAGCCCGCCTGTTTCATTGATCGGTACACCTCTTTGTATCGCGAAATCGTGCGATATTTTTTATGTCACCGAATTACGCCGGATGAACCAATTTAAGACTGATCCACAATAAACACAAACGGAATTGAAGCTCGTATTTATTGGGAATGTGAAATTAAATTGAAACGCTAACTAATTTATATGAAACATTTTGGGAATTAATTTTAAAATGGAAACTAATAGGCCCCTGCCTATTAGTTTCCATTTTAGCATAAAGTTTATACGCCAATGAAGTGCTAATGTTAACAAGGTAATGTCATTGTGATAGATAGCGCTAGTAGTCTTATAAACCATTATGTATTATCGAGTTCTGGCTTGCATATTAAATTATTTAGAACTAGCTGTTCCCCGCGGTTTCACCCACCCTGTAATTTTACCGTTAGTAGGTAATATATTACCAACTTAAATACTACCCTCACCTCATCATCATCTCCCTGCCCTTTTTCCGTTTATGTGGGGACATCGACATGACTGTAGCAAAGCTTAACAAGCACATACGATTGTTTAAACTGTGACCGTAGTCTATATAGGTTTTGGTTACAGTTTTTACGGCCAGCCACCTGCCTAACGCCAACCACCTCGGGAATAATAAGCTACTAACCTTACCTAACAAAACATATTATAAACGTGAAAATACTGTAAGTTACCAAATATAGCTGTTACCATTACCAGGAAGAGCGATGCATCTCCGCAATACGTGCGTGTGCTATGAATATCTCGATACACAGTGTGTCTAGCTGAAGCTTGCAAAATCTCCGAAACTGTCCTGTTTTGAACTTGATACACTTTCAATCATCATTTTAGATCATAATATAAGTTAGCTAATATTTCAACTAAACAGCTATTATAGCATTTTTAACGAACAAATATTTGACATGATTCTTTGAATTCATAGAACTTTTTTTTTATGAACCAATGGAGATAAAACAAAATTTAAGTGAAGCCTACAATAATACATTAGTGAATACCGCATTCAAATCGGTTAAGCCATTTCTGAGGTTAGCGGTAACAAGCGCACAGACATACAGAGAAACACGTACAAACTCAAATAATCATTGTTTTGGGTTTCATTCCGTTTATAAGGCCCCCAATTGTAGTTTTTCTCAAATATCTTCCATGTACATTTTTATTACATGTATATGTTTCAAAACCTTAATGTTCAAATTATTTTAAGAGTTTTTAAACTTTTTTAAGGTCGAATAGTATTGAAAAAATTGTTATCTACACGTAAACTGTAGTTTCCAAGTATACTTCTGGAAGTCGAGCATGAAACCTATAGCAAATTTAAAAGCCCAGACTGAACTCTTTGTGCATCGTAGTGATCGCGCAATTTACCTTTGACACGGACGCAATAATCACTTGCCGTTAATTACAATCGCTTTAGTCGACCTGAAACCATGTGACCGGCTAGCAATTGATTACACAATCAATTATTGCACGGTGCGGGGCTAATGAGATGGCTGGCCACGGGGTGGGGGGAGCGGTAATTGCAGGAGTTAGAGTCGCAGATTACATGAATCGTTTCGACACAACACTCAGATTTTAGAGGGGCTTTAGTTTCGGAAGCTTATCTTCAGTTTGCTTTGTACAGTGCACGTGATCTTAAAAATATTTGCCGCATTGACAGTGACACATGCTGCTGCAGTTGTTGTTCCAGGAATGAGCTGGCTGCAGCAGGGAAGTGGAACAACCTCACAGAAGACAGGTTTAATTTAAGAGGTATTGTAATACTTCTGGATTTTGTCCAGTGACCGAGGTAGTTGATGACTCACTTCACTTGTTTTCCTTCCACTTTCTCCTGAAAAACGCTGGCAGCTTACTTGGAACCCTCTATTCCGGATGTTATATCCGGTTAGTTGTTTGATCGTTTGCCTATCTACTATAAAAGATCTTATTCTAAAAAGTAGAAAAAATAATAAATAAATAAATCAGCCTTTTCTAGAATGTTTCCTACTGCAGGGACACAGGCCTCCTCTCCGAGAGAGGGAATGAGCCGTAATCCACTACGCTGGCCCAGTGCGGGTTGGTGGATGTCACATGTCTTCGAATTTGGTGGTGGTTCTAAGAACATGCCAGTTTTCTCACGATGTTTTTCTTTACCGTTTTTGGAGCAGTGGTGATGAAATTACACAAAGTAAAGCGCCTGCCTGGGTTCGAACCCGCAACCTACAGTACGTAAGTCGAGGCCTGAACCGCTGAGCCACCACTGCTCTTATCCTGATGTAATGGTTGTAAAGAATTGTACATCACTTTGAAGTCTTCTAATTTGTAATTTTTTTAATTCTACTTTGCGTTCAGTTTTGATAGAAAATAATTCTTGTTTACCTTTACCAGAATATCTTGGAATTGCGGTAAACATAATAATAATAATAATAATAATAATAATAAATCATTTAATCCATTCAAGAAAAAAAAAAAAATTGCACACTAATTTATAAAATTGATAAACAAAGATAAAGTAATTACATCTTAAAACAATTGAAAAAAAAACGAACAAAATGACAAAAGGCAAAAAAAAAAACAAAATACAAATAAACAAAATTAAAAGAAAGAACAAACACGTGTTACAAAGTGTTGCAATGTTGAATGGATAAGGCCTTTGCTCAGCTATGTGCTTATTACCTGTGGAGGAAATAAGCGCTGGTATTCTGCAAAAGCCTGTGCGTCAGTGCGTCAGTTGCAGCAGTAATAAATAAATAAACAAACAATTGTCGTACATATACAAGTTGAGTGGAAAAATACTTAGATATATCTATAATTCTAAACTAAAAAGAATAATAAAAAGACAAATAAATAATAATATTTATTGTTATACAAAAAAAAAATATAAAGAGCGATTTTAGTTAAAAAGCTACCTCGAAGTAAAATAATATAATATATTAACAACAAAAATGTTCCGATGGATGTTCAACACAAGTGATGTTATCTAACTAACTAAGTGATGTTATCTAACTAGCGCATTTACATATCTTTTTGAACCTCCATCAAAAACAATCTCAGTTTGTTTTTGAAACTAAGTTTGGTGCGCGCGTTCTTAATGGGTGGCGGGATGTTGTTCCAACATTTGGTAGCCGCATATCGGAAGCCACCACGGAACGCAGCGGACTTATGCCGTTGTGTGCACAACTGTGGAAATCGTCGCCTTCGTTCTGGGCACCTGCTCTTTGTCCAAATTAGTTTATTGCAGAGGTATTTTGGGGCTTCTGATTTTATAACTTCAAAGAGGAGGCACGCCAGGTGAAGTTTCCTGCGGTAAACGATTCTTAAAATATTATGGTCATTCAAGAACGGCGTAACGTGGCTCCGTGGTGGTATCGAGAAACAAAACCGAGCACATGCATTTTGTACCCGTTGAATTAACTTTTCAGTCCTAGCATATAAACGAGGCCCATACACAGTATCTGAATAGTTTAATTTGGACAATACTAGGGCCTCTACTAGCTGGATACGAAGCCGTTCATTCAGGTATCGCCGAACTTTGTACAGCACTTTTAATCTGTAGAAACAGTTTCGTGTAACTTCCGAAATATGCTTTTCGTAGCGCAGGTTTGGGTCTAGCACTAATCCTAAATTCCTGGCTTCATACACACGCTCAACGACTTTGGACCCCAATCTAACCTGACAGTCTGATGGAATGTTATTCATTCATAAGCTATTTGAATTCATGGCTTGTAATAGAAAGTTTCAATTTCAAGGAAAGAATTGCTCGTTATCCGAGGAAAAGATTTTTTCCTAGAAATTTCTCATGAAACTTTTCAAATTTCCATAATGGCTCAATTCACTGCCGACTTAATGTTGTAAAACGGCTGAGGTCGGGGGATGAGCCTGTCGTTTGCTTTGTTCACGTAATAACGCGTAAGAGCAATATCTCTCACGTAGATTTTTGAGTCTTCTATTCTTCAAGCCAAAAGAGCGGGATTTTTACTGTTTCTATATCGCAGAAGATAGGAAACGAACTAATTTCCGTCAGTAAAATTTAAATTTTATTACTAAACAATGAGATAAGTTGGGTGTTCACCGGATGATAAGTGCTTATAAATTTATTACGTCGTCTGTTGAGTAAGTAATCGCAGGTTCAATCCTTGTTCCGAACATTTATGTTTGCTTTTCAGCCACTAGTTCCCATAAAAATCTTAATTATACTAGTTGATATGATAGTAAAAAAAACAACTAATTAATCCTGGGCCGCTGCTTGTTTACTCGACGAACATACGTTCCCCTCTGCCCCGACGGGACTAATTTATTGCGCGTAACTTATTATTCCTTTCTTAACATAACCAACTTTTTATCTTGCGTTCTTTTTCATTTTTTGCTTCATTTTCGATAGTTTTGTTTCATAATTAGTGTGATTTCTACGTCACCACTATTAAAGTTAGTTTTAAACTTGTTGATTATTGATTGCAGAATTATTTTTAAAGGCAAAATACCTGAAGGAAGATCACACTTCTGAAAGATCTATAATGGACAGATCGATTTTTATATCGTAAACCAATTTGATTTTTATTTAAGTAAGAATTAATACCCAAACACAATTCCCAGTCCCCTCAAAAATATCAATTTGCCAACAATATATTATAATTTATATCGGACCAAACTTTCCTAAGATATCTAATTAAATAATAAATATTCACTCAAAGCCCCTAAAAGAAAGGCCAAGAAATATTATAAATGTTTAATTTAATATGTCTGGTGGCATTCCCTCGCATAGGATCGTTTATTCTTCGTCATGTTTTCAAAAAGGAAGTAATGAATGAGCAATAACAACAAATAAATGTACCCTATACATTACCCGTCACATGTCTCAGTGTAATGCATTTGTGAAATTTAATATTTTCATTGCGCCATCTGTCTGAAGTATGGGACCTTACTCGCTATTTCCGTAGAAAACTTTAAGTATGTCCCCCAAATGAAATTTCATATAAAATGTGAGGTGACAATTTTGGAAAAAAAAAAATTGTGAGAAGCATATTGCAATCAATTGCGAAGCACAATGTGTTCTGAAAAGTTCTCCCATAAGTTTATTAAAGACATCAGTTTCCAATAAGTGTGTTATGGATGTAGCCATAGATTTATGAAATGCATTCGCGAAAGTAAAATTACGAACAGCAAAAGCCGCGGGAGCGTATTA
The DNA here is from genome assembly GCA_029849275.1 of Papilio elwesi. Classification (NCBI taxonomy): domain Eukaryota; kingdom Metazoa; phylum Arthropoda; class Insecta; order Lepidoptera; family Papilionidae; genus Papilio; species Papilio elwesi. Next base: position 10,516,553 of record CM056702.1, read on the forward strand.
ATTTGCAATTGTGTCGAAATCGAATATATCACGGATCAAACGGATTTCCTTCATAATTGGACTCTATTGAAACGTGGAAGTGTACAACCACCCTCATCACTCGATGAGTCAAATTCATGACATAGGCTTTAAAATGTACTGATGTCGAGATAAAAAGAAAAAAAAGGCTACTATTTCTTTTCCTACACCAGGGGAATATATACAGGAATCTTGATTTTCTTTTAATCGGGCATATTTAAATAGTTATATGAACGGTTGCCCCTGGAAGCGACTGACCTCACGTTAATTGACCACCGTTTTCTGTCAAAAATCATCAAGAGCATTTTCGCAAGAATGGAAGAGAGGTGGCAAATGTACACAGACAAAGAATAAATTTTTAGTTAATATGTAAATCCCTACTTTAATATTATAGATGCGAATTATTTCTGTCTGTTTGTTACTCTTTCACGCCTAAGCTACTAAACCGATTCAAGTGAAACTTGGTACAGAAATAGTTTAGAGCCTGAGAAAGGACATAGGCTACTTTTTAATGCGAAAAAGAAGGTTGTAGGGATGGAATAGATGCTGAGGATAGTATGTGTGAAAGTTTCACGATTTTTGAAGCTAGAAGCTTAACTTATTTTTTTCGCTTATAGAGAAATACAGATAAAAATTAAAGTAGGTAGTGACATTTACGAAGTCATTACAAAATACGAAATCAAAACTTGCAAAGTGCCGCGCTGTATATAATGACCGTAACCCCCCCGTGGGGTTCAGGGCACGGCGCGGCGCGGCGGATAGCTTGTTTTAATGTATGAATGAATTTTATTAGCTAAATAATTATACTAATAATTAAAAAATACTGCTCAAAGTGAAACTTGGTACAGAAATAGTTTAGAGCCTGAGAAAGGACATAGGCTACTTTTTAATGCGAAAAAGAAGGTTGTAGGGATGGAATAGATGCTGAGGATAGTATGTGTGAAAGTTTCACGATTTTTGAAGCTAGAAGCTTAACTTATTTTTTTCGCTTATAGAGAAATACAGATAAAAATTAAAGTAGGTAGTGACATTTACGAAGTCATTACAAAATACGAAATCAAAACTTGCAAAGTGCCGCGCTGTATATAATGACCGTAACCCCCCCGTGGGGTTCAGGGCACGGCGCGGCGCGGCGGATAGCTTGTTTTAATGTATGAATGAATTTTATTAGCTAAATAATTATACTAATAATTAAAAAATACTGCTCAAAGTGACCATTCCATGCGGACGAAGTCGCGGGCACAGCTAAGTAATAAGAAATGTAACTTAATATGGATAGAGTTAAATTGAATCATTCGTAACAATGCATTATAATGGTGAATAGATTTTAAACTATGAAAAGACAAAACTTCCAATAATTTTCGTATAGCTAGCTGCACGTTCATTAAAATAAATAACAAAGGAAAAACTTATTTTTGGTGTAATAAAAAATCTTTAATCTTTGTGCCTGCGGGGTCATTCACGAGTACGGCTACCGGTAAGACAAATATAATAATAATAAAAAAAATGACCTACATATAAAAGCTCTGTGCGTGCGAAGACAGAACGAGTCGCTATTATTAAATCAATGCATGCAATGCAAGTTATGATTTAAATTGAGCTCAATACTCGCTTCTGTTTCCGTAGAGGTAAATGAACAAATCACATGAGTAGCGCAATACATCAATGTCAACGTAAGTCGGTATTACACTGTGATGGATGCCCGCTGGTATTTGTTTATTCTCAAGTGTGTTACACAACTTTTAAACTAAATTCGAAAGTTCCATGTTCGAAGTAATTCACTGCTGAAGGAAAAATATTTCACAATATAAACATCCCATCCCCAACTTTAGACCTTTAGGGGGACCTTTTGATGAATTTAGAAAAAAATATTTTTTCGTACTCAGACTCGTATTTTTACGTAACAGAAACCTCTGTGCAAAACTTCAAGTCTCTAGGCCCAGTAGTTTGGACTGTGCGTTGCTATATCAGTCAGTCATTATTAAAGCTACCACTAACACATTTCAATGATAAGTGGTCCTAAATATTACAGATGTGGTTATCTGTAATATTAAATCGTCGTCTCCTTGCCCTTTTCCCACTCATGTTGGGTCGGCAGAGTATGAACGTAGTCCAACGTTTTTTTTATGGTGGCAAACGAGTGGTTCACCAGATATCAAGTGATCGCTGCCCCATAGATATCTGCAACAAGCTAATGAATTGCAGATGCGTTGCCTACCTTATAAAAAAACATATTATAACAGAATTTACTTTGTCAGCATATTACAAAGTAACATTTGTAATTTTCAAAAACGAAACAATGCAGGGCCGACCGAGAATAAAAAGATTACTTAGTCAGAAGATTAAGTAATATACGCAGTTAAATAAAAATAGAAGTGAACGAGCTAACGTATTCAGGCTTAATGCAATCAAACCTGAAAACAACCGCGAGTTAATGCCACGTGAGTTAAAATAACTTGTTCCCGGCGCAATCGTAAATCTGAACGTCTCTAATAAAGCGGACAGACAGACAAATGCACGCCGTATTTCACGTAACAATTTAAATTCTTCGGATTCATGACTACGAGGGATGCATTTCTTGTTTTACAACTTTATTTTTGGATGTTATAAGATGAACAAATTTCAATTGTAGCCTTAGAATAAAAGTTTTTTTTAATTACAATGATTTTTTATTGTAGCCAATGAATACCATTTTGTTACTTATAAATAACGAATGTTTATATCATTACGAGATTAGTGTACAATGATATTTTTTTTAGGATTCAAGCGTTCGGTATCACAGTATACCGAACGCTTGAAGTTTAACTTAGAGGCGATTAAACCGCATTCGAAAACAAGTTAACAAAACTACGTAATGCTTTTAGTTCGATTCTAATCTCGTTTTCGAAAAAGTTTAGTGACGTAAAGCGTAAACAACGCCTTCAATCTAAGCGCAGGTGTCATGTTATACAGATTGTCAATGTCAAAACTGTCTCATATGTAGCTGTCTAATTGAAAACGCGTTGACAGAGCGAAAAGCCGAAAATCGGCCGTCTGGAATTTAAACTCAGAGCATAACTGCGTTCAGTTTAAATTGATGAAATGCAGCTCTAACCTCCGGTAATGCGTAAATCGAGTTTAGGTCGAATTAATCGCGTTTATTTTAAACGGTGAAATATCCCCACAGTCATTTTATGGACAAGACTATTTACTTTCGTTCTTATTAAGTAAGCGATAAAGGAACTGTATCGACTGAAGATTTTTATTTGTCCGTATTACATCTGTTGCACGAATTGACCGGCTCGACTGGTGAAATACCATGACCTCACACAAAACAGGCGTGAAGTAGAAGTACTCCGCGTTTCGTCTGATGAGTGAGGTGTAGGAGGCCCAATTTCAGTCCTCTTCCCCTTCTCACCCTTTCCTTATAAGGATAGGACGGGGAGGGGAAGAGGTTTGGACGGGGAGGGAGTTAACGGGGAAAAGGAAATATCCTTTTTCCTGTCTATGTCCTCCTTTTTCCATTAAAAGAAGCAACGCATCTACAACACATATGCCTGTTGCGGATGCCTATGGGCAGGGCTCACATAACATTAGATGACCCGCATGCTCGTTTGCCATCATCTAATATAAAAAAACGGCACGTCTTAGAATCACAAATTCGATGACATGTGACATCCACCAACCCACACTGTGCCGGCGTGGTGGATTACGGCCCATTCCCTCTGTCGGAGAGGAGGCCTGTGTTCCTGCAGTGGGGAACATTCTAAATAAGGCTGATTAATTTTATTTAAGTTACATTGCATTGACCACAGCTGTATCAACATACTAATATTAGTATTCTAAAAATAAATCACTGCGCATTGTCTCGAGAATTAATTACGGCGCGCGCCGGCTGACAGTTCCGTATGTTTATGTCCTAAAATAAATGAGTGACGCGTACGTGAAACATTGTGTCTACAGTTATTGAGCCTATCAGTAAAGATGGTGATGATGACGTATTTGGTTAAGTGTGTGGGCTCGTAAAATATGTAATTAGATCCACCACGCTGACCCGGTGTGGGTTGGTGGATGTCACATGTCTTCGAATTAGGTAGTTCGAGATATGCCGGTTTCGTTACGATGTTTTCCCTATAACGTTTTTGGAGCAGTGGTGATGAAATAATTTAAACAAAGTAAGGCGCCTGCCCGGGTTCAAACCCGCGACTACAGTACGTAAGTACCAAACCACTGTTCAAAATTACTCTTTCTAAAATTTACATAGTTGTTTTTCACCAATACATCGATGTTTTTTTCGATCATGTAACTTTAAAGTGTATGTATTATATTTACCAATGAAATAATACTTAATTAAAAAAAATAAACCAACGCGTCTTTTACTCTTAATCTACCTCTTATACAAAGACGTTTGTTTGCTCAACTAAAGTTAAAAATTCTCCAGAACTTGTTATTTGAAGAGATATTTGTAAGTAGAGCGAGGAATGTAATATCCTGGCCACATACATACCTAATGCTGAGCTCTGAGTTACGGCCGGCAATGTACTGAATGCGGGACGAGTCTGGAATTCAGACGTCTCCTTCATTTGGTAGCGTTATTTAATTATCTTATTGTATCTTGCAATATAATTCTTTAAATGTGTGTGTCCGACGGAATCATAGGTTAGTGTTAAAAAGTTTTTAATGCAGTCATGGTAACACCAATTTGCTGTCGCTTTTAAGTGTTGCGCATCGTAAAAAATTATTCTCAACACTTATCCCAAGCGCGCCAAAAGAAGTACAACTTCGGTATTGTTATATTACGCAATACATAGAAACTCGTATCGATAGAAGTCATGTATCATTACTAAGCCGTTCCCGGCCGTATGTATAACTCTATTTTACTATATCCTCTGTGATTTGTTCCTCTATCGCCCTTCTAAATACCCAAACCGTCTAAGCAAGTTTTTTCTAAATTTAAGTTACTGTAACCTAACTTAGATCCAGGTGATCAAGGTTTGGTGAATATATCGTTATAGATATTGTAAGCAGTTCAAATCAACTAAATTTTATAATCTTGTGTATCAGTGGTTGTAAATTTAGTTACCTTGGCATTTCTCCAAACCTAAACCAGCCACAGAGTTCGACTTTACAGCTCGCTGCTCCACTATATATCGCCTTTGCTAAATACCTCATTATTTATTTAGTGCTTTCAAGCTTATTTTATTATCTAACTAAGCTACTAATGGTGGTTAAGTTTGTAAATGAGTTTGATGTACTTGGCTGATGAGGGATTTTTTAACCTGCAAGGAACAGTATTATCTGTTGTTATCTGTTAACGTAATCTACGATGTCAATACGTGGTATGTTAGACGTAAACGTATTTTTATGGCAGAAGATGGCATGCGAGCAAGTGGTCCAAAAAATAGGTTTTCTGGACGTAACTCATTACTATACGCCTGTCTTGAAGGTCGTGGTATTTTACCGGACGAGACGGCCTATTCGTGCAACAGATTGCGGGCTCTACCACTGTTATCCGTATCGCTAGGCTATATCATTTAACTAATTATTACCAGTTCTTTCTACGTGAATGTAATATTGATACTGAAGAAATAAAATTAATTTGTTTTGTTAAAAGGTGACAAACGAGCAAGCAGATCACCTGATGTTAAGTGCCGCTACCCATAGACATCCGCAACAACTAAATATGTTGCAGGTGCGTTGCCTTCCTTTAATGGACAGTGAATTCCTCTTCCCCGTAAACCCCCTCCCGTCCAATCCTCTTCCCGTTCCCATCCTACCCTTAAAAGGAAAGGGTGGGAAGGGAAAGACGACTCAAATTAGGCCTCCGGTACCTCACTCATCAGACGAAACACAGAGTACTTCTACTTCACGTCTGTCTTCTATGAGGTCGTGGTATTTCATTGGTCGAGCCGGCCTATTCGTGCAACTCTTCTGTTGTTGTTGCGGACTCTACCATCGTTAAGCTAGCTTTTAAAATCCTTGTTCCCCAACTCCAAATTACTCAATACATATAATGTTCATGCCTCAATAAGGTACCAAAAGAAAGCTGAAGAAAGAAAATTACTGTTAACAAAATGCCAAGTATTTGACTTTATTTCGGATTCCATAGGCCATTTTGACAGATTAATAATATATTCGCAGGTATAAATAAAGTTTGTACTTACTGGCACATAGAAAAGCCTCACAAAACAAGTCAATTACGAAAACACACTTACAAATATTTACCTAATAGCTTTTACCGACTTGTTAGGGCTTCGCGCTCGACGAAATACGAACTACAAATCCCACACTATATCCTATTAGTTCCGATAATCTCTCATTAAAGTTCGATGTTTACACAGAGCGCTTAGCTTACCTGTTGAAAAGGGATCTATACACCTTCATATAAAACATTTATTTTAACCAACTGTCACTAACCACGAATCCCAACAAATGCGCAATTATTTACCTTTCTACGCAAGGCGGAGGCAAATCGACATCACTATTTGTAAGTGATACTAGATTTTGTTTAATGTTATTGTCCCGTTCTTTTCTTTCCTATACAAATTGTAACACAGCAGTGAGTCTTGTGATTATGGATTGAGGGTTATAGCTTTGCATTCTTTCAGGTCTCAATAGAACTTACTGTAACATATGACATCTCGATTGCTATTGGTTAAAACATAAATTCAAGTACTTACAATACAACTGCTGGTCAGTCATTTAGAAATGCTAGCTAACAGAGGATTCAGTAGCCTGCAAGGAGTCCGCACTTAACGCCGGTTGATCTATGTACGCGGTCACACGAAATCCCTAGTTTACGACGTCTAGCCTGTGTCATCCACGGATGAACTCAAAACAAGAATTATAACCGCAGCAAATGATTTTATTTCCGTAGTTAACTCAGAAAAACACGGCACACACGACTTTGCGTAAGTCACTACGACCAAGAAATTTAATAAGGCTAAATTACCAAATGTCGTGATTGTTAATATAAATTATATTAAACTGTTACTGTTTCTCAAATTTAATTTGTATTTTAATCTACATTTGGTATTATCTTAAATTATTTTTATGATAATTTTAAAGAACCTTAAGTTTAGTTCGATTGAAAATTTCCGCCTGCTTCCTACTTCTGTCTGTCTGTATAAGAATTTTGCATTGGACGAGTTGAGAATTTTTGTTTTGTATATTTTTCATATAATCGTACTATATAATAGTTTTTCTATACATATTACTTAAATTTAAGAATTATTTATGTAAATAACTACAACCACATCGAAATAACCTCTAAATTAAGCACACAGCGAGGCCGGGCGAGCTTAAAGGCTTTCATGTAGGCTATTTATAGTTAGATTCGCCGCGCACGCGACCAATAAACGTTATCAGCTTATATAACGCCTCACAATGTTCCGCTCTTACGAGCTTTAAGTTTCAAAACAAAAACTAGAAATTATTTTATTTAGAAAGAAACTGGAAGTTTTATGGGAGTAAACTTTACTACCACCAAAAATCAGTCATAAAAAATTAATAACGGACCCGGAAAACTTCGTTCCGCATAGAATTCATTCAGTCTAACTTGTTAGCTGAGAATTAGAATTAAAAAAAATTCAATGGCAATTAATATGTCTGATGCTCAACTCATCAGACATATTAATTGCCATTGAATTTTTTGTGCGCTCGATTCAATTTTTGGCTACCGTTTTGTCAATTTGAATTTGTTGGGGCCCAATACAACCGCGTGCCCCCCATTGTAAACTGAACCCATTCTAATATGATTGATCGTATGGATCTGAGGTCAAATTGCATTGTTTTTTTTTAATATTTCGCCGTACAAACTTTCATCCCCATCTTTAAGCATTTAGGGGGGCATTAAAAAAATCCTTCCGCCCGGATCGCTAGGCCAATCGGATCGTGTCCTTAAAATTTCATCGAAATCCGTTTCGGAGTCTATGGGGAACATACATTTACATTTCACAAAATTCCAGTAGACATGAAGAGTAACGTAAAGGTAAAGTTTTGTTTTACTTTGTTCCCAAAATGTTTATTACCAAGCGAATTGCGAATTCACAAAGCTTGAAAGTAAATTGTTCAAAGTAATGCACGCTCTGTAATTTTCTAAAAGTAAATTACATTTTGTACATTCAAGTTTTTTTTTCTATTTTTATTTCTTTTGTCTCAGACAAACTTCGTACTTGTGCGAAGAAACCGGACTACAGCTAAGAATAGCGTCGATATGGGATAGAGCTGCGCGCCTTGTATGTTAAGCCCCAAACAATTGTCTTATGTGTAGATATTCAGCAATTTCTTCTTTTTTATGTGAGAAGGTGGCAAATGAGCAAGGAAAGGAAATAAAAACATCCATTCTTGCTGCACCTTACACAATAACTAACAAATTGATCTGGTTCTGCAAAATTAAAACTTAAGACTGTATTGCTTCTATCAAACAGACAGATACACTCGCTACCTTCTATGTGGAAACGAGCAACATTTTATTATGACAGAATATCGCAAACGACCTGATATTAAGTGATCGCTACCCTTTTGCGAGGGGAGCGGCATGGAAAACCATGGTACCTTTTCTTATCTATCCCCACGAATCATCTATCAAACAGAAACTCTCACATCATCATAATTCCCCGCCTCTTTCACATGTTTTTGCGCAGAAAGTCTTTTATAAATCGGAAATTTAGGGTTATTTATAGGTAGTGGTATTCACTTTAAATCTAGTGATCTGCTTTACGTACTTCTGCTATAAAAAATACAAAAGTGATATGAAGGCAGATGGTACACAATCGATATACGACATTCGACAAAGTAAAAGTTAAGTACTGAAGTTAACACAAGCAGGTGCCGGTTCAAACGTGAGAAGTTTGCTTTGGACGTTGAGATGTTCTGCAGATGCTCATTATAGGGCTTTACTAGCACGAAGTGCAGCTGTACTGATGATAATTGTAGTCATTCAGTCGTCAATTTGTTGTGAACTGAAATCTGCAAGCTTTAAGCTAAGCTTTATTAAAAGTTAATACATATAGGGGAAGTGAAGTGGAGAAACATATATACTAAACCGTTGCCTAGGTTCGACTTAGTCTAGTCGCATTTTCCGCAACTCCACTCCTGTGGAAGAAGCGAGAGAGGTGTGCCAGGATCGCGCCAAATGGAAATCCATGATCTCTGCCTACCCCTCTGGGTTACGGGCATGAGCGCATATTTATTTATTTATCCACTCCTCACTACTCTTACAATTCTTCCCGTTTCTTCGCTTCGCGTCAACGAACAAATACAATTGGCAACTCCAATCCGCTTTTCTCCCTCGGTTGGCTCAAATTCGACATAGTTGGCAACTCCGCTCGGCTTGGCTTCCTCAATCCGCTCCAATTTCTTGGTTCTTGCCAATGGACACGCAGTCGGCAAATTCACTATGACTTACTCCCTTGGTCGGTTTTCATTCCTCGGTCCATGTTAATGGCCAAACACAATCGACAACTCCGTTCTTATTTTCTCCGTTCCGGTCAATGGACAGTCACAGTCGCTCACTCCGCTCCGCTGAACTCCCTCAGTCGGCTCCGATTCCCCGCTCCGCGTAAATTTACAGGAACTATTATATTTTAAGCTACATCAAGACTTCCTGTTACATTTCAACGCCTCTTTAATTTCATATTGCTTTTGTTAGAATAATTCGTTTCATTACAAACTTAATTGAAATATGATAACAACTTGGGGGCCTGAGGCGATACATACATAGGCATATATTACAAGTATATACTTGGTTGGTACATAAGGGAGCTTACTTAAATACCTCAACAAACTAAAGGTAGTTACGAATGTTTTGTGTTTACAGCTCCCACATGTTATTTACTTTTACGTTCAACGTTTATCTTGCAAACCTTACTTATAACTTGCACCACTTGATAGCGTCCTACATTAGAATATTTTTAACTGGAATGTGTTAGACATTTCACATTCTAATACATAATAATACGATTGTTAAATATATTGTATGCAAGTAGTGTATCATGTTACTATTTTATTAATTTTTTTGCTTCACTGGCGATTAATGGGGGACGCCTACGTCCGTCAGTAGATGACTATTTTATACTATGTCTAAAGGTACAACCATTATCAGTAGATATACTACTACCATATCTAAAGTCAGTGTCAATAGACAGTAGAATAAGAAAACAGCACACCGACATGTCACTAATTAGAGGTAAACTAGCTGTGGGCTATTATATGTAAGATCGTGTTTTAATATAGCGCCATCTAACAAAAATATGGGATATCAGTAAGTAAGCTCTTGACAACGCTCCAATGATAGATAATGCAAATACCTATTAAAAGATAGCGTACATAAATCATCTATTTACTCCGTACCTGAACGCACGGATAATATGATATTTTCTAAAAACGAATCCTAACCAGATCGATTTATCGCGCTCAAAACCCCCTGCATGTTAAATGTGTTACTTAGCAATTACTGGGAGACAGACATGTAGCTATTATATTAAAAAATTTATCTTCTTTTTCTTATTACCCCTTTCATTTTTCGACTTTTTTATGTGAGTTCGGCAGAATACGACCATAGTCTATATTGTTTTGGCTACGGCCGGTCGCCTGCTTGACGCCAACACTCCTCGGGCATGTATTTATTAAATATTGGTAGATTAAATTATTAATACACAGTTATTTTAACCATTTCCAATCAAGCTTCAACTTGGCTCACGAAAATATTGGGTTTTGCAATATTTGAAGTTAAATTGGATGCGCAGTGTTGGTCAATTTCGGGTTCGATGTTGAACTGTTAGTTCTGAGTAATAGCTTCCAAAACGTTTCTGTTTTAAAACAAAAGAACGCATATGAACACTGCAAATAACAACTAATATTTCTACAAATACTTTTACAGTTAAAAAAATAACACAACAAACTCGTGTTAGTAATACCATTACGGTTACGGACTTCCGATTATTAGGGGTTCGAATCTGCCATTCTCCTATTGTGGTGCACCTAGTACAAGCCTTTAAGTTTATTTAGAATTGTTAAGGGAAATAAAGGAAAGGGGAGTGGCGGGGAGCATTATGAGTGTGTCGTTCACGCGAACCTATAAGATTTTCCCCCCTTATAAAAATATATTAATTATACGATTTTATGGCGTATTTTATTTATCCTGCCCGATTTTGCTAAACGTTCCTATTTCAATGGACGACCTTCAAATAGTAAAATAGGTATTTCAGGATACACAATGTTCTTATTAAAAGCTGAAAAGGCTAAACACGGGTATGTTTTCCGAGACAGAGTTGCGAACAGGATGGAAGGAGTTTCGCGGTCTGATGTTTTCAGAACGCTGCAACGAATTTATAGAGTCTTCCACAAACAGGAAAACTCATTGCACAATATTCGTCGGTTCTCGTTAAAAATTCTTTACATTGTGTTGAATTTATTTAGCTAATTTTGTTTTCCGGTTCAAAGTTGGATTTGTGTCATTAAGAGATAAACAAAACGACCCAATTACAATAACTCCCTAAGGAATATTATGTAATTTAGATTTATCTTTTCTAGATTCATAGGCAAATCAATAAAAGCACAAAAATAATAAAGTCTTACTGTATCCAGTTTATATGGAATTAGTTATTTAGCTTTTTATAACAGAATGTGGCAAACCAGCAATTGGTTCACCAGAAATTAAATGGTCACTATGTCTATGGGTTGACACAACAAGGTAATATGTCGAAGATATTATACCCATTTTCAATGGATTGAAGAGGAGCCACAGTGGGTGCTACACTCAACAAATCAGAAGATGGACATTTGAAATTCAACAATACCAAAGCGAAGCGTATTAATTTCTTAACGCGCACGAGTCTTATGCACGCCCCTGTTCGGGGCAACAGGAGGTCTGTGGTTCGTACCCACTAAAAACCATACGCGTTCCCTCATGATCATTGTGTGGACGCCGCGGGTGCATGACAAGCACGTGACACCGCGAGGCCTACTGGCCGCCCCGGGATGTGGCTTCGCTCTGCGCCCTTAAAAGGGCGCCGCGCCCCAAGATGGTCTGGGGCGCTCCAGGAGACAGCACCGTGCAATGCAGGTTCGGAAATAGTCTCTGCTTATTCGTATTGAGGCTCAGTTAATATACTTTTCTTATTTTAAAACTTAAACTAAACAAGCACGTTAACTTCAACATTAAGCGGCCAGATCGTTAGATTTATTGATAAAACTTGGTTTCGTATTAAAAGGTTTTCCAAGCGTTTCAATTGATATCGCCGTTTAATACTTTAAACTTGCACAACAACAGAACTAATTGTGTTCAGCTACAACTTTGGAGATCTGTTAAAACTTTTGTTCCATTTAGTTTGTTTATACTTTGATTTTTATTGTGGAAGGCCTTTAGCAATTAATCGGATATGCTATTGATTTAGTAAATTAACGCCTAACATATATATAGCGAGATATCTCTTAAGCATTTCAATTAACTTTTTATAACCTTATTTTTTAGATGACGTCACTCGCCACTTTTTTCTTGAAAAAACAGATTTTACCGGGACTTTTTCGGGGACTGGAAATATTTGTGCATTTCGTCTGGCAAGTTAGGTGTCCATAGGCACAATTGCTTCTCCATTTTCTCTCTTTACATTGAATATCGTCTTCCTACATACGTCAATGATAAATTGTGTATATTATGTTAAGCGTATTATTTGATATACCAAAGCAGGGACTTTTGAATGTAAAAACACTTGATGTAGTATTAATTATAAGATTTATTATAGTTTTTAAGTAGTACACTTTAATTACCTAACCTAACAGCGATATATGTATATCACATATTTGTACTCGATCCCAAATAACGAATGGCCGGACACACACCTGAATGCCCGCCGTTTTTACATTTTTTTCGCCGCGCCAAAATACTAGCTTATGATTGGTCGTTGAAGATTGCCAGTATCTCGACCCATCATAAGAAGTACTTTTAGTATAAAACTTTATAAAATATAGAGAGATATATAATATATATTCCCAACATTAAAATAATAATCGGTGTATTTAAATATTTATAACAAATGTGAGTTTGTGTGTTTGTTACGCTTAAACTCAATTAACGACTCCACAAATGATCATGAAATTTTGCACATATATTGTCAGGGGTACAGAATAAGACTACAAAATGGAACTGTTCCTGAGGTACATAAACAATATCGGTTGCCATGGTAATGTTTTGACATGTTACCTATATTTCAAAGTTATTGTACGCGGAATCCAGTCTTGAAAATGATATACATATGTATGCATATGCAGCCGCGGGCTCCAGCTAGTCATATTATATCTATGTGTACCGATGGTCAATTAACTTTTTTAAAGTTGCTCATATGTCAAACATTTTCAACAAAATGTAGCAAAAGAATTTAAAACATTCAAAGTTGTCTAAAATGACACTTAGATCCTATAAAATATTATAAACTGTAATTTAGCATAACTTGAAAGCATAAATTGAAATATTATGAAAGGGCTTGACACAGTCGCCGGACGTGCATGCATTTTTCTTGAAATTCGCATAAGGCACGTTTGTTATTCAAGGCACGTTTCCTAGAAACTTTCGAGATGCCGTCGGGCCGACTACTACCAGTTAGAACTATGTAAACGGAAGTATCACACAAATTATTTATTACAAAAGAAACAAAAAAATATTAAAGTACATAAATATTGAATGCACAAAGAATGCAGAGGAAGGGTGATGAAACGTATAAGAAAATAAGACTGGGGGGAGAGAGGGGGGCATGACCTACGTCATGATGATGATGGTGATACAGGAAAATGCACCTTCTGCAATAAGTAAAAAGTAATATTATTCGAACAAAAAGCAAACATTAAAAATTTTATAAATAAAATTCAAACCAACGTCTCCAGACTATTACCTGAGAATAACGTTTAAATTGAAGCTGGTGTAATACATTTTAACAGAAGTAACCGCAACAACAACATCTGTTGCACGAACGGGCCGGCTCGACCGCTGAAATACCACGACTTCACAGAAAACAGGCGGGAAGTAGATTATTCTGAATTTCGTCTGATGAGTGCCGGAGGCCTAATTCTGGTCCTCTTCCCCTTCCCATCCTTTGATAATAAGGAAACGATGGGATGGGGAAGAGGTCTTGACGGTGGAGGGGGTGAATAGGATGGGATTATAACCATTTTCTGTTTATCTCTTCCTCGGTCCATTAAAACCAGGCAACGCACTTAACAATATCACATTTCTGAATCGGGTACAATTGGAGATTAGCCTTATAAATATTTTACCTGGTAAATATCAACCGAGTGAAAATATTGACGATTCAAATTCCAAAAATAACGATTCCGCGATGTGCTAAAGCTTAAGTTCTTGTTACGGAAATGTAAGTCCCAAAGAATTAGTAAGGTTAAAGAATTGGCGCAACTTTCAATAGTTTATATTTAAAGTTGCCAGTAAAATAATAAGAAATAATTACTAATGAAAAACAACTAAAGCGATATTGGTAACAAAAAATGACCTCGGTGGTAAGAAATAAATAACTGTCGCCTTTAATCGAAGCGTTTCAATTGTTCTTAATAGGCTTATGTTATCAATGTAAATGTCTAATCCCTACTAATATTATAAATGTGAATGTAAGTTTGTTTGTTACGCTTTCACGCTAAGCTTACTCAACTGATTATCATGAATCTTTGTACACATATTCTTGGAGGTACTAGAAGTAACATAGGATACTTTTTTACCTATAGATTCCGAAACGGCTGAACCGACTTCGATGAAATTTACAAGGATTGTCCAGATTGGCACATTCATGTGTTTGGTAGGTATCGGATTAATTAGTGGTACCCGGGCGAAGCCGGGGTGCGTCACTGATAAATAATAAAATATCTTAGTTTTTGCAAATAAAATGATGAGGTCTCTCAGTTCGTAAAGTTAGAAAATGGCGCAAAGATTGTCGATACTTGACGAAATCCATTTCAAAAACGTATTGTAGAAGTTTAATAGTTGGTGTTCAAACTTTAAAAGTTTCTGTCGTCGCTTCGTTTCAAGTCCATGACGAATAAAATGACAAAGTTTGTAAATAACTATCCGATGTTTTTATTCAATGCAATTTAAAATTTTACCATCAAATAACATAGACGCATTTTTTTATGCTACCTTAATGGGAAAATCGTCACAAACGATGGGTGTTTCATGTGCCTAAGCGTAAGTGTTTATAAAGTCATTTAACATTACTAACTCTTGCTTTCTACTCAGAAACTCTCGGAAACAAAAGTATCATTCAAGCCGTTTCTCAATTGTTATTTTGAGAAAGCAATCTTAATCCTGGCGACATAATGTTCTTTGTAAAATACAAAACTCCTAAAGTTATTCCTTAATTTCCATCGCTGCCTATACCTGCGTACATTGTACGTTACTAATGTAAATTGTTATGAGGCGTGCATAATACTCGAGCACCGCAACCTCCACGATCGAGCTTTCAGCCTAAGCACCTCGCGATACACACTGACGCTAAGAATTTCAATTGTAATTTTTCATACCTGTGTTTTATTTTTGATATTATTAAGCCAAGAACGACTTTCACTTGATGACAAATTCCGGTTTTGTCCACACTTACTTTTGAACATCAACTTTATTTTCAAAAGCACCTCACAAAAACAGGCGTGAAGTAGAAGGAGAGGTACCGGAGGCATAATTTCAGTCATCTTCCCCTTCCCACTCTTTCCACCTAAAGTAAGGACGGGAAGGAGAAGAGGATTGGACGGGGAGGGGGTAACGGGAAAAAGAAATAGCCTTTAAAGGTAGGCAACGCATCTGCAGCATATTTGACTGTTGCGGATGTCTATGGGCAGCGTACACTTAGCACCAGGTGATCGGCTTGCTCGTTTGCCGCCTTCTCACATAAAAAATTGGCGTTGAATAGGTAGTAAATAGCCAACCAATGGATTAACCAGTGAGACGTGGGAGTTAATGTAAAAAATATTTTAAATGCTAAATATAGTTTGACAAAGCTGTGTGTCAGAACGTGTTAAGCGTCGGAGCCGTTACACGAACGCTTTACTTGTAAGCATATCGAGCCACGTTACCTTAATGTGGCGGCCACTGAGATATCGTGGTAACTATCGCGCCTGAGCGAAGCTATAACGCGTCTTAAATACACAATGCCGTAAAACAAATTAGACTAATACTAAACATTATCTTAGGCTCACCAACAAAATTATACAGATAAAATAATAAAGATTAACCAATATTTTCTGTTCGCTAAAATAAATAAGCAGCATTTGTAACCTTGTGGTAATAGAACTACAGAATTTAATTTGGCACCGTCCTGCACATCCCTTGCTTCTAAATTCAAACAACCACGCCTATGTATGCACATGCTGGTCAATAATGTGCGCTTATATGCCGCCTTTCTTTAGTATACTAACCGGGTTGGTTAAACGATCGACTAGCGCAAGCGCTGTCTAGTGATGGTGAGGCTTAGAATCCGCGGGTTGGTCATCCACTTGGTCCCACACTCACTCTCTTGTCCTCGCCAATATGCGCAGGAGGAGTTATACATTATACTAATCCAACAGTGGAGCAGCATCAACAATGAACTACATGAATGGATCAGCAGACCTGGTCTTTGGTCGAGCTGGTCACCGATAGTCCATCTCGTAGGTTGGTAGTGCTCAAACGAATTCCGAGATATAATACTACCTACCAGAATACCGGCGTGAATAAGAGATTTCTATATTTTTTAATAATAAAAGTAATAAAGCCCTTTCTAAATTCTATTCTAATACTTAATTTTTTTTGTAGGTCTGTTTGCCAATCAACAAAGGCCTC
This sequence comes from Papilio elwesi, assembly GCA_029849275.1. Taxonomy (NCBI): domain Eukaryota; kingdom Metazoa; phylum Arthropoda; class Insecta; order Lepidoptera; family Papilionidae; genus Papilio; species Papilio elwesi. Next base: position 10,533,363 of record CM056702.1, read on the forward strand.
CAACGTTTTCCATCCATTCCATCTTGTCTATCTTGGGCCACTCTATTCCATGCTACTTGCCTAATCCCACCTTTTGTGGTCTGCTATCTATAATTCTTTACTTCTTCAATTTATGTGTCGTAACCTTTCCTATCGTCCCTATATATATATATATATATATATATATATATATATATATATATATATATATATATATATATATCTATTAGATAGCATTTACGTTTCCATATTAAAGGCTGAGCTTTGACCTACTGAAATGCTAATTATTTTACAATGGCGCATAAATTTCGTGAAATTTCGCCAGTAATACTTACCCGAATGTTAGTTTGTGCCAGAAAATCATGATAACGTTAGCTATAGATCGGCGTAGACCGGCTGAATGGCCGTGTGCACGTTCACATGCGCCATCCAAACGATCATCGTTCAAATTTCCGGATATCGATCTAATTGCATCAGTGGGAAATATGTTAGACGTGACATTCGTCTCGTGTCCAACTGTCGTAACGTCACGTCAGTGTCACGGTGTCGATTTCGTGTGAGACAATTCTCTACTTAGGCTGTCCGTTCATGTGGTTTGTTTTATGTACAGACACTGAATTCTTCGCCCTTACATAATTATTGTCCCGCGATTTCAGTCACCGTGTAATTTAATTTATCAGACAATTGTCCAGCCTAAGCTGAACCCTATTTAATGCGTCACTAAACGTTTTCGTGAACGTGATCAAATTGTAACTGGTGAAATACTATAAACTATAATAATAAAAAAGCTATAAACTCGATTAAGCAAAACTTAGTTTTGTTAGACTTGTTTTCAGATGCAAACGGTGAAATTGGCCCTACGTGTTACTAAAAGTCCTATATATCTAGTTCTGAAGCAAACCAAAGCATAAGTGTGGCTCAATGGTTCGTTATGCATAACGTGTCAATTTAAGTAGAAAAAACTACTCGGATTTTTTATTTAATTATGACGGAGTGTCTCGTAACGAACTCTTCACAGCTATGCGGGAATAAAATATTAACACTATAGACAGAGAGTGTTAATTAATTTAAAAAAAAATCATTATACGATTGAATTCATTATACGATTGAATTCATTTAAAATTGTAACAACGTTTCAATTAAGAGTCGAGTTTCCATGGTTTTATTAATAAAAAAAAATAATGAAAAGTTGTCGATACAAAATTTAAATGATAAAATTCGTTGGCAAATTGGTTCGAGAGTTATATATACTATTCCGTGAATATATTTAAGAAATAACCAAAAAATCAACACAGCTATGTTTTTTTTATAGCATAATGGGACAAACGAGCAACTGGTCGCCTAAAACTAAGCGATCACCGCCGCCCATGAACATCCGCAACACCATAGGAACTTCAGATGCGTTGCCGGCCTTTAAGGAAGGAGTACGCTCGCTTGAAGGACCCTAAGTCGTATGTGCTCCTCTATCGAAGGAAAAGTTTTAGGAAACAAAAAGGACAAAAAATCTTACAATAACTTCGAGATGACAGCTTTCATATTTTGACGTGAGATCAAACTGTTACCAATCGAAACACAATTCTGGGTAACTCACGTCAATGACGCTGAATATGGCCTGTAAATTATACGTACCCGACCTGTTTCGAAGACCTTGTCATGTTCCCTTTAACATTCATAGATTTCTCAGACATGAAGAAACCTGGCCATGATTTTATTTCATTTCCACGTTTAATATTTGATTCCTTTATTTATTAATTCAGACTTTATACACAAACAACTTTGATTTGGTTAACATGGAACATTTAAAACAAAAGAGCCGAACTCATAATTAGTTTTTTTTCATTAGTGTGAATAACACCTTCCAATTAACAGAGAGCTGATGACGGGATTTTGGAGTGACACTTCTTTTGACGTGTTTGGGAAAAATGTTAAATGTCCCCGACACTTAAAAGCTGTTTGTCGGTTTTATTCTGTTTTGTGTGATTGTAATTATATATTTAATACGGTTAATGATATTTAATTTGTTACGGGTATTTGAGAAAATGTTTTTTTTGTAATTTATTATATAACAGATTTTTGGTGACCGTTGGTATGTATTCTTATTTTTTTTACATTATAAATTACTAATAAAAAAAATTATCAATTATTTTTTAATTTTGGTCACAAGGAGTACTGATAGATTTTTTTCTTTTTTTTTCTAGGGCATATTCACACGCGGCCATCTGATCCCAAACTAAGCAGAGCTTGTGCTTTGGAAACCAGATAACTAATATATACTACTTTTCTTTTGTAAATACGTACTTAAATAGATTATAACACCCAGAGTCAGGACAAACAGACATGTTCATGCACACAAATGTCTGTCCTGGGTGGGAAGTTTTTAGTTATTTTTGTTTTGTTATGCAAAAGAAGTATAACTTATAAGTACACAAACACGTTTTTGACGTGACTACGAATAAATCGGTATACCGTGGAAATTATTCGTAAAAAAGTATGCCTCAATGTACGTTACGCTCGGTGTCCCGATACGCTCGAGCCGAGAGTAACCGAATCAAGCCGAGCGTGCTTATGACTCGTCGCTGTATTAGGAAACATTGTCACGAATTGAAGGACCGAGCGCCTTGCGCCCAGACACCTGTTTATTTCTTAAATGATACATCAGTCTGTTCTACCACTTGTTAAAATATAGACGACACTCTGATATGATTTGATTCAACCTTAATAATTCGAAATGTTTTAAAATTTCATTTTAAAGCCATAACTGTCTAACTATGACAGTAATTTATGTTGCCAGCTCTTGGACTAGATTAAAAACATTCTGTGTACTGGTTTTGTTAAATCAGTAGAAGCGGAGAGATACAAATATTTAATATATATGGTAGCTACAGGGAATATTAAACGGGAGTACACAATAACCTGTCACGGATTCAGAAAATACAGTAACAGGGAAATACGATTCAGCGGAGAGCGTCATTTGTAAATCCCGTGGGACGCAATTCACGAGGTCGTTTATGCGCACGTCAGCTACAAAAACGGATAGCGGGACAATTTTCTATCTTTGTTGACTAGACAGTTATGAGACATTTTAAAAAAAACGGAACATTTAACCAATGCTTAGGACTTTAATTGTCGACTTCTTGAACATTTTTTCTTAAAATATTTATGGCATAAGTAATATCTCTATCACATTCTAAAGTCAGACATGTACCAGCTGATATACGAGTCACACGAATCACATTAACTTTTTAAAAATACATAGTAAGTTGATGATTTATTCATACATAGGTCAAAATGAACCGTGGTGAAAAATGGGTTCAGGCATCAACATGTAATCTGAACACCGTATCAAAAAATCTCTCAGCTCTCGTATTCGTTAATAAAAATATATGAATTCCATAGACGACGTAAGCATTTTTAATTTTATCTTTTTATTTCTAAATCTATAAGCTTACATGTTAAGTTTTAATTACGCTGTTAAATCCGATTGCTCTTAAATAAATTAATGAATAAACATACTCTCAGGCCCCTAACCTAATGGCGGCAATCATGGCTTCCCATTTGGTGCGACCCTGGCACATCTCTCTCACTCCTTCCACATCCATACATCTACATGTACATGCTCGGTTACGGGTACTCCTTGTATCACCCTTCTAAAGTATGTCATTAATCTGAACTATATAAGGTCTTCTAATTGTCCCCTGCCAACACTGCCCCTCACTTTTCAACATAACACGTCTATAAAACATAGTTACTTCGACGACTGAAGCATACCTTTCTTAATTCTAGTCACAACATACAACATCCAATTTAAAGTTACAATTTTCCCTTTTAACTATATTTTAAATCGTATCATCCGAAATCACCTCTAATTCCTATACCAGGAGCTGACCACTTCAAAAAAATGTAGAATTTAATACAAAAGTCTACCGCAAACAACTAACTAATCTTCAAGGCCGTCACATTTTAAATTCTAATTTAAATTTCGTGTTGAAATATATCAAGTCAAAGAAGAATGTAGTGGTGCATAGAGTGATCAAATTTTAGGTAATAAATTAAGCGAGCTTAGCGTACTTAGGCGGAATGTCGAGCCAGAAATTCATGATAACGTTGGCATTATACAACGAGCCATGTGCTGTAGCGAAACGCGAATATAGGCTGATAAACTGGGCATTGTGTTATTATTGTTGTTTCTAATATTGTGTATGTACAATAACGTAGGTAATACGTGTGTAAATACTGCCCACCCCCTTGGACTGAGTGCGTGAGCTCATTTATATATAATAATCGTCCTTTTTTAGAATGTTTCCCACTGCAGGGTCACAGGCCTCCTCTACGAGACGAATGGGTCGTAATTATACTATATTATACAAAAACACTACTAATAATCATAACAATTTCCTTCGTAATGTCTTTTGTTGATTGAATGGAATTGCAAATGAAACTGATCATTTGGTATACATTTTTTATACAGGAAAAAAGGGGCAAAGGCCTGAAAGTAATTGATCACCACAGCCCATGAAGGTCCATAATATCAGAG